>CM076688.1:129888438-130548438 GCA_038501925.1 Xenopus petersii | reverse complement strand
TATTTGATTGACAGCTGAGATTTTTAAATGAATTTACAACAGCTACGAATGCTTGAATAAAAAGTAGAAATTGGATTTCATGTTTAATTTGAAAAGGACTTTTATTATACAAATTTGTGTGTCTGGGTGACAGGTCTACTTGAAAGTAACAGTTACACCAAAATTTTTTTAAAAAAAAGTGTTTTAAAGGAGAAGGAAAGGTAAAAAAACAAATAAAGTTGTATATATTAAGCACACAATGGAGAACTACTTACAAGAATTGTGCCTCTATATGTCTTTCTCTTCAGCTGTATTCAAAGATCGAAGTAAAAAATGTTGCTGTGTGCATGTAATACAGAAGACATCCCTCTCGCTAACAAAACCAGCTCTATTAGGGCTCGCACATGCGCAGAAGAGATTCTGCAAGCCCTACGCAAACGCACAAGGATCTTGTGGTTCCCGTGTAAATCGATGACTTTGCGGTCACATGATGCAGCCGTTCGTCATCACTGACCTCTGCATTCCTTTTTTTCCCCCATTGTTTGGTAACAAAGGGAAGCGTTGAAGCTCCTGCGAGCGAAGAAGCTGAGCTCAAGTAAATCAAGCCAGCATTCGGGTCTGTCTGCCTGAGGTCTGTAGTAATATATGATTAATAATGGAAAAGACGCAATTTAAAAACATGAATTTTAACTAGATACTGTGTCCTGTATTTTTTTTTTTTCAACATCAGTTAGACAATGCACGCTTGTACGTTTGCATCCCCGGGTGACAAAGGAGGCGCATGCGCAGTAGCGAGGAAGCGCAGGTCGGAAGTGACGCGGCTATATGAAAATGGCGGCAAAACTTCAGAGCGCTGCCGCACAAAACCAGTATCAATATTGCAGTTTTTAATGTGGCGTTTCAGGAGGGGACCTGATGGCAAACACAATGAAGTAGGTGTCGTTTTTTAAGTTTCCTTCTCCTTTAAAGTCTTTTAAATATCATGTACTGTTGCGCTGCACTGTTAAAACTGACCTGTTTATACACTAATATAGTTCATATAAACAAGCTGTTATTTAGCAATACCGGAAATTGAAAAAAGGCTACAGTATATGGCACAGGTTAAATAGTGGATAACAGTATTATGTTCTACAAAGCTTATCTGTTATCTACTGTGTATCCTGTGCTTGAATGGCTGCCCCCATGGCTACACAGCAGCTTGTTTATATAAACTATAGTAGTACTTATCTGTTATCTACTGTGTAGCCTGTGCTTGAATGGCTGCCCCCATGGCTACACAGCAGCTTGTTTATATAAACTATAGTAGTATTTATCTGTTATCTACTGTGTATCCTGTGCTTAAATGGCTGCCCCCATGGCTACACAGCAGCTTGTTTATATAAACTATAGTAGTACTTATCTGTTATCTACTTTGTATCCTGTGCTTGAATGGCTGCCCCCATGGCTACACAGCAGCTTGTTTATATAAACTATAGTAGTACTTATCTGTTATTTACTGTGTATCCTGTGCTTGAATGGCTGCCCCCATGGCTACACAGCAGCTTGTTTATATAAACTATAGTAGTACTTATCTGTTATTTACTGTGTATCCTGTGCTTGAATGCCTGCCCCCATGGCTACACAGCAGCTTGTTTATATAAACTATAGTAGTACTTATCTGTTATCTACTGTGTATCCTGTGCTTGAATGTCTGCCCCCCCCCCCCATGGCTACACAGCAACTTGTTTATATAAACTAGAGTAGTGTTTCTGAAGCAAACACAGCAGTGTTACCAGTGCTGGGCAAAACTGCATTATATTTTTATTACTTTAAAACGCTTTAATTTTTTTGATGTTACTGTTCCTTTAATAACACCAATTTCCGCCTGTTTCCATATAAGCCTATGGCAGCCGACAGATGTCTATAAATCAGTCCTGCCGTACTGGATCCTGGTGCCCACCCGCTTCCAGCTCCAAAATCTTTAAAGGTCATTCTTGCTCCAATAATAACAACGGCTCTGTTTTCCACGTTTAAAAAGAAAGTTATGAAGCTTTAGATTTTATTTTAAGAATAATTTAGATACAAGACATAAACAAGGGACTCCAACATAAACATTATGTGGTTATTAAAAAGGAGACTGTTACACACATATATATATATATATATATATATATATATATATATATATATATATATATATATATATATATATATATATATATATATATATATATATATATATATATATATATATATATATATATACATGCTAAAAGTGATTTGGCACATACTGAGTTACCCTGTATAGGTAGAAGAGCTTACTAGACTATGACGAGGTCCCTTTATCTAGGCTTTTCAACGATGTCAGATTCACATCTCCCAGCATCCTTAGCAAGCCTACTGTTTACACCAGGAAGAGGGAGACTTCTCATCCGGCTATCTCTGATGTCATTTATCCACAGAAAAGGCTGACGGAGAAAGGTACATGGTTAGAATTCAAATCGGAACAGCTGAGACGCACGTTAAGGGGTGATTCACCTTAACATTAACTTTTAGTATGATATAGCGTGAGCAACTTTGAACAACTTTTCATTGTTTATTTTGTATAGTTTTTGAATGATTTGCCTTTGTCTTTCTAGAATGCAAATGGGGGTCACTGACCCCATCTAAAAACAAATGCTCTGTAAGGGTCGGGGAGATTAGTCAAATCTCTTCTTCTTTGCGGCGACTAATCTCCTGAATCTGGCCAGACCCTATAGTTACACATTTATCGTTATTGCTACTTTTGAATACTCACCTCTCTATTCAGACCCTCCCCTATTCATATTCCATGACCAATCAATGCATGGTTACTAGGTTAATTTGGACCCTAGCGACCAGATGGCTGAAACTGCAGAGCTGCTGAAGAAAAAAGCTAAATAACTCAAAAACCACAAATAATAAAAAATGAAAACCAATTGCAAATTGTCTCAGATTATCCCTCTCTACATCATACCAAAAGTTCACTTAAAGGACAACAATCCCTTTAACGCTTCTGTACTGAAGAGACAACATTCAGCAAGATAATGTCCAAAAATACACGTTTTTGTATGCAGAATGGTAAAAATTTAACTTATTTCCAAAGCGAAGTTGAAAGAGTTAATCTGCCTCTCACAGAACATGGTGTATGGGTCTCAGCGGTCCTGCAGAGCCCTCTAAGGATCCAGGTATGTTATTCTTGGCTATGACTGGGTTCTTTAAAGGAAGACCGAGAAAAAGCACAGGGTTATCTGCAGTACAAAGCATGAGAGTGTAACATAAGACTAAATAAGAACTAAGCCTTAAAAAAAAGCTATAAAATGCTACACATATTTTGGGGTACAGTATCAGCCCAAGTCTCTGAAGATGCTCCCAGTACCAATGGCTTCTACAATAAAACAATCCTCATTTTCTTTATTGTTTCAGATGATCCTAAGCTTAGACTTTAAAAGGAGCGCACTGAGCATGTGCAGAGCCACTGGCACACAAATGGCCTAACAAGATAGGGACAACTTTAAAGGCCTCGATCAATCCTGTTAAAGGGCTGCTGAACCTCTGGGCTGGTATTTTAAGTCTATTATATAAAATGCAGCATCTTTAGACCTTTGTTATCCTTTAAAAAGGACATATGATTCTGTTTTTTAAGCGCAATACGCAATATGCAAAAAAAAATCACAAATTCATCTAGTGCATGTTTTGTCCCCTACGTTAGATTTCCAACCTAATATCAGTTGCAGATATGATCAGATTTTGGCAAAAACCATGAAGGTAGCGTTGTCTGATCCATTCAGAGCCCATTGGCTTCCATCTGTAAATTTTCTATATTTATGTAAAATGCCAAAAAAGCGAATTCTAATTTAATGCTAACAAATCTTCAAGTGCAGATAAGGCCTAAGATACACTAACCCCCATATGTAATAAAAGGCACTAAAGTTTGCCCAGGAGCAGTAACCAATAGCAACCAATGAGAGGTTTGCTTTTAAACATGTGACCAGTAAATGCTAACTGCTGATTGGTTGCTGCTCTTGGGCAAACTTATGGGCCTATGTAATAAAATCCAGGATTCTATTCGGGATTCGGCCAGGATTCTGCCTTTTTCAGCAGGATTCGGCCGATTCCTCGTGCCTGGTCGAACCGAATCCTTAAAATCGTGTGACTTTTTGTCACAAAACAAGGAAGTAAAAAAGTTATTTTTCCTACACATATGCAAATTAGGGGTCGGATTCAGTTCGGTATTCGGCCAAATCTTTGACGACGGATTCAGGTGAATCCAAAATAGTGGAATCGGTGTATCCCTAAATAAAAGGCATCGAGTTTGCCCAGGAGCAGTAACTCATAGCAACCAATCAGCAGGTAGCATTTACAGGCCACCTGTTTAAAAGGAAACATCTAATTGGATGCTATGGGTTACGGTTTCGAGGCAAACTTAGTGCCTTTTATTACATGCGAGGGTGTAATAACCATAGGTGTTTTCGTTGGTGCTATTACACTTCCCGCTGAATAAACCGGGAGCAGTAGCATAGCTCTTGGCCGGTGAGTCTTACCCAAAAAGCAACGGCAGGCTAGCTAGGGCTTCCCTTTATATAAAGTTACCCGTGATGATCCCAGCATCTATTGTGCCATAGGCCTTAAGACATTCTGGCTTGCCATGTTAAAGGGCAACTATCGCGAAAATGAAAATTTTATATAAGCTTCAGCATACTGAAGTAAAACGTTTTCTAAATATAATCTATTAAAGATGCAGTACTGTTTTCTGAAATAATCAAGTTTGTCTTCATGATCCCTCTCTCAGCATCTGTTTCTCTTCATTCTTTCTTTATGCGTGGGTGTCAGATAATCATTGACAGTTAGATCCAATATATCTTATAGGGGGGCTTCTTTTGCCTAGAAGATGTATTGGAGCTCACTCTATTAAACTCACCAGGTCTCTCTAAATTCAGGATTTGTGCATGTATTTTGTTAGATTTTGTCAGGTATTTGAGTGAGCTCTAATCTGCTAGGAAAGGAGCCCCCCTATAAGATATATTGGATATAACTGTCAATGAATATCTGACACCCAACTGCTGCATGAAGAGAGAATGAAGAGAAACAGATGCTGAGAGAGGAAAAATTAAGATAAACTTGATTATTTCAGAAACGATGGACAGTATTTAATTGATTGTATTTAGAAAGTTTATTTTTTCAGTATAATTAAAGGGCATGTAAAGGCAAAAAAATAAAATCCCATTTTTACTTTCTTTAATGAAAAAGAAACCTATCTCCAATAAAACATGTGTACAGTTTTTATAAGAAACCTGACTGTATGCAGTGAAATTCTCCCTTAATTTACTGCTGTGGATAGGATTGTCAGACAGTCCCTAACTGCTCTGCAGGGAAACAATCATACTTATGAACAGCAGGGGAAGCCCCCGCCTTACTTCCCAGCCATGCAGAACTCAAGCAGCTTTGTTTGTTTCCCTGTAGAGCAGTCGGCGACTGTGTAGAGATTTGTATTAGATTTTATTTTTGCCTTTACATCCCCTTTACTGTTTCCAACTCCAGCTGCAGGGACAAAGATCATAGAGCCAGATTTAAACAGATAAACTGGGATTCTATTTGGAGGATTATTTTGCTGCAGCCACTGGTTCTGCAGAGTTGGAGAAAGTTTGTATTAAACAATACAAAAACGATAAAATCCACATTAGATTACATGACAACACAGGACCCAGTGCAGTCTGTATATTCTGGTTATTAATCAGTCTTGCTGGCAGATATTATTTGACTTCTGCTGTTTCGATCATTTATGATGATCCATAAGCAGCCCAGACCACACTGAGCATGTGCACAGTCTTGGTCTTGCAAAGATGTATAACAAAGTTACAAGATGGTGACCTCCTGTGGCCAACTTTGAAAGCATAAATCATTTGTTTGATTAGGCTTGTGGTGCAGTAAGTTCATGTTTATGTTTAGTAAACAAAATACAGCATTTCTAGCCTTATTCTATTTTAAACTTTACTTCCCCTTTAAGCTTATATTAAAATTTAGATTTTCGCGATAGTTTCCGTTTACTATGAGACGGTATAAAAACAACGTGGAGATGCTGCAGAGCCGCCTATGGTAGTGAAAATGTATCTTGAGATTCGGAGCTTTGTGAAATACCAGATTAAAAACAAAGCAATATTAAATCCACAATGTTCAACAGTCAAACCACTTCCTCTGAAAGCAGACAAAGGTTCTGTTGATTTAGCAACTTCAGCAGAAACCCAGTGCTGAGGGAACAGTATATATACGTATATATATTATATACAGTTAGTCTCCAAAGTGACGTCAGCATTGAGAGGAAGGCTGCTTTAAATCCTTCAGCAGTAATAGAGTTTTAGTGTATTGCGCCCGAACTGTATACCTTGTCATGGGCAAGTCGAGTTAAGTTCTTAAAGAACCAATGCGGTGAAGTGTTTGGGTAGAACTCCCCTCAAAACAGCAGAGAATGCGCTGCCGGCGGCCATATTTTGTGCAGATTAATGAAGGAACGTGAAGCGGTTTCAGCTGCAGTTCAGGGACATTGGGTTCATGAGCGCAGCAAAAGGCGCAGTCCATCCTTTCCTTAGATATATTTACATATTCACACCTTGATGCTGGTTCCTTTTTCTTCTTACGCAGCGAGGACACCGTTTCACTTCCGCTTTGCACGGTTTGTGGAAGACAGACTTACAGTCTCCGCATCTGAAAGTGGGAAGAAAAAAAAAAAAGATTGAGACAGCATTGTCAGCAAACCGCTACGAATAGATCACGCTGAAAGTAGAGATGTCTAGTCGAGACAGTATCATGCTATACCCTCCGCTACATGGTCTAGACAGCTGTCCATGGGGCATGATCATCTTAAAAGGAGAACTAAGCCCTAAAAATTAATATGGTTAAAAATGGCATATTTTATATAGTGAACTTATTACACGTGGCTAAAGTTTCAGCTTGTCAATAGCAGCAATGATCCAGGACTTCAAACTTGTCACAGGGGGTCACCATCTTGGAAAGTGTCTGTGACACTCACATGCTCAGTGGGCTCTGATTGGCTGTTGAGAAGCTAAGCTTAGGGCTCGTCACTAATTATCCAGCAGAAAATGAGCTTCCCCTGTAATATAAGCTGATGCTACAGGTTTGCTGATTATTAAATTCTGATGCTAATTGCGCTGGTTTCTGTGCTGCCATGTAGTAATTATCTGTATTAATTACTAATCAGCCTTATATTGTGACATTTCTATTCTATGTGTACTGTATATTGTGAGTGGGTCCCTAAGCTCAGTAAGTGACAGCAGCACAGAGCATGTGCAGTGAATCAGCAGAAAAGAAGATGGGGGAGCTACTGGGGCATCTTTGGAGACACAGATCTTTACTACTAAAGGGCTGTGGTTGCCTTGGGCTGGTACAGAAGCACAAAACATCATGTACAACATTTCTACCTACTTCTTTAGGCTTTAGTTCTCATTTAAGCAATACACAGGGCAATATATCTCTATAAGTTGTGCCTCTATATTAAAAGGGGAACTGTAGCTATAATAATAATAATAAAAACAAGTAAACTGTAGTGAATAGTCTGTGGCTCCTAAGTACAGGGCCCAAGGACGGAAATAAGCCCTTGAATTAACACTTTCCCTAAAGGGATATGGTCATGGGAAAAAAATGTTTTTTTTCCCAAAATGCTCCAGCAGAATTCTGCACTGAAATCCATTTCTCAAAAGAGCAAACAGATTTTTTTTATATTTAATTTTGAGATCTGACATGGAGCTAGAAATATTGTCAGTTTCCCAGCTGCCCTTAGTCATGTGACTTGTGCTCTCATAAACTTCAGTCACTCTTAAGGGCAGAGATACACGCTCAGATTCGGGGAGATTAGTTGCTCCTCTTCTTTGGGGCGACTAATCTCCCCGAAGTGATTTTCATTCTAGCCGGCGGGAAAGCAGGGGAAGGCAGTTCGGGGAGATTAGAAGCCCCGAAGAAGAGGGGATTTCACTAATCTCCCCAAATCCGACTTTGTGTTTCTGCCCTTACGGCTGTACTGCAAGTTGGAGTGATATCACCCTCCCCCCACATCAGTCTAGCAACAGAACAATGGGAAGGTAACCAGATAGCAGCTCCCTAACACATAATAACAGCTACTGGTAGATCTAAGAACAGCACTCAATAGTAAAATCCAGGTCCCACTGAGACACATTCAGTTACATTGTGTAGGAGAAACAACAGCCTGCCAGAAAGCAGCTCCATCCTAAAGTGCTGGCTCTTTCTGAAAGCACAAATTGACCTGAGATGCACCTACACACCAATATTACAACTGAATAAAAAATACACTTGATGGCTATGGAATTATATTTTATATCGTACAGTGAATTATTTACAGTGTCATTTAGAAATAAAAAAAATACATCCTAAAAATCATGACAGAATCCCTTTAAGGAGGTGTTAATTACAAGGTTCCCCTAAATACTGTAATACTGATTGGCATTTCCTTTATGAAACCACTTCATGGTTAGCGTTTGCCTCACCTGGTGGTCGTTTCAAACTGGAAGGGGTAAATAATCTCATCCTGGTTGCAGATTTGGCAGATAAACCCTTTTTGGCTGCAAAGATCACAATCATACACATGCTTGATGGCAAAGTCCACAGCAGCTTCCAGGAACCATTCAAACGCTCCGCTGGCGATCTACAGCAGGTAATGAGAACAGGTTTAATCACCGCAATGAAATGTGTAAATAGCCTTGAGCTCCCCCATTTTTATTGGAGAAAATGAAAATAAACAGTCTGGTTTTTTTGTGTGAGTATTTTAACATTAGTGAACTCTTCTGTAAGTTTCAAGCCTCCAAAACAAGGAAGGGAATTCACATGCTGTTTTGATGCTGGCTTAGGGCTAATGGCAAAAATATATGAAATAGTTTAGATAAGGCTGCCATACCTGCCTGAGATCCTGGACACTATACGTGTGAGAGCATTCCAGTAGGTAGGTCCGATTATCCAGGCTAAATTAACGAATAAGAAAAATATTTAAATTAAAAATAAGATGCATTAGATACATAATGAAATGACACTGTAGCGAACATGGTCACATAAGGACTGATTCAAGGACAAAACTGACTAGATGGCAGGCAGTCTTGTAATAATGTACAGGTACCAGTGGGTTAAAACTCCACTAGGTGGCATCCTCATTACAGTATTGGAGCAGTAAATGCTATTTGCAACTGTGCTACTGCTCATCAGAGATAGCATCTCTCTTTTGCTGTCCTTCATTACATATGCATTTACATTCTCCACCGAAATCTGTTCTGTATGTGACCCAAGCAAATAAGCTCATCCCCTTTAGGCTGGGTTCTTAATGCATTGCTCTGACATGCTTAAGAGGTGACAGCCAAACAGTTTGGAAACCTATGAAACCCTCCTTCAAAGCAACTCGAACAATTAAGCAGTTAACCCTTGGTCCTGTAATGCATAGCATCAAACCAGCAGTTTGCTTATAACATTTTCATGGCACAGAAGTGGCAATTTGTTGCATTGCTCTGGTACCCATTGGAATGTCTAAGAAAGCAAATAAGCTTTCTCCCCTTTAGGCTGGATCCCTAATGCATTGCACTGGCACCCCTAGGAATGTCTAAGAAAGAAAATAAGCTTTCTTTCCTTTGGGTTGGGTTCCTTATGCATTGCTCTGGCACCCTTAGGAACGTCTAAGAAAGTAAATAAGCATTCTCCCCTTTAGGCTGGATCCCTAATGTATTGCTCTGGCACCCCTAGCAATGACTAGAAAAGCAAATAATCTTTCTCTCCTTTAGGCTGGGTCCCTAATGCATTGCTCTGGCATCCTTAAAGGAGAAGGAAAGCTCCAACATAGATTATTGCCAACAGATTAGCCACAATAGTGCAAGCTAGAATGCTATTTTTATTCTGCAGAATGCTTTACCATACCTGAGTAAACAGCTCTAGACACTGTCTATTTGTTTAGGATAGAAGCAGCCATATAAGCTTGGTGTGACATCACTTCCTGCCCGAGTCTCTCCCTGCTCACTAACAGCTCTGAGCTCAGATTACAGCAGGGATGGGAGGAGGGAGGGGGAGAGGAGCAAACTGAGCATGCTCAAGCCTTGCCCTGGAGGTTTAAGCTGAAAACAGGAAGTCTGATACAGAAGCCCATGAGTACACAATAGAAGGAAAGAAATGTGCTGTTTCTTTTGACAGAGGAATCAGAGCAGCATTACTTTGAGGGTTAACTGGTGTATTTATATAGACCTTTCTGATAATGCTTACTTAATTTTAGCCTTTCCTTCTCCTTTAAGAGGTGACAGCCAAACAGTTTGAAAACCTATGAAACCCTCCTTCCAAGCAACTCGAACACAATTAAGCAGTTAACCCTTGGCCCTGAAACGCATAGCAACAAACCAGCAGTTTGCCTATAACGTTCCCATGGCACAGAAGTGGCAATTTGTTGAAGGCTTTGCCCGTGTATATACACAGCACCTAACAGGATTTTAAATCTTTTTCAGCTGAGCATCAGTCACTCTTAGCCCCACTACTCACCTGTTGCTCAGTTGCTGGAGTGCTCCACTACGACAGGTGTGTAAGTATTCTGCCAGAAGCCTCAGTCTCTCTCGGCTGCGGCTGATATTGTACATAGTGTGCGAGTGCTGATACAGGCCGCTATTAACAGACAGCACATTTATGATTGGTTCATTAAGCACCACATTGAGGAATTTTAATGCTGGTCTTGAAACCTGGTGGAACAAAAAAGGCAATGTGTTCTGTACAATGGTAACAAAACAAAGCAAGAGATCTGTACACTGCCCACTGATGAACACCTTTCAGTTTGTAATGCTTAATTACAATTAACAGCCTTCTCCCCTTAATCAAGTACGGCTACTCTTATAGACATAAAATGATTTTGCGAGTGTGAACAAACTGAAGTCTAGGGATAATAAACATAGAATTCCTTTGCAGGTTCAGACTGTTATACTCACAGCTTGCTCTGTGAGGTCCCAGTTATGCACCATTCTAGAAGGAATGACAGAGTCCTCGTCTTGATGGCACCACTCACAGTAATAAAGTGCTGAGTAAGCGCAGCGTTTCGCTTTTCCAAACTGAAAACCAATCTGCTTGTGGCAAGCTGAGGAGAAGCAGGAAAGGATTGACAATAAATTTGTGTAATCAATGTACCAAGTGCATCTATCAAGGCTGGACAAACTGTAGCCCTCTAGATGTGGTTGAACTACGAGTCCCACGTGCACTGGGAGCTGTAGCTGAACCACATGTAAAAGATACAATCTGTAAGATGTAAAAGAGACTACTCTGACCTGCACATTTAAAGTTCTGAGAGTCTAAGCCTTTCTCAGAAGGGATGTACAACAAGTACTGAAACAGTGCATGCTCTCTGATGTGGGACTTTATTGGGTAGTTAGCAGTGCCCACTAGCAATGCCAGTTCATCTGTCAGTTCCAAGCACACATCTCGGACCATCTCCCTCCAGTGTTTGGCCTCGCTAGAACTCTCGGCCTGCAGTTGCAGGGAACCTTTGGAGGTGACCACTTTGAAGCAGGATGGGCTTCCGAGACTCGCATCAGGCAGAATGTCTCTCACCATCTCAATGCCAAATATGTTGTGTAAAACTTTCTCTGAGTTCTTAGCTAGGAAACACTTCAGCTCCTTTTCTGTTAAGGAGAAAATACAGCGCGTCCATTTTTTATCCATCTTCATGTACAAGATGGATTCTTTCAGCGCACCGGGCTCTGATTTCAACGGGCAGACCCAGTTGAATGACTCTGACTTTATGCTTCCAACAGGAGAAGAGGGGTTTCTTTGAGGAGACAGGAGTGGGCTTTCCTGGCCTGATTTGGGGGGGTCTGGGAACTGTAAAGCTTCCCAGGTGTCATCTTTCTGCGGGCGGCATTTCTGTAAGGCTTCCCGTATCCTGTCAACCCAGTCTTGAGCCTCGTTGCTTGAGGGGGCGCGCAAATGGAGCCTTTTTGCTGGAAAGTGTAAATCAAATCGACCGTCGCTCTGCACCGGACCAACAGACTCACAGCGTATCAAGGTAAAATTCTCCAAACAGACCCGGTCCTCTCCTTTCAGGAACATACGGAACTCTACGGGAGTCAGCTCACAGTAAAAGCTTTTATATATCCCCAAGATTCTTCTATCAAGGTCTCCCATCATCATGAGGCCACGGAAAGGGTTGGAGAGGCCTAGAAACACAAACAATTAGATTTAATTTCAAGGGAAAATTGTATACTTGCGAGCGACATATATAAAAGCACTTGATACATCCCATCCCACACACATACTGACCAATCTGTCTTCGGTGAACGACATTAAAAGCTTTGTTGAGTTGGCCAAGGTCGAAGATCTCACTGCTGGGGGGCTGGGAAGGAAGCAAAGGTCCAGACTGGGTTGATTCTGAGGGAAGGGCAAGTTCAGGCCTCTGGAAATCATCTTCGGAAATCCAGCTTCGGCTTTTCTAGAGGCAGAAAGAGAGTTGCTCTGCATCAGTCTCTGCACAAGAAATAGATTTCTGATGGCCTGTAAAGATCTTCTACTAGAGGAAACTTCACATTCAGGTATTAGCAACACCCTCAGCCAATCCAATAGCCTACAAGTATCTCCATTTCTCTTAAGGTGGCCATAGACGTAGAGATCCGTTTGTTAGGCGATCATAATGGATCTGATACGGGCGTTCGGATCGCGGGACCGCATAAACGCATAGATGTGGCCGCGATCCAACAGGATTTTTTTAACCTGCCCGATCCGGCCAGATAAGGATCGGGGAAGGCCGTCGGATGGGCCCACACACGGGCCAATAAACTAGGTCTGTTGGCAGCTTTTATCGGCCGTGTATGGGGGCCTTTAGCCACAGACCAGTTGCCTCATAATTCTGGAATACATTACCTCTACACATTTTGAACAGCTGAAACTCGCTACTTGGGGCCAACAGATTTTTAGAATCTCTGCAAATTAACCGCCTACGATCTAAAGCCTTCAGGGCATTCGGGTGCTGGGAGTGGACTGGAGCTGTATAAGTATGGGATCCGTTATCCGGAAACCCATGATCCAGAAAGCTCCGAATTACAGAAAGGCTACCTCCCATGGACTCCATTAAAATCAAATAATCCAAATTTTTTAAAATGATTTCCTTTTTCTGTGTAATAATAAAACAGTCGCTTGTACTTGATCCCAACTAAGATATAATTAATCCTTACAGGAGGCAGAACCAGCCTAATGGGTTTATTTAATGTTTACATGATTTTCTAGTAGACTTAAGGTATGGAGATTCAAATTATTGAAAGATCCGTAATCCGGAAAACCCCATATCTTGAGCATTCTGGATAACAGGTCCCGTACCTGTACTAGATAAAGGCTAGAGAAAAAGTGAAATATCAAGCTTTTCACTGGGGAAACGTATTTCAGCCTGTCTTTGAACTAGGCTAACTAGGACTAGACTAACTAGGACTTGACTAACTAGACTAACTAGGACTTACCAATACCAGGAAAAATATCAGGTTGGGCTTTCAAAAAAAATAAAAAGTTTGCCAAATCCAAACTTATTCTGCATATGTATGGCCTCTTTTAAAGGCACATTTATCAGGGGTCAAATTTAAAATTTATGTGAGTTTTTTAAAACTCGAAATTCCACCAATGGAAATGAATTAATAAAAATCTAATTTTCTCAGCTCCGAAGAATTTGATCGATCCAAAAACTCGAATGGAATTTGATTCAAATTCGAAAGACTCGAATCGAATTTAAAAGTACTCAATTTGAGTTTTTTTTTTTTATCCGAAAAAAACAGGAATGTCAGGAAGGCTGCAAACATCAACAAAATGATCCTTGGATCTCTCCCGTTGACTTATACAGCAATTCCGCAGGATTACGGCGGAGAATAGTTGAATTCGAGTTCTTAAAGGGCCATAAAATCTCGAAATTTGAATTCGAATCGAGTTTCGATAATTCATAATTCGAATTTGAGTTTTAACCAAAAAAATATTTTTTTAAAATTTTACGTCGATCCTTAATGTATCAACAACTAGTCTCACAAGGCAAACATCATGATTCTTTAGTATATCTCTACCAAAGCGGCCTGCAATTTATTAACGGATTTATATACAGTGCTACGGATACAAACAGAGATAATATGGAAGAAGGTAAGTCCCCCACACACCCGTCAATTGGTACGGCCTGATTGTTTCACCTAAAACATTAGGTACTTACAGGTAGTTCCACCTTAGGAGGATTCTCTGGGACAGAGAGAGAACCCTCAGGCTTTTCTTTACTTGCAGGAGTCACAGAGAGCAGGGAGGCCGGAGGAATCTCTGGTGCCTGACAGGAGTCCTCATCATGAATGCAGCTATTGGATTGGTCACATATCTGTGCAACCTGAGGAAGCTTAGAAGTCTGGTTGTCACAAGCAGCATTTTCAGGGCTGATGTCAAATGTTGGGCCTCTGTCACTTTCCTCAGTAGTGACATTTTGGCACATAACAGGTTCATGCTGCTCTGGAGGGATGCAAGGCCTTTCTTTTCTAGTGCCAAGACTTGAAGAAGGAGCGCTAATGCTTGCATGGGGTGTCCCCAAATCAGCTTTTAATGCACACGCTGCCTGTGGAGTTTCTTTTCCATCCAATTCTTCTTGACATTTGATGACCTGTGGATTGGCTTTCTTGGACTCAGATAAGGCTTCTTCTGAGGGGGAAGCAGTGCCAGACACAGTGGGTGAATCTCTTCCGGACATCGGAGAGATATCAAATTCATATTCCCTGCAGAAGAGAGAGACAAAGTCATGATTTTAATCCATAACCAAGTTCATGATGAAAGCTGCTTTTGTCTATCCTCTAGTCAATAGAAGGTGTTCATTATAATATTACTATAGGCCATCCCAACAAATATAGCCAACCAATTGGGCCCAATAGGGCCCCGCACCACAGGCCAGCACAGATAATATTTCCCTCAGCACATGATGCTGCCTGGCCTGCCCCCAACTTTGAGAGTCCAGCCCATCCCCAAATCCATAGGTCCAGCCCACCCCCAACTCTGATAAGTCAGCCTATCCCCCAACTCCATAGGGCCAGCTTTCCTCCAACCTTGATAGGCCCTGCCTGCCCCCAATCCAACCAAGCCTGCTCCCAAGCTGAATCGGTGAATGTAAAATTGACGAGAGTGCTATTCTAAGTAGTTTTGTAGTTTACATTTATTATTAGGGATGCACCGAATCCAAGATTCGGTTCAGGATTCGGCCTTTTTCAGCAGGATTCGGATTCGGCTGAACCCACTTGCCCGGCCGAACCGAATCCGCATGTACAAATTAGGGGCGGGGAGGGAAATCAGTTGACTTTTTGTAGCAAAACAAGGAAGTGAAAAATGTTGTCCCCTTCCCACCCCTAATTTGCATATGGGATTTAGGATTCGGAAGGATTCGGTTCGGTATTCGGCCAAATCTTTCGTGAAGGATTCAGGGGGTTCGACCGAATCCAGAAATAGTGGATTCAGTGCATCCCTATTTGTTTTCTTTTTATTCCAAGATATTAAGGGATATATGTACTGTTAATATAGATTAATTTTGTTCCAACATCGCCACCTGCTGGTCAGTTTCCCACCAGTCTGACCACCAAGTAGTCAAGGAAGTTGTCAGGAGAAAGAAAGAGGCTGCTCTGATGTTCTTCTGCTTAGAAAAAAAATAGAAACCTTTCTCAAATCTTTACTAAGCAGAAGAACATCAGAGCAGTCTCTTTCTTTCTCCTGACAACTTCTTTGACTACTTGGTGGTCAGACTGGTTGGAAACTGACCAGCAGGTGGCGCTGTTGTAACACAATTTATTCATATTAACAGTACAGGCATCCCTTAATCTCTTAGAATAAAAAGAAAATAAACAGTGAATGTAAATTGCAAAACGTTTTAGAATAGCAATCTCAACAATTTTGTTTTAAAGGTTTACTTGTCCTTTAAAAGTGATCAGGCCATTTCTGTACTGTGTCGTCGTTGCATCTGTATAAGAAAATGACAACTCCAACTGTCAGCTGAGGTAGGCACTTTAAAGGGATACTGTCATGGGATTTTTTTTTTTTTTTTTTTTTTTCAAAACACATCAGTTAATAGAGCTGCTCCAGCAGAATTCTGCACTGAAATCCATTTCTCAACAAAACAGATTTTTTTTATATTTAATTTTGAAATCTGACATGGGGCTAGACATATTGTCAGTTTCCCAGCTGCTCCCAGTCATGTGACTTGTGCTCTGATAAACTTCAGTGACTCTTTATTGCTGTACTGCAAGTTGGAGTGATATCACCGCCCCCCTTCCCCTCAGCAGCCTAACAACAGAACAATGGGAAGGTAACCAGATAGCAGCTCCCTAACACAAGATAACAGCTGCCTGGTAGATCTAAGAACAGCACTCAATAGTAAAATCCAGGTCCCACTGAGACACGTTCAGTTACATTGAGTAGGAGAAACAACAGCCTGCCAGAAAGCAATTCCATCCTAGTGCTGGATATTTTTGAAAGCACATGACCAGGCTAACAATTTTTTTTTTTTAGAAAATTTTTGCTATTACTGGATTAAAGTTAAGCATCACTCACTCTGCATGAGATTTATCAGATTCCTCCATCTCGGCTGAGTCAGCATCACAAGAAGAGTTTTCAGAACCAGAGTGGATACCACTTGAGGTGGTCTGATTATGGAGCAGCCCCTCGGAGCAAAGACTGGAAGAGAACTGTAAGGAAGAGCTGTTTGGCTCCAGGTTCAGGGGGGAATCCATTTTGCCTTTGCTTCCACATAACAAAGAGCTGTTGGTATCATCCGAACTGGATGACTGAGACACAGAGTCCAGCGACTTCCTTCTGTGATGTTCATATTGGCCATTTGTAAGACGATCAGAGTCATCGAGCCAAAGCCCGGCCAATGACAGAGGAGTGGCCGTCCACTCGTTCAAAATGGAAGATTTGTAGGAAAGAGAGAACGTCAAAGAGGCCAAGCCTTGCAGGTAGCTGAGCACCACGTCACAACCTTCAGCATCCAGCAGCAAGGCAAAAGGCTGGTAATACTCGGTAAGCCATGATTTCTCTCGTTGCAAGGAGATGAAATAACATTCCATGAGACAGTCGTTCAGCGCCAGCCGTAACCATGAGCGGCAGCGTCCTATGTCGGTGTTAATGTAACTCACCCTCTCCAGTTCTGAAATCACATTGCTGCAAGAGATACGTCACAATGAGTGTCAATCTAATTCTAAAAGATGTGATAGGATACGGGTATGATACGAGGAAAGGTTTGAAATATGGCACAATCGGGCTCTATGTTTGGGCTCAAAGGAGAAGAAAAGCTACTGAAGCTGTTTATTGCCAATAGATTAGCCACAATAATGCAAACAATACATTCAATCTGCAGAATGCTTTACCATACATGAGTAAACAGCTCTTGAAGCTCTCTCTCCGTTTGTTTAGGATAGCAGCTGCCATATTAGCTTGCTGTGACATCACTTCCTGCCTCTCTCCCTGCTCACTTATAGCTCTGGGCTCAGATTACAGCAGGGAGAGGAGCAAACTGAGCATGCTCAAGCCCAAGCCCTGGAGGTTTAATCTGAAACAGGAAGTCTGATACAGAAGCCCATGAGTACACAATAGAAGGAAAGAAATGTGCTGTTTCTTTTGACTCAGAGCAGCATTACTTTGAGGGTTTACTGGTGTATTTATATAGACCTTTCTGATAGAGCTTACTTAGTTTTAGCCTTTCCTTCTCCTTTAAGCCTGAATATTGCACCGATTACAGAGCACACTTCTCGCTGAAACCGTAAGTAGCAAAGCACTTTCAAAGAATAGTATCACTTCCAGTGGTGGTGTATGGCATTATGCTGCGTATGACAAAATGGGCTAAATGCGGGCACATAAGACAGGAAGCATAAAACCCCTATATTTAATGGGAAGTGTTCAACAGCAATGCCGCATATTTTAAAGGGGGGGGATTCGTCTTTGAATTGGAGGGATATTTTGCAATAGGTTTTCTTTTTTTATTATTTGTGGTTTTTGAGTTATTTAGCCTTTTATTCAGCAGCTCTCCATTTTGCAGTTTCAGCCATCTGGTTGTTAGGGTCCAAATGACCCTAGTAACCATGCATTGATTTGAATAAGAGACTGGAATATGAATAGGAGAGGCCTGGATAGGAGGTTAAAGGGATTGTTCACCTTTGAGATAACGGTTAGTATGATGTATAGAGGGATATTCTGAGACAATTTGCAGTTTGTTTTCATTTTTTATTATTGAAGGTTTTTGAGTTATTTAGCTTTTTATTCAGCAGCTCTTCGATTTGCATCTTAAACAATCTGGTAACTAGGGTCCAAATTACCCTAGCAACCAGAGGCCTGAATAGAAGGATCAATAATAAAAAGTAGCAATAACAAAACATTTGTAGCCTTACAGAGCATTTGTTTTTTTTTTTAGAAGGGAGTCTAGTCTGCTTAGAATTGTCCCTTCTATAAAAAAATAAAAGTTACCTTAAAGGTGAACCACCCCATTAAGTAATAAAAAGTACCAGTAGCAATAGGTATGTAGCCTTAGAGAGCATTTGTTTTTAGATGGGGTCAGTGACCCCCATTTGAAAGCTGGAAAGAGTCGGGAAAAAAAAGAGATATAAATCAAAAACTATAAAAAAAAAAAAAATACACAATGAAGACCAATGAAAAGTTCTTTTTAGAATTGGTCATTCTAGAACATCCTAAAAAGTTCACTGAAAGGTGAACCACTCCTTTAATTATGCTTGAGTTCCTGTGAGAGCCATTTGGCTTCTATTCAAACTCACAGAATAGAGAATACATGTGTTTTCCTATCAGCTTACCGGTGAGTGATGGCCTTCAGCAGTGGCCAGTAGGCAGGCTGGGGCAGAGGTACATGACGACCTTTATATCTCCTATTCCTCTTCTCTGCCTGGGCTTTGATGAATTTGGCTTTCAGCCCATGAATAAACACGGCTTCGAGGGCCACACACAGAGTGTTGGCATCGTCGTCGTCACTGGTGATGACATCATCCGTAGTCACGTAGCGGATCTGCAGAGTTCGGAGAGAAGTGGCCAACTTCTTGGTTATTCTCTGCATTTGTCCCAAACAAGAACATAAAAAAAAAAAAGAATCATTAGTTATTGATTTTTAATGGAAAACATACAAGCAACAACAAAAAAAAAATCACAAGCTTCTGACGCAAATATAAAAAGGTTGCAGGGCCACTAGGATCTGAGTCAACCAGGAGATCCTCTAACACTCTTTGGGCAAGTGCAATTGCTGCTATGGTAGGATCTCTGCATATACCCTTCCTCATGTGGCTTACACCATAGAGAGATTCCAACAGATTCGGCTCTCACACACCCTAACGAAATAAATAGTAACGGTACCTGGTGATCCAAATGTAGAGGTTCGGCCGCCTCACAAGAACAGTTCCATAGAAAGAAATCCAATGGCACACAGGATTGATACACACATTGCTTGCATCATCAATCCTATGTGCCATTGGATCAGGGCCGCCATTAGAAATCACGGGGTCCCGTACAACAAAATTTGCAGGGCCCTGCCCACCAGCATCCCGCCCACAGCAGCACTTTTCTTTCTTCTGTCTTTTTCGGAAGTTTCGAAACAGACAAAAAAAAAAGGTAACCCCCCCCACAAGTTATAAAAAGCTATTGATGGTCAGGGCCCCCCTACAAGTTAAAAAAAATTGGGGCCCCAAAGAATATTTTTTAAAAAAACCATTGGTAGCAGGGGCCTGTAGAATATTAAAATAATACATTGGTGGCTTCAGGACTTCAACTTTGCCCCTTCTTTCATGACTTTGGGGTTTTTCGCTGCTTCAGGACTTCAATTTCGGTTGTTTTCGTGACTTCGGGTATTTTCGCCGTTTTAGGACTTAAATTTCGTCTGTTTTCGTGACTTCTGTCCTTTTCGCCGCTTCAGGACTTCAATTTCGTGACTTCAAATCTTTTCGCCTCTTTGGGAGTTCGGCTGTTTTCGTGGCTTCGCATCTTTTTGCCGATTCGGGACTTCGACTGTTCGGAACTTCGGAAATGGCCTCACAGCTGCAGCGCTGTCAAGTGGGGGCCAGCTCTTTCCAAAGTGCAGCACTGCCGGGCCCCCTTCTATTCTATTACACCATAGAGAGGGCACTATCCCCAGTTCCTATGTCAGCTGCGTGTGACTATTTGGCATGTCACATAATCTCCCTTTAAACCATAACTTTTTATATTTCCTCTTTTTATTGTAATCTTTGTAATGTCTTATAGTTAAGCGAATGCACGAGGATGTAGATACTGGTACATAAACACGAAACAGAACACGGCAGATATTGCACAGAAAAAAATGTGTCAAATTCTTGTTCTGCATCAGGGCCTCAAACCGTCACTCCTGCACTTCCTCTTAGAAACCCAAAAATAAAGGACTTGTGATCACTCTGATGTATTATATACAGCTTTGTCTCTAAGTCCAATGTTGTATGCATGTATGTGCAAGAGTTAAAAAAATAAATAAAGCTGTTCTATTTGGTTTCTTTACACAAACACAGGCACACTCTTCTGCTCACACGCAGCCATGCACAGAGAAGGGTGTAAAGTGAAAGAGCCAGCGGATTTAAAGGAGAATTCAACCCATAATAAAAAAAAAAAACCCTCCTACCCCCCTCCTCTCCTCAGCCTACCTGCCTGGCAAATGTAAGTTTTTACTTATCCCTCCGTGCAGATTATGTCCTCGTAGTTCACGGCAGCCATTTTCTTTCTTCGGTCTTTTTAGGAAGTTTCGGCGCATCCGCAGTTGGAGTAAGTTTCCGGTCCCGAACCACAGTGCATGCGTCGAAAGTCACGAAAATGTTATAAAGGGTTGAATTCTCCTTTGAAGGGTCTTTTTTTTATTTCAGTTTGAATTCTCCTTTAAAGGGCAGAAGTAGTTGGGACATAAGGCAGAATGAGTGAAGAATAAAGCGCACGTCTGTGTCTAAAGCTGGTCATAGACGCAAAGATCCAATCGTAGGAATCCTCGGACTTTCCCATCTCCCGACCTGCCACTAACCATTCAGATCAAATAAAGTAGTAAAAGAACAGATCAGCCGATGTTCTGCCCCTGACAGAAATAGTATAAAAGTTATGTCCAACAAAAGCTAGTGACAGTCTCCCTCTGAAAATCGTACGATCGGCAATACATGCAGAGATATTACCTGCAGTCGACAGAAATCTTTTAACCCATCCGATCGACCAAACGACCGATCTCTGCCGGACGGAAAATGTCAGGACTCTCCACACACGGTCCGAAAATTATACGATCACATTAAAAAAGGGACCATGAATGCTAGTAATAAGTTTGGTACAGACACATGTAGGCATAGTTTGTGCAGTGGAAAACCCTAATTACAGCAGAAATCTGCTGAATACAGGGAATATCCATACTGTCATACTTTTATGGTCTCTCTCCGTATAGGTGATGGGCAAATGTATGGTGATTTCCTTCATTGTTGTGCTTAGTACAGGGGAATACCTATGCTGCCATAGTTTTATGGGATCTCTCTGTACAGACTATGAGCAAACTTAGGGGACTGTTCCTGCTGAATTGTGCTTAGTACAGTAGAATACCTATGCTGCCATAGTTTTATGGGATCTCTCTGTACAGACTATGAGCAAACTTAGGGGACTGTTCCTGCTGAATTGTGCTTAGTACAGTAGAATACCTATGCTGCCATAGTTTTATGGGATCTCTCTGTACAGACTATGAGCAAACTTAGGGACTGTTCCTGCTGAATTGTGCTTAGTACAGTAGAATACCTATGCTGCCATAGTTTTATGGGATCTCTCTGTACAGACTATGAGCAAACTTATGGGACTGTTCCTGCTGAATTGTGCTTAGTACAGTGGAATACCTATGCTGCCATAGTTTTATGGGATCTCTCTGTACAGACTATGAGCAAATTTAGGGACTGTTCCTGCTGAATTGTGCTTAGTAAAGGGAATACCTATGCTGCCATAGTTTTATGGGATCTCTATGTACAGACTATGAGCAAATTTAGGGACTGTTCCTGCTGAATTGTGCTTAGTAAAGGGAATACCTATGCTGCCATAGTTTTATGGGATCTCTTTGTACAGACTATGAGCAAATTTAGGGACTGTTCCTGCTGAATTGTGCTTAGTAAAGGGAATACCTATGCTGCCATAGTTTTATGGGATCTCTCTGTACAGACTATGAGCAAATCTAGGGGGCTGTTCCTGCTGAATTGTGCTTAGTACAGGGGAATACCTATGCTGCCATAGTTTTATGGGATCTCTCTGTACAGACTATGAGCAAATTTAGGGGGCTGTTCCTGCTGAATTGTGCTTAGTACAGGGGAATACCTATGCTGCCATAGTTTTATGGGATCTCTCTGTACAGACTATGAGCAAAATTAGGGGACTGTTCCTGCTGAATTGTGCTTAGTATAGGGGAATACCTATGCTGCCATAGTTTTATGGGGTCTCTCTGTACAGACTATGAGCAAATTTAGGGGGCTGTTCCTGCTGAATTGTGCTTAGTACAGGGGAATAGCTATGCTGACATCATTTTATGGGATTGTATGGGTGTTTGCACCAATGAGATCAACCCAAACATTCCTACATATGTATTGGTGATCACACAGTTCAGCTAATTAATTACAGAGCTCTATAAAAGGATCAGTCTGTGCAGCTAGCTTTGTACCTGTAGCATAATCTGCTTTGCACCAGACTCCATTGTTTCCAGGGTTCCTTGGATAAAATATCCATCTCCACCTGCAACAGTTCCTCTTGTACTGTGATATTTACTGCAGTATACCCTTGTTAATCATTGCTGGGTAATTAATCATTTTTACTACGTTAACCTGAAACTAAAACATCATAAAATGTCCCAATGCTTTACTGTACAATAACAGGACTTACCAGCACATGTACATAATAATGAAACCAAGACACTGCCTGCACTCGGAGAACTGGTCTTACCTGCTTCAACTCTTTGGATTCCTGGGCATTCTCTAAGGTGAGAGACGAAAGCATCTCAGCGGCAGATCTGGAGATCACATGACATCTGAGAAAAGATAAAGAATGGCTGAGAATGTGTGTCTTTCGCATATTTTCGGCTCAGGGGAAAAAAATGTAAGAATGGTAAAGAGGCTGATAAGATATGAAGAAAGGGAGGGAAGTCGTGGTGCAGAATTTTTATATGGCTAGCGCACTATGGGTCTTCATGATTAATGGTATTTTTTGAATTACTTCTTCCCTGCTCTCAAATGGGGGTCACTGACCCCGGCAACTAATAAAATGATTGCTCTGTGATGCTACTATTTTATTATTACTTTTGGCTGCTTATCTTTATCCCTCAACTGTTCATATTCCAGTCTCTCATTCAAACCAGCTGCCCCGTCATGTGCTCTGATAGACTTCAGTCTCGCTTTACTGCAAGTTGGAGTGATATCACCCGCCTCCCTTTCCCCCCAGCAGCCTAACAACAGAACAATGGGAAGGTAACCAGATAGCAGCTCCCTAACACAAGATAACAGCTGCCTGGTAGATCTAAGAACAGCACTCAATAGTAAAATCCAGGTCCCACTGAGACACATTCAGTTACATTGAGTAGGAGAAACAACAGCCTGCCAGAAAGCAGTTCCATCCTAAAGTGCTGGCTCTTTCTGAAAGCACATGACCAGCAAAATGACCTGAGAGGCACCTACACACCAATATTACAACTAATACACTTGCTGATTTAGGAATGACATTTTATATTGTAGAGTGAATTATTTGTACTGTAAACAGTGTCATTTAGAAATAAAAACGACATCATAAAAATCATGACAGAATCCCTTTAATAATTGTTTACAAGGGAGTTAACGGACATATAGTCCAAATGAAATATCATCCCTAGACTCCATTAAATCAGAGTCTCAATACAGTAATGAAAATTGGAATATTTTGGAATTACATTAAGCGGCGCTTACCTTTGCACACAAGCCTTTCCCAGAAATATAAGCTCCTATGTTTTACTGCCTATGCATTATATAACTTGTATATATGAAATCCCAGTTGGATCGGAAGGGAACCCACCAACTGTTATCTGAGGGTTCCCCCCCCTGCAATTAAACAAGGGGATCCCTGAATGATGACGGTAGCCATGCAGACGGGGGGAGTACATTCATTTGCAATGTTGCTGCAGGCTGTGGGACACTGGCAAAGTCATTACAGAGCTGAGAAGCTAATATATATATATATATATATATATATGTTATTTATTGACTGGCCAGATTTTTTTATTTTTTTTAAAGGGGCTGTTCACCTTCCAAACACTTTTTTCAGTTTCAGATTGTTCCAGAGAAATAAGGACTTTCCATTTTTTTTTTTTTTTTTTTTTTTTACTGTTTTTTCCAAAATCTAAGTTGAATGTTCCTGTCTCTGGTGTTTAAGTCTGGCAGCTCAGTAATTCAGGTGCAGACTTTGAACCGTTGGAATTTTGTAACATTTAGTTGGTACATTTCTCAGCAGCATCTCCGGAGTATTAGGGCAAGGCCAGACGTGGTGTTTTTACACTGCGTTTTTAAAAAAAGCTCCGCCAGGCGTAAATACGCATAAACTGCACTACCATTGAAACTAATGGAAAACGCACTATGGCAATTCACACAGGCAAGCCGAAATCCGTCACAGGACGCCAGTATTGGCCTTGAAGAGGCAGGTGGGTGGGTGTCACCAAGAAGAAGTAGGTAGGTTGGTGGGTGGGTGTCACCAAGAAGAGGCAGGTGGGTGTCACCAAGAAGAGGCAGGTGGGTGGTTGTCACCAAGAAGCGGTAGGTAAGTAGGTGGGTGTCACCAAGAAGAGGCAGGTAGGTGGGTGGGTGTCACCAAGAAGAGGCAGGTAGGTGGGTGGGTGTCACCAAGAAGAGGCAGGTAGGTGGGTGGGTGTCACAAAGAAGAGGCAGGTAGGTGGGTGGGTGTCACAAAGAAGAGGCATGTCACCAAGAAGAGGTAGGTAAGTAGGTGGGTGTCACCAAGAAGAGGCAGGTAGGGTGGTCGGTGTCACAAAGAAGAGGCATGTCACCAAGAAGAGGTAGGTGGGTGGGTGTCACCAAGAAGAGGCAAGTAGGTGGGTGGGTGTCACAAAGAAGAGGTAGGTGTGTTGGTGGGAGTCACAAAGAATTGGCAGGTAGGTGGGTGGGTGTCACCAAGAAGAGGCAGGTGGGTGGGTGTCACCAAGAAGAGGTAGGTAAGTAGGTGGGTGTCACCAAGAAGAGGCAGGTGGGTGTCATCCCCAGTCACAAAGAGGTCACTAGGGGGACTGTTACAAGGGAGAGGCAAGTAGGTAGGTGGGTTCCCCGTGTCAGAAGGAAGAGGCAGGTGGTGCCCGTGGCTGGTCAGAAGGAGAGGTGCCCGTGGGTATTAATAGAAGACAGGAAGGCAGCTCAGTAAAAGTGCCACAGTGCGGCTGTATTAGAGCTTTATGTGTCCCAGTAAATAAGTGTCCCCCGCCAAATGGTTGGTACTTACCTGTGTTAGTAGGAAACTCCGGGTGTCTGAGCTACAAGTACCACAAACAGCGCTGCCAACACTCTCACCTCCTCCTGCCGCTTCTCTTCAGGGGACTCTTCTTTTCCGGTCACGTGAGCTCCATACCACTTGACGTTCATTGGAGGCGGAGATCAGTGAGGAACGCGAAGATTGTAGGCGTGGCTTGCAGCTGTGTTGAAACTGCGTGTAGGAGAGGCGGAGCCAGCGCAGCAATGTTCCCTATTCCCTGTGTTACTGTTCCTGGGGCCTCTGAGATGAATATTGTGGGAGGATTTGGGAATTTAGCAAACCTGGGAGGTGCCCAGCAGGGAATGAACTGAAACCTTTGTGAAAGGGTGCAGGGAGTTGCATTTATTTCTTTCAACTTTTAGAAGGTTATAGAATGGCTAATTCTAAGCAACTTTTCAATTGGTCTTCATTTAGGTTTTTTTATAGTTTTTAATTATTTGCATTCTTTTTCTGACTCTTTCAAATGGGGGTCACTGACCCCCATCTAAAACACAAATGTTCTGTAAGGCGACATATTTATTGTTATTGTTACTTTTTATTCCTCCTCTTTCTATTCAGGCCTCTCCTATTCATATGCCAGTCTCTTATTCAAATCAGTGCATGGTTGCTAGGGGAATTTGGACCCTAGCAACCAGATGGCTGAAATTGCAAACTGGAGAGCTGCTGAATAAAAAGCTAAATAACTCAAAAACCACAAATAATAAAAAATGAAAACCAATTACAAATTGTCTCAGAATATCACCCTCTATATCATACTAAAAGGTCACTCAAAGGTGAACAACCCCTTTAAGAATGTTGTGCTGGGATCTTAGGAAGATTCTGGGAGTTGTAATTTAATAAAAGCGAAACGCCCACAGGTTGGTCCTTCATAGGATGTAGGTAAAGGACACACTAGTTCTTTATATTTTGCCTGGGATGCCAAAAACTGCCACTTCTCTGCACTGCAAGGTAATTCCGTATAAGTGTTACCCGTAGCAACCAATCAGCAAACAATTTATCTGTGGTAAAACTAGACATTCATGGCCGGATTTGCTCTGCCAGTTTGTCTGATTTCAATCGACCGCCTGGGAATTTGTCACGTTGGGGGTGAGTTTGGATGACAGTTGCTCAGACCAAAGTGACCATTTAATCGGCCAATTCGCCCCTCTCTCCCTGTACTTATCGTTCCTCTACCTAAAGGGTTAATATTGTCATTATCTCTGGGCAGGCTCATTACATTCCCTGACACTGGAAAGACTAATTAGTGTAAGTCATTTACGTTTGCTGCTGATTGCCAGGAAGGAAATGAACAAACATCACCCAGTGACACATGACTGCTGACATCATATCTGTGACTGACGGACGCCTGACAGATCTCACTCATATGGTTATAACTGAGGTGGACAAGATACTCCTCTCCATGTGTCATCACTCCTCATACTGGTGAATGAAAAGCACATTATAACACACACACAGACACACACTGAGATACACACACAGACACACACTGATAGATATACACAGACACAGAAACACAGACAGACACACACTGATAGATATACACAGACACAGAAACACACACAGACAGACACTGATAGATACACACACAGACACACACTGATAGATACACACACAGACACACACTGATAGATATACACAGACACAGAAACACAGACAGACACACACATACACACTCACAGACACACACTGATAGATATACACACACACAGATACACACACACACATACACACTCACAGACACAGATACACACAGAAACACACAGACACATTCACAGACACACACTGATAGATATACACACACAAAGACACACACACAAACACAGAAACACAGACAGACACAGACAGAAACACACATACACACTCACAGACACACACTAATAGATATACACACACATACACACTCAAAGAAACACAGACACACATAGAAACACACTCACAGACACACACAGAAGCTGACACACAATCACAGACACACACACAAAACCTGACACACACACACAAACTCACAGACACACACTTAACAGACAGACACACACACACACACACACACACACAAAGAGCAGTGACATTGGGAAGTGAAGAGTGGGTCAGGAAAAACTCACCCAACCCAACAGCAAAATGTTGCCATTTTAGGACCTGCACCCGCATCCTCCTGCACTGGAAGCTACTTCTGCACCCACCTCTGGTTCCAATGCTCACCCAACTTCTAACCTTTACAACCAAACCCTCAGGTCCCACATGTTTCGTGTCACACACACACAGGTCTGACTGGGACTTGAAATAGGTCCTGGCATTTCAAGTACACAGAGGCCCAACCAGCCTACTAAATAGTGACTGTCTATGGCATCTTAGAGCAGCCCCTCTGGCATTTGCCAGAACCCACAGATTGCCAGTCCATGCTACTAACAGTGTTGTCTGTCAATGTGTGGGTCAGAAAAAACTGTCAAATGACTCTTCCACGCTCAATAACTTAATTTTCTGAGCAGTGCAACTTCCTCTTCTCACTAACCTCATTTTCTGCCAACAGTGTCTGGATCACTGAAATAAACAGCAGGTTTTTTTTATTATGGTTTCTTCATTCCAGCCTGTAACTGTCAGAGCTTTCTGGTTGTTGACGTCACCAAACAAACAAAACACATTTTAAAATATCTTTTCTGTCTTATTTCTGTATCCAGTCCCTAATCATATTCCTTTTTTCCAAATTCCATTTGAATTCATCTGAATAGAAATTTAAATCCCAAGACGGAAACCGTAAATGATGAAAAACCACAGAAAACAGGTTTAGACCAACAACAGAAAATGCCCTTGTTTACAAAACAAAACGTTTAATTTAGGCGCACGCGGCGGAACGCGTTGCTGCGTAAGATGAATCTGAATGAATTTATAATTAGATATTCAGCATGAGGATTTCACGTGTCCCGTTTCAAAAATAAAAGGGGCGCCACTATTCTGATGCCCAAATCCTTTTTTCGTATTTCATTTAATATTCAGATTTTCAAATTAATATATTTAAATAGGGAGTAGGGTAAGGATAAGTGTTGCAGGGAGCCTGCTATGATGAAACAGCCGCATTTCACAACTCCTTTCTAAATTTACTAATAATTTGCATTTCCTACTTACATGACTTAGAGCAACTGCTATATACAGAGAATCCAGGGTAAGGGTAGGATACATAGACGTTTTCCGACAAAACGCATGCAACAAATCTGACGCAACATCTGACACGCTGCGTCTGCATCCGATAGTCATGTTGCGTCGGATCAACACTGTGACTTCATTTCTATCTGTTACCTTATTTTGGTCACATGCGATTTGTCGCATGCATACGACAGTCGCGTCGCGTCGGATCAACCATGCGACTTCATCCAACATTTCTATCTCTTACCTTATTTTTGTCTATCTCTTACCTTATTGTAGACCCTTTGGCTTTTTTTCTGTTGAATCCCTCGCAATGGTTGCCAAAAGGGGTGGGGCCTGTTGGAAGTGGGTATGGTTTCCATTGGATCAGTGGTGGCCAGTTTATAACTGTCTCTGGTCTGGCTGGATTGGGGCATAATAACCTAGATTGTCCCGTCTGTTTTTTAAACTCAAATGCTTTGTATTGCCTTTAATTTCCTAGATTTGCCAAGTAGAAGATCCCAACATAATTACATGCGAGAGCATTGCCCAATGAGAATCCTGCCTGCCAGGAGGACAATGACACTGAATAGGCTCAATAAGGCCCAGAGGTTATAGAAACCCGTGACCTATGCGTGTATCATGCACAGAGACACATCACAGTCCCGTGTTAGTCTGGGAAACAATGGGCCTGAATAAATTCCAGTGCTGGGCACAAAATAATAAGGGAATATTTAAGTAGACGATGGGCAGAGCTGGGTGTCTCGCTGCTAATGAGTCCAGGGAAAAAGCGAGTCACTGAGTGTTACTGGATGTGCCAGGAGGACTCTAACTCGTGATCCACTTCCTAAATAACAAGCAGCTGATTCTGCAAAGCCACAAGCAGTCTCTGTACAGGGAGCAGTCTCACTATCTGTGTACAAGGAGCAGTCTCTATACAAGGAGCAGTCTCTGTACAGGGAGCAGTCTCACTATCTGTGTACAAGGAGCAGTCTCTATACAAGGAGCAGTCTCTCTGTGTACAAGGAGCAGTCTCTATACAAGGAGCAGTCTCACTATCTGTTTACAAGGAGCAGTCTCTATACAAGGAGCAGTCTCTCTGTGTACAAGGAGCAGTCTCTATACAAGGAGCAGTCTCACTATTTGTGTACAAGGAGCAGTCTCTATACAAGGAGCAGTCTCACTGTGTACAAGGAGCAGTCTCTATACAAGGAGCAGTCTCTCTGTGTACAAGGAGCAGTCTCTATACAAGGAGCAGTCTCACTATCTGTGTACAAGGAGCAGTCTCTATACAAGGAGCAGTCTCTCTGTGTACAAGGAGCAGTCTCTATACAAGAAGCAGTCTCTCTGTGTACAAGGAGCAGTCTCTATACAAGGAGCAGTCTCTCTGTGTACAAGGAGCAGTCTCTATACAAGGAGCAGTCTCACTATCTGTGTACAAGGAGAAGTCTCTATACAAGGAGCAGTCTCACTATCTGTGTACAAGGAGAAGTCTCTATACAAGGAGCAGTCTCACTATCTGTGTACAAGGAGCAGTCTCTATACAAGGAGCAGTCTCACTATCTGTGTACAAGGAGAAGTCTCTATACAAGGAGCAGTCTCACTATCTGTGTACAAGGAGCAGTCTCTATACAGGGAGCGGGTCACGGTCTTTTGGCTGGACTCGCAGGTCATGACACGCCCTGGGGGAAGCTTTGGCAGAACCCAGGGTAGACGGGACTTCGGCGAAGGGGAGTCCAAACGTCCCCAAACCCCTTCGGGGGGTGGGGATGGTGGGCCCTCCCTAGCTTCGGCGAAGGGGGACCCACCCGTTTGAGCTGTTCGCTGGCGGTAGCTGGGAACAGCTTGGGCAACGGAGCCCATGCCTTCGGGTAGGACTCGGAAGGATGATTCAATATCATCAGTGTATAAGAAGAGTCTCTATTCAGGGAGCAGTCTCACTATCTGTGTATAAGAAGAGTCTCTATACAAGGAGCAGTCTCTCTATCTGTGTACAAGGAGCAGTCTCTATACAAGGAGCAGTCTCTCTCTCTCTCTGTATAAGAGCAGTCTCTATACAAGGAGGAGTCTCTTTATCTGTGTTCAAGGAGCAGTCTCTGTGCAAGGAGCAGTTTCTCTATCTGTGTACAAGAGCAATGTCTCTCTCTCTGTGTATAAGAGCAGTCTCTATACAAGGAGCAGTCTCTGTGTATAAGAGCAGTCTCTATACAAGGAGCAGTGTCTCTAGTTATGTATAAGAAGAGTCTCTATACAGGGAGCAGTCTCTATCTGTGTACAAGGAACAGTCTCTATACAAGGAGCAGGCTCTCTCTGTGTATAAGAGCATTTTCTATACAAGGAGCAGTCTCTCTATCTGTGTATAAGAAGAGTCTCTATACAAGTAGCAGTCTCACTATCTGTGTACAAGAGCAATGTTTCTCTCTCTGTGTATAAGAGCAGTCTCTATACAAGGAGCAGTGTCTCTAGTTATGTATAAGAAGCAGTCTCTATACAAGGAGCAGTCTCTCTATCTATGTATAAGAAGCAGTCTCTACACAGAAAATAGCCACACTATCTATGTGTACAAGGAGCAGTCTCTAAACAGGGAGCAGTCTCACTATCTATGTAAAAGAAGCAGACTCTATACAGAGAGCAGTCTCTATACAAGGAGCAGTCTCTCTATCTATGTATAAGAAGCAGTCTCTATACAGGGAGCAGTCTCTCTATCTATGTATAAGAAGCAGTCTCTACACAGAAAATAGCCTGGCTATTTATGTGTACAAGGAGCAGTCTCTATACAAAGAGCAGTCTCCTTATTTATGTATAAGAAGCTGTCTCTATACAGGGAACAGTCTCTCTGTGTATAAGAAGCAGTCTCTATACAAGGAGCAGTCTCACTATCCATCTATAAGAAGCAGTCTCTGTACAGCGAGCAGTCTCAGAATCTCTACACATGGAGAACAGCGATGGGCAAATGTCTCCCTTTTCGCCTCGCCGGAAAAATGAGTGAAACTTGAAAATTGATGCCCGCATCAAGTTTGGATGTGTGTCTGTAAAGTCGCTTGCGTCAATTTTGCCGCCTGTGTTAACGTCAATTGGCGTCTATATAGTGTTGATGTGAGCGACTTTTCGGACGTGCGTCCAAAATTTCTTTTTGACGCAAATGTATTCGCCGGTGTAGCAGTCTTTATGTCTTTATATCACTATTTACATGGATTATTATTTTCCCTCTGGCAGTCAACACTGAAGTTGTTACACACTGGCTCTTAGGGCTCTTACTGACGAGCGGTTTTAGCTGCGCTCCGTTTTTCTGCGTTCAGCCGCAGGGGAGCGCAGGAATAGACGCATTACGGTTTTTCCAATGGGGCTGTACTCACACAGGCGCCGAACGCAGGAAAAATGCAGTATGTTGCGTCTCGACCTGCGTTTGGCGCCTACACGCACCTGTGTGAGTACAGCCCCATTGGAAAAACTGTAATGCGTCTATTCCTGCGCTCCCCTGCGGCTGAACGCAGAAAAATGGAACGCAGGGGAGCGCAGCTACAACCGCTCTTCAGTAAGAGCCCTTAATCTCCAGCTGTATATTAGTATATTACTGTGTGACCGATTAATCAGCAAGTATAGAAGAGAAATTCTCGTGTTCAGCGTGAGATAACAAGGACGGGAGGAGCATGGTTAGCAATTCAAGTAAGTGGTTTATCTGCAGCAAGTTGCTTTTGTATTTCCACTTTTGTTGCTTTTGTATCTCCACTTTTGTTGCTTTTCTATTTCCACTTTTGTTGCTTTTGTATTTCCACTTTTGTTGCTTTTCTATTTCCACTTTTGTTGCTTTTGTATCTCCACTTTTGTTGCTTTTCTATTTCCACTTTTGTTGCTTTTGTATTTCCACTTTTGTATTTCCACTTTTGTTGCTTTTGTATCTCCACTTTTGTTGCTTTTCTATTTCCACTTTTGTTGCTTTTCTATTTCCACTTTTGTTGCTTTTCTATTTCCACTTTTGTTGCTTTTCTATTTCCACTGCGTCTCTTGCAAAGCAGCTTGTTGTGTGCAGTGACCTTACACCAGTGACAATTCCATGCAACACACCACAGGGAGGGAATTTTCGAAGTAAAAAAATTCGAAATTCAAAGTAATTTTTTGGATACTTCGACCATCGAATAGGATACTACGACTTCGACTTCGATTCGAAGTGAAATAGTTCTAATATTCGACCATTTGATAATCATAGTACTGTCTCTTTAAAAAAATACTTCGCCAAATTAAACCTGCTGAAGTGTTATGTTAGCCTATGGGGACCTTCAAGAGCAGTTTTCTACATTTTTGGAAGTGAAGAAAAATCGTTCGATCAATGGATGAACGATTCAGCCATCTTGTTGCTAGGGTCCAAATAACTCTAGCAACCATGCACTGATTTGAATAAGAGACTGGAATATGAATAGGAGAGGCCTGAATAGAAAAAGAGTAATAAAAAGTAGCAATAACAATACATTTGTAGCCTTACAGAGCATTTGTTTTTAGATGGGGTCAGTGACCCCCGTTTGAAAGCTGGAAAGAGTCAGAAGAAATAATTCAAAGAAGAAAAAAAGTTTAGCCATTCTATAACATACGAAAAGTTAACTTAAAAGGGTGGTTCAACTTTAAGTGAACTTTTAGTATGTTATAGAATGGCCAATTCTAAGCAACTTTTCAATTGGTCTTCATTATTTATTTTCTGCAGTTTTTTTAATTATTTGCCTCCATCCTCTGACTCTTTCCAGCTTTCAAATGGGGGTCACTGACCCCATCTAAAAAATAAATACTCCTCACCTTTACTTTTGGGTAAGATATTACCCATCACCTTTATTTTTGGTAAGCAATTACCCCTCATTTTATTTTTGGGCAAGATATTACCCCTCATTTTATTTTTGGTTAAGATGTTACCCCTCACTTTTACTTTTGGGCAATATATTACCCCTCATTTTATTTTTGAGCAAGAAGTTACCCCTCACCTTTATTTTTGGGCAAGATGTTACCTTCACCTTTATTTTTGGGTAAGATATTACCCCTCACCTTTATTTTGGGCAAGATATTACCCCTCGTTTTATTTTTGGGCAAGATGTTACCCCTCACTTTTACTTTTGGGCAAGATGTTACCCCTCACCTTTACTTTTGGTCAAGATATTACCTCTCATTTTATTTTTGGGTAAGATATTACCTCTCACCTTTATTTTTGGGCAAGATATTACCCCTCACCTTTATTTTTGGGCAATATATTACCCCTTACTTTTATTTTTGGGCAAAATGTTATCCCTCATCAAACCCCTCACTTTTACTTTTGGGCAAGATATTACCCCTCACCTTTATTTTTGACCAATATATTTCCCCTCATTTTATTTTTGGGCAAGATGTTACCCCTCACTTTCACTTTTGGGCAAGATATTACCCCTCACCTTTATTTTTGGGCAATATATTACCCCTCACCTTTATTTTTGGGCAATATATTACCCCTTACTTTTATTTTTGGGCAAAATGTTACCCCTCATCAAGCCCCATGCTGATACACCATTTCTTGTCTATGCAGATAAGGGAGGCCGGACGGTGGCGTCTGAAAAGGGAAAATAAAACTGCCTGGAAACTCCTATGGGGGAGATACCCCCGGGGCAATTAGATATGGATTTTCATTTGATCACAGGGCACCTTCTATATATTCCTGGCAACATGGAGGCAAAATTAGTTCATGAAGATCAACATGACAAGTAAGTGTCCACTGCAGTATGTTATTGTGTATATATGGTTTATTTGTATAATGCTATTACAGGATCTGTCATCCGGAAACCCGTTATCCAGAAAGCCCCAAATTACGGGAAGGCCGTCTCCTGTAGACTCCATTTGATCCAAATAATCCAAATTTTTCAAAAATGATTTTCCTTTTTCTGTGTAACACTTGATCCCAACTAAGATAAAATTAATCCTTATTGGAAGCAAAACCAGCCTATTGGGTTTATTTAATGTTTACATGATTTTCTAGTATGGAGATCCAAATTACACAAAGATCCGTTATCCGGAAAACCCCAGGCCCCGAGCATTCTGGATAACAGGTCCCTTATTGTTCTGTGCTGGGTGCAGAGAAACTAAACAACCCTGCACATATAACATATAATAATAAGTATATAGTTTACCAGCTATCGTTTTGAAGAATATTTCAAAGAATACTTTCCTTTTCTCTCTCCCTTCAGGCTGGGTGGTGCAACTGCTGAAGACGCCTCTTGTGTGTGTCTTTCTCCTGATAATGCTGAGCCCCAGGGGACTGGCACTTGAGTGTAACGCTGTTTACAGAACCCAACGGCAAATGAACAAGGAGGCGCTGAAACTTCTGGCAAATATGGTAATTATCAGTCACACACAGAGACAATTGCCTCTGCACTCTAGCAACCAATCAGAGGTTTGCTTTTATTATTTTATCTGCCCCAGATCAGAAAATTCTAACATTGGATTGGTTGCTACCAGTTACAGGAATAACTAGACTCTTGGTACAGACTATGAGCAAACTTATGGGCTGTTCCTGCTGAATTGTGCTTAGTACAGGGAATACCTATGCTGCCATAGTTTTATGGGATCTCTCTGTACAGGCTATGAGCAAACTTAGGGGCTGTTCCTGCTGAATTGTGCTTAGTACAGGGGAATACCTATGCTGCCATAGTTTTATGGGATCTCTCTGTACAGGTTATGAACAAACTTAGGGGACTGTTCCTGCTGAATTGTGCTTAGTACAGAGGAATACCTATGTTGCCATAGTTTTATGGGATCTCTCTGTACAGACTATGAGCAAACTTAGGGGCTGTTCCTGCTGAATTGTGCTTAGTACAGAGGAATACCTATGCTGCCATAGTTTTATGGGATCTCTCTGTACAGACTATGAGCAAACTTAGGGGCTGTTCCTGCTGAATTGTGCTTAGTACAGAGGAATACCTATGCTGCCATAGTTTTATGGGATCACTCTGTACAGACTATGAGCAAACTTAGGGGACTGTTGCTGCTGAATTGTGCTTAGTACAGGGGAATACCTATGCTGCCATAGTTTTATGGGATCTCTCTGTACAGACTATGAGCAAACTTAGGGGACTGTTCCTGCTGAATTGTGCTTAGAACAGGGGAATACCTATGCTGACATAGTTTTATGGGATCTCTCTGTACAGACTATGAGCAAACTTAGGGGCTGTTCCTGCTGAATTGTGCTTAGTACAGAGGAATACCTATGCTGCCATAGTTTTATGGGATCTCTCTGTACAGACTATGAGCAAACTTAGGTGGTTGTTCTTGCTGAATTGTGCTTAGTACAGAGGAATAACTATGCTGTCATAGTTTTATGGGATCTCTCTGTACAGACTATGAGCAAACTTAGGGGACTGTTCCTGCTGAATTGTGCTTAGTACAGAGGAATACCTATGCTGCCATAGTTTTATAGGATCTCTTTGTACAGGTTATGAACAAACTTAGGGGCTGTTCCTGCTGAATTGTGCTTAGTACAGAGGAATACCTATGTTGCCATAGTATTATGGGATCTCTCTGTACAGACTATGAGCAAACTTAGGGGCTGTTCCTGCTGAATTGTGCTTAGTACAGAGGAATACCTATGCTGCCATAGTTTTATGGGATCACTCTGTACAGACTATGAGCAAACTTAGGGGACTGTTCCTGCTGAATTGTGCTTAGTACAGAGGAATATCTATGCTGTTATAGTTTTATGGGATCTCTCTTATACAACCAAGTTTTTGGGTGAAAATATATTAAAATTCGAGATAGTTTTTGTAGGATTTGAGAACATTTCAGAAAATGGCAATCTCCAAAGTTTTCCAAACATTACCAATCATCTCAATTGGTTTAATTAGAGCATTTTATTTCCACTGCAAACGTAGAAACGTAAATTCAATTAAACTCAATTTCTTTTCCCAGACAAAAACCCTTCACCCTGACTGCCAGCAGGAACAGCAGCACTTTATGTTCCCGGATTTTCTGAACAATATCACAAAGGTATTTCAAATTTACAGATTGACTGACCTAAAACCATCTTTTTGCCTAATGAAAGAAACTGTAATTCGAATCGACTTTCCAGTAGCCGTTCATTCCACATTGGATGTGTTTATGTTGTTCTCTTGCGCTTGGTCTTGACGCTTCAAACAATTCAGTCCAATTCATTGCCCTGCAACACAGTACAGAGATAGGATCCGTTATCCGTAAACCTGTTATCCAGAAAGCTCCAAATTACAGAAAGGCCGTCTCCCATAGATTTAATTTTATCCAAATAATCCTAATTTTTAAAATTGATTTTCTTTTTTCTGTGTAATAATAAAACAGTCGCTTGTACTTGATCCCAACTAAGATATAATTAATCCTTATTGGAGGCAAAACCAGCCTATTGGGTTTATTTCATGTTTATATGATTTTCTAGTAGACTTAAAGGGATGGTTCACCTTTAACATCACTTTTATTATGTTATAGAACGGCCAATTCTAAGCAACATTTCAACTGGTTTTCATTATTTATTTTTTATAGTTTTATAGTTATTTGCCTTTTTCTTATGATTCTTTCATAATCCCTGTCCCTGACCCCCTTCTAAAAAACAAATGCTCTGTAAGGCTACAAATGTATTGTTATTGTTACTTTTTATTCCTCCTCTTTCTGTTCAGGCCTCTCCTATTCATATTCCAGTCTCTTATTCAAATCAGTGCATGGTTGCTAGGGTAATTTGGACCCTAGTTACCAGATTGGTTAAGATGCAAATTGAAGAGCTGCTGAATAAAAAGCTAAATAACTTGAAAACCTTCAATGGTAAAAAATGAAAACCAATTACAAATTATCTCAGAATATCCCTCTCTCCATCAAACTAAAAGTTATTTCAAAGGTGAACAACCCCTTTAAGGTATGAAGATTAGTGATTGGCAAATATTCCGCATTTTGCCACCGGCGAATAAATTTGCTAAATTTTTGGACGCACAGCACTATTCGGACGCCCATTGACTTTAATGCCGGCATCAAAATTGACATGCGTCCAAACTTGACGCGGGCTTCAATTTTCGAGTTCCACAAATTTATTTGCGAATATTTGCCGGTTTCGTGAATTTTGCAGGAAATGTGAAATTCGCTCATCACTAATGAAGATCCAAATTACGGAAAGATCCATTATCCGTAAACCTGTTCTCCAGAAAGCTCAGAATTACAATGAGGATTAATTATATCTTAGTTGGGATCAAGTACAAGCGACTGTTTTATTATTACACAGAAAAAGGAAATCGTTTCTACAATTTTGGATTATTTCATTATAATGGGAGTCTACGGAAGACATAATTCAGAGATTTCTGGATAACGGGTTTCCGGATAACACATCCCATACCTGTACTGTGTATAGTTATACAGGTATGGGACCTGTTATCCAGAATACTATGGACCTGGGGTGTTCCGGGTAACAGATCTCTCCGTAATTTGGATCTTCATACCTTAAGTCTACTAGAAAATCATATAAACATGAAATAAACCCAATAGGCTGGTTTTGCCTCCAATAAGGATTAATTATATCTTAGTTGGGATCAAGTACAAGCGACTGTTTTATTATTACAGAGAAAAAGGAAAAAAAATAATAATAATTTGGATTATTTGGATAAAATGGAGTCTATGAGAGATGGCTTTTCCATAATTTGGAGCTTTCTGAATAATGGGTTTTGCTTCCAATAAGGATTAATTATATCTTAGTTGGGATCAAGTACAAGCGACTGTTTTATTATTACACAGAAAAATGAAAAAAAATAATAATAATTTGGATTATTTGGATAAAATGGAGTCTATGAGAGATGGCTTTTCCATAATTTGGAGGTTTTTGAATAATGGGTTTTGCTTCCAATAGGGATTAGTTATATCTTAGTTGGGATCAAGTACAAGTTACTGTTTTATTATTACACAGAAAAAGGAAATTTGTTTTTAAAATTTGTATTATTTGGATAAAATGGAGTCTATGGGAGACGGTCTTTCCTTAATTTGGTGCTTTCTGGATAACGGGATTCTGGATAACGGGGTTGCCAAAAATCAAAACAGCGAAAACTGCAGTTACTAGAGCGCCTTTAAGTTGATAGTTTGTAATGTTTTTACATTTAAATTCAACGCATTCTCCTTCCAATGAGGGGGGCACATTTGTAATGATCCCGTATTCCTGTGATTAAAGGTGCCGGAGGGGATATTCCGTGCCATTGTGATTCACACGTACAGGATCATCGCCAGCGATATGGGCAGGACTGCGGTCGATGCACAGACTAGAACTGCACTTTCTAAACTGCAGGTGTTGCTCCTGAGGATGGAGATGCTGTGGTCTGACTGTGTAAGTAATAAGCCCCGCCCACCCACCCAAGGGAGCAAAGTGACAGAAGTACTGGCGAAAATTAATTGGGTGCTTATCTGATGGAATTCCACTATCGATGATGAATCCCTATGATATTAGCCAATCAAACCTTTCAGTTATGGCCAGGGAAGCACAACACATCTAACTTTATACTGCAAAACGTTTATTACTATTCTTGTTATTTCCAGTTGCAGGTAAGTAGGAGTTCAGCAGCCTCCCGACTACGTGTTCTGGAGCTCCACCAGGCAGTCCTCCGCTATTTCTACAGCTTGAAGCAGTTCTTAAAGGCAAAGGTATTTACTCTATAAAGGCAGCTGGATTATGGGCGGGACGCTGATTAGTAATGGCCGCATTTGGCTTGTTTAGATTTGGCAAAAAAATTTGCGAATTGTCCTGTTTCGCTTTGGAATTTCGGAAAAAAAAAATTGCGAAATGTGAATTTTTCTGCTCACGTTAATTTTGATGCCGGCGTTAAAGTCAATGGGTGTCCAAATAATGTTGACGCGCGACGGTTTTGACAGCTGGGTTATGGGTGGTATGCTGATTAGTAATGGGCGCATTTGTCCAATTTCGATTTGCTGAAAAAATCGCAAAAAGGCGAAAAATTTGAGAACCGCAAATTTTTCTGCTCTCGTCAATTTTGATGCTGGCGTTAAAGTCAATGGGCGTCCCTATAATGTTGACGCACAACGGTTTCGGTGTGATCGACTTTTTCGACACGCGTCCAAAATTTTCTCAAAGGTATTTACTCTAAAGTGAGTTCTATAAAGGCAGCTGGGTTATGGGTGACATGCTGATTAGCGATGGGCGAATTTGTCCCGTTTTGCTTGGCCAAAAAATTTGCGAATTTCCCGCAAAACGCAAAAAAAATTGCGAAATGCGAATTTTTCTTCTCACATTAATTTTGATGCCGGCGTTAAAGTCAATGGGTGTCCAAATAATGTTGACGCGCGACGGTTTTGACAGCTGGGTTATGGGTGGTATGCTGATTAGTAATGGGCGCATTTGTCCAATTTCGATTTGCTGAAAAAATCGCAAAAAGGCGAAAAATTAGAGAAATGCTAATTTTTCTGCTCATGTCAATTTTGATGCTGGCGTTAAATTCAATGGGCGTCCCAACATTGTTGACGCACAACGGTTTTGGTGTGATCGACTTTTCCGACACGCGTCCAAAATTTTCTCAAAGGTATTTACTCTAAAGTGAGTTCTAAAAAGGCAGCTGGGTTATGGGTGACATGCTGATTAGCGATGGGCGAATTTGTCCCGTTTTGCTTGGTCAAAAAAATTGCGAATTTCCCGCAAAACGCAAAAAAAATTGCGAAATGCGAATTTTTCTTCTCACATTAATTTTGATGCCGGCGTTAAAGTCAATGGGTGTCCAAATAATGTTGATGCGTGACGGTTTTGACAGCTGGGTTATGGGTGGTATGCTGATTAGTAATTGGCGCATTTGTCCAATTTCGATTTGCTGAAAAATTCACAAAAAGGCGAAAAATTAGAGAAACGCAAATTTTTCTGCTCTCGTCAATTTTGATGCTGTTGTTAAAGTCAATGGGCGTCCCTATAATGTTGACGCACGACGGTTTTGGTGTGATCGACTTTTCTGACACGCGTCCAAAATTTTCTCAAAGGTATTTACTCTAAAGTGAGTTCTATGGGTTATGGGTGACATGCTGATTGGCGATGGGCGAATTTGTCCCGTTTCGCTGGGCTGAAAAATTTGCGAATTTCCCGCAAAACGCTCCGCTCGCATTAATTTTGATGCTGGCGTTAAAGTCAATGGGTGTCCAAATAATGTTGACGTGCGACGGTTTTGAAGCAATCTATTTTTCCGCCGTGCGTCCAAAATTTTTCCGCACCAGATTTATGCGAAACACGGGAATTCACCTTGAATTTGCGCCTGACGAATTTATTCGCCCATCACTAATGCTGATCTCTCTTATCTACTTTATTTGCATTTCAGGAATACAGTGCATGCGGCTGGGATGCAGTGAGAGCAGAAGTTGGACAAATCATGGTTTTTGTGACCCGGTATACGGACTTCTTAGCTATCAAAGAAATGCAGAATATCTGAACGAATCCTTATATTACTCCCACTGGGGGTGTCACATTTTGTAACATGTATGGTAGCTATGAGCCAGACCCATAGCAACCAACTGGCAGCTAGCTGTTATTGTTCTATTGCAAATGTGAGATTGCATGCTATAGGTTGCCCTGTACCTCTCTGCTTCTGCCTTGTCCTAGGAATAAAGTGTATAAAATACAGGGTTCACAGATACAAGTGAGTCCTAAAGTATATGCCTTCCCTGTGAATATATCAATTTCTCCTTAAATAATAAGTGCTTAGGAAATGAGAAAAGATCAAAGACGCCCTCTAGTGGGGACATTGTGGTATAGACAGTGCTGAGAATTTCCTTCACTTAATGCTGCTCTTGCATCTAAAGCTTTGAGCAAACGGCTTTAATGTAAGCATTATTACTTTTTATATTATTCGTGAATTGTTACGTTATTATATATGCGTGTAATATTTTATTTATCTTTTTATAATAAATTATTGCATTTATTTTTAAATTTTTCCGGCTATTTTCATTCTTTCTTTCATTCATTCATTAGCAAATAAGAGATTATCTGCGTGTGTGTTTCTGGGATAAGGGAACATTATGGGCAGAATACTAGGCCACTAGTAATTATCATTACTTTTTATTACTCATCTTTCTATTCAGGCATCTCCTATTTATATTCCAGTCTCTTATTCAAATCAATGCATGGTTGCTAGGGTAATCTGGACCCTAGCAACCAGATAGCTGTGAACTGGAGAGCTGCTGAATAAAAAGCTAAATAACTCAAAAAACATAAATAATAAAAAAAAAATTGTCTCAGGATATTCCTCTCTACATCATAAACTCAAAAGGTGAACAAACCTAAATTGATAATAAATATTATTTTCATCATATCTGTCCATCTGGACTATTTGATTTTAAATTTCACGATAGTTCCCCTTTAGGGCAGAGACACACGGTCAGATTCGGGGAGATTTAGTCGCCCGGTGGCAAATCTCCTCTTCTTCGGGGCGACTTATCTCCCTAAACTGCCTCCCGCTGGTGGGATGGCACTCGGAGTGCTTCTTTTTACCGAAGTCGCCCAAAGTTTCCTCCTGAGGCGACTTCAGGCGACTTTGGAAAAGAAAACCCCCCTGGTGATTTACATTCAGGCCGGTGGGAGGCAGTTTGGGGTGATTAGCCGTCTCGAAGAAGAGATTCAGTGTCGGAATGGGCCGGCGGGACACCGGGAAAAAACTCTGGTGGGCCCCGCCGGGCCAGATCTGCTTCTCCGTGATGTGACCCCTGACAAAGGGGTTTGCAGTAAAATCAAAATTTCGAGCGTACGCACTGACGTGGCGATGTACGCATACGCACATACCCAACACTGCCGCGTGTGCACAAATGCAGCGCAGCGGATCAGCAGGGGGGGCCGGAGCAGCAGGGAGGGCCGGAGCGGCAGGGAGGGCCGGAGGGGGGCCCTGGGGAGGTAGCTCCGGTGGCCCCCAAGCCCCCCAGTCTGACCCTGAGCAGATTTGTCGCCGGGCGACTAATCTCGATGAATCTGAGAATGTGATGGCACTCAGAGAGCTTTTTTACCGAAGTTGCACAAAGTTTCCTCGTGACGCAACTTAGGAAAACGAAGCGCGCCAAGTGCCATCCTACCGGCGATTTACATTCTAGCTGGCGGGAGGCAGTTCGGGGGAGATTAGTCACCCCGAAGAAGAGGAGATTTGTCGCCGGGCGACTGATCTCCCTGAATCTGAGCGTGTGGTAGCACTTGGCAGGGCTGGGCCGCGCCGCACAGGCGCCCAAGGAAAGCCGACGTACCCTGTGCCGACTTAGCCCGAGTGCGCATGCACAAGAAAGGGTGGTTTTCACTTCTTTTGCGCTCCTGCGCATGCAAGAATTGGCGCAAACGTGCATTCGCGCACATGCACAGGAGCGCAAGAAAACGTAAAAACCATGGGCATGCTCCGCTCGCATTAATTTTGATGCCGGCGTTAAAGTCAATGGGTGTCTAAATAATGTTGACGTGCGACGGTTTTGACGCAATCTATTTTTCCGCCGTGCGTCCAAAATTTTTTCCGCACCAGATTTGCAAATTTATGCGAAACACGGGAATTCACCTTGAATTTGCGCCTGGCGAATTTATTCGCCCATCACTAATGCTGATCTCTCTTATCTACTTTATTTGCATTTCAGGAATACAGTGCATGCGGCTGGGATGCAGTGAGAGCAGAAGTTGGACAAATCATGGTTTTTGTGACCCGGTATACGGACTTCTTAGCTATCAGAGAAATGCAGAATATCTGAACGAATCCTTATATTACTCCCACTGGGGGTGTCACATTTCGTAACGTGTATGGTAGCTATGAGCCAGACCCATAGCAACCAACTGGCAGCTAGCTGTTATTGTTCTAGTGCAAATGTGAGATTGCATGCTATAGGTTGCCCTGTACCTCTCTGCTTCTGCCTTGTCCTAGGAATAAAGTGTATAAAATACAGGGTTCACAGATACAAGTGAGTCCTAAAGTATATGCCTTCCCTGTGAATATATCAATTTCTCCTTAAATAATAAGTGCTTAGGAAATGAGAAAAGATCAAAGACGCCCTCTAGTGGGGACATTGTGGTATAGACAGTGCTGAGAATTTCCTTCACTTAATGCTGCTCTTGCATCTAAAGCTTTGAGCAAACGGCTTTAATGTAAGCATTATTACTTTTTATATTATTCGTGAATTGTTACGTTATTATATATGCGTGTAATATTTTATTTATCTTTTTATAATAAATTATTGCATTTATTTTTAATTTTTTTTCGGCTATTTTCATTCTTTCTTTCATTCATTCATTAGCAAATAAGAGATTATCTGCGTGTGTGTTTCTGGGATAAGGGAAAGTTATGGGCAGAATACTAGGCCACTAGTAATTATCATTACTTTTTATTACTCATCTTTCTATTCAGGCCTCTCCTATTTATATTCCAGTCTCTTATTCAAATCAATGCATGGTTGCTAGGGTAATCTGGACCCTAGCAACCAGATAGCTGTGAACTGGAGAGCTGCTGAATAAAAAGCTAAATAACTCAAAAAACATAAATAATAAAAAAAAAATTGTCTCAGGATATTCCTCTCTACATCATAAACTCAAAAGGTGAACAAACCTAAATTGATAATAAATATTATTTTCATCATATCTGTCCATCTGGACTATTTGATTTTAAATTTCACGATAGTTCCCCTTTAGGGCAGAGACACACGGTCAGATTCGGGGAGATTTAGTCGCCCGGTGGCAAATCTCCTCTTCTTCGGGGCGACTTATCTCCCTAAACTGCCTCCCGCTGGTGGGATGGCACTCGGAGTGCTTCTTTTTACCAAGTCGCCCAAAGTTTCCTCCTGAGGCGACTTCAGGCGACTTTGGAAAAGGAAACCCCCCTGGTGATTTACATTCAGGCCGGTGGGAGGCAGTTTGGGGCGATTAGCCGCCCCGAAGAAGAGATTCAGTGTCGGAATGGGCCGGCGGGACACCGGGAAAAAACTCTTGCGGGCCCCGCCGGGCCAGATCTGCTTCTCCGTGATGTGACCCCTGACAAAGGGGTTTGCAGTAAAATCAAAATTTCGAGCTTGCATACTGACGTGGCGATGTACGCATACGCACATACCCAACACCGCCGTGTGTGCACAAATGCAGCGCAGCGGATCAGCAGGGGGGGGCCGGAGCAGCAGGGAGGGCCGGAGGGGGGCCCTGGGGCGGTAGCTCCGGTGGCCCCCAAGCAGTGTCGGACTGGCCCGGCGGGACACCGGGAAAATACCCGGTGGGCCCCGACCCTCGTGGGCCCCCGCCGGGCCAGACCCCCTCTCCGATATTTAAATTTTTGGGGGAAAAAAGTTTTCAGCGCTGCAGAGCACAGTCCTGCGCCGCCCAAGGAAAGCCGACGTACCCTGTGCCGATTTAGGCCGAGTGCGCATGCACAAGAAAGGGTGGGTGGTTTTCACTTCTTTTGCGCTCCTGCGCATGCAAGAATTGGCGCAAACGTGCATTCGCGCACATGCACAGGAGCGCAAGAAGACGTAAAAACCACGGGCACCAGACTGGGGGTAGGCGACAAAGGAGGTATGTGCCTGGTGCCCCACCAGCTTTGCGCCCTAGGCACGTGCCTACTCTGCCTACCCCTTGGCCCGGCCCTGGCACTTGGAGCGCCTGGTGACTAATTTCCCCGAATCTGAGCTGGTGATGGCACTCATAGCGCTTCTTTTTAAAAACCGTAGTCGTCCAAATTTTTCTCGTGAGGCAACTTCAGACGACTTCGGAAAACGAAGTGATCCAAAGCGCCATCCTGACAGCTATTTACATCCGAGCTGGCGGGAAGGTAGTTCGGGGAGCTTAGTCTCCCCCCCTGAATCTGACCGTGTGTCTCTGCCCTTAAAAATAACCAATAAATAATATACCCTTTACCACGTCCCATGGGTCTTAAATACTTTCCTTTTTCATGTGCCTGTACCTGGCATATAGAAAACGCTGACTTTCTTTGTGTTCTTTTAGTGACGTTGAAAAACAACAAACGTGCGTTGCTAAAAGGGGTGATGCAAATTGTGTCTATTTAAAAAGTCCATGGAATGAGGAAGAAGCAGCCGGCGGTGGGAACGGGATTGGAGAAGTGAGAAGAGCAGCGGTGTAGGCGGGAGAACTGGTTTTAATTTTAATGGATCAACTCCACTTATTTATGTGATATGGATCTTAGCCAGGGAGCATACTCAATCACTGGTAATTCCTTTATTATTAATTAGAAGGGCACAAGGGGGAAAAAAATTATAAAGTGAAAGATTTTTACCCACTCTCCGATTCATATTCCAGTCTCTTATTCAAATCAATGCAGGGTTGCTAGGGTCATTTGGACCCTAGCAACATGATTGTTGACATTGGAAGGCAGGCGAATAAAAAGCTAAATAGCTTAAGAAATAGAACCGATTCCATATTGTCTCAGCAGATCACTCTCTACACCGTAATACAGGTATAGGATCCCTTATCCGGAAACCCGATATCCAGAAAGCTCCGAATTACAGAATGGCTGTCTCCCATAGACTCCATTTTATCCAAATAAATCCACATTTTTAAAAATGATTTGCTTTTTCTGTGTAATAATAAAACAGTCGCTTGTACTGAGATATAATTAATCCTTATTGGAGGCAAAACCAGCCTGTTGGGTTTATTTCATGTTTAAATGAATTTCTAGTAGACTTAAGGCATGAAGACCCAAATTACGGAAAGATCCATTATCCGGAAAAGCCCAGGTCCCGAGCATTCTGGATAACAGGTCCCATACCTGTACAAGTTAGCTCAAAGGTGAACAACCCATTTAAAATGTTTTTTTCTCAACAGATTGCGAAAGCAAAATACCTATTTTTTTTTTTTTTAATGAAAGAGAGTTAGATGAAGATGTGCTGGCAGTGAGAGGGTTAAAGTGGTGGGGGGGGTGCAGCCGCTGTACATACAGTGAAACCTGTGGTTTGTGCTCGGCCGAGGCTTTCTCAATGCTGATGGCCGGGAGAGAGAGAGAGAGAGAGAGAGAAGTGGGAAATCTGCGGAGATGTGAAAAGAGAAAAAGGAAACCTGAACGAAAGTCCCTCCAAGTGATTTCAAAGGGAAACTAATGGAAGTGCTACAATTAGATTTTCATGATATCATTGGCTGCCTGCTCTATATAACTCCCAGAATGGAGCCCAAAGGAGCTCGGTGTTTCTGCAGGTACCATGGCAGGTAAGTGACTCTCCTGTGAATATGTCAATCAAACTGTATGGCACAAAAGTCGGGTCGTTTTGCTTGTTCTGCTACAGTTAAGCTTTCCTTTCTGCCCCTCTCAATGTCTGATCTTTTCTGGTTATGTGGAATTTCAGCCACTGTTTTGTGCCATTAACTAAATGAATTCCCAAATTAATTAATAGACTGTCCAATAGGAAACCAATAGGATGGTTGCTCTTATAATTATTAAATATGGTACAGGCATTGAATCCGTCATCCGGAAACCCAAATTACAGAAAGGCCATCTTCCATAGACTCCTATCCAAAGAATCCAAATTTTGAAAAATGATTCCCCTTTTCTCTCTAATAATAAAACAGTCGCTTGTACTTGATCCCCACTAAGATATAATTAATCCTTATTGGAAGCAAAACTTTTGGGTTTATTTAATGTTTATATGAATTTCTAGTAGACTTAAGGTATGAAGATCCAAATTACGGAAAGATCCGTTATCCAGAAAATCCCGAGCATTCTGGATAACAGGTCCCATACTTGTAGTAATAAAACAGTCGCTTGTACTTGATCCCAACTAAGATATAATTAATCCTTATTGGAGGCAAAACCAGCCAATTGGGATTATTTAGGGGCATATTTATCAGGGGTCGAATTTCGAATTGAAAAAAAAATTGAATTCAAAAAGACCAACCGAAATTAAGTTGAAGTTTTTTTTTTAATTTGGTCGACTAGGTCAGTTTTCAATCAAATTGGCCAAATTTGAATCGTACGAATCGAAGGAATAGCGCATCAAATTTGATTTGAAGTTTTTCCCCCCCCCAAAAAATTAGATTTTTCAAAGTCCACCAATTGACTCCAAATAGGTTCTAGGTGGTCCGCTATAGGCTAAAACAGCAATTTGGCAGGTTTTAGATGGCGAATTTTTAAAGAGACAGTACATGATAAATTTCGATATTCGAATTTTTGAATTTTTTGCAAATTCAAAATGAATTTGGACTATTTCCTAGTCGAAGTACACGAAAAATAGCTCGAAACTCGAATTTTTCTTTCATTCGAAAATTCACCTCGACCTTTGATAAGTCTGCCCCTTAATGTGACCAATAGGTAACTTTTAGGGGCCGATTCACTAACTTCGAGTGAAGGATTCGAAGGTAAAAAAACTTTTTACTTCGACCATCGAATGGGCTACTTCGACCTTCGACTACGACTTCGAATCGAAGGATTCGAACTAAAAATCGTTCGACTATTCGACCATTCGATAGTCGAAGTACTGTCTCTTTAAAAAAAACTTCGACCCCCTAGTTCGCCATCTAAAAGCTACCGAAGTCAATGTTAGCCTATGGGGAAGGTCCCCATAGGCTTGGCTAACTTTTTTTGATCGAAGGATATTTCTTCGATCGTTGGATTAAAATCCTTTGAATCGTTCGATTCGAAGGATTTTATCGTTCGATCGAAGGAATTATCCTTCGATCGTTCGATCGAACTATCTGCGCTAAATCCTTCGACTTCGATATTCGAAGTCGAAGGATTTTAATTCCTAGTCGAATATCGAGGGTTAATTATCCCTCGATATTCGAACCATAGTGAATCGGCCCCTTAATATACTTTCATATTTTAAAAAGTAGTTTTTTAGTGTCAGTATCACTTTAAGGTGTGAAGATCAAAATTACAGAAAGATCAGCTATCCAGAAAACCCCAGGTCCCGAGCATTCTGGATAACAGGTCTCATACCTGGACCACTAAACCCTCAGGTCTATGTTTTGTATCACCCACACATCACTAACAGTTTTAGTCTACCATTGCTCCGTGTGGGTCAGAAGGAATTCTTTCCATTCCTTAGTATGTAGTGTAATAATAAAATAATGCCCTGTACTTACTAAGATATAATTAATCCTTATTGAAGCAAAACCAGCCTATTGGGTTTATTTAATATTTACATTATTTTCTAGTAGACTTTAGGTATGAAGATCCAAATTATGAGAAGATCCGTTATCCAGAACGCCCCAGTTCCCAAACATTCTGGATAACAGGTCACATACCTGTCAAGGAATCAACTTATTGGTTCCAATCTGTCAATCAGGAGTTCCCCATATTTATACACTGGCAAGGGTGTGGCCTTCTTCAATATACTGTACCTAGTAGGGATGCAACGAATCCAGGATTCAGTTCGGGATTCGGCCAGGATTCAGCCTTTTTCAGCAGAATTCGGATTCTGCTGAATCCTTCTGCCCCGCCAAACCGAATCGGAATCCTAATTTGCATATGCAAATTAGGGGCGGGAAGAAAAACTTGGGACTTTTTGACACAAAACAAGGAAGTAAAAATGTTTCCCCTTCCAACCCTAATTTGCATATGCAAATTAGCATTCGGATTCGGTTCGGAATCTTTCGCAAAGGATTCGAGGGTTCGGCCGAATCCAAAATAGTGGATTCGGTGCATCCCTAATACCTAGTTACTCGTCCAGGCTGCCCAATTACCCAACCCCATAGGGAACCACTGATACAGCCCTGTATTCAGTGTTGGACTGGGACACCAGGGGCTCACCCAAAAACCTTTGACTGGGGGCCCACCAATTAATCTTTGACCAGGGGCCCACTCTCAGTACTATTATTCTTCCTCTCCTCACTCAACCTCATTCTCCTAGTCTCTTTTCTTTACATACTATAATCTATTATTCCAGCCTCTTTGTTCTCATAGAAATAGGGAATGGCCATGAAATAGGCCAAATGTTTAGCAGCCTGAGGGGCCACTGACACCTGGTCCCACTGGGAATTTTCCAGGTATCCCTGTGGGCCAGTCCGACACTGCCTGTATTAACGGGGTGAGCACAGGTCTCTGTCTTAGAGACAATTATTTTATGTAGGGCACAAAGTGCCAAAACCATTGAACATTGTGTCCTCCATTTCTTGAACTTTGAAGCCTGCACTGCATATAGGAAATGACTGCAAGTTCTCTCCCAGCAGTATATAAGGGCAAGATTCTTTACTTTTGGTTAAACAGCAAGGCCAGGGTATACGGAAAATCATATAACCACGATAATGACTTAACATAGACAAGAGAATGTCAAGGACATACCTCCTACCTCACCTCTCCCCTCCCGTTACTCCTCCTTTCCCTTGTACAGTTGTTTTCCCAACTTTTTTTAGCAGCTCTGTAACTATTAATGCCTACAGAAACTTGATTCATGCTTTTTTACCCCCTGAAAAGGACTCTTTAATGAATGGATAGCCCAGCCTACATCATAGTTAGGGTAAGACATTTGCTATTCTTTATAAACCTGGAGTAAAGTTTAGGTATCAGTGAGCTTGCTATCAGCTACCAATTCATGTTCCCTAGAAAACCTCTGCTTAAACATCTCTAACAGACATTTTCATCTATTGGATCTCAGGTTGTGGTGTGACCCGGCTACTGGAGATGTCTGTGTGTGTCCTTCTCCTGATCACACTCGGCTCACACGGTCAGTCTACTAAGGGTCAAGCGATATACTGGACACAGCGTCATATCAACAAGGAAGCTGGGAACCTTCTCAGCAACATGGTGATTATCCAATCTTTGCAAAGGAATCAGGAAAAAGAATTGTTTGGGGATTGGGAGGGGGTTTAAAGTTTTTAGCTGTTGGGCCTGTGAGCAGGGAAGGGGGACAGAACTACCCTATTGGCAAAAGAAACAAGCTACAGATTCTGTGCACCCCCTAAACCCAGTACTAGCTTTGCTGAACATCTCCCCAAAAACACCAAAATAGGTGCAACCAACAGACTGAACATGCTACTAATATAATTGAAGGAAAGTAGACCCAAGTGGATGACGTATGCCATTTTAATGGGTCAAAGGGAACAGTATGATATTCCTAAACTTGTATATATATAAATATTTTTTTTTTGTTAGGGGGCAATTCCGTACTGTGATTGTGAAGATGACTGGAGGATTTTCCGTTTATCAGATTTTCTGAAGAATATGACAGAGGTGAATATGTTGTGTGTACGCTGGTAGAGCAACAATAGGACCACCAAACCCTCAAACCCTTTAATATGTTATAGAATATCTATACTGTTATGCCAGAGTGGCCTCATTCTGGGGTCAATTCCAGAATTTGAGAAGTCACTGAACAAAGATTTATCTCAGGACATAGTGGATGTGAAGAAGAGTTTTGCTTGTGGGGAGGTGTAGGAGACAAGAGTTATGATGGACAGGTATTATTGTTCTTAGAGCCAAGATAGAAAGGAATTGCAAAACTAAACCTCGAAACAAGGAGCGCCCAATGAGCCTGGCTTTGTCTTTAAGCTCAAGAGATGTACTTGAGATATATCTTCATATATAATCAGTTAGAGTCGTGATGGCTTTGGTCCTCCAACAGATCTTCATTAACTCTGACGCAAGTTTGATGACCAACAACTCCATATTGCTGCAGAAGACTTCCTGTATGATAGCCTTTGTGGGGGGGTGTAAAATTAAACACAGGGATGAAGTTGGCTGCAGGATATAATCAGTGTCAGACTGGGATGCTAGGGGCCCTCCAGAAAACCTTAGATCATGGGCCCACCCTCCAAACTATATTTGTTTTCTTCTCCTTCCTCGACCTCTTTATTCTTTTTTCATTATATACTATATCAAGAATCTAGCATTTTATCTATTTAGCCTATTTTTTCTCATACAGAATGACAATGAAGGCAAAATGAGGCCAAATGTTTAGAAGCAGGAGGGCCCCCTGACACCTGGATCCACCAGGAATTTTCTTGGCCAGTCTGACACTGGATATAATTGATTGGGAAAGAATGGCAGATCATGAGCAGACAACTCATGGTTACATAGGGTACAGGTAATTTGGGTTGAAAAAAAGGCAATGGCCCATGAACTTCAAACCCTAGAATCTGCCATCGCAATATTACCCGTGATTCCCAAATCATTTGACTAATACTACCAAAGAGACTTCGAAGATAGCTGAAAATATAGTCAGTATCCAGGAAACGCTCAATGCAAGTGGCCAGTATCAAGATTCTTGTGGGTTATGTAAAAAAAGGCACTAAGTTTGCCCAGGGGCAGAAACCGTGGCAACCAATCAGCAGGTAGAATTTTCCTGGTCACCTGTTTAAAAGCAAACATCTTATTTGTAGCTATGGGTCACTGCAAACGTAGTTCCTTTTATTACATATGGGGGTTGGACTCTTGTCTCCAAAGCTGGTGCACATGTTCTGATTGGAATTGCCATATCAATGGGTCCCAACTCTGTGCTTTTCTTTTTACAGGTTCCTGTTGGGCTTTTACAGATCACTGTCCATCAGTTCAGACTTATCTTTACCGATAACTTAGTTAACAGTGTAAAGGACAAGAAGGTCACCGATGCGATGTCCAAGATGCAAATGCTGCTGAACTGGGATATTAGATCTGTAAGTATGGGACCCTGCGTAGCAAACATGCTTTGCTATACAAAAGATTTATCTCTATGTTTCTTTTCTGTAAATTCTTTTGGTCTTAAGAATGGGCCAGTTCTGCTCTACATAATAAATCTTAAAAAGGCATAAATAGTAGAATCATTCCATGGATTTACCAAGCAACAACTTTCCATTAAAACTGCTCTCAGGCAATGGAGTAACTCCAATGGGCAGCATCGTTAGTGCCGAGAGCTCAATTTTGCTTTCTGCACTTGAAGAGCCGACATTCTGATTTGAATATTACCAGGAGCAGTTGTTTGCCTTCTGGATGGGGTTGAACTGGGCCTTTGGGAAACTGGGAAAAAACCCAGTGGGCCCTGGCCCTTGTGGGCTCAGACCCGCTCAGCATTGGAGATGGTGGGTGCTAAACTTTACCCTGCCCCTCAGCCCAATTGAGGCCAAGTTAAAAATAAGGCACATGGGGCAGAGGGGGGCGTTTGCTTTGGCAGGAGGCCCATGGGCAAGGGGGTTGCACCTTTGGCGGGTTGCAGCTTCAACTGGGGGCCAGGGTGTGTGTGCAGGCCCCTGTGGCAGCAACATCGGTGGGCCCCAGACCCCCAGTCTGAAGGACATTGCAGTGCAATGGCAGTTTAAAATGTTCTATTGTTGACTATAATGTTGGAATTAAATGGTCACTATGCCATTAGTTTAATTTTAGAGGAGAAGGAAAGCTTCAATCACTAGGGGCTGCCATATGTTACAGAGCCTCCCATTAATTGTAATCATCTACCTGATACCTCAGGCCGGTGCTCCTGTTAACAGAAAACTTCAATGGCTTGGGGTACTCCTATGCCAACATCACAAAGTGATCCTCTTCTTCAATTTCCTATTTCTTCAAATTCCTTCGGCCGACACATGACCAGTAGAGTACATTTGGCTTTTCCCTCTTCTGTAAGAGAAGATAAAAGTGATTCCTGCAGTCTCAGCCTTAACTAAACTGCTACAGCCTTATTTATTACATCCCAGACATTGTCAGGGTATATAGACTCATGCTGAGGGTTTGTGTTGTATGTTAATGGCAACTTGGGCAGCAGAATACGGCTTGATATGAAGTTGCACCACACACTGTAGTGCCGTAAAGCAAGACTGCATTCTCCACCTTTAGTGAACGCTGACAAATCCTCTGTATTCCTTTCAACAGATGAACTTCTCGTCTCTTAAAGACCCTACGTTAAAAAACAAAACCAAGAAAATTAGGAGGTACTTCCGGAAGATGTTGAAATACTTAGAGAAAAAGGTACAGTAGCAACAAGCTATATATTAAAGGGAGAATTAAAGAAATAAGCCCAAAGTGCTCCACATTATGATTAGGGGTTCTGTGCCAGCTCAAGAAGACCACAGCCCTTTAGCAGGGAAAATATGTGCCTCTGAAGATGCCCCCAGTCACATTATATGTCATAGCTGTGAACAACCTCACCATTATGTCGGCCAACCAATAGTGACATCATACAGTTACTGTTTCAGGGGTCCCCAATGTATTTTATCCGTGAGCAACATTCAGATGTAAGGAGAGTTGGTGAGCAATGCAAGCATGAAAAAAAAGTCCCTGGGGGATGTCAAATAAGGGCTTTGATTGGTCTTTTGGTAGCCCCTATGATGACTGGCAGCCTACAGGAGGCTCTGTTATAGCAACATCCAAGGGGTTGGTGAAATACTGGTTGGGGATCACTGGCACCATTAAATGCCCTGTCTTGTTTCTTTTCAGGGGTACAGTTGCTGTGCGTGGGCGTCTGTGAGAGACGAAATGAAAAAAGTCTTGTTGATTGTGTCTCGCCACACGGATATACTCCTGAAGGAACAAATGCAGCGTGGGCATGCCTGAGATTTCTTATAGGAAAGAAGAAACATTCCCCACCAGAAGAAGGTGATCTGGTCATTACGAGCCTGAAGATCAAAAAACTTTCGAGATCAGCTCAAACCTACCCAGACTGTTACCCTTCCTGATAATGGATTTATAGGTGACATGGACTGCAACTAGGCTGCATGGGAAACTGAAAGATTGTCACTATATCCACCTTCCCTCAGCCAACTCTATCATTGCCCAGGTGATTTGCCCTTATCCTTGCAAGACGGGTCACTGTTATCTGCACAGTTCATAAATGTGTGTACACTGGTGTATATTGGTTTTTATTGTGTCTTTCCACAGTTTTGTTTTATGATATATTTTTTCTACAGTTTTTTTTTACAAATGTATATAAATATAAAATGGTTTTTTTTTATAAATGCTGCCTTTCCTTTTTTTTGTTTGTTTCTTGCATTTCTTTATGTGGGGATTTGACCTCTTAATGTAGCGCTTCTTTTCCTTGTGAAGGGACCCATTTTCTAGGCAGTTTTTGCAGAAGTTACATAAATTGAGTTTTGACATATCTTTATACACAATTTGCATAACTATCACAACGTGGTCAGGCCCCCATTATGTTGAAGATTTCACCGGCACAACTGGCACAACAGTATTTCTTCTCCCCCTGATGGAGGCCCAGCCTTTAATTAACGCATACAGCGAAGGCTGAACTGGAGAAGTTCTTTCTGACAAATTAAGAAGAACATATTCCCCACTGTTAGGAAAGCTTTGGTAAATGTAGAAAATATTGAACATCTGGGAATCCTTCAAGTTTCAGGTCTGATAAATTTGCCCCTGAAGTCTTTGGCTTATATGTGTAATAGGGAGGCAAGGGGGTACTACTTTAGAGAAGAGAAAAAAAGAAAAGGAATAGAAAAAAGAAAGGAAACACAAAAAGAAAAAGATTTAAAAAACGAAAGAAAATAAATAAAAGGAAAGAGAGATAAAAGAAGAAAAGAAGAAAGACAAAAGAAGAAAGAAAAAAGAAAGAAAAAAGAAAGAACGAAAGAGAAAAAAAGAAAAGAAGGAACGAAAGAAAGATGAAAGAAGAAAATAAGAAAGAAAAAAAGAAGGAAAGAAAGAAACAGAAAAAAGATGAAAGACGAAAAGAAGAAAGAAAAAAAGAAGAAAAGAAAGAAAGAAATAAAGATGACAGAAGGAAAAAAATATGGATAGAAAGGGAAAAAAAAGAAGGATGAAAGAAAAAAGAAGGAAAGAAAAGGAAAGAAAGAAAGATGAAAGAAGAAAAGATGAAAAAAAGAAGGAAAGAAAGAAATAAAAATCTAAGAAAAAAAGTAAAGAAAAGGCAAGAAAGAAATAGTAAGAACAAAAGAAGAAAGAGAGAAGAAAGAAAAAAGGACCGAAAATGAAAGAAAGAAAAATGAACGAATAAAAGAAGAAAGAAAAAAGAAGGAAAGAAAGAAACAGAAAAAAAGATGAAAGACGAAAAGAAGAAAGAAAAAAAGAAGAAAAGAAAGAAATAAAGATGACAGAAGGAAAAAAATAAGGATAGCAAGGGAAAAGAAGAAGAATGAAAGAAAAAAGAAGGAAAGAAAAGAAAGAAAGATGAAAGAAGAAAAGGTGAAAAAAAGAAGGAAAGAAAGAAAAAAAATCAAAGAAAAAAGTAAAAAAAGGTTAGAAAGAATTAGTAAGAACAAAAGAAGAAAGAAAAAAGAAGAAAAGACAAAAAGGACCGAAAGTGAAAGAAAGAAAAATGAACGAAGAAAAGAAGAAAGAAAAAAAGAAGGAAAGAAAGACAGATTAAAGAAAGAAAGAAAAAAGAAGGACATAAAGGGAAAAAAAGAAAGATGAAAGAAAAAAAGAAGAAAAGAAAGAAAGATAAAAAAAGAAAAGTTAGAAAAAGAAGGAAAGAAAAGGAAAGAAAAAAATATGAAAAGAAAAATAAAGAAAAGGTATGAAAGAAAGAGGAAAGAACAAAAGAAGAAAGAAAAAAAGAAGGAAAGAAAGAAAGAAAAAAAAGAAAGAGAAAGAAAGAAAGAAAGAAAGAAAGAAAGAAAGAAAGAAAGAAAGAAAGAAAGAAAGAAAGAAAGAAAGAAAGAAAAGGAGATGGAAAGGGAAAGGGGAGGAGAAACAGAAACACGAAAGAGCAGACGAAGCAGCTGGAGGCGGAGAATGGAAAGGAGAAGGGAAAGGGAAAGGGGGAGGAGACTCAGAGAGGGAAAGTGCAGACAGAGGGCAGGGAATAAAAAGAAACGCTGTGAAAGGGAATCCTCAGTATGATAAGTGCAAGGGGAAAGCACAGAGTGAGAAGCAGGAGAAGAGGGGGAATGATTGGGGGGAAGGAGAGAAATAAGGGAATGGGGGTGACATAGAATAGGCAATAGACAGGGGTAGGATTGGGGAGAGAGGGGGGCACAGTGAAGGGGTGAAAGGGACAAAAAGATGAGATGTAGTAAGTGCAGGAGAGAAACTGGGGCAGGAAGAGAGAATCACTTGGAGGAGATTCAGGTGGGAGAGAATAACGAAGAAACCAAATGAAGAATTAATCCAGGATATCTCAGAGCAACTAACCTCCCAGTAAGTAAATGCAGGAATAATGTGTGTAATGATTTATAGATGGGACTGGCAGGGAACAAACTGGCACATTATTACAGGAGGCAGGACTGGTTGGAATGGTAAACTCTGCACATTATGTCTGTGTTATAAAGGCTAATAAAACAGTCACTGGGAAGGGCTGTAACTGCGGGGAAACTATGCATTTATATTTATTTTACATTTACATTCAAGATTAGGTGCTCAGTGTTAAAGAGAAAGAGGTTCCTGTCCCACAGAGCTTACAATCTAAGTATTTAAGTAAATCGTGTGTATAGTGAGGCAGCTTTAACCCCGGAACTATAAGTGACAGCCGGAGTATACTGACAGTTGCAGTTTAGTTACAGAAGTTCTTTCTGACAAATTAAGAAGAACATATTCCCCACTGTTAGGAAAGCTTTGGTAAATGTAGAAAATATTGAACATCTGGGAATCCTTCAAGTTTCAGGTCTGATAAATTTGCCCCTGAAGTCTTTGGCTTATATGTGTAATAGGGAGGCAAGGGGGTACTACTTTAGAGAAGAGAAAAAAAGAAAAGGAATAGAAAAAAGAAAGGAAACACAAAAAGAAAAAGATTTAAAAAACGAAAGAAAATAAATAAAAGGAAAGAGAGATAAAAGAAGAAAAGAAGAAAGACAAAAGAAGAAAGAAAAAAGAAAGAAAAAAGAAAGAACGAAAGAGAAAAAAAGAAAAGAAGGAACGAAAGAAAGATGAAAGAAGAAAATAAGAAAGAAAAAAAGAAGGAAAGAAAGAAACAGAAAAAAGATGAAAGACGAAAAGAAGAAAGAAAAAAAGAAGAAAAGAAAGAAAGAAATAAAGATGACAGAAGGAAAAAAATATGGATAGAAAGGGAAAAAAAAGAAGGATGAAAGAAAAAAGAAGGAAAGAAAAGGAAAGAAAGAAAGATGAAAGAAGAAAAGATGAAAAAAAGAAGGAAAGAAAGAAATAAAAATCTAAGAAAAAAAGTAAAGAAAAGGCAAGAAAGAAATAGTAAGAACAAAAGAAGAAAGAGAGAAGAAAGAAAAAAGGACCGAAAATGAAAGAAAGAAAAATGAACGAATAAAAGAAGAAAGAAAAAAGAAGGAAAGAAAGAAACAGAAAAAAAGATGAAAGACGAAAAGAAGAAAGAAAAAAAGAAGAAAAGAAAGAAATAAAGATGACAGAAGGAAAAAAATAAGGATAGCAAGGGAAAAGAAGAAGAATGAAAGAAAAAAGAAGGAAAGAAAAGAAAGAAAGATGAAAGAAGAAAAGGTGAAAAAAAGAAGGAAAGAAAGAAAAAAAATCAAAGAAAAAAGTAAAAAAAGGTTAGAAAGAATTAGTAAGAACAAAAGAAGAAAGAAAAAAGAAGAAAAGACAAAAAGGACCGAAAGTGAAAGAAAGAAAAATGAACGAAGAAAAGAAGAAAGAAAAAAAGAAGGAAAGAAAGACAGATTAAAGAAAGAAAGAAAAAAGAAGGACATAAAGGGAAAAAAAGAAAGATGAAAGAAAAAAAGAAGAAAAGAAAGAAAGATAAAAAAAGAAAAGTTAGAAAAAGAAGGAAAGAAAAGGAAAGAAAAAAATATGAAAAGAAAAATAAAGAAAAGGTATGAAAGAAAGAGGAAAGAACAAAAGAAGAAAGAAAAAAAGAAGGAAAGAAAGAAAGAAAAAAAAGAAAGAGAAAGAAAGAAAGAAAGAAAGAAAGAAAGAAAGAAAGAAAGAAAGAAAGAAAGAAAGAAAGAAAGAAAGAAAGAAAAGGAGATGGAAAGGGAAAGGGGAGGAGAAACAGAAACACGAAAGAGCAGACGAAGCAGCTGGAGGCGGAGAATGGAAAGGAGAAGGGAAAGGGAAAGGGGGAGGAGACTCAGAGAGGGAAAGTGCAGACAGAGGGCAGGGAATAAAAAGAAACGCTGTGAAAGGGAATCCTCAGTATGATAAGTGCAAGGGGAAAGCACAGAGTGAGAAGCAGGAGAAGAGGGGGAATGATTGGGGGGAAGGAGAGAAATAAGGGAATGGGGGTGACATAGAATAGGCAATAGACAGGGGTAGGATTGGGGAGAGAGGGGGGCACAGTGAAGGGGTGAAAGGGACAAAAAGATGAGATGTAGTAAGTGCAGGAGAGAAACTGGGGCAGGAAGAGAGAATCACTTGGAGGAGATTCAGGTGGGAGAGAATAACGAAGAAACCAAATGAAGAATTAATCCAGGATATCTCAGAGCAACTAACCTCCCAGTAAGTAAATGCAGGAATAATGTGTGTAATGATTTATAGATGGGACTGGCAGGGAACAAACTGGCACATTATTACAGGAGGCAGGACTGGTTGGAATGGTAAACTCTGCACATTATGTCTGTGTTATAAAGGCTAATAAAACAGTCACTGGGAAGGGCTGTAACTGCGGGGAAACTATGCATTTATATTTATTTTACATTTACATTCAAGATTAGGTGCTCAGTGTTAAAGAGAAAGAGGTTCCTGTCCCACAGAGCTTACAATCTAAGTATTTAAGTAAATCGTGTGTATAGTGAGGCAGCTTTAACCCCGGAACTATAAGTGACAGCCGGAGTATACTGACAGTTGCAGTTTAGTTACAGCTGGAGAGCAGAGTTTAGCCCAGTCCTTTGCACCATTAAGGACAACCTGCCCATAACACTAGGGAAAGTCCCACTATTCCTCCTGTTCTGATCGGCGGGGAGACAAACTGTGAATGTGAACCGTGAGATCTGGAAAGTGAAAATGAAACCGGGAGGAAAATCCAGCAGAGCGAGAGGCGGAACCTTGTTTTCCTTATATCATCATGAATGTCACATGCGAGGTACATATAGCAGCCAAAATGGGTCTCCAACCATCATTCACCTTCTGGAAGCACCATGGCAGGTACGTGCTCCTCTTCTCTAGAACAAAACTTTATTCTATTGCACTTGGTCCATGGCACGTCTATTGGTACATAAAGGGGAAGTTCACTTTTACTCTCTTGCACTGGGTCCTAATATGAACCTCATGGGCACTAGTATTCCATTGTTTTATTATTATTATTATTATTATTATTATTATTATTATTATTATTATTATTATTATTATTGCAATAATAATGTTATTAATAATAATAATATACTTGAATTGGAAAACTATTAAAACTTTAGGATAAATTAAATTTTTACTAAAATTCGCAATGGCTACAAAAATTAGGACATTAGTAATTATGCACCCCAAGGGCAGATGCAATAAGGTTTATTTTTAAAAAAAAATCTCAAAATTATCCCCCTTGGGGAGGGAAATAATTGTTTTACGATGTACAGGTATGGAATCCATTATCCGGAAACCCATTATCCAGAAAGCTCCAAATTACGGAAAGGCCGTCTACCATAGACTCCATTTTATCCAAATAATCCAAATTTTTAAAAATGATTTCCTTTCCTTTTACCTGTAATAATAAAACAATAGCTTTTTCTTCATCCCAAGTAAGATTAATCCTTATTAGAAGTAAAACCAGCCTATTGGGTTTATTATGTGGGTTATTTACTAAACTCCAAATGCAAAAATCACAAAAAAACATGTGATTTTTTAAATAAAATCGGACTGCCCACTGTATAGGTGAGTTGCCATGAGTCAGGAAATGTTGGGGGGAAGGAGGGGAGCCCCAAAAATTTTTTCGATCTTTTTCAGCCCATCACCCATAATGTAGAAAACACGCCAGCGTTTTTTGGGACTTAGAAAAAATTTTGACTTTTTTTGAAGCAATCCCTATTTACTCTATTGCATTTCGCCTGGTCTGAGGTGGCGAAGGAAGTCTAGCGTAAAAGGTAGCGTTCAGTACACTGCGCGCGTTAGTGAATTTGCGTAGTTACGTCTGTAGTGATAATTCGCCAGGCGTAAGGGTGCGAAGTAACACTAGCGAATCTACGCCAGTGTTCGTTAGTGAATTTGCGCAGTAACGAAAATGCCAAACGCTAGCGAAGTAACGCTAGCGTTCGGCGCTTCAGCGCTTAGTGAATTTGCCCCAATGGGAGAAGTCCCAATGATTTTTTGCACTGGGTTTAGTTTTGGGAAAAAATACGAAAAAATCGTAAAAATCAGATGACAAATCCAAAAAAAATCTTGAAAATCAGATTTTTTGCACCGAAACCAAATTTTTGGGAAAATGTAATAATGAATAAGCGTAAAAAAAAACAAGCGGATTTGATTGGAGTTTGTAGCAGAAAATATTGATATAAATTTGGATAAATAACCCCCTTAATGTTTACATGATTTTCTAGTAGACTTAAGGTATGGAGATCCAAATTACGGAAAGATCCCTTATCCCGAGCATTCTGAATAACAGATCCCAAACCTGTACTATTGTCACTATTTGTTTTTTAAAAAAGGGGAAAAACATGGTAAATATTTCCTACAGTGAAGATTTGAAACTGGAGAATGCTGCAGAAATTGGGCACAATCTTAGAGCAATTGCATGGTTTTTTTTTTGCATTTCATCACACCGGAAAAACGTGACTTCTTTTTCCCCTGAATTCAATTTTATATACAATGTCAATGGGCGTCCGAATAATGTCGAAGCCTGATGGTTTTGACGTGAGCAACTTTTCCGACGAGCATCCAAAAATTTTTTGACGCCTGTGAATTTTCGCTGCAGTTTTGGGGAAATTTGCCCGAAAAAAAGACACATTCATGACATTTTTGAAGCTTTTGCTCAAATCTGAACATGAAAATAATTGTTTTCGAAATTTTAGCATATTTAAGAATTTGGCTAACATTGTTTTCCCTCTTTCCATTCCTAGGCCCTCGTCTACTTCAGCTCCTTCAAACATTTATTCTGTGTGTTATGTTGATGATAACATTAAGCCCAAGGGGACTGTCTCTTCAGTGCAACCGAATATACATGAGCCAACGTCAATGTAACAAGGAGGCTCTGAAGCACATGATAAACATGGTAATTATCACTTTATGTCATTGTTGCTTAGTGCATAGTTCTAGGATTAGACTGTGGATCAAGGTCTAGGGGAAAAGAAGGGTTTATAAAAGTGTTCCTTTTTTTTATAGAAGAGGTCCTCCAGGTCGGGGCAAAATGTTAGCAACTGGCACACCCTACTGTTGTATATTTACTTAAAATCACTCATGTTATAGATTTACGATTCGTATTTAGGTAAAGCAGTGAATCGATTTATACTGTCCAGTTTATTACATGTAATGGGCCGATTATCTCTCATATAACATGTTTGAGGGCCAGATTAGATTAAATCGATATCATACAGGGGGTTATTTATCAAGCTCCGAATATCCGAACCTGTAGGGTCGAATATCGAGGGTTAATTAACCCTCGATATTCGACCGTTGAAGTAAAATCCTTCGAATATCGAAGTCAAAGGATTTACCGCAATTCGTTAGAAAAATCGATTGATTCGAAGGATTTTAATTCATCGATCAAACGATTTTCCTTCGATAAAAAAATACTTAGAAAGCCTATGAGGACCTTCCCCATAGGCTAACATTGTACCTCGGTAGGCTATAGGTGGCGAAGTAGGTGGTCGAAGTTTTTTTTAAAGAGACAGTACTTCGACTATCGAATGGTCGATTAGTCGAACGATTTTTAGTTCGAAACGTTCGATTCGAAGACGTAGTCGAAGGTTGAAGTAGCCAAAAAAAATACTTCGAAATTCAAAGTATTTTTTTATTCTAATCCTTCACTCGAGCTAAGTAAATGTGCTACAAAACTACAAATTATTCGAGATTTATGAAAGTCCGATGGTCTAAAAACTCTGAATCCTAAACCGCGGCATCTAAAAAGGTCCTGTATAAGTCAATGGGGAAGGTCCCAGTGCCTGCGCTGATGTCCGTACCGATATCCGATGATTTCAGGGATTTGGAGCAAAAAATAGTCGTTTTTGCGGAAAACTTCGAACTATTCTGAGTTTTTGGGTAAGCTCTGAAGTCTTCAGAATTTTGCCCGATCCAATTTTTAAGGGCTTATTTCTTTATAAATAAGGTCCATTCGGGAGTTGCTTGAAGTTGGATATTAGAAATACTGATATAAATTTGGACCTTGATAAATAACCCCCATAGTGTCAATGGAGCCATTAAGAAGACTGGTAGCCATAAAAATACTTTGATGGGTCACATCTGGCCCCCTGACCTCAGATTGAACGGCCTTGGCCTAAAGCACTTGTAAGTGGAAATAGCTGCATGGACGTTGTATTTATCTGATCCTCTTCTCTACCTAGGAAAAAATTCTGCATCCTCATTGCAAAGAACAATGGAAAAACTTTCGGTTCCCTAAGTTTCTGGACAAGATGACACAGGTAAATACATGAATTGATTCATTGATTTGAAATTACAGCAGGTAGTCATTTTTGCAAATTAAAACCCCACTGTACAGGTATGGGACCTGTTATCCAGAAGGCTTGGGGTTTTCTGGATAATGGATGTTTCCGTAATTTAGACCATCATACTTGATGGGGCCGATTCACTAAATTCGAGTGAAGGGTTCGAATTAAAAAAAATTTGAATTTTGAAGTTTTTTTGGGCTACTTCGACTACGAAAATCGAACGATTCGAACTAAAAATCGTTTGACTATTCGACCATTCGATAGTCGAAGTACTGTCCCTTTAAGAAAAACTTCGACCCCCTACTTCGGCAGCTAAAAGCTACCGAAGTCAATGTTAGCCTATGGGGAAGGTCCCCACAGGCTTGCCTGGGATTTTTTGATCGAAGGATTTTCCTTTGATCGTTGGATTAAAATCCTTCGAATCGTTCGATTCGAAGGATTTAATCGTTCGATCGAATGAAAAATCCTTTGATCGATCGATCGCAGGATTTGCGCAAAATCGTTCGACTTCCATATTCGAAGTCGAACGATTTTAGTTCCTAGTCGAATATCGAGGGTTAATTAACCCTCGATATTCGACCCTTCGTGAATCGGCCCCTAAGTCTACTAGAAAATCATGTAAACATTAAGGGGCAGATTTATTAAGGGTCAAATTTAAAATTCGAATTCGAATTTTATTCTTTTTTATGGTATAAAATGTCAAATTCGACTAGGGAATTATCCAAACTCGATTTGAGCTTTTAAAAAAAATCATATTCTGGCCCTTTAAGAATTCGAATTTGACTATTCTCCCCCTAAAACCTGCCAAATTACTGTATAAGTCAATTTGACCAATTTAGAGTTGTTTGTAGCCTTCTTGACATTCAAGGTTTTTTTTGGAGAAAAAACTCTTATACAGTTTGGTCGAATTCCATTCGAGTTTTCAGGTCGGTAAAATTAGTCCAAGTTTTTAATAACTAATCAAATTTTGAGTACAATCGATTTCATGTGAGTTTAAAAAAACTCACATGAATTTGAAGTTCGACCCTTAATAAATTTGCCTCTAAATAAACCCAATAGGCTGGTTTTACCTCCAATAAGGATTAATTATATCTTAGTTGGGATCAAGTACAAGCTTCTGTTTTATTATTACAGAGAAAAAGGAAATTGTTTAAAAAATTTGGATTATTTGGATAAAATAGAGTCCATGGGAGATGGGCTTCCTATAATTCAGAGCTTTCTAGATAACTGATCCCATATGTACACATTATTTATTAAATTCCAAATGCCAAAAACTCTAAGGGGCCGATTCACGAAATTCGGGTGAAGGGTTCGAATAAAAAAAAATTCGAATTTCGAAGTTTTTTTGGGCTACTTCGACCATCGAATTGGTTAAATTCGATCGAATTCGATCGAATTCGAACGATTCGAACGATTAGAAGTAAAAATCGTTCGACTATTCGACCATTCGATAGTCGAAGTACTGTCTCTTTAAGAAAAACTTCGACCCCCTACTTCGGCAGCTAAAAGCTACCGAAGTCAATGTTAGCCTATGGGGAAGGTCCCCATAGGCTTGCCTGTGATTTTTTGATCGAAGGATTTTTGTTCGATTGTTTTGATCGATCGCAGGATTTGCGCAAAATCGTTCCACTTCGATATTCAAGGTCGAACGATTTTAGTTCCCAGTTGAATATCGAGGGTTAATTAACCCTCGATATTCGACCCTTCGTGAATCGGCCCCTGAAAGTTTTTTTTACTTTAAAATCTAAATTTTTAAAGAAAAAAAAATCAGAGTTTTCGAGATTTATTATAAAAAAGAAAACGTCAGAATCCAAAAATCAACTATCTCGGATTTGCCAAGGTTGTGTATAAGTCAGTGGGAGAGGTCCCTATCCTATTTGGAAGTTTCTGTGGTCTTTGTTGGAATTAGCCCAAAATCCGACTATTTTGGGCAAAAATCTGAAAAATGTGGGCTTTTCGGGAAGAAGTTCCGAAAAAAATCGAGCGATTTGGAACTCAACCGACTCGATTTTATTGAGTTTTCCCCCAATCCGATTAAATTGTGCCTTTTTAATAATAATTCTAGTTTGGGCGGACTTTTTTTTATTTAAAAGAATCAGAAAAATTTGGATTTTGATAAAATTAAAAAACCCTTGGATACTGACTGGGCCTAACAAAAGTTCTGGTTGGCCATGAACTGAATTGAGCTATGTAATGTGTGTCCCCTTGAATGACCAGTCACATGCTTGAACCAGTCAAATCAAATATTTCACCCTTAGTGATGGGAAAACAGGCCTCTGAGTGTATTTAGAAGAAATAAACATAAATGTTAATACTTTTGTTTAACAGGTGCCCAAGGTGATCTTATTGGAAATTGTCCATGAGTCCAGCAAACTTCTCAGCAGTCAATTAACTAAGACTACGAATGACAAACGTGTTGCCGAGGCAATATCTGAGCTACAGATGGTGCTACATAAAATTTCCACCGACTGGTCCCAATGTGTGAGTATGGGGTACTGTAATTGATAAATGTTGGGTGGAACTGACAATAATTGGAGAATTGGAGTTCTATTCTCTAAAACTCATCTGTCCTGTATTGTCGTCTCTCCATGAAAACTCATGTGTTTCCTCTCATTTATGGACAGGTGATGTCATCAACCTTCAAAGTGCCTAAATTACAAAAGAAAATCCGACAGATAAAGAAATATTTTGGAAGGATGGAGGCATACCTAAAGATTAAGGTACAGCAGCAACAAACATCTCTAAGGGGGTTATTTATCAAGCTCCGAATATCCGAACCTTGAATAATGTGTTTTAGGGGCTCATTTACTTCGCCCGAGTGAAGGAATAGAGGAAAAATAGTTTGAATGGTCGAATATGGCTACTTCGACCATCGATTGGGCGATTCGAACTAAAAATCTGAAAAAGTACTGTCTCTTTAAAAAATTCTTCGACCCCCCTAGTTCGCCATCTAAAACCTACCGAGGCCAATGTTAGCCAATGAAGGTCCCCATAGGCTTCCTAACAATTTTCTAATCGAAGGAATATCCTTCGATCGATGGATTAAAATCCTTCGAATTGGTTCGATTCGAAGGATTTAATTGTTCGATCGGACAATTATTCCTTAGATCGTAGGAATAGCGGTAAATCCTTCAACTTCGATATTCGAAGTCGAAGGATTTTACTTTGACGGTCGCATATCGAGGGTTAATTAACCCTCGAGATTTGACTCTAGGTAAATGTGCCCCTTAAAGTCAGATGGTCTAAAAACTCAAAATCCGAAACCCACGGCAAGTAATAGCTCTCGAGGTCCTGTATAAGTCAATGGGGAAGGTTCCAGTGTCTGCTCTGATGTCGGTACGGATATGATTTCGGATTTTCGGCGCAAAAAAACTTTTCGGGGAAAGTTTGCCCGACCCTATTTTTTCAGGCTTTTTTCTTCATTTGGGAATTTGGAGTTGCTTGAAGTTTGATATTAGAAATACTGAGATAAATTCGGACCTTGATCAATAACCCCCTAAGGTCCTTGAGTTGTTAACATGATTTATAGTGTATACAGGTATGGGATCTGTTATCCAGAATGCTCAGGACCTTGGGTTTTCCAGATAAGGGCCTTTCTGTATTTTGGAAAGCCATACCTTCAAGGGGTTGTTCACCTTTAAGTTAACTTTTACTATAATGTATAGTGTGAAATTCCTAGACAATTTGTATTTTGGTTTTCATTTTTTATCATTTGCAGTTTTTGAGTTATTTAGCTTTTTTTTATGATCCCTGAATATTATTTAATTACCTTCAGCAATGTGCTGGCTCTTCAGATGTGTATTGTCTTACCTAATTTCCAACCCCTTCTTCCTTTAATCTAGGGATACAGTCTCTGCGCTTTGGCTACGGTTAGAAATGAAATGGAAAGCGCCATGATGTTTGTTCAAAGACACACAGACATTCTCTTGAAGAGAGAGAAACAGTGAGGACATCCCAAGCGTTCTCAGACTCTACTGCTACGGTCTGGAGTCAAACCTGCCTGAATACCGTCTTCTAAGAAGTGCTTTTTTTTTGTTCAATTATGGGCTGGATATTGTAAATTTCCAGTTGGAAATTTGTCTCAATACCTCCCAGAAGGTACTGACCAATAACTGACATGAACTTGTTTTATAAATGTTTCTAAAATATCTTTTTTATATATATATAACTTTTTATTTATCTATTTTATTTATGGAGATGAACCATATTGTGCTGAAAACTTTTTGTTAATATATATATTTATATATTTATGTATTTTATTATATTTGAAAATGTTTTTTTTTAACAATAAACTGTACATTTTCTTAACCCGCATCTCCTGTCTAATTTTAAATCTGGATTGAAAAAATATGTGGACCCGCATATAAGTATATAAAGATAAGGGATGCACTGAATCCACTATTTGCAATTCGGCGAATTCCTGAATCCTTCGTGAAAGGAATACAGAAAATTTTTTTCCAAATTTGCATATGCAAATTAGAGGCAGGAAAGGAAAAAGTGGGAAAATAATGTTTTACTTCCCTGTTTTGAGATGAAAAGTCATGTGATTTCCCTTTCCACACCTAATTTAGATATGCAAATTATTCGGTTCCGCCACACACAAGGATTTGGCCGAATCTGAATCATGCTAAAAAAGGCCAAATCCTGAACAGAATCCTGGATTCGGTGCATCCCTAATAAAGATACAGCAAAGGTTTGCCTTTGCCAATCAGAATCCTAGAATCCAGGCAATTGGATAGGGCAGGCAGCTGACAATTTAGGCAAAAGGAGATTACTACAAAATATGGACTTGGTGGCATCCATTCGACTAAATGGAAACAAATAAAGGAAGCTGGTTGTGAAGAACAGGCAGGAACACAGTTCAAACCAAGAGAAGGAATCCAGAAGGTTAATTAAATATGTCATCACTATTCAGGCAATGGCCAAGGCTTGCAGTTGGCATCAGAGTGATCAGGAACAGTCAAGTGGATCAGGATGGTAATTATAGGAAGGAACTTATTCAGTAAGACCTACAAACTGGCATTGAACCAAGGCATGTGGCAAGTCATGGTACATTGGCTTTATGCACTGGTACATCTTCATGGTGGCTCTAATCCTTCTTCCTCCTGATAAAAGTCACATTGTGACCATGGGCGCTGATATTTGGAGAGCACTGCTGATGTTTCTAACAGAACCCTTCCCCCAGGGGACCTCCACTACCATGGTTTTGGAAAACTTGAAGAACACAAAGCATGGACATGTGAATGCTCATTCCAGGATTGTGCTTCACATCCAAATACTTTCCAGTGGATGAAGCATTGTCTGGAACTGGAAAGTCTTTCCGCCTCATATACTTGTTGATTATCCAAAATGACAGGGCGAGAGGTTATTGGTAAGAGGAGAATTGGTTAGAAATGACTTGATCGAAAGGAATTCTATGGAAAACATTGGTGGTCTGCATTGCTGGAGGAAGATGTAGACGAATGGAAATGGGGTTGGCACGGTTTGAAGATCTGGAAAGGCAACTGAAATGACAATGGCATAAAGGGATTGGCAAAGACATAGAACGTTTCCAATCATTGAGATGTGTCCTGAACTGACAAGATTCTTTTAAGGGAGTGGATTGAGATGAAGAAACAGAAATTAGAGGAAGAAGATTAGAAGTCTTTAGAATCATGAGACTAAGGGGCACAATTACTAACCTCGAGTGAAGGATTCGAAGTAAAAAAACTGGGTACTTCGACCATTGAATAGGCTACTTCGACTTTCGACTACGACTTCGATTTGAACGATGCAAACTAAAAATCGTCTGACTATTCGACCATTCGATAGTCAAAGTACTGTCTCTTTAAAAAAAACTACATACTTTGCGACTTTAAATCTACCGAGCTACAATGTTAGCCTATGGGGACCTTCCCCATAAGTTTTCTAAGCTTTTTCTGATCGAAGGAAAATCCTTCGATCGATGGATCAACCCTGTACACCCACCGCTGCACCCTTACCTGCGTGTTTGTTGAAATAAAACCGAAAATTCTACACGAACGCTGTTGTCCTCACATGTTGTCCTGGATCAGCGCCGATCAGATTTCAAAAGACTTCAAGAGTATCTTCTTCATTGGGAGGTGATTTGTAGGCTTCTCACGCTGGAATATAGAGAGTATCAAGATGATTAAGAAAAAACAAGCAATTATGGATGACCATCTCAACCAAAACACAGAAGTTCAGTTTACTTAGGGTGTCCCTCTCTTCAGAATGCACGATGCTGAAAAAAGTCCAATCATCTAAAAGCTTCAAGATGTTCTTGAAAAAACAAGCATTCCCTGAATTTTAAATTCTTTAGGGTCCTTAAAACATCCCCTTGTAGACATCCAATGAGGAATGAACAAATCCAACATTCTTGAGGGTTTTATGGACTTTTTCAGGATTAGCTTTCAAAATAAGTTGTTGTGTGGTTAATTCCTACAAAAAGCCAACCGGACCAAAAGCCTAAAACTATTAGAAATTCTATTTTTCCAAAAACATTTCATTCTAAATCCACGACTATAGTAACTATCTATGGCCTCTATAGTGCCGGTTTCTATAGACCTTCAAAAGACTTTTCTAGCTAAATTTCAATGGAAAAGTGATACTAATTTTGTCAAAGAAATGAGACCTCATTAATATAATAATTTATAGAGCAATTTATCAAGATTTATTTGGATTTTCCAGCCCAGGGACACCAAGTGGTAACAGATCTTTCAAAACATACCCAAAGCTTAAATTCTATGGGGCAAATTCACTAAGCGCCGAAGCGCCGAACGCTAACGTCAATTCGCTAGCGTTTGGCATTTTTGTTACTGACTGGCAAATTCACTAACGAATGCTGGCATAGATTCGCTAGTGTTACTTCGCACCCTGACGCCTGGCGAATTATCGCTACGGACGTAACTACGCAAATTCACTAACGCGCGCAGTGTACTGAACGCTACCTTTTACGCTAGACTTCCTTCGCCACCTCAGACCAGGCGACGCAATAGAGTAGATAGGGATTGCTTCAAAAAAAGTCAAAATTTTTTCTAAGTCCCAAAAAACGCTGGCGTGTTTTCTACATTATGGGTGATAGGCTGAAAAAGATCAACATTTTTTTTAAGGCTCCCCTCCTTCCCCCCTACAGGGCAACTCACCTATACAGTGGGCACATGTGTAGGGCAAAATAAAATTTTTATTTGATGTTTTGAAGGTTTTCTAGGCATTTGTAGTGCTGATACGTATTCCTCCATTGAAATTTGAATTTGGCGCCATATGGAAATTAACCTTCGCTAGCGTAACTTTGCTTCACTTAGCGAATCAACGCTAGCGCAACTTCGCAACCTTACGCTACCCCTGTGCGCAACGTTTAGTGAATTTGCGGAGCGCTGGAAAACTACTGGTTTGGAGAGTGGGCCCATGGTCTAAAGGCCCCCATACAAGGGTAGATATAAACTGCCGACAGATTAAGTCGGTAGCTTATTGCCCACTGTTTGGGGCCCTCCAACAGGTTTCCCTGATCGATATCTGTCCGAAAGTTGCCCAGATGTCGATCGGCCTGGCTCAAGATGGCATCAGATCGAGGACTGCATTGGTTTGTTGATGCGGTCCTTGATCTGACTGCCCGTGTTTTCCTCCCTAGGGCCCACGATCGGATCAGCCTGATATTGCTCACCTTAAGGTGGACATATCTGGGAGAGATCTGCTTATTTGGCAACGTCACCAGTTGAGCAGATCTCCCTATCTATGGCCAGCTCAAGGCAGTGATCCCCAACCAGTGGCTAGTTAGTAAAAATGTTGCTCACCAACCCCTTGGATGTTTCTCCCAGTGGCATCAAAGCAGGTGCTTATTTTTTAATTCCTAGCTCGGAGGCAAGTTTTGGTTGCATAAAAACCAGCTGTACTGCCAAAATGAACCTAATGTGGCTACAAAATAGCCAATCACAGCCCTTATTATGTACCTCCAGGAACTTTCCTCATGCTTATGTTGATCTCTTTATTAAATTTGAATGTGGCTCACAGGTATAAAAGTTTGGGGACCCCAGGTCTAGGGTTTCCTGGTGGGCCCCTGGCATCCCAGTCTGACACTGGTTGCTCATGGGAAATCCACATTTTCTCATAATTATGTTGGTTCACCACACGTTAGAGGTCATTTATGACCCTGGGGGTACAATTGCAAGAACAGAGGTCTGCAGCTATTTGCATATAGCCCCATGCAGTGGGCAAAGTGCAATGGTTGCATCCTTTGTAAATCACCCCTGTTTTGCTTGATTTCAGTTCATGTAGATGGAAAGGTATTTTCCCATGCAGCCATAACCCTAATGGTGCTATGGTTTGACACACCACCCCTTTTTTTCTCATGGTTTATATGATCCAGAAATGAAACAACACAATTCACACACTTTGTAGATAGCAAACAAAAAAAAAACATATTTGGCAAGTGCTAGTGCCTTAATTTACCCATTGTGCATTTGCTGAATGAGGAGACGGCTATCTGAATGCTGCAGCCACCCTCTCTTTTTGTATCTCTACATAATTCACAACTGAAAAACTGATCTAAAAATGTCGATTCATTTTAATAGGAATAACTATGCATTATTTCGCACACCCCTACGAAGCACTGGCGGTCTGGAGAAGAATAAAGTGCCGTCACTTATGCTATTACGGATAAAAGAGAAAAAGAACGGCAGAACAGCAGAGCAGCAGAACAGCAGAGCAGCGGAGCATCTTGTTGTGTTACCCAGTATGACTAAAGGGAAGGGAGACCTCTGTGTGATGTCATAAAGAGATTGGGAGGGCGGTGGGTAATGAAATAGGAAAGCGAAACTGAAATGATGAAAGCAGGATAAAGGGGATACCCAAGTGGCACACGTCCAAACGACTGAGCTGAAACACAGAACTCGCTCTCGGCTGAGCAGCGCAGATTTCTCATTTCTGCCGAGCTGTCTGCTGTTCCCTGAGACGGGGGACATAGAATTCATGTGAACTACACCTCCCAGCATCCTTAGCTAGAAAGAACAACTTTCTATGCAGAAGAAAAAAGGAATCTATCAAATATAATTAAAAGCATGTGCAGGGTGTTTTTTTTATTTTTATGAGTGAGACTGTATGCAACGGGTATGGGGCCTGCTATCCAGAATGCTAGGGACCTGGCATTTTCTGGATAACAGATCTTTCCGTAGTTTGGATCTCTATACCTGGATCTATACTACTGGAAAATCATGTAAATATTAAATAAACCCGATAGGCTGGTTTTGCTTCCAATAAGGATTAATTATATCTTAGTTGGGATCAAGTACAAGCGACTGTTTTATTATGAGACAGAAAAAGGAAATCATTTTTAAAAGGTTTGGATTATTTGGATAATGTGGAGTCTATGGAAGATGACCTTTCCGTAATTTGGAGCTTTCTGGATAACGGGTTTACGGCTAATGGATCCTATACCTATACAACTTCTGGGTGCTCGGAAATATTCCTATTCTGTATATTTGTATTTTTTTCCTATGGGTGGGTTCTGGCATATTGTTTAGGACAGGGATCCCCAACCTTTTATACTTGTGAGCCACATTCAAGTGTAAAAAGAGTTGGAGAGTATGTGAGTGCCAAATAAGGGCTGTGATTGGCTGTTTGGTAGCCCCTATATGAACTGACAGCCTACAGGAGGCTCTTTTTGGCAGTACACCTGGATTTAATACAACCAAAACTTCCCTCCAAGCCAGAAATTCAAAAATAATCACCTGCTTTGAGGCCACTGGGAGCAACATCCGAGGGGTTGGTGAGTAACATGTTACTCATGAGCCTCTGGTTGGGGATCACTGGTTTAGGGTATAGCTTATACTGGCTGCGGGCATTTGTGTAGATTCCAATTATATATACTCAGACCTGTTATGTATGAGATGCTCCCTAAAAAAAACTGCCCTCCTACAGTAGTGATGCCATAAAATTCTTGGGAGCCACAGGGCAGCACTAAATAATGTCTGACCCTAATGTGTGTATGGGCATAACTGCCAGTGCAGAAAGATTCCATGCTGTGCACCTCATCCTTGGGCTCTGCTTTGCACCCCCTTTAAGTGTTTGGGGTGAGCTGCCTGGATCAGCCTATGTCTAACTGAAAAGTCCGCCTTCAGCAGAGGGATGAGGCTGGAAGATCCCACTTATATTTTTTTCTATCTGGGCAAGGATTTTGGCATTAGGAATGATGAAAGGCAAACAAAAAGAAAACCAATTCTCTCAGCTTTACAAACTTCCCCGGCTTTTTCAAAACAAGAAAATATCGACATCACTTCAGTTTTTTTTCCCCACTATCCCTCCCTTGGCATATAAGAGCAGAGCAGGTGAGATGACAATGGGCACAGAACAAACACACAGCAAAGCTATTAGGATATATCATGGAATATGCACAGCACATTGGCTCATCTATAGGAACCTTCTAACTCTACTGAAGAACCTGCAGCATCTGCCACTGGAACCGACTCAACTAGATCCAAACAGAGTTTATTCTTGGATACTTTTGGATATCAGTCTGGGGATCCAGATTATTGGCCAAGACAATACTTTCTTCTTTCATCACAACTATTAGCCACCAACGGAATTACATCACCCACTGGAATTATTGTAAGTATTATGTCCTATTTTTTGGCTAATATGGCTAATATGTACATAGTCTTCTCTGTTGTTTGGATGTTGTAATTTTCATCTGAGCAGGAGTCCTGCCCTGCTTTATGGCTGAGATTCTAGCTATCTGTATAACAGAGAATTCTGTCCCAGTGGCTGCACAGATCCTATCTGATCCCCATTGTAAGCAGCAGTCCTGTCCTGCTTTATGGCAGCTGAGATTCTAGCTATCTGTATAACAGAGCATTCTGTCCCAGTGGCTGCACAGATCCTATCTGATCCCCATTGTAAGCAGCAGTCCTGTCCTGCTTTATGGCTGAGATTCTAGCTATCTGTATAACAGAACATTCTGTCCCAGTGACTGCACAGATCCTATCTGATCCCCATTGTAAGCAGCAGTCCTGTCCTGCTTTATGGCAGCTGAGATTCTAGCTATCTGTATAACAGAGCATTCTGTCCCAGTGGCTGCACAGATCCTATCTGATCCCCATTGTAAGCAGCAGTCCTGTCCTGCTTTATGGCTGAGATTCTAGCTATCTGTATAACAGAACATTCTGTCCCAGTGACTGCACAGATCCTATCTGATCCCCATTGTAAGCAGCAGTCCTGTCCTGCTTTATGGCAGCTGAGATTCTAGCTATCTGTATAACAGAGCATTCTGTCCCAGTGACTGCACAGATCCTATCTGATCCCCATTGTAAGCAGCAGTCCTGCCCTGCTTTATGGCAGCTGAGATTCTAGCTATCTGTATAACAGAGCATTCTGTCCCAGTGGCTGCACAGATCCTATCTGATCCCCATTGTAAGCAGCAGTCCTGTCCTGCTTTATGGCAGCTGAGATTCTAGCTATCTGTATAACAGAGCATTCTGTCCCAGTGGCTGCACAGATCCTATCTGATCCCCATTGTAAGCAGCAGTCCTGTCCTGCTTTATGGCTGAGATTCTAGCTATCTGTATAACAGAACATTCTGTCCCAGTGACTGCACAGATCCTATCTGATCCCCATTGTAAGCAGCAGTCCTGTCCTGCTTTATGGCAGCTGAGATTCTAGCTATCTGTATAACAGAACATTCTGTCCCAGTGGTTGCACAGATCCTATCTGATCCCCATTGTAAGCAGCAGTCCTGTCCTGCTTTATGGCAGCTGAGATTCTAGCTATCTGTATAACAGAACATTCTGTCCCAATAGCTGCACAGATCCTATCTGATCTCCATTGTAAGCAGCAGTCCTGACCTGCTTTATGGCTGACTATGATAAGTAACCTTAAGAAGACAAAGGAAACATTTTTGGGGCAGTTTTAAAATATGCAAATTAATGACAACTATTACTGTTTAGTAACAGCACTAACGAGATGTACATATTTAAAACACACATATTTGGGGGAAAGTGTCACATTAATGTTTTATGTTATTTATTGTTCTATTACAGCGACAATGCTGCACCCGACTGCCATAAAAACATTCCTTGTGCTTGTTCTCATCTCCATTGTCCAATCACAAACCTGCAAATGGCTTCATCCTAAACAGGAGTATTTGAACTCCCAGATCCTGAAGACATTTGAGGAAATGGTAAGATTCTTAGAATAGAAATCATTTATTTTAAGAATTAAAGCGACACTGTAGAATATTTATCTTCCATTTGCTAAATTGTTACCAAAGCCTAAAAAGGAAAGCCTAAAATAGAATAAGGCTAGAAATGCTGTATTTTGTATACTAAACATAAACATGAACTTACTGCACCACAAGCCTAATCAAACAAATGATTTATGCTTTCAAAGTTGGCCACAGGGGGTCACCATCTTGTAACTTTGTTATACATCTTTGCAAGACCAAGACTGTGCACATGCTCAGTGTGGTCTGAGCTGCTAAGAGATCGACATAAATGATCAAAACAGGGAAACAAATAAAGCTGCTTGAGTTCTGCATGGCTGGGAAGTAAGGCGGGGGCTCCCCCTGCTGTTCATAAGTATGATTGTTTCACTGCAGAGCAGTTAGGGACCGTCTGACAATTCCTATCCACAGCAGTAAATGAAGGGAGAATTTCACTGCATACAGTCAGGTTTTTTATAAAAATGGTGCACATTTTTTAATTAAAGTATATTGGAGATAGGTTTCTTTTTCATTAAAGAAAGTAAAAAATGGATTTTATTTTCTTGCCTTTACATGCCCTTTAAGCTATTCTTTTTCCCCCCAGAATCCTCTTGAAGACTATCCTGAGACCTGCCAGTATGATTCCATTGAGCTTCCAAATATAGATGAAATCTACAACATCTCACAGGTACAGTAAATATGTATATATTGACAGAATGAAGTCTTTATTAAAAAAATAAGTTACCGTAACTTCAGAAAAGATGATCACGATCCATTGTGCCGCTCGATTTCTCCTCCCTGCCTTCCATATAGGAGATAGCCAGGGAGGAGAAATCGAACACCGCACTGTCACCTTTTCTGAAGAGGAGTGGAAGCGGGGTTTCGGTAAGTTATTTCTTAATAAAGGCTTTGCAATTGTAAAGTTTAATTTGTCTTGGTGTTTTTTTTTCAATGTATACTAATGAACTTTTAAAAAAGTTACTGGTCCTTTAAGGGATGGTTTAATTAAGTTAACTTTTAGGGGCATATTTATCAAGGATCGAATTTCTAAGTGAAAAAACTTCGAAATTCGACCATCGAATCTGAGTACTTCGATAGTCTAAGTATTTTTTCCAGCAAAAACAGCCGTATTCGATCAAAGTACAATCGAAGTAAAATCGTACGATCGAGCGATTTAACCCTTCGAATCAAACGATTCGAAGGATTTTTAAAAAAAACTTCGACTTCTCAAAACTTGCCCAAAAGCCTCAGATAGGTTCTGGGAGGTCCCCCGTAGGCTAAACAGCAATTCGGCAGGTTTTAGGTGGCGGTCAACATTTTTTAAAGAGACGGTACTTCGATTGTCGAGTGGTCGAATTTTTGAAGGTTTTTCAATTCGAATCGAAGTCGAAGTCGAATTTGGCCTATTCGATGGTCGAAGTACCCAAAAATTACTTTGAAATTCGAAGTTTGATAAATCTGCCCCATAATGTTATAAACGTCACACAGTGCAGTTTGGTTCGCACAGTGGGGGTCATTTATACAGTTTACACAGCGCAAATTTATTCGCAAACGGTTGTTCTGCCCATGCTTTTTCCTGAACGCTAAAATATTGCACTCTGTGCCCGTCTTTCCGTTTTTTGTGAATTCGCATTGTGAATACATTTTTACAAATTACTCTCAAATGTGATGGGTCACTACGTGATTGCAGTGACTTTGCGAGATTGTTGTGCGTGAAATTAGTGCTTACAGCATAAGCGTTGCGCAGGGCAGAATGATTTGCACAGTGAAAATATTTGCCCTGCGCATGGTTATATTAATAAAGCTGCATAAGGTGTACTTAATGTGCAAACAGAATTGAGAATTTTTTTCACACTGCGAATGTCCATAAGAGCTTTTTAAATATGGCGAAAAATGCAAATTGCGAATACTCTGTGCCTGAGTTATGCCACAACGTTGTTGGCGGAGAAAATATTCACAAAACAGTTTCGCTGATTGCGAATTTAAGTTACTGTCAACGATATTTTCACGCACAATAACCTCGCACACTGGGCGCACTCATGCAAACACCCGTCTCATTGCGAGCCATTTGCAAAAATTTATTCACAATGCGAATTTGCAAAAACCTGAAAGACGGGCACAGCAGTGCAATATTTTAGCGTTCGGGGAAAAAACATGGTCAATACAAAAAAAAAATTGCGAATAAATATGGGCTGCGCAAACTTTATAAATGACCCCTTGTATCTTTTTTGGCTGTTCAGTGCAGAGAAATCGGGACTTTCCAGTACAAATGCAGGACTACGGTTGAGTTGTCAAAAGAGGGACTGTCCCGTCAAAACAGGACAGTTGGGAGGTATGGCTAGGGTAATTTGGATCCTAGCAACCAGATTGCAAACTATAGTTAAAAAATATATTTTTCCATTGACAGTGATAGGTTTACACCAGTGCAGTCATTGTACGCAATCTGACTACGTGTATGGGATCCATTATCCAGAAACCTGATATCCAGAAAACTCCAAATCACAAAAAGGCTGTCTTCCAAGGACTCAATTTTATCCAAGTCTATCCAATTTTTTAAAACCGATTTCCTTGTTTTCTGTAATAATAAAACAGTCGCTTGTACTTGATCCCAACTAAGATATAATTAATTCTTACTGGAAGCAAAACCAGCCTATTGGGTTTATTTCCTGTTTACAGGATTTTCTAATAAACGTAAGGTAGGAAGATCCAAATTACAGAAAGATCCGTTATCTGGGAAACCCCAGGTCTCGAGCATTCTGGATAACAGGTCCCATACCTGTACAAAGTTCACATTTCTATCTTTGTTTTTTTCAATTATAGAAAATGGAAAAAGTAATTGTGAAATAAGTCAAAATGAGAAACTACGGTTTTCAACTCTTTGCCTGATTGTGAGTTGTTGATCCCACACTTTTTTCTTATAGGTGGAAGCCGCGGCTCTCGCTGTGAGAGAAGTTCTGAATGGAACCATCAGGTTCTACATGAAACACCATGAGAGTATGGGGTGCAAGCAGCAAGCCTGGGAAAGGTTTCAGCACCTTCTCTACTATCAGGTTCATCAGCTGGAGGGCTGTGTAAGTACAACCCAATGGGGCTCATCTACAAATAGGACTAAATCTGCACCTGGTACTATACCCATTAACTAAGTGGAACATTCACTAAGATTCGTAGTTGCGCCAGGTGTAACTTGCCGCACTTCGCCAGGCGTAGTTTCGCCAGAGCTCCGCAAATTCACTAAAATCCGAAGTTGCGCTCAGGGGTAGCGTAAGGTTGCAAAGTTGCGCTAGCATTGATTCGCTAAGTGAAGCGAAGTTACGCTAGAGAAGGTTAATTTGCATATGGCGTCAAATTCAAATTTCAATGGAAGTATTCGTAGCAGAACTACACAAGCCTGGGAAACCTTCAAAACATCAAATAAAATTTTTATTTTGCCCTACACATGTGCCCACTGTATAGTTAAGTTGCCATGAGTTAGGAAATGTAGGGGGGAAGGAGGGGAGCCCCAAAAAAATGTTCGATCTTGTTCAGCCTATCACCCACAATAAAGAAAAAACGCCAGCGTTTTTTGGGCCTTAGAAAAAATGTTAACTTTTTTTGAAGGAATCCCTATCTATTCTATTGCGCTTCGCCTGGTCTGAGGTGGCGAAGGAAGTCTGGCATAAATGGTAGCGTTCAGTACACAGTGAATTTGCGTAGTTATGTCCGTTGCGCAACTTCGCCAGGCGTAAGGGTGTGAAGTAACACTAGCGAAGTTACGCCAGCGTTTGTTAGTGAATCGGCGAAGGAACGAAAATGTTTTCGGCGCTTAGTGAATTTGCCCCTATATGAGGCCAAGTGGATCAAGTTATAACCCTAATTAATATATACAACACTAATTAGGATCCATTATATCTCTTTAGATCCCGGAAACAGCAGCGGACCCAGTATTTAATGAAACAATATCAGAACAATTCATTTTATTGGAGAAGATCATCCAGGAAGAGGTAAGAGGTCCATTGTTTATCCTAGGAGCTCAAATGCTGTATCGCAAGAGTTAGGGATGGGTGAATTTTCCTTGTTTCGCCACGGAAATGATGCCCATAGACTTTAATGGACGTCAGCGACATTTCGCCGGCGGCGAATTTTTGGTGAAACGTAACGGGTCAATTTCGCCCATCCCTAGTAAGTGTCTCTATTTCTTCTACCAGGACAATGTTCCTCTGGGGCACAAATAACTTGATGGGGTTATTTATTAATGTCCGAATGCCAAAAACTCAAAAAGTTTGAGTTTTTTACTATAAAATCTGAAATGTTAAGTGGAAAACAAACCATCAATTTTTGAGATTTATTATACTCCGAGGATGGAAAAAGTCAGAATCCGAAAATCCAGCATCTTAGACTTCTATAAGACCTTGATAACTTTTTTCTGGCAAAAGGTGGCCATAGACGGGCAGATTAAAGCTGCCAAAATCGGTCCTTAAAGGAGAAGGAAAGCTACGGAGGCATTTTATTGCCAATAGATTAGCTGCAATAGTGCAAGCTAGAATGCTATATTTATTCTGTATAATGTTTTACCATACCTGAGTAAACAGCTCTAGAAACTCTCTGTTTGTTTAGAATAGGAGTTGCAGTATTAATGTGGTGTGACATCACTTCCTGGCTGAGCCTCTCCCTGCTCTGGGCTCAGATTACAGTAGAGAAGGGAGGGGGAAGAGGAGCAAACTGAGCATGCTCTTGCCCAGGGCAATGAGGTTTAAGCTGAAGGCAGGAAGTCTGATACAGAAGCCCATGAGTACACAATAGAAGGAAAGACATGCTGTGTTCCTTTTGACAGGGGACTCAGAGCAACATTACTTTGGGGGTTTACTGGTGTATTTAGATGGACCTTTCTGATAAGGCTTACTTAGTTTTAACCTTTCCTTCTCCTTTAAGACCAATTTGGCAGTTTAAATGCCCATGTGTGGGGGCTCCAGACAGGTCCTCCCAATCAATATCAGGCCAAAAATCAGTCGATCGGGCAAGTTTTTCTGCGATCCAGGATCACATTGGCTACTTGATGAGGTTGTGCGACCCATCAGCGTCCATTCGCAGCATTGTTATGCGATCATTCGGCTTCACCCGCACATTTGGATTCACCCGATAGTCAAGTTAAGATCCTCTTGTTTGACCTCGTGTATGGCCACCTTTAGGCTTTCATTAGAGGATTTGGTGTTTATTACACTTCATAAATCATACATTTTTAGAGCTTTTAAAAAAAAATAGAAAACCAGGAATTTTTAGAGATTCCTGCAAAAATCTAAATTCGATTGTTAGAGGCCCAAGGTCAAACTTCAAATTCATGTGATTTTTTTTTAAATTCGAATATACTCACAATTCAACTGGGAGGTTATTTAAGAAAAAATTTGAATGTCTAATATTTGACCGAATGGTTCCGACTAGGGAGGAGCTGATTTTTCGCCTCGTTTCGGCGCAGAAATGACGACTAATAGACTCAATGGGAGAAAAAAATGTCACACGTAAAAAAAAAAATTATCACCCATAGACTTTAATGCATATCAGCGAATTTTTGTCAAAGCCAAATGCGTCAAATTCGCCCATCTCTGGTTCCGACACGAAAATTTGAATGGTAATCGATTCATATGCGATTCAGAGTTTTTCTCAGAAAAAAGGCTATTAACATCTCCAAATGGCTCAACGGACCTCTGCCATTGATTTGTACATGAACTCGCAGGTTTTAGGCGGTGAATATTCGAAATGGGACTGTTTCCATGGTTGAGGTGTTTTAAATCTCACATTCAAATTTGCATTTGAATTGGGGGTTTAAAATTTGAATGTGTAAATTTTTAAACTCGAAAATTCTAATTCGAATTTACTATTCGACCCTTGAGAAATCTGCCCCTTAGTAAATGGGCCCCTAAGATCTATAAAATGATGAGGTTTTTTTCGAAAGAAGTCCCCTTCAAGCAACAAATGATAATTTAAGAAAAACTTGTGAGTAAAGACGGAAAGTAAATACATTAATAACGTTCACTCTTTTGCACTGTTCCTTGTAGGAGAATACGGACTGTACGCGGGACATTGTTCAGAGTGAAATCAGAAGAAATTTGCAGCTTGTCATGCGACTCTCCTCTCGGGCCAGAAGGCAACACTTGATACAAGGGACTGCGTGATGTTTTAACTGATGAATCCAGGAAAATAAATGTGTATATTATGTGCTGTATATTTGTACAAGACAATACAGTACTTCTATTTACAAATATAAAGTACATAATAGACACACACACATATATATATATATATATATATATTATTTATGGTATTTTTTTATAGTATTATTTTGGTTTCCATTTTTTATACTTTAATTTATTCAGTTTTTACCCGAATACATTTATTTTTGTCAATAAAAGTGAAAATGTGAAATTTGTCTACATTCTTGAAAGCTACTTTTGATACTTGTGACAGACCTCCCAAGATTTCGGAAATAAAAAGAGTAGGGATGCACCGGCCGAACCCCCGAATCCCTCGCGAAAGATTCGGGCGAATACCGAACCGAATACGAACCCTAATTTGCATATGCAAATTAGGGGTGGGAAGGGAAAGACATTTTCTACTTCCTTGTTTTCTGACAAAAATTCACACAATTTCCTTCCCGCCCCTAATTTGCATATGCAAATTAGGATTCGGATTTGGTTCGGCCAGGCAGAAGGATTCGGCCGAATCCGAATCCTGCTGAAAAAGGCCGAATCCTGGCCGAATCCCGAACCGAATCCTGGTTTCGGTGCATCCCTAAAAAAGAGGGACAAAAAAATGGCACCCTTCAGCCCATTCACACCCAATTTTGTGACCACACCCCCTAATTACCATGTGCATTTTACAAAATTTGGCAGGATATTAAAGTTTGAACATATTTCTGTGCTTTTTTTCTAGGGATCCACCGAATCCAGGATTCGGTCAAGATTCAGCAGGGTTCGGATACGGCTGAATCCTTGTGCCTGGCCGAACCGAATCTGAATCCTAATTGCATATGTAAATTGTGGGGAGGGCGGGATTTCACATGACTTTTTGTTACAAAACAAGGAAGCAAACCAATTTTTTTCCACTTTTTCCTTTTCTGTCCCTAATTTGCATATGCAAATTAGGATTCAGATTCGGTTCGGTATTCAGCCAAATCTTCCAAGATGGATTCGGGGATTAGGCCGAAATTAAAATAGTGGATAAGGTGCATCCCTATTTATTACAGTTATTACAGTTTTGCTAATGAAGGTGAATTGCCCTTTAAGCTGTGAGTCTAACTTTTCCCAAGGGACCTTTTTATCTAAATTGTTATAATTACTTATTTGCTGATCTCAAAATTGTTACAAAGTATCTTAGTTCCACCTGATGGCTGTTGTTCTGGGCTCTCTGCCGAAAGCCAATTAAGTTAGAAACTCTGTTTCTTTTTCTGGCTGTTCAATGCAGATAAAGTCGGGACTTTTCAGTACAAACTAGGGACTGCGGGTTGAGCTGTCAAAAGCGGGACTGTCCCGCTGAAAACGGGACAGTTGGGAGGTATGCCCTTATTCTGTATATCTTCATATAGGAGTGAGAGAAATCATTATTATTATTATCTCTGATATAAAGGCCATGGATTGAATTGTCCCTAAGCAACTCTAATGGGTTACTAGTTAAAAGACCAGTAACATAATTTTTTTTATAAAAAAAAATACGATCCATTGTGCAGCGTTTAATTTCTCCTCCCTGGCTATCTCCTATAGAAGGCAGGGAGGAGAAATCGAGCGCCACACGGTGGATTATGCTCCAAAGCTGCTAAAAACCCGAATCCAAAATTACTCCAGCTAAAACTTGTCAAAGTCATATAAAAGTCAATGGCAGATATGCCTTTTACAATTTGTAGCTATTTTTTGATTATCAAGGGTTATGGGCTGTTTGACGCTGGTTTTCGTCCGAAAAAGGTGTGGTTTTCGGGCAACAATTCTAAAAATTCACACGGTTCGAATCACCTCTCACAATTCTGTCGTAACTTTTCCCGCACGTACTTTTTTTTCCGTAAATTAGGGCAATTTGTGGTTGGGAGGTAGGTTGAATTTGTTTTAATAAAAAAAAAATGAATTAGAAAAATACGAGTTTTAGTAAATAGGCCACTAAATCTCCTAAAAAACCTTTAAACATGAAATAAACCCAGTAGGATTATTTTGCCTCCAGTTTGGATTTAGTTGGGATCAAGTACAAAATACCATTTAATTATTACAGAGGAAAAAAGAAATCGTTTTTAAAAACTGGAATTATTCATTGAGAGATGGCCTTCCCGTAATTCAGAGTTTTCTGGATAACAGATCCCATACCTTCTTCAAATAGCACAGTTATTCTCAGCATCAAATGACACCGAATTAAAGAGCACAGTGACCCGTCGGATCATATGACACACAGATGCCCAGAATTAAGAGGTGTTTTTTTTATCAAAGGTTGAGATTTTTTTATAACTCGAAATTTTTCTAATTTAAGAAAAAACTCGAATGGAAAAAACTTAAATCAGGGAATTTCTGGTTAAAAACCCAAAAACTTGAATTAATCGAGTTTTCATTGGAAAAAAACTTGAATTGTTTGAATTAATCGAGTCCTCAAGCGAAACCCACTGAAAAAAACCCTGAACATCATGAAGGCTATTAATATCTTCAAATGGTTCAAGGGACCTCTGTCATTGACTTAAACATGACCTTGGCCTTTAGCAGAAGTATTTTTGGATTCAAGGTATTTCTAGCTTCGGGCTATAACAAATCTTGAAAATTTTGATTTCTTTTCACAAAAACCTGAGATTTTCGAGCTTTTTTAATAAAACCCTGAAAAAGTCAATTTTTTTACCCTAAAATTCGAGTTTTCAACTGAAAACTGAAAGTTTTCAGGAAAACACAACTTGACCTTTGATAAATCTGCCCCAAAGTGGCACTTCATTGCCTAATGTGACTTAAGGCAGTTGCTATGTGATGGTGCCCATCCCTAAAACTGACTATGATAATAATTTATTGAAAGTCATTTGCTGCAGGCATACTTAGGGGTTATTTTATCGAATTTATCTCAATATTTTCTCAAAAAAACTCCAACCAAATCCGCACAGGTTTTTTTTTTTGTCTTATTTATTAATATACTTTCCTGAAAATTTTATTTGTGGGAAAAAAATCCCAAAAATCATTATAAATCAGATTTTTACAATTTTGTCGGATTTTTCATACGATTTTTTGGAATTTTGCCCGAAAACTCCGAAACTCCGGGTAGTGCTAAAAACCAAGCGCACATCTGGGACTTCTCCCATTGATTTACCTGTTATTAACAGGTCTGAGATGCCGGATTTTCAGATTCTGACTTTTTCCATCCTCGGGGTTTAATAAATTCCAAAAAAAATTGTGATTTTTTTTTAAAATTCCGATCTTATAAAAAAAATCATGAATTTTTCGTGATTTCTGCATTCGAAGTATAGTAAATAACCCCCTAAGTCTGACTTTAATTATGTTGGTAAGCCGTTTCTTCACCTGCCATATCACTTCATGGGAGAGGCTGTCACAAGTATGCCTCGCCCGTAATTATCGTAATTAGTGATGGGCGAATTTATTCGCCAGACGCGAATTTGTGGCGAATTCCCACAATTCATCGCCGGTGAATAAATTCATAAAACTGCAGCGAAAATTCTCCGGCTTCAACAAAAATGGACATCGGCGTCCGTTTTTTAGACATCTGTACGTCCTATGAGTTTGCATTGTCAAGCAAAAATCATTCTTCTCAATATGCTTATTCCAGACCCATATAGGAGGCTGCAACTCAATAAGGGGGTATTCTCCATCAAGGTGTCCATCAGAGTAGCACTTGTAGCACTTGAAAATATATAAGAGACATCTTCCCAACAGATTCAGACGGCTGTCAGGCACAAAAAGCCTGTTATTATGATTCATTCTCTCTATAATTTTAAATAGAGCAAATAGCAAAACAAAATTTGATTATATAAGCAAAGTGTTAATCCAAACCACTTCACTTCAATAAGACCTCTGCTTACAATGGGTTTTGTATTAAGTATGTGCCAAATCTGACATCATTGTCCGTTACAAAGTCATAAAGCAGGGCAGGACTGTTTCTTACAATGGGGATCAGATAGGATCTGTGCAGCCACTGGGATAGAATGTTCTGTTATACAGATAGCTAGAATCTCAGCTGCCATAAAGCAGGACAGGACTGCTGCTTACAATGGGGATCAGATAGGATCTGTGCAGCCACTGGGACAGAATGCTCTGTTATACAGATAGCTAGAATCTCAGCTGCCATAAAGCAGGGCAGGACTGCTGCTTACAATGGGGATCAGATAGGATCTGTGCAGCCACTGGGACAGAATGTTCTGTTATACAGATAGCTAGAATCTCAGCTGCCATAAAGCAGGGCAGGACTGCTGCTTACAATGGGGATCAGATAGGATCTGTGCAGCCACTGGGACAGAATGTTCTGTTATACAGATAGCTAGAATCTCAGCTGCCATAAAGCAGGACAGGACTGCTGCTTACAATGGGGATCAGATAGAATCTGTGCAGCCACTGGGACAGAATGCTCTGTTATACAGATAGCTAGAATCTCAGCTGCCATAAAGCAGGACAGGACTGCTGCTTACAATGGGGATCAGATAGGATCTGTGCAGCCACTGGGATAGAATGTTCTGTTATACAGATAGCTAGAATCTCAGCTGCCATAAAGCAGGACAGGACTGCTGCTTACAATGGGGATCAGATAGGATCTGTGCAGCCACTGGGACAGAATGCTCTGTTATACAGATAGCTAGAATCTCAGCTGCCATAAAGCAGGGCAGGACTGCTGCTTACAATGGGGATCAGATAGGATCTGTGCAGCCACTGGGACAGAATGTTCTGTTATACAGATAGCTAGAATCTCAGCTGCCATAAAGCAGGGCAGGACTGCTGCTTACAATGGGGATCAGATAGGATCTGTGCAGCCACTGGGACAGAATGTTCTGTTATACAGATAGCTAGAATCTCAGCTGCCATAAAGCAGGACAGGACTGCTGCTTACAATGGGGATCAGATAGAATCTGTGCAGCCACTGGGACAGAATGCTCTGTTATACAGATAGCTAGAATCTCAGCTGCCATAAAGCAGGACAGGACTGCTGCTTACAATGGGGATCAGATAGGATCTGTGCAGCCACTGGGATAGAATGTTCTGTTATACAGATAGCTAGAATCTCAGCTGCCATAAAGCAGGACAGGACTGCTGCTTACAATGGGGATCAGATAGGATCTGTGCAGTCACTGGGACAGAATGCTGTGTTATACAGATAGCTAGAATCTCAGCCATAAAGCAGGGCAGGACTGCTGCTTACAATGGGGATCAGATAGGATCTGTGCAGCCACTGGGACAGAATGCTCTGTTATACAGATAGCTAGAATCTCAGCCATAAAGCAGGGCAGGACTGCTGCTTACAATGGGCATCAGTTGAAATATGCCCTATATTTAATGTGATGCTTTTCAGGTTTACAGAAACCCCCATTCCTTTCTGTTCATATTAATAAAAAATACACACAAATGAAATTTGTGACATATAAGAAATGACATATAAGAAGTTGTACCGAGTGGCTTTATTTTAGCTCTTAGAATTCAGACTCATGTAAATGTAAAACGTAAAACACAGCAAATAGAATGTGGAATTGGCAGTGATGTAAGACTCCTGTTCTCTCCATTGTGACCGAGGGGAAATAAGAAAACACAAGTGAAAATGAAACTACTATAGAAACCAGTAATAGGTTTTTGAATTCATTTAGATTTTTACTTTTCAAACATATCTGTTCCCCAGTATAAGAAGCCGGTTGGGAAGATGAAGGACATTACAGACCAAGGAGAAAGCAGGGCAAGAAGATCAACATTAGTTTGGTAAGTGGCACTTTCCTGCTTTGCTGCAATGTACAGAATATATATATATTGGGGTATATACAGATGTAAGTAAATACCTGATAAATAGGTATTATAACAATTGTTTTCTTTTCCATTCTAGGGAACGTTTCACATGGGTCAGTGGTCAGTGCTGCTCCTGCTCAGTCTCACGTCTATTGTCCATTCCCAAAGCTGCAAATGGCTTCACCCCAAACAAGAATATCTTAACACACAGATCCTGAAGACTTTCAATCAAACAGTAAGATATAAAGACTCCTTCCCTTTAGAAGGGCCACAAAATTCTGCATTTGTTTTTCCCAGCTAAATATCTCATTACAGTATCTGAATTAATTTCACAGTGTCACTTGAGTAAATTTAGGAGGCTGTTCCAGCAGAACTTATCTTAATGCTGGGGAATATCTAAGCCTACTTAGTTTTATGGTCTCTCGAAGAACAGAATATATAGAAACTTAAGGGTGGTCCCTGCTGAACTGTGCTTAGCCCAGGCCCATAGTTTTCTGGTATCTGTACAGAGCATGAAAGATGGTTGGTTCTGTTAAAGCAAAACCTATAAAAAATGTTATTTAAAATTCGATGAAAACCATAATTCTGACATTAAGGAAGTGGAATGGGAATATTCCCAACCCGAAAACTCGAATCAAATTCGACTAAACCCGAATTGAGTTTTATCTCCGAAAAAAACTTGAATGTAAGGAAGTCTATTAACATCTTCAAATGGATCACTGGACCTCTGCCATTGACTTCTACATGAACTTTTAGGTGGCGAATAGTCGACATTTAAGCTGTTCCCCAAGTATGACAAATCTTGAATTTGGATTATTTTCAACTTGAATTTGTCCAAAAATCCAAATTGGAAATACGAATTCGAAATTTACAATTCAACCTTTTAAAAAATCTGCCCCTTGAACATTTTAAAAATTTTCAAAATAAATGTATAATTATTTTTGTTTCAGATCAGTTTAAGAGAAAATGATGAGATCTGTGAAGAACATCCAAGTGAGCTTCCTAATACAGAGAGTATATACAATGTCTCACAGGTAAGATTATATATATATTATTAAAGGGTTAGTTCACCTTTAGCTTAACTTTTAGGGGCAGATTTATCAAGGGAATTCGAGGGAATTTTCGAAGTAGAAAAATTCGAAATTCGAAGTAATTTTTTGGATACTTCGACCATCGAATAGGGTACTACGACCTCGACTTCGTTTCAAAGTAAAATCGTTTGAATTATCGACTATTCGATAATCGAAGTACTGTCTCTTTAAAAAAAAACTTAAATTTCAATACTTCGCCAAATTAAACCTGCCGAAGTGCTATGTTAGCCTATGGCGACTTTCTAGAGCATTTTTCTAAGTTTTTGGAAGTCGAAGTAAAATCATTCGATCGATTGCTGAAATCCTTCAAATCGTTCGAATGATTTTACTTCGACCGCAGAGTACCAACATTCGCTGAAAAAAACTTCGACTTCAATATTCGAAGTCGAAGTATTTCAATTCGATGGTCGAATTTTGAAGTATTTTTAACTTCGAAATTCGACCCTTGATAAATCTTAGTATGATGTAGACAATTTGCAGTTGGTGGACTGAATAGAAAGACAAGTAATATTAAGAAGCTCTAACAATAAAATTGTAGCCTCACATCTTTTCCATTCTAAAGAAAAGTCTTCGAAAGTTGGGAAATGTTTCCAGAATATCAACTCATGGAAAGCTTTTAAAAATGTTGAGAAAATTGCATCCAGCAGAAATAAATTCAAGCTTTTAATAAATCTGACTCTGTGTATCTTGTAGGTAGAAGCCGCGGCTCTCACTGTGAGAGAAGTTCTGAATGGAACCATCAGGTTCTACATGAAACACCATGAGAGAATGGGGTGCAAGCAGCAAGCCTGGGAAAGGTTCCAGCAACTTCTCTACTATCAGATCCATCAGCTGGAGGGCTGTGTAAGTATTTCCTATTGCCTATTGTGTTCTAAAGATATAGTTTTGTTATTAAGATAAAAATAAATGAAGCCATCTTTTTCAGATCCCTGAGACAGCAGAGAATCATCTGATAAAAGGAGCAGTATTTGAAGAATTCAACTTGCTGGAGAAGATAGTCCTGGAGAAGGTAAGGAGTCCATGGTACTTTCATGCAAATATAGATTCAACCCTATATGGCACTTTTTAATGCCTTTTTTTGGGCAGTGTTGGTAGCAATGATGACTCCAATGACTTTATTCCATTAGTACTTCATTTAGTTCAACCAACAGCCACAAGATGGTCCATTTCTGACCTCCAGTGGAACACATGGTCTTGCCTCAGTTGGTGGATTAGCCACATTTGTTTTGGGAGAATTAATAAAATGACACAGTTAAAAAATCAAGAATTAATGAGAGAATTATAAGTAATTCAATGCATGTTGCAGACCCAGTTATTTCTATACACTCTGAATGTGCACACCAGCAGATCGGAACGTTCCTTGGGTGCAGGGTTAGTCCTACAGTTCTGATCTCTGTACAGGTTTACACCAACATTTTTCATTTTAAGAACCTCTTTCATATTTTAGATATTTGGTGTATCCATTGTGTACATCTTTAATGTGGTACAAGCACTTCCAGTATAAAATCTAAAATCATCATAAGGATTCCAACTGATGCCCACCCAAACAATACTTTATCTTACCCTATACTCAACAGATTCTTTCTTGCTCTCCTTTCCAGGACAATTCAGCTTGTGTTTGGGATTTTATCCATTCGGAAATTAGAAGGAATCTACAACTGGTTCTGCAACTCTCTTCTCGCTTGAGAAGGCACCACTTGTTACAGAGAACTCAGTAGGACACCAGCCTCATGGAACCATTAGATCTTCCTCACTGATGTCTTCAACATGGAGATTTCACTACTAGAGGCCCTTATAGAATATGAAAACTATTTATTTAGATGATTCATGTTATTAATTGTTTAGGTAACTGTCATTGGCTTAATATTTATATATTTATATTTTTTAAATAAAAAGTATTCATAAAATGCGTGAGTTCCTTGATATTGTCCTTGTGGCTACTGAATACACTGCCCCTATGTTACACAAAGGAGAGGTAGGGAGCAGAGGAGAAAGGGGAAATGCTGCCCCTATGTAACAGATGAGAGAGGAACCACTGTCCCCAAAGTCAGGCAACGAGAAAGGAAATATCGCCCATATCTTCCACGGAGTTAAGACGGGAAATTCTGCCCCTGTTTGTTACACAGAAGGGAGAGCACAAAACAAAAACGGTGGTACAGTGTTAGCCAGTAGCAAAAATAACAAATAAAAAAACAAACAAATACAAAAAGTATTGTAGAAGTGATACCTATATTGGCTAACAATAAAAAAAATAGATTGCAAGCTTTCAGAGCACCAAGGCCCCTTCGTCAGGCAAAATACAAATGAAAGATAGAAAGGCACAGCATATATTCTGTTAGATCAGTGAAAGGTATTCATGGGCAATAAATTAGGACGTTACAGATAGATATAGATCAAATGTAGAGATAATACAATGAATTAGGGTGGGTTGTAAATAGTCCAGGAGTCTGGATTCAGTCAGGTCACATAGGGGCCCATTCATTAAGTTTGAGTGAAGGCGTAGAAGAAAAAATACTTTGAATTTCGAAGTGTTTTTTTGGCTACTTCGACCATCGAATGGGCTACTTCGACCTTCGACTTCGAATCGAACGATTCAAACTAAAAATCATTCGACCATTCGATAGTCGAAGTACTGTCTCTTTAAGAAAAAACTTCGACCCCCTAGTTCGCCACCTAAAAGCTACCGAAGTCAATGTTAGCCTATGGGGAAGGTCCCTATAGGCTTGGCTATCTTTTTTTGGTTGAAGGATAATCGTTCGAATCGTTAGATTTGAAGCATTTAATTGTTCGATCGAACGATTATTCCTTTGATCGTTCGAACGAACGAATTGCGCAAAAGCCTTCGAATTCGATATTCGAAGTCGAAGGATTTTAATTCCCCAGTCGAATATCGAGGGTTAATTAACCCTCGATATTCGACCCTTGATACATTTGCCCCATAGTGTCACATGAAACCTGACCCTAAATGATGCTCTGTGGATTTGATCATTTTTTTTGGTATAGGGATGTTTGTATGGTTCTATTTTTGATGTAGATGGTTGTATCCAAGAAGTTGATGTGTGAGTAAGAGTGGTTAAGGGTAAGGTTGATGGTGGGGTGGAATTGGTTAAATCTTTGGTGGAATGCCAATAGTTCTTTTTCTGATGCTGTCCATATGATAAGTATGTCATATGTCATATATATAAGTATGTTGCAATGGCCCCTCCATTCCTTACGGATAGTGATGGGCGAATTTATTCGCCAGGCGCGAATTCGCGGTGAATTTGCGCGATTCGCCGCCAGCGAATAAATTCGCAAAACTCCCGCGAAAATTCGCGTCAAAAATTCGCCGGCGTCAAAAAATTTTTTTTTCGAAAAATGGACGCCGGCGTCAAAAACGGGCGCCGGCGTCGAAAAAACGGGCGCCGGCGTCAAAAACGAGACGCCGGCGCCGTTTCGCGAATTTTTCGCCGTTTTGCGAATTTCGTGCGAATTCGCCCATCACTACTTACGGAGTTAATCGGGGATACCATCCGCAGGTTATTGATGATCAAATCCAGAGAGCAACTCAAATACCCAGAGACACACTCTCTTGGATTACAATGAAAAGACAGAAAACAACAGGGTACCTATTGTAGTTACCTACAACCCACAACTGAACATTATTAGAAAAATAGCCAGAGACCTGCAACCCATGCTCCATACAGATACCCGACTTAAACAAATATTCCCGGAACTACCTCTCTTGTATTATAGACATCCACCTAATCTGAAGAAAATGATTGTCAGAAGTGCTCTTCCTAAAACAAAAGTACCTGGACTGGATTCTGTTTGGAAGGGTCAGTTGACAAGTCTTCCACACTTAAATAAGAAGGAATTTATCTTATTGAGCTTTTGTAGACTAAAAGTATCTGGGATAGCAATAAAGAGAGCCATTCTATTTTATAATCAGACAGAATATCGTATGGGTCGGCCTGTGTATGTCTCACTTATACATGACACATTCAGTGGTGAGCATAATGCCATAAGAAGTAGTTCATCATTAATTCATATTAAGGAACAAAGAAGACAAAACGGCGAGTTGCCAATTAACACCATCATTTATTATCTTTAGTTCTGGTGAATCATAGTGTTGATCGATCTGTAGGTGGGGCGTTGTAAAGATTTTTTAAGGGAGAGGAGAGAAAAAGAAGAAAAGAGCTCTAGAAAGAGGGGTGAAAGGGAAAGAAAAGGAACAAACACCAAGAAAGAAATAGTAATTAATGATGATCTTTTTTAAAAAATATGGTGTATTTAATCTTTTGTCTACAGTGTTTACTCTAAAAGTGTTGGGTTCTGGGATTCAATTTTGCGGTACAACCGAACCTTTAGATTTGTATTTGGCACTGACATCATTAAGTTTGTGAGCAACACTATAAATGGATTTATTATTGAGATACAATAGGATTATGATGAAAGTCTACATTTTTGGAAATGTTTTCTCCTGTGATGAAATAGTTGCCATTAATGATCTCAAACAAGATTCCACCATCATTATTTCTTTAGGCTAGGACCAGACAATTGTCACGGCCGGCACCCAATACATGAACAAGTGCCAAGTACCCTGGTCTCGGCTTCACCAGTAGTGTGACCACCGTTGGGCTTCGGGAGGAGCCCTCAACTTACTTGGGTGCCACCTGGACTTAACGAGGGGTACAAGGCAAGATGTTCTGGCTGGCAAAGGGGCACGGCAGGTAGCAGAGTCTTTTGGGCCGAGGGTCACGGTACAAAACAGAATCGTAGTCAGTACAGGCCGGGTCGGGGCAGGCAGAAGTCAATCGTAATCAGGCAGGCCAAGGTCAAAACCGGGTAATCAATCAGACAGGAGGGTTCAGCAGAAGGATAGTCGATATTCAGGCAAGGGTCAGATATAGAAGTCAGGATAATCGTAAAGCCAGAATCAGAAATCAGAATCAGAATCGCTAACAAAAGCACCAGGAACAAGATCCTATCACGGGCAAGGTCTCACAGCCCTAATGAGCTTTTTATACTATTCAAATTTGGCGCCAGGGCGCCTGCGCCTTTAAATGACGTGGAGGCGCGCGAGCGTCCTTAGGCATCCAAGATGGTGCCGTACACGGAGCGGCGGGGCGGGCGTCCCCGCCACACCACTGGACCAAGTGATATTCACTACAACAATGTACAACACTGTGGATTCTCGGCATGTGGAGAATCCACATGCCGGCCTTAGATGACAAGGCTTGTTGGATGATGGAGTTGCTGTGGTGAGAGAGTTGCCATTAGTGATCTCAAACAAGTTTTCACCATCATAATTACGTCCCTAGATGGCAAGGCTAGTATAGGATAGATGACTGTGCCATCCATGATCAATGCCATTATAAACCTTTACTGTGGTCCACAAATTCAGTATGGCAAAGTTTAGAATATGGTGTATGGTCTGGACTGCAGGGCCACTAAGGTAACAGAGGGCCCAGGGCAATGATTTAATTGGTAGGCCACGCTGGCCCAAGAAAGTAGTGATAGAACAATCCACAAGCACATGAACTTCAATTTAGTAGAAAAGCCAATGAAGAAATGGTCTACATTTACTGCAGTAGACATGATTCCCAGGAGTGCCACCTTGAGTCAACCCAAGGGAGCATGGGGACACCACAAAACCAAATGAAAAGAAATTAAATAATCATACCATAGAGCTCTTCCAGTTCATTAAATGAAGGGTCTGCAATCTCTGTGGCAACTTTTCTTGATATATATCATACATTGGTACAAAAGCAAAGAGTATTTGGTGAAATTGTCTCTAGAAGGCTGATACTTTTAACTTTCCCATACATTCTATAATAACTGTTGCTGTAAAAATCTATTCACATAAGGTAAGTACAGGATCATTTCTAATATAAGAGAACACTTTCAGGTCTATAGGAATCCCAAATCAGTTTTAAATATCAAGGAGAAATAACAGCAAATAAAAACTTCAAATACTAGATATCATTGAATGTAAAAACGATACTAGGAGTGAGACTGAGCGACAATATTTTAGTCTTAGACGTCAGACTAATGTGTAAAATGGAAATCACAGCAAAAAGAAATTGGCATTACAGACTCCCATTCTCTCAATTACAACAAAGGGGAAATGAGAAAATATAAGATAAGTGAAAATAAAACCACAGTAGAAACCAGAAGAGACTCCCCCTGTCTTTAAAAACACTAACAGATTTTAGAGGTCAATAAGATTTTCACATTTCTGTTCCCATTCAGGACCCGGTATAAGAAGCAGGTTGGGAAGATGATGGACATTAGAGACCGTGGAGAAAGCAGAACAAGAAGATCTACATCAGTTTGGTAAGTGGCACTTTTCTGCTTTGCTGAAATGTACAGACTATGTGGCACATTCACTAAGATTTGTAGTTGTGCCAGCGTCCGCTTCGCCGCACTTCGCCACACGTATTTTCGCCAGCGATACGCAAATTCACTAAAATCCGAAGTTGCGCTCAGGGGAAGCGTAAGGTTGCGAAGTTGTGCTAGCGTTATTTCGCTAAGCAAAAGCAAAGTTACGCTAGCGATGCTTAATTTGCATAAGGCGCCAAATTGAAGTTACAATGGAGATATATGTAGCATCACTACACAAGCCTGGGAAACCTTCAAAACAGCAAATAAAATTTTTATTTTGCCCTACACATGTGCCCACTGTATAGTTAAGTTGGCATGAGTTAAAAAAAAAAATTTCGATCTTTTTCAGCCTATCACCCATAAAAAAAGAAAAAGCGCCAGCGTTTTTTGGGACTTAGAAAAATGTTAAACTTTGAAGCAATCCCTATCTACTCTATTGCACTTCGCCTGGTCTGAGGTGGCGAAGGAAGTCTGGCGTAAAAGGTAGCGTTCAGAAAATTTGCGCGTCAGTGAATTTGCGTAGTTACGTCCGTTGCGCAAATTCGCCAGGCGTAAGGGTGCGAAGTAACACTAGCGAATTTATGCCAGCGTCCGTTAGTGAATCGGCGAATTAATGAAAATGCGCTTCAATTCACGCTAGCGTTAGGCGCTTCGTCGTTTAGTGAATTTGCCCCTATATGTATTGGGTGTTGTATAGCTTTTTACAGGCAATATCAGAACCATTTGATTAAGTAGGAAGATAAACTTGTTCTATAAGGTGTCACCATTAATAAGATATGGCCATACCATTTTTGTTCTTTTTCCATTCTAGGGAACATGTTTCACATGGGTCAGTGGTCAGTGCTGCTCCTGCTCAGTCTTACGTCTATTGTCCACTCCCAAAGCTGCAAATGGCTTCACCCCAAACAAGAATATCTCAACTCACAGATCCTGAAGACTTTCAATGAACTGGTAAGTTTCAAAGTCTGCTACATGTAGGGGGTTATTTATTAAAGTCTGAATGCCAAAAACTTGAAAAATTAAAGTTTTTTTTTTTTTTACAATAAAATTCGGAAAAAAAAATTGAATGCCAAAAGTCCAAATCCAAAAATCCACCATCTCAGACCTGCCTAGGTTGTACAGTATATAAGTCAATGGGTGAGGTCCCTATCCTATTTGGAAGTGGTCTGCTCTTGAATTAGCCTGAAAATCAGACTATTTTGGGCTTTTCGGGCAAAAATCCAAAAATTCAGACTGTTCAGGTGATTTGGGAAAAACTTACAATTCAGTTTTTCACTCGATTATATTGAGTTTTACCCTGATCTGATTAAATTCTGTTTTTTTAATAATAAATAAGGTCAAATCGTGGATTCTAGTTTGGTCAGACTTTTTTGTTTTAAAAAATCGGAAAAATTCGGATTTTGATAAGTAACCCTCGCACTATACAATGTGCATATAGTTCCGGTATATGGATCAGTTAACGGAAACCCGTTATCCAAAAAGCCACAAATTACAAGAAGGCCATCTCCCGTAGACTCAATCAAATAATTAAAAATGGTTTAAAATTAATTACCTTTTCTTTTGTAATAATTAAACGGCACCTTGTGTTTTATCTTAACTTAAGGTATGGAGATCCACATTATGGAAAGACCCTTTATCCAGAAACCCCCAGGGCCTGAGCATTCAGGATAACGTGTTCCCTGCCATACCTTATATACTGTATATTTGCCGGTTAGATTATGTGTATTAAATGGCCAAAACGTCATAGGGATAGTTTTATCATATCGCTATACTGTATGGGCTGTGGACTAGGGGATTTTACTTCTAAATTGCCATTATTATAGGGTAATATGTATGCTGATCATTGATATCATTTTATGGTATCTCTCTGCTATGGCAACAGTTTGGGGTTGTTCTTGCTAATGTTATGCCTAAATAATGATGATAGCAGCAACTTGTAGGGGGTTATTTACTAAACTCCGTATACAAAAATCATGAAACATTTTTTTTTTTTTTTAATCTGATGAAAAATCTGAAAAAATAGTGAAAATCTGATTTTTTTTTTCCCGCAAAGCAAATTTTGGGGAAAATGTAATAATAGATAAGCCTAAAAAACCAGAGCGGATTTGATCGAAATTTTTTGGAGCAGAAAATATTGAGATAAATAAACCCATAATGTTGGCATTACACAAATACATTCACATTGAGTTTTATGCATGTTCGGGGAAAATATTTAATTAGAGTGCTGTGTTTTGTTTTAGAGCCATTTAGAAGAAAATGATAAGACTTGTCAAGAGTCTCCTACTGAGCTCCCTAATAAAGAGAGTATCTACAATGTCTCACAGGTAAAATAAGTCTTTATAGTCAGGTGCTACAAGTCCAATACAGATCCCATCAACCATAAAGTCCTAATAATCACTAACATTCTGTGTCTTACAGGTAGAAGCAGCGGCTCTCACAGTGAGAGAAGTTCTGAATGGAACCATCAGGTTCTACATGAAACACCATGAGAGTATGGGGTGCAAGCAGCAAGCCTGGGAAAGGTTTCAGCACCTTCTCTACTATAAGATTCATCAGCTGGAGGGCTGTGTAAGTATTCTCTACTGTTTAATGTGTTCTAAAGATATATTTATTGTTAGACAAAAAAAAATAAAGAAAATCATCTTTTCAGATCCCAGAGACAGAGGACAACCATCTTTTAAAAGAAGCAATATCTGAAAAATTTAACCTGCTGGAGAAGAAGGTCCTGGAGAAGGTAAGGACTCCATGACCAAACACCATTCTATGTTTGTGAAGGTTCTCATTCATCCAGGTCATGGTATATCTGTAGAAATAAGTCAAATCAACTGGACTCGCTGTGTTTTTCTTTGAAGACTTTTCACCAGTCATCCAACTGGTTTTCTAAATTTAGAATTCTGAATTGAGAAAGCCAGTTGGATAACTGGTGAAACGTCTTCAAGGAGAAAACACAGGGAGTCCAGTTGATTTGACTTATTTCTACAGAAAAAAACATTCTATATTTTTCATCAGGAATAGTAACATAATCACAGAACTTCATAAAAAACAAAAAAAAACAAAAAAAAAATCTGCGACTAATTTGCTGCAGGAAGTGGAAAATATCCTTCTTTACTCCAAAAAAATCAGAAGGAAAAGCCTTAATTTTCATGACTATTTGTGAAGCAGTTGAAGTTGTTTCTAGTTTAAGATCCCCAATTTGAAAACTCTATTCCATTAGTTTAAATGTATTTCAACCAGCAGGTGATTTCTGCACCCAAACGGCATTTTTTGCTTAGAGAGATGATAAATACAACGAGGCAGTTATGGAATGTGGAATAAAGAGTCATCCAATTTATCTGTTAAAATGTCACCTCCTGTAGCTGTAATTGTGTATATACAGTCGGAATCTGTTTTTCTTGGGTGCTGAATTAGTAGAGGTATTAACCAAACAGATCATATTAAATCTGCAGGATTCTTCTCATACAAAGATAATGTACACTTGTTCTTTTATCTTCTCATCACAGTCTTTCTTGTAATCATTTCCAGGACAATTCAGCTTGTGTCTGGGATTTCATCCGTTCAGAAATCAGAAGGAATCTACAACTGGTTCTGCAACTCTCCTCTCGCTTGAGAAGGCAGCACTTGATACAGAGGACTCAGTAGGACACCAACCTCGTGAAGGTCTTCCTCACTGGTGTAACACAGATATTTCACTAAAGACCTTTATTTACTATTATGTACTATTTATTTACTTATTGGCTGTTTATGTGACTCCCATGGGTCCAAAATGTATATATCCATATTTTTAAATAAAAAGTATTCATAAAATGTGTAATCCTTTTAGTTGTCCTTAAGGCTATTGAATACACTGAGAGAGAGGAAACAACTCTGGTGTAACTATAAAGGAAGCAGAAACCGTCTCCCCGTTGTTACGCCACTAGGACGAAGTTACTCTAAGGAGAGAAGGGAACCATTGCCCCCTATGGTACACAGAGGAGAGAAGGGAAACATTGCCCCCAAAGTTACATTGACAACTATGAGTAAAAATTGCCTTTAATTTTAAGTCACAAACTCATTCAGTAATGGAATAAGGAAAATTAAAAATGATCTCAAACTAATAATATTCCTGGTATCAGTCTGAGCATGACTGAGATGTTTGCAGCAGGAAAAAAACGGTGGGCTAAGGGAGCTCACTAATAAATATTAAATGATTAAATGATAAAATGCATGCTTTTATAGCAGTTCTGGTGGTTTGTGAGTCCTCTGGCTATTACTGTCCACAATATTGCAGCACCCATTCAGGAAGCAGAAGCCCAAGTCTTTAATGTAACTGGCAAGCCCACCTAGAGGTTATCATGGTAAAAAAGGGACCTCTTCCTGTTATGTTTTGGGTAGCCGAGGATGAGTAGAGTATAACAGTGCTTTACTAGCAGAGTCATGCAGGCATTACACAACAGTAAGCGTTCACTTTTACTTTTAAGCTGTACAGAAAGTCCTGTGTATGCACAGTACAAGTCCTGTGCACAGTGACACCCACAGGCCATTTGTATAAACACCACACTTCCCAACAGTTTCAGATAGCTGTTGGATACAGGCAGTCTATAAAAATTATGTTATGTGATAGGATCTGTGCAGCTATTGGGACAGAATGCTCTGTTATACAGATAGCTAGAAACTCAGCTGCCATAAAGCAGGACAGGACTGCTGCTTACAATGGGGATCAGATAGGATCTGTGCAGCTATTGGGACAGAATGCTCTGTTATACAGATAGCTAGAATCTCAGCTGCCATAAAGCAGGACAGGACTGCTGCTTACAATGGGGATCAGATAGGATCTGTGCAGCCACTGGGACAGAATGTTCTGTTATACAGATAGCTAGAATCTCAGCCATAAAGCAGGGCAGGACTGCTGCTTACAATGGGGATCAGATAGCATACCTCCCAACTGTCCCTTTTTCAGAGGGACAGTCCCTTTTTTGACAGCTCAACCTGCAGTCCCTCATTTGTACTGGAAAGTCCCTCTTTTCTCTGCACTGAACAGCCAGAAAAAGAAACAAAGTTTCTCACTTAATTGGCTTTTAGAAGAGAGCACAGAACAGCTAACAGGTGCAAATAAGATACTTTGTAACAATTTTGAGACACAAAAAAACTGTTTAGATAGGGAGAAATATTTTCAAACTTTCATAACCTGCCAAATTTTGTAAAATGAACATGGTAATTAGGTAAAAAAAAAGGGCGTGGTCAAAAAAAAAATTTTTGTCCCTCTTTTTACTTCTAAAATGTTGTGAGGTATGTGATAGGATGTGTGCAGCCACTGGGACAGAATGCTCTGTTATACAGATAGCTAGAATCTCAGCCATAAAGCAGGGCAGGACTGTTGCTTACAAAGGGGATCAGATAGGATCTGTGCAGCCACTGGGACAGAATGCTCTGTTATACAGATAGCTAGAATCTCAGCTGCCATAAAGCAGGGCAGGACTGCTGCTTACAATGGGGATCAAATAGGATCTGTGCAGCCACTGGGACAGAATGCTCTGTTATACAGATAGCTAGAATCTCAGCCACAAAGCAGGACAGGACTGCTTACAATGGGGATCAGATAGGATCTGTGCAGCCACTGGAACAGAATGCTCTGTTATACAGATAGCTAGAATCTCAGCCATAAAGCAGGGCAGGACTGTTGCTTACAAAGGGGATCAGATAGGATCTGTGCAGCCACTGGGACAGAATGTTCTGTTATACAGATAGCTAGAATCTCAGCTGCCATAAAGCAGGACAGGACTGCTGCTTACAATGGGGATCAGATAGGGTCTGTGCAGCCACTGGGACAGAATGCTCTGTTATACAGATAGCTAGAATCTCAGCCATAAAGCAGGGCAGGACTGTTGCTTACAAAGGGGATCAGATAGGATCTGTGCAGCCACTGGGACAGAATGTTCTGTTATACAGATAGCTAGAATCTCAGCTGCCATAAAGCAGGACAGGACTGCTGCTTACAATGGGGATCAGATAGGATCTGTGCAGCCACTGGGACAGAATGCTCTGTTATACAGATAGCTAGAATCTCAGCCATAAAGCAGGGCAGGACCGCTGTGGGAATCAGACACAGCATGCATAACAGAAAATCTAATAGCCAATTCAAGGGGAAAAAAAAGTAACTTATTTAATACGTGGCATTAAGTTTTCCCTAATCTTATACCAGGGATGCACACATACATTTATAATAAAATCTTTGGTTATACACCAGTGTAATATCTAAATTGAACTGAAGCTTAATACTAGGAGGTCTTTGATTTCCCCTGATATAAGATTACGGAGCATTGTATTGCTGTATGAAGAGGCCACCAAAAGGCCAGAAAAATGATCTGTATTATCATGAAACCACCTGGATTGGGAGTATGGGAGAACGCTAAATGAATACTTTATTTTCAATCACACACCTGCCTTATTAAATATCTGCAAAAGTTCACACATTGGCACAAACTGAAATTTTTTGTGATAAGTTCTATAACAGAAGTGGCTGGAAATAAACGGAAGAATCTTTGCTTGTGAGATAAGCGCGAATCAATGTAACGCTTGCATTTTTCTCAGATCAGGATTAAATATTAAAGACAATTACATACATTTAGACATTCCTTTTCCTTTAGATATTTTTAGGTGTCAGACGTAAGTGCAAAAATTAAAACACAGCAAAAAAAACTCTGTAAGACGTCCTCTGGGTCACAAGGGAAAGGAAATAGAAAACATAAGCGAAAGTAAAACTGCAGTGGAAACCAGAGAAAGACTCCCCCTGTGTGCGAAATTACTAATAGATTTTTGAGTTCAAAGGGATTTTCACATTTGAAACATATCTGTCCCTGTTTAAGATCCAGTATAAGAAGCAGGTTGGGAAGATGAAGGACTTTACAGAACTGTGGAACAAGCTCTATCTCAGTTTGGTAAGTGACATTCTCTTGCTTATCTGAAACACACAGTATATATATGGGATGCGATGCAATAAATATATATATATATCTATATACAGATTTTATATGTAAGAAGAATGCCAGAAGAATTTATGTAAGTAGAGTTAAGAGTATACAATTATTATCCAGGGCATAATTATTTAATTTGTCTTGATTTCCATTCTAGGGAACATGTTTCACATGGGTCAGTGGTCAGTGCTGCTCCTGCTCAGTCTTACGTCTATTGTCCATTCCCAAAGGTGCAAATGGCTTCACCCCAAACAAGAATATCTCAACTCACAGATCCTGAAGACTTTTAATGAAACGGTGAGTTATAAAGACCGATTCCCTCTTTCAGAGGCCAAATAATATGGTATTTGCATTGGCTAGTTGTAATGTGGGAACCTATACAGGGCTTATTATATGTTAGTTGGTATCTCTGTACAGGCTATGAGCAAACTTAGGGGCTGTTCCTGCTGAATTGTGCTTAGTACAGGGAATACCTATGGTGCCATAGTTTTATGGGATCTCTCTGTACAGACTATGAGCAAACTTAGGGGACTGTTCCTGTTGAATTGTGCTTAGTACAGGGGAATACCTATGCTGCCATAGTTTTATGTTATCTCTCTGTACAGACTAAGAGCAAACTACTGGGCTGTTCCTGCTGAATTGTGCTTAGTACAGGGGAATACCTATGCTGCCATAGTTTTATGGGATCTCTCTGTACAGACTATGAGCAAACTTAGGGACTGTTCCTGCTGAATTGTGCTTAGTACAGGGAATACCTATGCTGCCATAGTTTTATGGGATCTCTCTGTACAGACTATGAGCAAACTTAGGGGACTGTTCCTGCTGAATTGTGCTTAGTACAGGGAATACCTATGCTGCCATAGTTTTATGGGATCTCTCTGTACAGACTATGAGCAAACTTAGGGGACTGTTCCTGCTGAATTGTGCTTAGTACAGGGGAATACCTAAGCTGCCATAGTTTTATGGGATCTCTCGTACAGATTATGAACAAACTTAGGGGACTGTTCCTGCTGAATTGTGCTTAGTACAGGGAATACCTATGCTGCCATAGTTTTATGGTATCTCTCTGTACAGACTATGAGAAAACTTAGGGGGCTGTTCCTGCTGAATTGTGCTTAGTACAGGGGAATTCCTATGCTGCCATAGTTTTATAGTATCTCTCTGTACAGACTAAGAGCAAACTACTGGGCTGTTCCTGCTGAATTGTGCTTAGTACAGGGAATACCTATGCTGCCATAGTTTTATAGTATCTCTCTGTACAGACTAAGAGCAAACTACTAGGCTGTTCCTGCTGAATTGTGCTTAGTACAACGGTTTACCTATGGCAATATAATTTTATGGTATCTACAGATTTTAAAAACTTTTTGAGGGTTAGTGCTGCTAAACCTATTCCTGTATACCTTGATATTTTATATTTAGTAGGAAAAGAAGATAAAATAAATCATGATTCTGACATGATATAAATACATGAATACTGGTCCTGGTTCTATGGTATATAATGGGCAACTAGAGCATTATATTGCATTATATTTGTTTCAGATTCCTATAAGAGAGACTGAAAAGATCTGTGACGAGTATCCTAGTGACCTTCCTAATACAGAGAGTATCTACAATGTCTCACAGGTAAAATAAGTCTGTATAGTCAGGTGCTACAAGTCCAACAGGGGAATATTTAGTACTAACTCTGCATAGGAAAATCAGCAAAGGTTTGGGTAAATAATTATATCTAATATTCTATCCCTTTTTGATGAAGTTTTTATATATCTATTCCCTCTAGTGAAAAGATGTGATTACTTTTTATTAAAGGGAAAATATACCCCTTTTTTTGCCACGAGCACATTGAGTTGGACTTACGTAGAAAATGTGTATCAATCAATAAACTTCCCAAAATAAATATAAAATATTTTTTTTACACACAAAGATATTTGATTCCACTGACTGAGTGGAAACCATACTTGTAAGAACCATTTATCAATCCCACCCCCAGGATCACAGAGTGATCCAGACCCTCCCTTACCTTGTTCTTTTGTGAAATGAAGGATTCAAGGATCTGATGTCCCTCTGGTTACCATGTTGGGCCATACAGAGTCTTCCAGGTCCCAGAATACATCACTTCATGTATGATACATTTGCCCCTATGTACCTAACAGGTAGAAGCCGCAGCTCTCGCTGTGAGAGAAGTTCTTAATGGAACCATCAGGTTCTACATGAAACACCATGAGAGTATGGGGTGCAAGCAGCAAGCCTGGGAAAGGTTTCAGCAAATTCTCTACTATCAGATTCATCAGCTGGAGGGCTGTGTAAGTATTCTCTATTTTTCATTGTGTTCTAAAGATATAATTTTTTTGTTATTGACAAAAAATAAACAAACCCACCTTTTCAGATCTCAGAGACAGCAGAGAATCATCTGATAAAAGAATCAGTATCGGAACAGTTTAATCTGCTGGAGAAGACAATCCTAGAGAAGGTAAGGAACCCATTGAGATTATTTCTTATACCTTTTTGAAAAAAAATCAAATTCAAACCCTTCCCAGCACCTCGTACCTGCCTGCTTCCAAAATGTCATATTAATGAAAACGTCTTTATACTCCACAAATTCTTTCTTGTACTCATTTCCAGGGCAGTTCAGCTTGCGTTTGGGATTTTATCCATTCGGAAATTAGAAGGAATCTACAATTGGTTCTGCAACTCTCCTCTCGCTTGAGAAGGCACCACTTGATACAGAGGACTCAGTAGGACACCAACTTCTTGGTGTCAACACGTCAATGTGGAGATTTCACCAGACACTTTTGGATACTGTGAAAACAATCACTTTTTTTATTTGTTAAAGGAGAAGGAAAGGCTAAAATTAAGTAAGCTTTATCAGAAAGGTCTATATAAATACACCAGTAAACCCTCAAAGTAATGCTGCTCTTAGTCCTATGTCAAAAGAAACAGCACATTTCTTTGCTTTTATTGTGTACACATGGGCTTCTGTATCAGACTTCCTGTTTTCAGCTTAAACCTCCAGGGCACGGCCTTGAGCATGCTCAGTTTGCTCCTCTCCCCCTCCCTCCTCCCATCCCTACTGTAATCTGAGCTCAGAGCTGTTAGTAAGCAGGGAGAGACTCAGGCAGGAAGTGATGTCACACCAAGCATATATGGCAGCTTCTATCCTAAACAAACAGAGACAGTGTCTAGAGCTGTTTACTTAGGTATGGTAAAGCATTCTGCAGAATAAATATAGCGTTCTAGTTTGCACTATTGTGGCTATTCTATTGGCAATAAACTGTCTTGGAGCTTTCCTTCTCCTTTAATGCTGTTACTTATAGTCTGTGTAACTCCCATTGGGGTCAGTATTTATATATTTATATTTTTTCAAAAAAATTGAATTTCCTTTTAATTGTCCTAAACTTTCCTCTCTATTTTGAGAAGACAATCCTTGTTATGGAGGAATCATTACAAAAGTTAACTCTGTTAGCTCTTTGTTACTGTTCAGTATGGAGATTTCCCCAAACCTCCTCGCATACTGAAATATGTTAATATATCAAATTTTTATGCCTGTTACTTATTGTTTATTTAACCCATGTGGCTTCTGTATTTATATATTTATATTTTTGTGAAAATAAAAATTAGACATAATGTATGTGAGTTCATTTATATTTTTGATGGGTACTGATAAACATTTGCTTATAGAGAACAGTGTTGACTTCCGATGTTACACAGTGGAGTAAGAGGAAACACTGTTCCCTATGTTACACAGAGTAGTACACTGATAAATGGGACAAAATACTTCTCCCTATTTTATTCAGAGGAGAGACAGAGAATCAATGCTCCCTATGTTAATCAAGGTAGTGAGAGGAAACATTGTTCACTGTGTTACTCAGTGATTAACTTGGAAACACTGATCCCTATGTTACACAGAGTAGAGGAATTACTGCCCACTTTGTTACTTAGTGGAATATGTTACACAGAGAGTGGCCTCTATGTTACACAAAGTTATGGGACAAAATACTTCTTCCTACTTTACTCAGAGGAGAGAGAGGAAACAATGCTCCCTATGTTACTCAGGGTAGTGAGCGAAAACAATGCCCCCTATGTTACTCAGGGAAGTGAAAGGAAAGAATGCTCCCTAAGTTACTCAGGGAAGTGAGAGGAAACAATGTCCCCTATATTACTCAGGGAAGTGAGAGGAAACAATGCACCCTAAGTTATTCGGGGCACGGGGGCAGTGAGAGGAAACAATGCTCCCTAAGTTAGTCAGGGAAGTGAGAGGAAACACTGATCCCTAAGTTACTCAGGGCAGTGAGAGGAAGCATTGTTCCCTAAGTTACTCTGGGTAGTGAGATAAATCAATGTTCCCTAAGTTACCTGGGGTAGTGAGAGGAAATAATGCTCCCTCAGTTACTCAGGGCAGTGAGAGGAAACAATGCTCCCTAAGTTACTCATGGTAGTCAGAGGAAACATTGTTCACTGTGTTACTCAGAGTGGATACATTGCCCCTATATTACACAGAGGAAACAATGCTCCCTACAGTATGTTAGTCAGGGTAGTGAGAGGAAGCAATGCTCCCTATGTTACTCAGGGTAGTGAGAGGAAACAATGCTCCCTAAGTTAGTCAGGGAAGTGAGAGGAAATACTGATCCCTAAGTTACTCAGGGCAGTGAGAGGAAGCATTGTTCCCTAAGTTACTCTGGGTAGTGAGATAAATCAATGTTCCCTAAGTTACCTGGGGTAGTGAGAGGAAATAATGCTCCCTCAGTTACTCAGGGCAGTGAGAGGAAACAATGCTCCCTAAGTTACTCATGGTAGTCAGAGGAAACATTGTTCACTGTGTTACTCAGAGTGGATACATTGCCCCTATATTACACAGAGGAAACAATGCTCCCTACAGTATGTTAGTCAGGGTAGTGAGAGGAAACAATGCTCCCTACAGTATGTTAGTCAGGGTAGTGAGAGGAAACAATGCTTCCTATGTTACTCAGGGTAGTGAGAGGAAACAATGCTTCCTATGTTACTCGGGGTAGTGAGAGGAAACAATGCTTCCTATGTTACTCGGGGTAGTGAGAGGAAACAATGCCCTCTAAGTTACATATAGTAGTGAGAGGAAACATTGTTCACTGTGTTACTCAGAGTGGAAACATTGCCCCTATATTACACAGAGGAATTCTTGTGTATTTGCTTGTCAATATAACATTGTAATGAAGCATCTCAAAGGCAGACATTGTGCTGTTAGGTGCTCACTGATATGTTTAATTTGAAACCATAAAATACACGGGGCCTCAGCATTCTGGAATATCCTTTGGTATATAAGGCAGTTATTGACTTGTGGCGTTACAAGGCACAGAGAGCTTGGCTTTTGACATTTATACACGTATTTTACTTCTAGAATCTGGTTGCAACTAACGTTATTAAATGCCAGTGTGTCATATTTACCTGTAGCCCTTTTCTGTTACTGCAGGAAATCCAGACTGGTGGCGCTACAGGAGTCGTAAGTCTCCGCTACAGGGGAAAGCAGGTATACTATGATTTGGTATGCCTCCACCCAGGATCCGGACAGATTGGTCTGCGATACCCCTCCTTGGGAACTTCGCAATCACACACACAGAGGAAATGTGGATGGGTTTATTTACAGGACACTGTGCCTTTAAATAACCGTGACACATACAGTCTGCTGGCTAGAAGCAATTTTACATAATATTTAATTTACGTTTATCTCTGAGCTGCTGGGAGGGGGGGATCCCCAATTTTGTGGCAGTTTCTTCCTGGCTTTCTGTGCCCTGAGAAGAGCACACTTTGTTCTTCAGAGCCCTGACAAGGACCCCCTTTCCCTCCACACCCTAAATAGAGTGAACTTTTCTGCCACTGGGGTTCCCTACTGACTTTCCACACAGTAATATGTGAGACCTTATTTACTCTGTGTTTATTTACAGGACACTGTGCCTTTAAATAGCCGTGATACATACAGTCTGCCAACCAGGAGCAATTTATATAATATTTCAGATGGTTTTATCTCTGAGCTGCTGAGGGGAATCCCCACTTATGTGACAGTTTCTTCAGAGTCCTGAGTGGAACGCCCTGAGAAGAGCACACTTTGTTCTTCAGAGCCCTGACAAGGACCCTCTTTCCTTCCACACCCTAAATAGAGTGAACTTTTCTGCCACTGGGGTTCCCTACTGACTTTTCACACACAGTAATATGTGGGAGCTTGCAGCACCTTGCTTTCCCTCTGCTGATTTTTTCTCACACAAGCACTTCCTGTGCAGGCCTTCCTTCTTCCTGTCAGCTTCGCTCTCTTCACTTTCTGTGCAGGCCTTCCTTCTTCCTGTCAGCTTCTCTCTCATCACTTCCTGTGTAGGCCTTCCTTCTTCCTGTCAGCTTCTCTCTCATCACTTCCTGTGTAGGCCTTCCTTCTACCTGTCAGCTTATTTTTTTGTATTTAGTTAAAAAAATTATCTGTGTTTATGTACATGTTTAAGTAATACATAATTATAATTTTTAAATAAATAACAAAAGCACACATGGTAGATTTGTATGCATCGTAATTATGACCCCATTGTACTATCTTAAAAAAAATAAAGTGGTAAATGCAAAGTGGAAAGTATAGGCCCTAATTTCTGGGTTATGACTGGAAGACTGGTTGGCCCAGAATGAAGGTCAAATGTGAAATGAGGCTTATTGGTCATTTATATTCCTGGAACTATAGCAGGGTGACAGTTACCCCAATGTTTCTATATATCTGTAACCTTGTTATGAGCTAAGGGGGCCCAGTCTGAAGGTCAGTTAGGGGGAGATTTGGGGTGATTGCTTATTTGTGCCCTGGGTACCCCTGGAACTATAGCAGGGTGACAGTTACCCCAATGTTTCTATATATCTGTAACCTTGTTATGAGCTAAGGGGGCCCAGCCTGAAGGTCAGTTAGGGTGAGATTTGGGGTGAATGCTTATTTGTGCCCTGGGTACCCCTGGAACTATAGCAGGGTGACTGTTACCCCAATGTTTCTATATATCTGTAACCTTGTTATGAGCTAAAGGGGCCCAGTCTGAAGGCCAGTTAGGGGGAGATTTGGGGTGAGTGATTATATGTGCCCTGGGTACCCCTGGAACTATAGCAGGGTGACAGTTACCCCAATGTTTCTATATATCTGTAACCTTGTTATGAGCTAAGGGGGCCCAGCCTGAAGGTCAGTTAGGGTGAGATTTGGGGTGAGTGATTATTTATACCCTGGGTACCCCTGGAACTATAGCAGGGTGACAGTTACCCCAATGTTTCTATATATCTGTAACCTTGTTATGAGCTAAAGGGGCCCAGTCTGAAGGCCAGTTAGGGGGAGATTTGGGGTGAGTGATTATCTGTGCCCTGGGTACCCCTGGAACTATAGCAGGGTGACAGTTACCCCAATGTTTCTATATATCTGTAACCTTGTTATGAGCTAAGGGGGCCCAGCCTGAAGGTCAGTTAGGGTGAGATTTGGGGTGAGTGATTATTTATAGCCTGGGTACCCCTGGAACTATAGCAGGGTGACAGTTACCCCAATGTTTCTATATATCTGTAACCTTGTTATGAGCTAAGGGGGCCCAGCCTGAAGGTCAGTTAGGGTGAGATTTGGGGTGAGTGATTATTTGTACCCTGGGTACCCCTGGAACTATAGCAGGGTGACAGTTACCCCAATGTTTCTATATATCTGTAACCTTGTTATGAGCTAAGGGGGCCCAGCCTGAAGGTCAGTTAGGGTGAGATTTGGGGTGAGTGATTATTTGTACCCTGGGTACCCCTGGAACTATAGCAGGGTGACAGTTACCCCAATGTTTCCTTTGTGACAGCAGGTCAGTAAAAGTTTGTGGATTTGTGCAGGATGATGTGTATGTCTGTCCAAGGTTTGAGCAGTTTGCTCTCAGTTTCTACTTTTGTAAGTTACCTCACTGACTTTCTCCATTATTTCATAGGGACCTTGCCATTGGGCTAAGAATTTGCTTTCTACAGTGGGAACCAGTACCAACACCCTATCACCAGGTGAAAACGTTTGAACCTGGGCCCCACGATTATAAATTCTTTGCTGAGCCAACTGTGCTTGCGCCAAATGTTCCCTTACCATGGGCATTACCTGGGCAAGTCTGTCTTGCATCTGGGAGACATGTTCAATGATACTTCTATGAGGCGTACATTCACTTTCCCAAGTTTCTTTAGCGATGTCTAACAGCCCCCTAGGGTGTCTACCGTACAACAGTTCAAAAGGGTAGAATCCCGTGGAGGATTGTGGGATCTCTCTGATAGCAAACATCAGATAAGGAATAATGAAAACCCCGTTTTTCGCATCTCTATCCACCACTTTCCTCTGCATCTGCTTTAAAGTTTTAATAAATCTCTCCACTAAGCCATCTGTTTGAGGGTGATATACTGAGGTGCGTAATTGTTTTACCTTAAGGAATTTACAAAGCTCTTTAGTTACCCGGGACATGAAAGGAGTACCTTGGTCTGTAAGGACTTCCTTGGGAATGCCCACCCGACTGTACACCTGGAGCAATTCTTTGGCTATGGTTTTGGCTGAGGAATTGCGGAGAGGTATGGCTTCTGGATAACGGGTGGCATAGTCCATAATTACCAGTATATACTGATGCCCTCTAGTGGACTTTAGTAAAGGACCAACCAAATCCATAGCAATCCTCTCAAAAGGCACCTCAATGATAGGTAGTGGAACCAAGGGACTGCGAAAATGTGGCCTAGGGGCAGACATTTGGCAAACAGGACAGGAAGCACAATAGGTTTCTACTTCTTTAGCTATTCCCGACCAGTAGAACCTCTGTATAATTCTCTCTCTGGTTTTTTCTGTTCCCAAGTGTCCTCCCAACAAATGCCCATGGGCTAACTCCAATACCAGCTTCCGGTATGTTTTAGGCACCACTAACTGTTCACTTATTTCTTCTTCCCTTTTTGACACCCGGTATAACAGGTCCCTTTCCATTATAAAGTAGGGAATAGCAACCCTCTCACCTAGGTTAACAGACACCCCATCTACTTCTACCACATTCTCTTGGGCTCTTATCAGAGTAGGATCTTTTAACTGTTCTGTGGCAAAATTTTCCCGATGTACTTCTAAATCAGGGAAATCAAGAGCGGGTTGAACCTTCTCTGCAGATGCCAACTCTTCCCCTGGCTCTATTGTTTCCCCCGCTAATACGGTTAGGGGGAACTCTGGAGAGTCCTCACTCTCAGAGGAATCCCCAGGAACACTTTCCTGCGCAGAGAAAACAGATTGGTGATCAGGACAATCCCACAGCTCCCAAAATTTAGGAAAATCCCTTCCCACAATAGCTTCATGTGGTAAGTTGGTAACCACACCCACCTGATGGCATAGGTTACCAAGGGAGGTTTTAAACAACACAGTTGCCATGGGATATTCTTTAGTATCCCCATGCACACAAACGACAGCTACTCTCCTACCAATGAGAGACTCTGGTGACACAAGCTGGGGTTTTACCAATGTCACCAGACTTCCTGAATCGAGTAACGCCACAGCCTTTTTACCATTCACATAAATGTTTTTCAGTTCCCTGCAGGGCGGTACAGACAACTGTTGCATCCATGGATTGCCGTCTGTCTCTAACAAAGTCACATTGCATAGGTTCTGTTACCACAGGACAGTTTGCAGCAATATGTCCTTCTTCTCTGCAGCGATAGCAAACAATCCTTTTAGTTATCTCCTGTGAATTTGGCCGTCCAGAACCCTCACGCCATACAGGAGAATAAGTTCCCACATTACCTCTGGCTTTACCTTTTTCACTCTCTCCACCCCCATCCCTTGGTACAATCTTACCAGAATTTGGGGACGGTCTGGTCTTGGAGGCAAAAACCTTTCAACAAGATCCACCAATTTATCAGCTGTGGCTGGATCTCCATAGGCCCTAATTTCTGGGTTATGACTGGAAGACTGGTTGGCCCAGAATGAAGGTCAAATGTGAAATGAGGCTTATTGGTCATGGATATTCCTGGAACTATAGCAGGGTGACTGTTACCCCAATGTTTCTATATATCTGTAACCTTGTTATGAGCTAAGGGGGCCCAGCCTGGAGGCCAGTTAGGGTGAGATTTGGGGTGAGTGCTTATTTGTACCCTGGGTACCCCTGGAACTATAGCAGGGTGACACCCCAATGTTTCTATATATCTGTAACCTTGTTATGAGCTAAGGGGGCCCAGTCTGAAGGCCAGTTAGGGGGAGATTTGGGGTGAGTGTTTATTTATTCCCTGAGTACCCCTGGAACTATAGCAGGGTGACTGTTACCCCAATGTTTCTATATATCTGTAACCTTGTTATGAGCTAAGGGGGCCCAGCCTGAAGGCCAGTTAGGGGGAGATTTGGGGTGAGTGATTATTTGTGCCCTGGGTACCCCTGGAACTATAGTAGAGATGTTGGGCACAAAAATGTATTCAGATATGTGTAACCTTGTCTGTTGCTCACATAAAAGTAACATGTGACTAATATTATGGGACACAGTTTTGCAAAAATATAATTTGTCATTAATAAAGAAGAGTATGTGAATATATAGCATATATGTAAAACTTTAATAGCAACAGGGCACATAATATTCAAAAGAGTGCTGACTAACCTTTTGCCAAAAATGAAAGAAATCCGTCTTTCCAGTGATAGAACAGTATCCTGTTATCTCTGACAGAAACAATGAGGAACCAAATTCGAAACTAACACTACTGCAAAAAGTAAATGTGACCGGACTCCCCCTGTCGTTTTAAAACGAAACAGAGTTTTGAAAGCGTTAAGATTTTCACTTTTTAAACACATTAACCTCCCTGCAATATAAATATGGAGCAAGTTAGGAGGATGAAGATTGTTGCAGGACAAGGACACAACAGAACAAGACGATTTGCATCTAGTTGGTAAGCAAGTCTATGCCTTCTTGGCCGGATTGTACAGTAAAATTTGTATTGGAATATTTATATTAAGATAGAATTTGATACATAACTAGGAATAGGAATATAGGGATGTATAAGCAGTACTGTCCAACTGGCGACCTCCCTTGTGTGGCCCCTCACATGAAAGTCTGTCTGCTGTGACGGCCCTTGTGTAAACTTTAAAAGGTATCAGTACTGAGATTAATTGGCCCCTGCATGGTTTACACCTCAAATTCAGACAATAAGATCCTGCATTGTTCACATATTTAATCCCCCTGCATTGTTCACACTTGTAACACCTCTGTTATTCACACATCTAAAGCCCTGTCCTGTTCACACCTCCCAGACCTAGACTGAAAGTACCCACATTGTTCACCTGTTTACACCTCAGCACTGGCATTGTGTCACTGTATGTAGCAGTCCTGATAAGTTTCCCTGTCTCCTGGTCTATTCTGCCTGACCTATGCTCTCTGTGTGTGCCATACTCTGCCTGCCCTATGCTCTCTGTGTGTGCTATACTCTACCTACCCTATGCTCTCTGTGTGTGCCATACTCTGCCTGCCCTATGCTCTCTGTGTGTGCCATACTCTACCTTCCCTATGCTGTCTGTGTGTGCCATACTCTGCCTGCCCTATGCTCTCTGTGTGTGCCATACTCTGCCTGCCCTATGCTCTCTGTGTGTGCCATACTCTACCTGCCCTATGCTGTCTGTGTGTGCCATACTCTGCCTGTCCTGTGTTCCCTGTGTGTGCCATACACTGCCTACCCTACCCCGTCTCTGTGTACCATGCTCTATCTGTGGGATGTGAGTCTGGTGGGGGTTTGTTAGCATTTGGAAATACTTGTTAGGGGGACCCCAAAATGTTTAATTATGTGCTGGGGGTGCTGTGTTATCCACAGGGGAGGATGAGGCATATGGATTTAAGGGAATGTCTTAATATGACATAATACACTTTTCATGTATGATTGATGAGTGATGTCGCTGCAGTTAGCACCAACCATTTGGTTTTTTGGTGTGCTACCACCATTAATGTGGTCTTAAAAAATCTGGTGGTAACATGGGTGTGGTTTAAAAACAGGGAGTGGTAAACACTGGCTTCATTATCAGCCCTCCACCCCATAAGCCAGAAAAATTCTGGCCCTCAGCACTGATCTATAGCATACACGCAATGGGGCAGTCAACATTATGATACAGTGTTCCTCTTTACTTATTGTTTTATCTTCTTTTCCATTGTAGTGAAAATGCATCATATGGTGTTGCAGTCATTATTGCTCTTGCTCAGTTTTATCTGCATTGTCCATTCCCAAAATTGCAAGTGGCTTCACCCCAAACAGGAGCATCTCAATACCAAAATCCTCCAAGCCTTCAGCCAAATGGTAAGTTTTTTATTATTCTTTTTCTTAAACAAAAGGTAGACTAATAGTCACATTAATTGGTTACTGCTTTGAGCAGTCAAACATTGTTCTACTTGGCGGGGTGTTAGAGCTCAGCAGCAGCAATGATCTCTAACACGCATCTGAATTCTGACAGTTGTTTCTGCTCTGGAAGAAATTGTTAAAACTGAGCGATTTACGCACTGTAAAAATTAACTATTAGGAAATTTGCCCTGGGTGTGAGGGTATTAAAAAAAATTAAGAAACAAACTAAAAAGCAATATATTTTAATAACTACAATATTGATTTTTGTATTTAAGTAATTGTGATTAGAAAATGTTCAATTGACATCCAGTGTGGACATGATTTGATCAGTCAAACACTTTTCTTCTCTGTGCGGTGTTGGAGTTCAGAAGCAGCAATGATCTTTAACATCTTGAATTGGTAATACCTTCTAGAAACTGGGAATGAAATATTCTGACAGTTGTTTCTGCTCTGGAATAAATTGTTAAAACTGAATTGATTGATACTTTTTACAGAAAAAATGGTAGAAAAATAAAAAATAAAATATATAAATAACTACAATAATGTGTTTGTATTTAACGACAAGTAATTGGAAAATGTTCTGATATAGTCTTGATTACTTACACTAATTAAAATTGCAAACATACTTTACTACTGTACATAAAAAAATATGAATTTAAAAATCTAATTTTAAAGAGATTGTTCTGAAAGTACAATTTCCTGGAGAAAACAATTAGCAATGGTAATTTGAAAAAAAAAAAAGTTTTTTTATAGTTTCATGCAATCTTTCAAATTATATTCTAGAATTGTCCTAAAGAATTTAACAAATACTGCCAAGATTATCCCACTGCACAATATAATTTGGAGAGTATCTACAGTATCACACAGGTAAGATAAACCTATATAGATGGGCACAATAATAATGTCAACATCTGATAAACCCCAAACATTAAGCACCAACACTGTATCTTACAGGTGGAAGACGTGACTCTCGCTGTGAGAGAAGTTCTGAATGGAACCATCAGGTTCTACATGAAACACCATGAGAGAATGGGGTGCAAGCAGCAAGCCTGGGAAAGGTTTCAGCACCTTCTCTACTATCAGATCCATCAGCTGGAGGGCTGTGTAAGTAGGATTCAATGTACTCTTTCAATTTTGCCCAAAAACTGGTTTAATTTTTAATAAAACAGACTCTTCTATTTTTCAGGTCCCGGAGACAGCAGAAAATGATCTACTGAAAAAAGAAATATCAGAACAATTTCGAGAAATGGATAAATATGTAACGGAGCAGGTAGGGAGTCTTTTTGAAAAGACAAAGTTTTGACCATTTTAAGACTTGCATGTTTTACGATATAAAACAGGGGAGGTTTCCAGGCACAACATGATTCTTTATTTTTTGTTTGTCACAGTATATTTATGAAAAAATACATGATCATGTTAATTTGCAGGAAAAAAACGTGATCCTCCGAGAAGCCCGAAATGATCAGATTTTCTGGCTAAACACAGTGTAGACCATGATTAGTGATGGGCAAAACTGACGCAAAATTAGCGAAATGGCTATTAAAAGTCAATGGGTATCCGTTTATTGTTGCCAGCGTCTAAATGGGCGCCGGTGTCGGAACCCTTGCCGAAAAACCATTGACGTCGGCGAAATTTCACTGCAAATTCTCAAATTTATTCGCCGGCGGCAAATCGGGCAAAATCGCAGAGAATTCGCGCCTGGCGAATAAATTCGCCCATCACTAACCATGATAACGTCCAATTAGGATATTGATTTATACACAACCTTGGCAGGTCTGAGATGGCGGATTTTCAGATTCTGGCTTATTGCAGCATCGTGCTTTAATAAATAGGGATGCACCAAATCCACTATTTTGGATTCGCCGAACCCCCGAATCCTTTGCGAAAGATTTGGCCAAATACCAAACCGAATCCTAATTTGAAAATGCAAATTAGGTGTGGGAAGGGGAAAACATTTTTTACTTCCTTGCTTTGTGACAAAAAGTTATGTGATTTCCCTCCCCGTCCTAATTTGCATATGCAAATTAGGATTTGGTTTGGTATTTGGCCAAATCTTTCGGATTCGGATTCGATTAGGCTGCGCAGAAGGATTCAGCCAAATCCTACTGAAAAAGGCAGAATACTGGCCAAATCCTGGACTGAATCCTGGATTCAGTGCATCCCTACTAATAAATCTTGAAAAATTTGAGCTGAGAAATTTGGATTTTAAAACCTTCAAGTTTTTTTTTGCCAAGATTTTGGAAACCGTGGAAAAAATGCAATTTCAAAATAAATCGGCAACCCAATTTTTATTATTGGGGATATTTTTGTCCCAGTTTTCTTGAATTGCAGCAAAAAAGCACAATTTGAATTTTAATAAATTTGCCCTTTAGGATGTGCCTATTTCTAGCCGATCTGGCTGTGCCCTTCACAGCCACTCAACTGCCCAATACCATTCCATGCACTTGCTAATTATAGTAAGTTGCACCTCATCTTTTTCACTTCAAGGTATAGAATTGTCTGAGACACAAATCATGGTCATACCAAATAAAAACATTCCTTGCTCTGTCCTCAACAACATCTTTTCCTATACTTGGTTTTAGAAAGAAGCATCCTGTGCCTGGGATTTTAGCCATGATGAAATCAGAAGGAATTTACATCTCATTCTGCAGCTCTCCTCCCGCCTGAGAAGGCAGCACTTGCTCCAGAAGACTGTGTAGTATGATACACTTTTGGATCTAGGAACTTTTGTGCAACTGATGTGGTCTTCAAATATTTTTTCATTATTTATATTTTTATATTATTTTTATATTTATTATTAATATTATCATTATATTTTTATATAAATAGAAATAAAAAGTTGAAATGATATCCCTGGTGGAGCTATTTTTCATTGGTCTTAAAAGTTTAAGGCCTCCCTTTTGGTGTCTGTCATTGGTTAGGGACCCCTTTAGCTCAAAACAAGGTTAAAGACATAAGAAGAAGAAGACAACAGCTGTATTAGTAATTCAGACATAGTAAATAATTGTTCAGCTACATCTCACCCTTACAGACCTTTGGGCTGGGCATCTAGCAGTATCTAAGTTGGCAAAGCATCATTTCTCAAAAGTTGCACTTTAACAGGCCTTCAGGCTGAGCCCCTATAAGGGAATAACAATAAGATGTACTCAAGGACAAGCCAATCCTCCTGATGCTCCTTGTGGTAGAAGACTGTTCTTGCTTGTTGCAAGACTATAATGAGTGATGAGTAGAAGGAACGGGTCTAAGGGCTTTTGCTGTTCCACCATGAAAACTATTTTGCTTCTGGAACCCAGCACAGACGGTCCATTGGAGACAAATAATGTCTTCAACTGAATTTTTATCAAATGGTTTCTGATGGGCAACAAGTATTGCTTTGCAAATCTTGGTAAATGTAGACCATGACTTTTTAAACCAGAAAATCCCACCATTGTATGCGTGTTGCAAGACTGTAATGAGTGAAGAGTAGAAGGAATAGGTATAAGGCTTTTGCTGCTCCATCATGGAGACACGAGTTTGATTCTGGAACCCAGCACAAATGGTTCATTGGAGACAAATAATGCCTTCAACTGAATTTTTATGGAATGGTTTGTGATGGACAACAAGTATTGCTTTGCAAATCTTAGTAAATGTAGACCATGACTTTTTAAACCTGAAAATTCAGTCATTGTTTGCTTGTTGCAAGACTGTAATGAGTGATGAGTAGAAGGAATAGGTCTCAAGCTTTTGCTGTTCAACAATGAAGACGAGTTTGATTCTGGAACCCAGCACAGATGGTCCGCCTTCAATTGGATTTTAGGGAATGGTTTCTGATGGACAACACGTATTGCTTTGCAAATCTTAGTAAATGTAGACCATGACTTTTTAAACCAGAAAATTCCATCATTGTATGCTTGTTGCAAGACTGTAATGAGTGATGAGTAGAAGGAATAGGTCTCAAGCTTTTGCTGTTCAACAATGAAGACATGAGTTTGATTCTGGAACCCAGCACAGATGGTCCATTGGAGACAAATAACACCTTCAACTGGATTTTATGGTTTCTGATGGGCAACACGTATTGCTTTGCAAATATTGGTAAATGTAGACCACGACATTTTAAACCAAGGTCATTGTGTAAAATGAGCCGATACAAGAAACAGATTATCAAATAGTATCTGTGCCAGAAACAAGCCATGACTTTACATTGCACCTCATCGTTGTTGGTTTTTGGCACAATCTACTATTTAAGACTTGAGCTCAATTTGAGGGCGATCAAATATGGCAGTTTCAAGCATAACGTCCAGTTTCAGACTACTGAAATAAAAACACCCAAAAATATAATTCCTATAGCAACAAAATCAGAAGCATATAGAAAAAGAGCCCGTGCTGGTGCTGCCATCAAGTGGCAGTTGTCAAAGGTGCATGACTTTATTATAGGGGAGAATAAAATAGATTTAACCTGTTGGTACGTCTTCTCCCTCTAGTACCAGACTGTAAATATGAAGTTATGAGACATAGCGGCTTAGTTGTGTAAATTCTGGTAATAAATTATTATTTACATTTTGCGGGACATACTGATATTTTCTTTGTTTTGAGTAAGAAACCCTCCTCTCTTATTTAATTTATGCTTTAACGGGGCTGTTCAACTTTGAGTTAAATGTAAGTATGACGTAGAGAGGGATATTCTGAGACAATTTGTAATTGATTTTCATTTTTTATTATTTGTGGTTTTTCAGTTATTTAGATTTTTATTCAGCAGCTCTCCAGTTTTCCAAATAATCCTAGCAACCCTGCATTGATTTGAATAAGAGACTGGAATATGAATAGGTGAGGCCTGAATAGAAAGATGAGTAATAAAAAGTAGCAATAACATTACATTTGTAGCCTTACAGAGCATTTGTTTTTAGATGGGGTCAGTGATCCCCATTTGAAAGCTGGAAAGAGTTAGAATAAATAGGGAAATAATTCAAAAACTATAAACAATGAAGACCAATGGAAAAGTTTCTTGCAATTAGCAACTTACTAAAAGTTAACCACCCTTTAAAATGTGAGTGGACCGGTGGAACCACAACCCCATGCACGGGATTTGGGCACTTGATCCAATGAGTTTGCTCTAGCAATCGTGTAAATACACTACAGGCATCATTGGGCTGCAGTGCTAGGACATCTTGCTCAGGGAATTGAACTCTACATGCATGAGTATAAAGCAGCTGCTCTAACCACATTGCCACCAGCAGCATAAAGCCCCTCCTAATTTCGCATTCAATAAGATCTACGCTTGCTGGCTCAATAGGCTCCATGCACAATGAAAGGAAGACACGTTTGAAGGGGAACTGTTTTCCCCCCTAATTATTATTATAACCAACCTCCCATTCTCATCAGATATAAATACCATTGACGTTAAAATTATGTGTAAGTGTAATGTGGATCATGGGCAGATTTTTTTGGCATAATTTGGGGTAGAAGTGGCATACAAGGCCCTTTTTTCATTGGGATACCATTCGGCTTTTACGCAGGGCCAAGCGATGGGTGGCCTAATTATAAGTCCCAAATGGGAGAGGATCATGCACAATTAGTATTATAGGATACCCATGATTACAGATGATGGCCCTGATTGGCAGATAGGTTTTAATCACTTCCTGTAGTTTGGATCATTCAGAACAACTGGGACCTTGCGTCCATCTCTTCGGCTCACCAATTAGTTCTATACCCAGAATTCTAACTTATCTCAAGGCCACCATTAGAATATCAATATAAACAAGACCGAAATTCTCAGCTCTTAGGGCTCTTACTCATGGGCGTTTTTTCCTGCGCTCCCCTGCGTTGCGATTTCTTCAGTTCGGCATAGGGAGTAGATGCACTGAATTATTGTGAAGGGGGCTGTACTCACATAGACGCATGTAAGTGCCAAACGCAGGTGGGATGCAGCATGTTGCGTTTCACCTGTGTAACTCCCAGCCCCACCCTCTTTGCAGTTTACTCTTCCTTGGCCAAACTTTACCCCCCCATCCTTTCTTGGGAAGAAATCCCACTTTCCAGCCTTTATCTACCTGTAAGTCACCCACACCTGCAGGCTTTAATAAAGGAAGAGAAGGAGGGGGCTCACATATTTTTTTGTTTTTTCTTTTTCCTCCTGCCACGTCCTGCTAACTTCCTGAGGAATCGATCCCTCCCACAAGCAGGCAGTTGTGCATGTGACTGTCATGCATGGGAAGTGAGATGATTGCTGGCTAATCCCAGGGCTGAAGTTCCTCAGACACTTCAGGAATGTCTAATGCCCCTTTGGTAGGGTGTCTGAGGGTGGTGTTGGCATGGCAGGGTGAGTAAATCTGATGTCTGTGTTTGCACACAACGGAAATCCTTTCCTTGGCTCAGAGACACAACGATTCTGTTACACAGTCCAGATTAGAGCAGAATATAAACCTGTTAAACTGAAAGCATATCATAGTACCTGAAATGCTCCTTTATTGACAATTTCTCTCTCTCTCTCTCTCTCTCTCTCTCTCTCTCTCTCTCTCTCTCTCTCTCTCTCTCTATATATGTACTTCTCTACAGTTCTAGTCTTTAAAACTGTCATATTTTATTTTAGTTGTCTGCTTTGCCTGGCTGAAGTTCCTTATCTCGGTTACTCTGCTTCCAATGGGTGTTGGATAGGTTAAAAACTTAGCAAATGATAAAATCTTTCAAATCATACAATACCGTATTCAAGCCATTAGCAAACATGAGTCAGTTTTACTTTAGGTTGTCTTTCCGTTTGTTCATGGGATAAAACAGTTCCATACGTGCCCCTCATTCGCCACACGTAATAAAAGAACATAGAGGAAAATGAAAGCAAGTTGACTGCGATAGAACTGAGGTAATGGAACCATTCCAGTTGGAACATATTGAACAAACTGTCTTAATGGCAAATAGAAGCACAAGAAAACTCAGATGGAAACAATGACATTTTGAAGCTTTTGAGGAGCAGCATCTGATCTCCCGTTCTTTCAGGAAACCCAAATTAACCAAATTCACTATCAGGTCAATAATGAGATCATCCTGGCGAAGGGATCTCCTACAGTGGGATAAGGTGGTAACTCTTCACTGATATTATCATGTACATCGTTCCTCTGCCAAGAGGGTGTTGGACAGACAAAAAGAAAATTGCCTAATGTACAGTACAGTCATAGGGAAATCAAATAGAAAATGTGCCTGGGTCTCATTAGTGGAACAGCCCCATGGCCACTGCCTATCAGCAATGTTTAAGTAGATCCGATTGCTCTTCCCTGAAGAGCAAGCCGGTTGAGATCAAAATATTTGGGGGGCACCCTTCTGTCATTGAGCTGTCATTCTGAGAAAGAATGTCTCAGCAAAATAGGTTCCCAGGATCATGCGACTTTCTTCACACACTGCTGAGCACCCAGGCAATACACAATGTCTGTTGCAACATTCCCTCGGGGAATCAGTTCTTTGGCCCAGAGTTAAACTTGTGAAGGCCACTGTATATAACATGCCCAACCCTCCCTCTCTCCTCTGCAGGTAAGTAATGCTACTTTTTACAGGATTCAGTCTGTTCCCTCAGATTAACTGGAAGAACGGGCTGAGCATAGAGAGCTTTAGGCAATGGATCAAAGTCTTCGTCTTCACGAGCTTCACCCTTTCTCTGTAGGACAGCTTCCACTGCTGTAATTTATCATTTCTTGGCAACTTTTCTTCCCGGTTTTGCCTGTCATCATCTCCATTCCCAAATTGAATTCCCAGGAATCTGAGATGGGCTGTTGAAAATTCCTCCAGCAGATAAGACCGGCTCCTTGTTTAATGACCAAAAAGCTTGAGACTTATCCATGTTGACCAGAGACCAGGAGTAACTTCAGATGTCTCCCAGTGATTGTCTTGTGCTGTGGGAGGTGCTGATGCTGCTGCTGCTGCATTTGTCCTGAGTTTTCTGCACATCCAGGTAAATGTTTCTCTGGATTGCTGCACCAATCCCTCTTATTCCTAATGCATATACGAGTATAAGATCCATTATCCGGAAACTCATTATCCAGAAATCTCCAAATAACATGGATTCCATAGACTCCATTTTAAACGAATAATCCAACATTTTTAAAAAATATTCCCTTTTTCTGTGTAATAATAAAACAGTCGCTTGTTCTTGATCCCAACTAAGATATAATTAATCCTTACTGGAAGCAGAACCAGTTTATTGGGTTTATTTAATGTTTACATGATTTTCTAGTAGACTTAAAGTATGAAAATCCAAATTATGTAAAGATCTGTTATCCGGAATACCCCAGTCCCGAGCATTGTGGATAACATGTCCCATACCTGTACTTGATCCCAACTAAGATATAATTAATCCTTATTGGAAGCAAAACCAGCCTATTGGGTTTATTTAAAGGGGTGGCTCACCTTTAAATTATCTTTTTGTACGTTATAGAAGGGCCAATTCTAAGCAACTTTACATTTTGTCTTTATTGTTTATTTTTTTTTATAGTTTTTGAAGTAGAGGTATGGGATCCGTTATCCAGAAACCCATTATCCAGAAAGCTCAGAATTACGGAAAGGCCGTCTCCCATAGACTATATTCTATACAAATGATTTTTTAAAATCTCTGTAATACTTGATCCTAAGATCAATATATAATTAATCCTTATTTGAGGCAAAACCATGGGTTTATTTAATGTTTACATGATTTTCTAGTAGACTTAAGGTATGAAGAACCAAATTACAGAAGATCCGTTCTCTGGAAAACCCCAGGTCCTGAGCATTCTGGATAACAGGTCCCATACCTGTATATTGGTGAATACAAGACTTTCATACTGTGTGCTTGCACATACACAAAATCAGCCCATGCTGGAGTCAGTTTAATCACAAAGCTACAAAACGACATTAAAGTCAGGTTGTCATTGTTTGTATTTATCAGCTTTTTGTCACAAGACTTTCCATGCTCCCTGCCAATAGTACACATATATTTTGCAATATTTGCATCAAAAAATCCTTAGTCCGCAGCTGGGTTTTTTGTTTTTTTTAATGAATATATTATGGATTACAGGTATGTTATGGACCTGAGGTTTTCCGGATAACGGATCTTTCCGTAATTTGGATCTTCATACCTTAAGTCTACTAGAAAATCATGTAAACATTAGTGATGGGCAAATTTATTTGCCAGGCGCGAATTCGTGCGAATCGCCCCGCGGCGAATAAATTCACAAAACGGCTGCGAAAATTCGCCGGCATAAAAAAAAAATGGACGCCGAAGCAAAACCAGCCTATTGGGTTTATTTAGGGGCCCATTCACCAAGCTCGAGTGAAGGATTCGAATTAAAAAAACAAATTTCGAAGTGTTTTTTAGGCTACTTCGACCATCGAATGGGCTACTTCGACCTTCGACTTCGAATCGAAGGATTCAAACTAAAAATCGTTCGACTATTCAACTATTCGATAGTCAAAGTACTGTCTCTTTAAGAAAAAACTTCGACCCCCTAGTTCGCCACCTAAAAGCTACCGAACCCAATGTTAGCCTATGGGGAAGGTCCCCATAGGCTTAGCTAAGTTTTTTTGGTCGAAGGATAATCCTTCGATCGTTGGATTAAAATCCTTTGAATCGTTCGATTTGAAGGATTTAATTGTTCGATCGAACGATTATTCCTTCGATCATTCGATCGAACTATTTGCGCAAAAATCCTTCGACTATTCGAAGTCAAAGGATTTTAATTCCCAGTCGAATATCGAGGGTTAATTAACCCTCGATATTCGACCCTTGATGAATTTGCCCCTTAATGTCTACTAGTGATGGGCGAATTTTTCGCCGTTTTGATGGCAAATTCGCCCATCACTAGTAAACATTAAATAAACCCAACAGGCTGGTTTTGCTTCCAATAAGGATTAATTATATCTTAGTTGGGATCAAATTCAAGCTACTGTTTTATTATTACACAGAAAAAGGAAATCATTAAAAATATAGATTATTTGGATAAAATTGAGTCTATGGGAGGCGGCCTTTCCGTAATTCGGAGCTCTCTGGATAACGGGTTTCCAGAGAACAGATCCCATACCTGTATTATGAATAGTTGATGGATTTTCATAATTTACGATATGTCTAATATGTCTAATGTTCCATTTTCAGACTGGAACACCAATCAGAAACCAGAAGATATCCATCCGCCGTCTGGGATGCAATCGAGAGGATGGAGGATTCTGATTGGTGAGAGCCCTCAACCTGTTCTAAGCCATACAATGTACCTTCTATCCCCTTATCTTGTAGCAGCACTGTCACTGATACCAGTTTATAAGCTGTGCCCACACTTGGCATGGGATCTGTTATCCGTAAACCCGTTATCCAGAAAGCTCAGAATTACGGAAAGGCCGTCTCCCATAGACTCCATATTATCCAACTAATTCAAATGTTTAAAAATGATTTCCTTTTTCCGTGTAATAATAAAACAGTATCTTGTACTTGATCCCAACTAAGATATAATTAATCCTTATTGGAGGCAAAACCAGCCTATTGGGTTTATTTCATGTTTATGTGATTTCCCAGTAGACTTAACGTATGAAGAGCCATCAGAAATAAACCCAGGTCCCAAGCATTCTGGATATCAGGTCCCGTACCTGTACTAAGTGCAGAATGTATCATTTTTCCATTACTTTCATTCTGATCATTTGTATAGTGGTGTTACTTGCTCAGCAGCTGCCAATCTATTTCAATCTGGCCTCTGTTTTGAATAATGCAGTCGTTTTTTTTAAGGGTAAAATAATGTAATTCAGACAATAACAGTTAATTCTTTTACCAATAACTAAACTGTCTCTCCCGTGTGACTTTATTTTCAGATCAATCCCTTGGCGACATGAAATAAGGCTCCCAGTGATTTCCTGTGATTAACAGAGAAATCAAAATGGGTATGTGTCATTTTTCAATTTAAAAGGGAACTTTCGCCAAATGATTTAAAAAAAATAAAAATTTGTGTAAGAAAAGAAAATGTCATGTAAGCAACTTTCCAACATTTTCAGTGGTCTAAAGGTACAGGTATGGAATCCGTTATCCGGAAACCCGTTATCCAGAAAGTTCAGAATTACAGAAAGGCCGTCTCCCATAGACTCCATTTCATCCAAATATTGCAAATTTTTAAAAATGATTTCTTTTACTCTGTAATAATTATACAGTAGTTTGTACTTGATCCCAACTAAGATATAATTAATCCTCATTGAAGGCAAAACCAGCCTATTGGGGTTATTTAATATTTACATGATTTTCTAGTAGACTTAAGGTGTGAAGATCCGTTATCCAGAAAACCCCAAGTCCAGAGCGTTCTGGATAGCAGCTCCTATACCTGTATTTGTAAATGCTATTGGTTTTCATGCCTTTCTGTTCTTTGCTCTTCTGGTTTTGACTCTTGAAACAATGTATTAGCAGCCATATTTCCTCTAGCCTTGTCTCAGGAACTGGAGTGATTAAAGGGAAATCTACCCTGCTTTTTGACATGAGCTAATTTAATTGGGGTTATGTATAAAAGGTGGACTGAACGTCCAAAAATGAATAAAAATATGTAATTTTTTAAAAACACACCTGCTTGCACTGATTGAAAGGAAACCATGAAAGTCTATCTCTGCTCACAGGGATCAGATCCCCACCCCCATAGGCTCACAGTGTATTAGAATCCAGAAGAGAAGAGGCAGAACAAACCATTAAACATTATGTAGAACAATACAAGATGGCGGATCAGTAACTTTTTAACAATTTCTTCTTTTTTCAGGTCTCAGGCCGGCTACCCTCGTTTTAGCAGCAACCGGGTCTTTGCTGGGTGGGCTTCTATTCGGATATGAGCTGGGTATAATTTCCGGGGCCTTGCTAATGCTGAAGGTTGTTCTCCAATTGACTTGTTTTGAGCAGGAGGCGCTTGTTAGTGCTGTTTTGTTCGGGGCTCTGCTGGCCTCTCTTATTGGTGGATTTATTATTGACCATTCGGGGCCTCGGACCTCCATACTGGGCAGCAATCTTGTGGTGTTGGCTGGAAGCATCATTCTCATAGCAACCTCATCTTTTTGGTGGTTGGTAGTTGGACGGGCCACCATTGGATTTGCCATATCGATCTCCTCTATGGCGTGTTGCATTTACATCTCTGAAATTGTCCACCCCCACAAACGTGGCACTCATGTGTCTCTTTATGACACGGGCATCGCTGTTGGCATCTTGATTTCCTACGCCATGAACTATTTCCTGTCAGGTGTTAACGAGGGCTGGAAATATATGTTTGGGTTGGCTATCGTACCAGCAGCTTTTCAATTCATCGCCATTCTCTTCCTTCCTTCCAAACCTCACCAATTAAACTTTTGGGAGCAAGATATGGATAACGGCTTCATCGAACTGGAGGAAGCCGGGGAATCAGGGGAGTTCAAACCCGACACGTATGACAAACAGTACACGTTTCTTGACCTCTTTCGCTCTAAGGACAATATGAGAACAAGGACACTGCAGGGCCTTGGGTTGGTGCTTTTCTACCAGTTTACAGGCCAACCCAATGTACTTTACTACGCATCAACGATATTTCGCTCAGTGGGCTTCCAAAGCAACTCCTCGGCCGTCCTGGCATCCGTTGGGCTTGGGGTGGTCAAAGTCGCTTCAACGTTAATTGCTATATGTTTTGCAGACAAAGCCGGGAGGAGAATTTTACTTCTAGTTGGCTGCATAGTGATGACCATCGCCATATTTGGAATTGGGATTGTAAGCTTCACGGTCAAAATTGACTCCCACAGGGACTGCGCTGCTGTAACAAGCAAGAATATGTCATATGGGGATTCCAATGCTTCTCAATTGCTTGGGATAATTCATGCTGAGACCCCAACCATAAATACACCAGATAATTCAGCCCACCAGCTGGCCATGGCGATTCAATCCCCATCCTTATCAAACAGTGCCGGTAGCAAGCACACAGCTTCAATGTTCCCGAATGCCACCGTGCCCCCTGCTGGCACTGAGCTACCTTTTAATTACGCCATTTTGAAATGGATCACTTTATTGAGCATGATGGTCTTTGTTGGTGCTTTCTCCATTGGACTTGGTCCCAGTAAGTATCAATCACTTGAGTAAATGGGACATTGTAGAGAGGGTGTTTCAGCACTGATTGTTAAAAATAGCTCTGAGACTGGGTGTTTATTACAGATAATATAATGTTTCTGACCTCACCAAGACCCAGATATCTGATGTATCTCCTTCATTGGTCTTTAACAATTAAGGAGATACTTGACTGGCCAACATAAACCAGACCACAAGGGAATATGAGGCAAAAGATAATCCCCATATTACAGTTGGGTGAATGCGCTGCCCCTAATTATCCCATCACAGTGTAGAAATGTTCCTTCCCTGGGCAGTCTATTGCCAACACTTCTACAATGTCTGTGCAAAATGGACCCTCGCAGAACTATGTATTACCCACTGGGTCTGATCTCAAAATTTCCCAGTGGAGAAGAATAATTCTGTGTATTTGGGAAAATTGTTCACTAAAAATGGACACGAACACCATACATTCCCTTTCATTATCAGCTTCCTGGGTTTAATGTTGGGCGCTTCCTGGCACCCATCATGGCACTGTGGATTTAGAGATCTGCAGCAGGTAAGGGGTTAAGTGAGCTTGCCCAGCTTGATGAACAAGCTTTAATTTACCTTATCAATTTCTAATAGCTTTAAGATATACATCTGTGCTGTATAAGCACCAATGATCTAGACATGGTCGGACTGGGCAGGCGGAACACAGGGAAAAAACCTGGTGGGCCCCACTGGCCCAGACCCACTCCCTGCATTGAACTATTTTCACTGCCCCAGACCTCCCTCTCTAGCTCCAGGCGTGGAGTTGGGAGAGAAAAGATATGGGTGAGGAGGTCTCAGAGGGGTTGCAGCTAGGGTGGGGTCCTGGAGGGAACTTTGTGGCTGGGGCATGGGGGGCTATGTGGCTTGGGTCGGGGGCCTGGGGGCCCTGGAGGTAGTGTCTCCAGTGGGCCATGGGCCCTCCAGTTTGATACTGGATCTAGACCAGGAAAGCAGCTCTGAGGGCAGCTCATAGTAAATGCAGGATTCATTTCCTGGAGCTGGGGATAATCAGGAGGGAAATCCAATTCAATAGAACTGTACATGAATTCATGTAATTTGTAACTTGTTTTTATGCCCAGTGTCCTGGTTAATTCTGAGTGAAATCTATCCAGCGGACATCAGAGGGAGAGCATTTGCTTTCTGCATCAGCTTCAACTGGGCTGCCAACTTGCTGATTACACTCACCTTCCTGGATGTTATTGGTGAGTATGTTCCCCACTACCTCAAGTGCAAAATTGTAAAGAACCGCGGTTCCCAGCATCCTCCGCTGGCAGTGTAGTTTTGTTAGTAAAAGTAACCATGTTGGAATCTAATTAACGGGAACTACAAGGGCATGGTTTTTTCAGTGGTAGATGGTGAGTCCACCTTGATCAGGGGAGTCCAACCACAGTCCTGCAACCACCATCACTTTGGCTGTTAAGAAATACAAAGAAGAAGACAAGAAGAAGTTGATCTAGTTACCAAATAAAACTTATTTTTACACCTGCGTGCCACTGATTCCCATGAGTAAGGAATTGCTCCACTGGGTAAATATAATTTTCCCAGGACATGTGGGCAGAGGTGAGCAGATATCGCTGCAAGGAACCTTTAACACATAGTAACCCTGCTTAGCAAATATTGGTTATCAGGTATTTGCCAGCTTGGTTTCTGTTTGTTTATGCAGTCTTTGTGACTGTTATTTTAGCATAGGATGAAGAAGGCTTTTGGGACACATGGTGCCCCTAACAAAAAGTTCTTGATAAAATGAAATATTGTTACATGGTGACCTTAGTGGTGATACCTCAACAAGAACTTGACAGCTACTGGGAAGCACATAGTTGCATGACTTGCTGAAGATGGCCAGACATGTAGAGATCTGCTTGTTTGGTGATTTCGCCAAACGAGCGGATCTCTCCCCGATATGCCACATTGAGGTGAGTGATATTGGGCTGACCAGTCATGGGCCCAACGATCTTGATCGGATTAGCCGATAAGCTGCCGACTCGATCTATCTGCAGCTTTTATCGCCCCATGTATGGGCAGCTTAAGTTCTGTACTATACAGATTTCTCTTTGTTTTTTCTGCAGGTTCTATAGGTCTGGGCTGGACTTTCCTGATGTATAGTGGGGTGGGCCTTCTGGCCATTGCCTTCATTTACTTTTTCATTCCCGAAACCAAAGGACAGTCCCTGGAAGAAATCGACCAACAGTTGTCAGCGAAAAGGTATAAATGTGATTTCCTTGTAGTTACCTGCTGTTTTTTATACTAACCCATCATCTATCATTCTATTCTGTAATAATGATAACAATTAATTACATTTGAGAAAGTAACTGGATTTAGCTCTGGAGACTTCACTCTATGTGTCAGGCAGTGGGTCAACACTTGAGGTCAGTGGGTGAAGTAGTCAATCTCTTGAGACTAGTTACCCGCCCTGAGGCCACTCAGCCATCTACTCCCCTACAACTTGTGTTTTGTTGGTAGATGCTCCTCTCTGGCACAAGTTACATCATATATGAGCAGGTATCTTAATCCCTTCCAATCAAGGACACCACTATCCACAATGTGGCTATTGCTGGGACACTGGTGAGCAGAAGCTTTAGAAAGCGAACTCCACTTCTGAGTGTCCTTATTGTATTTTGTAATGGATTGAGCAGAATGGGTTCACTGAATCCATTCTCTGGACCATTTTCCTGCTCCCTACCTCCAGAGCTGGATTTACTTGGATCACCCGCATAACCCGTCCCCACAAGCGCACCTGCACTGGCCTGCACAGCCCGCGCTCCCCAGTGCTCCCCGGAAAGTGGCTGGGTGGCAAGCGTCTGGGTGGCATGTCGCCCCTAATATTTTGCCCTGGCCTTTGTGGCCTTGCCACAAATACGGGCCTACCTACCTCAGGCCCCAGATGGCCTCATATCCAAGATTCTTCCAATAAAAAGGTTAGCAGACCATGTGTGGAATGTAGTGCAAATATGCAAGCCAGGTCTAGGTGCAGGTGTAGGTGCAGAGAGGAAGGACAATGCAAATCTTAGCTTTAGTGAAAAAGGATTTCTACAACCACTGCAGTCTTTTAGTCTAGTCCACTGCTTAAATTACTAACACGCTGCACCTCCCCCTTTAAGCTTCCATGAGAGTGTACTAGTCCCACCCACTGTGTGCATTACAGACTTCCTTCCCACTCTAAGCTGTCATCAGAGTGTACCAGCCCCACCCACTGCATGCATTACAGACTTCCTGTCCCTCCCCCTCTAAGCTGACATCAGTGTACTAGCCCCACCCACTGCTTTCTTTACAGCCTTCCTGTCCCATTGCCCTGTAAGCTACCATCAGAGTGTACTAGCTCCACTCACTGCTTGCATTACAGCCTTCCTGTCCCCTTGCCCTGTAAGCTGCCATCAGAGTGCACTAGCCCCACCCACTGCTTGCATTACAGACTTCCTGTCCTCTTGTCCTGTAAGCTGCCATCAGAGTGTACTAGCTCCACCCACTGCTTGCATTACAAGCTTCCTGTCCCCTTGCCCTGTAAGCTCCATCAGAGTGCACTAGCCCCACCCACTACTTGCATTACAGACTTCCTTTCCCCTCGCCCTGTAAGCTGCCAGCAAGTGTAGCATGTGAAGTTAATATTTGGTACTGTTTTATTAAGGCTTGGGGAATCCATGTTTCTTCCACTTATGCTGTTTTTCACTATAGTCACTTAAAGCCAGATAACCAGGAAGTGAGTGGCGCAATGGAGAATCGTTTCCCCCAGGCCTCAGGAAAACAGCACACGCAATAACATGTTACCAAGGTATGGGATGGTTTGACGCCATGTTAACAATTCAGATTTTCTCTTTGAACTGCTCTGGGTGCTCACTGCATTTTATTTGCAGTCGTCACACATTTTCCATTGTTCTTGGTCTGTGGTGGTGGTGTAGGTATGCGCCCAAACACATATGCTTGCAGCTGATTGGCTTACTATTATCCCATGGAAAATATCTGTGGTATAAACAATCCTACTTCGTTTGGCAGACTTAGTCTACAATCCACACAAAGTCTTTCTATCTGGCCTCCAAGTCCTGGCTTTTATTATTGTGGGTGACTCTGGCAATAGACGTATTTTTGTTTTTCTTATGTTTTTTTCCTTCCCTTTGTCAGCAAATGCCCATTCTACATTTCCTGTGGTTCATTTTAGGGTGACTGGTTGCAATGGGACTCATCAACACTGATGGGCTTTGGGCTTGTAAATCACAACAGATAATAAGCCATTTGCTTTGATCCGTCAAGTATGAGTTAGAAACATGTTGCAGTGGGTTCTTAATGTCATGTGAAAATGTGGAGATACAAGTCAATGATTGCAAAGACTGTTGGTTTTGCCATTTTCTCCTCTGGTGGAGAAAACCCCAGGTTACTAATGAATCAATAGAAATGATGATGATGATGAGTGTCAAGGCAAGCAGACACAGTGTAGTCACTCTCAGGGGTAAGAAAAAGCCTAATACCTTCTCCAGCTGGAGAGTACTAACCCTGATACATCTTCTTGGTGGAGCACTGATCAAGGCTCAATAGCCTTGACCATCTAACGCCCCTGTGTACTACAGAAATCTAAACTGTCACTCTCTAATCATCAAGGGTTGGTTAGCTTAGGGCTTGGTTTGGACTTCTGCAGATCTGCCATTTGCTTGAGTGGAACAGCAAACAAGCCATGTGCTTCATCTCAGCATATGAAGAGTAACTGGCCAGAAGATCCCTAGGCCAAATCAGAATCACCCACCACCTATATTGTTTTTATATTAAAACAAGGGCATGTAGATATCATGGTGATCATGACAAGGCCTTGGAATTTTCAGTCTAACATGTGAATTATTTAATTTATCTTTTGAAGGATATCAAAGAGAAAAGAATCATCTAAAGGAGTTCGAAAGAGACCATCCTCTGGCCCTCCGTACCAAAGAATAGAAAATCAAACGTAAATTATTCTGGTGGATGTGGATAGTCAACATTAAGAGGTCAAGTCAAGTAATTGGTCCACAAGAAGAGTGGACAATGTAGGATGCTAAAATAACTCTGGTCAATTTTTCATCCAAAGATTTTCTTGGCTTGGTTTTTATATAGAATCAATAGTTTTTAAGGTTCTGCTACAACTTTACATGAATAGACATCTTTAGGTCTTCCTATGCCTTGATTGTCCAGCCACCTGATGCCTTGGAAATAAGCAATAAAGGGAAAACAGAGTGACAAGTTTAGAATAGGTTTTAGAGAGTAGAGGTAAAGTCCACTTTAAACTTGAGATTCTTTTATTGGTACTTCTCCCAGCCTTCAGCCTTGTGCTTGTTAAAGGAGTCATAAACCTTCATATAACAGAGCTTCTCCACCAAAATGTTGTAGGACTTCAAATCCAAGTGCAAGCTGTGTATATGGGCATATAGAAATGACTGGCTACCCTTTGGACACCCCACTATCATAGATGCTCAGGGATGTAGGGAATTTAACATCATATATGGTGGTTGTATCTTAAAAGACAAAGGAGCTGTGGGAAGTGGCACAGTAGTCCTTTCACCATTAAAAGAAAATCAAATTTAATGTGGAGTTTAACTTGCCCTTTAAAAGAGCACATGTTTACAAATTTGTATACTGTCGCAGTGAGAATCTAAAACATCAAGTGGTGCAGTTTGTGAATTGGTTTAGTTTGATTGGTTGGAACTATAAGGGGGGTCAAAACAAATGAATAAAAGATTTACACTTGGCCTATTAACCTGTGGCAACCAATCAAACGCTGGCTTTCATATGTTACCTGCTGCACGGTTACTATGGGCTACAAGGACTGGTGCAAATACTGTATTGTCTCTTGTGTTGCATAATCATATTTCAGTTTTACTATAATGTAAGGGATAAGAAGCTTTCTCTTTACTTTTTATTATTAATATTATTTGACAGTTGTTTCTTGTAAGAGGGAACTGCTCTGGGTTGGTTATATACTGTATTTGCTATTTAATTTAAATGATTTCTGCCGCTATATAACAAAATGATGATGATGATATTAATGCAAAATAGAGGATTCCTTATTATATTTATTAATGTTATTATAATTTATTATATAAAGATATCATTTGTATTTAAGTGTCATAGCCTTTGTACCTACAATTTTGCTTTTTTTTGTCATTATAATTAAAAATACATGAAAAACACCCAATATTGCTCCATTTTTATCTGACTCCCGCCAATGGGCATCTTGTGTCATTGCTTTGATTTCTAGCTCTGAATGATTAGGCTGTATCTGTGCTAAACCAGTGGTTATTGGTAGGTAGTGCATGTCTCCTCCTGTAAGATGGAAGGAAGGGAAAGAGGGCAGATTTGGGACCTGAAGGTAGAATGTGGAAGGCTAAGAGTGGGTGGAGGAGAGGGCTAAAGTTAGATGGAGAAGAGAACTAAGGGAGTATGGAGGAGATGGCTGAGGATACAATGTGGAGGGCTAAGAGTGGATGGAGGAGAAAGCTAAAGTTAGATGGAGAAGATAACTAAAGGAGTATGGAGGAGAGGGCTGTGGATAGAATTTGGAGGGCCAAGAGTGGGTGGAGGAGAAAGCTAAAGTTAGATGGTGAAGAGAACTAAGGGAGTATGGAGGAGAGAGCTGTGGGTAGAATGTGGAGGGAGGGCTAAGAGTGGATGGAGGAGAGGGCTAAAATTAGATAGAGAAGAGAGCTAAGGGAGTATGGAGGAAAGGGCTGAGGGTACAATGTGGAAGGCTAAGAGTGGATGGAGGAGGGGGCTAAAGTTAGATGAAGAAGAGAACTAAGGGAGTATGGAGGAGAGGGACGTGGGCAGATGGTGGAGGATGAAAACAGGGGCTGAGAGTGGATTGTGGAGGGCTGAGGGCAGATTGTGTTGAGGAAGCATGGATGGGACTGGAGGTGGATCATGGACCTCTGTAGAAGGATGAAGGAAAGAGATCTGACAACATATTGTGAAGGCCGTATGAAGAAATGGGCAGAGGGTGGATTGTCGAGGGCTAATGGAGGAAAGGGATTAGGGCAGATTTTTCTGGGTTAAAGGAGGAGAGAGGAGGGGTGGATCATGGAGGGCTGAAGAGATATCGGGCTAAGGGAGGATGGAGGAGAGGACTATGGGAGGATGAAGAAAAGAACGGGTTCAGGAAGAATGAAAAAGCAGGCCAAGAGTGGATTGTGATGGGGCTGAGGCATATCATGGAGGGAGTAGGGAGCTGAGGTGGATCATGGATGTCTGAGTGCAGATTGAGGAGAGCTTTAGAAGGATTAATGAGAAACTGTGAGAAAACTAGGAAGGACTAAAGGTGAATAGAGGAGAGAGCAAATTGTTGAGGGCTAAGGGAGAGGATACTAAGGCTTTGTTACCAGGCTCAAATATAAGTACACTCACCCTAAAAGCTTTTATTTAACACAATGAAGAAATTGGTAACAATGGGTAATTATTTGCACTTACATTCTGGGACATCAATCAGCAGTCCTGGGGCATCACTCAGCAGCTCTCTTTCCAGTTTGTCCCATGGACGGCCATAGTTACAGCGTAACTCTCTGTATAACACACATTGGGGAAAAATTCAAGCCCTACAGCTTCTCTCTAGAGGTCAGCCACAGTCATGAACAAAACCCCTGCAAGTCTTTTGTTTGCAAAAAGGAGAGCAGTGCAACAGAAGGCGAGCGTTATCTATTACACAACTGTATATTAGCAGTGCCCACTGCCACCTGCAAAATGTACCACTGCAACTAATGTCGCTTACCAATATGAAAAGCAGATCTTTAATCCATGCAGACAAATTGTAGAGGAATACATGGGACCGTACAAACAATTGCTCAAATAAAAATAATTTGAAACAAAAAGCAGGGAAATGCTTAACATGGCCACTAGATGGCACTGCACTCAAAGTTGCAGAGGTCTCTTGTATTTGTCTGTATGTATATAGATATATATATAGATATATAGATAGATAGATAGATAGATAGATAGATAGATAGATATTTTTTTTTTTTGTGCACTTGCATGTATTGTGCCTAATTGTTATTATGTTTCCTTCCTGTAGTGTAAACACTTTTCTCTTTCTTCCCCCCTGTACCAGAATGATTCTCCCCTTGAGAATGACAAACCACAGGGGCAAGTACATGACGTGCCAAGATAATCATTGAGTTATATTGCCAGCTGGGCAGAGCAGATGTGGGAGGGTGGGTGGCTGCTCTAAACCTGAATGCAGTGTAAACCTTTTCTCGGCTAAGCAAGACCACAAAAGTGGTGAAAAGTTAATATGTCATTTTCTGAAAATGGAATTTATATATTCATTCAATATGGAAATCCCTTTATTCTCAAAAAAAATATTTTATTTTAGTTGCCCTCTAACAAGCCACTCTATTTCAGTCTGAGTGTAACCAGTTCCAGAAATAAAACCTGAATGAGTCGCAGAGGGACTGTCCCATGATCCTTCAGCTGTACTGCCATACTAATTCCTCCCTGGTACCCTTAATGTGCGACTGACATCAGTGTTTACTTTGCCTTTGCACCATTGCCTTTGGCTGCGGATGAAAGGAACGTGCAGCGTTTGTTTCCAGAGAACCCGCTAATATATTCCGAACACTGCCCACTAAATAAGCACCGTGGCCTCTGGGTAAAGGACTCCGAGCCCCCAGCCAGTTCTAGGAATCCGTCATGTCTTCCAGTGTATGAATTAATAGATCTCCCGAGACAAGACTGCTCAGGGCCGATCCTATCAAATGTGGGGCCCAATTGGGACCATGTTGGTGGGGCCCCTAGACAAAGTGTTGCTGGCTACTGACACAGCAAGTATTTAGGAAAATAAGGGCATACAGGCACAAAATAGAAAGGAAAGGGGCAGTGTGGGGCCCCCAGAGGTGCGGGGCCCAATTGGGCCCAATTGGTCCAATTGGCCTAAGGCCGGCCCTGAGACTGCTAGCAGCCTGCTGAGAATGCTGGGAGTTGTAGTTCTGAAGGCCCCTGACTCATATGCACTGCAGCCTGGAGATTCCTAAATGGCTTTAGGAAGGAGAGATTGGGGAAGACAAGAAAGATGCCAATACATAGGATCTCTGCCCGAGGGCCCTGTACGTGGGGTGATAAGGGGCCCAGTCAGCAGCTTTTATTGGCTCGTGTAGAGTCAGCTTAATGAAAAAAAAATAGATTTAGCCATTGATTAGTTGTATTGTATACATGGAATAATGAAGCTCCACCATCTCTACTCCACCTGTATTTAATGGAGCTTCAGATAACACATAATTGTGACCTGTCCATGGCTGCCAGCAAGGGGAGTACAGGGTGTAGTTAGTAGTGAGGTTTACCTGCGGGTCGGGCTGGTTCGGGCCGACCTTGCACTCCTATTTGCGGGTGGCGGGCGGGTCCGGGTTGAGCTCTTCTCCTACTTTCCCCGCCCCAACAACTGCCAGCTTCCGACTTCCGGCTCCCTTAGTTATAGACCAGCGTCTGTTCGCCCGCCCCTTTTGTGACATCATCGGCGGGCCAGGTCGGGCGCGGGTCTATGAAAGGAACCTGGAAATCGGGAGGACGGGTTATGGATTTTACCCGACCTGCACATCACTAGTAGTTAGGGACCCCGCGGCGGAGGATCAAGAAAAAGGTGGGGTTTGTGGTGGAGTGGGCAGGGCTTGGATGGTGGCTGGAGTTTTAGCAGATCAGGGATGTGTTTGTTAGTGAAAGGGCCACTTTTTGAAATGTTTAAACTTGTTGACAGGAACCCAAGTGACAAATAGGCTTATAAGTGGGGCACCCTGACAGGGTTAAGGGTAAGAGCCCCCCAGGCCTGTGACTTTGAGGGCCCTCCTTGCAAGCTGAGGGGTTTGGGTTGACTGGGTTTTTTCTCAGTTCCTCCGGCCCAGTCCAACTCTGCACCCTTATAACCTATTGGCATGATGCACCATGGTTACTGAGTCTGGACCAAGACCCAATTAGAAAACTATTGTCGACTCAGATTGCTTCCCTGAGCACTTTTGGAAGGTATTCATCATATTTTATTTTAGTGGTTTCTGACATTTTAGAAGCTTTAGACTGCTAATACTTCATTCATGTTGTGTTTGGGTTTAGCTTCCCTTTAATGTCAGAAGCCTAGTGTTTTCTCCTGGGCTCAATTGGCATCTGATCCTTTCTTGTAACTAACTAGTTTATCTGCCATTACCACTACCTCTGGGACTGGTCTGATTGCTGATTTAATGTGGGGTGACGGGTCGGGTGAACCTCATGTAGAAATTCTGCTCTCCAGCCGAGGTATTTAATATAAGACAATAATCTCTGGGCAGCCCAATTAATTCCATCCAAGATGTGGCATCCTTGCTACATGATCTTGACAAACTGGCAATCTGGGCAGCTAAGTGGCAACTGAGATTCAATGTTTATACGTGTAAAGTCCTGCACCTGGGATGTGAGAATATCCACTTATACCCTTAATGGGACTGCACTAGGCAAATCCATTATGGAAAAGGACCTTGGAGTCCTTGTAGATGAAAAACTTGGCTGTAGCAAACAATGCCAGTCAGCAGCATCAAGGGCATATGATAACTATGTATAAATATATAAGGGGATCCTATAATAATCTCTCTAATGATTTATTTACTGTACCAGTAGGTCTTTCCAGCTGACACAAGGTCACCCATTCCGATTACAAGAAAAGAGGTTCCAGCTAAATATTCGGAAGGGGTTTGTTACAGTGAGAGCTGTGAAGATGTGGAATTGTCTCCCTGAATCAGTGGTACAGGCTGATACATTAGATAGGTATAAGAAGGGGTTGGATGGTGTTTAGCAAGTGAGGGAATACAGGGTTATGGGAAATAGCTCATAGTACAAGTTGATCCAGGGACTGGTCCGATTTTTCCCATTTTGGAGTCAGGAAGGAATTTTTCCCCCTCTAAGGCAAATTGGAGAGGCTTCAGATGGGTTTTATGCCTTCCTCTGGATCAACTAGCAGTTAGGCAGATTAAAAAAAAAAACAAAAAACTAAAAGGTTGAACTTGATGGACTTTTTTCAACCTTACTTACTATGTTGCCATGTTACTATGTCACTATGATTTGGAGCTAAATGTGGTCTGTAACCAGTGTCACTTAAGGTTACACCAGCCCCATCTGACCCCTCCAGCCTAATCCACTGCAAAGAGCCACTGCTTAATTATTGTAAGTCTCTAGTGATGGGAGAATTTGGGCGTGCATCAGAATAGTCGCGCACATAAAAATTGACGCACGTCAAAATTATTCAGACTCCCGTTGACTTAAATGCATTTGGACAAAATAGGCGCGTATATAACAATTGTGGCGGGACAAATTTGCAGAATCACTATATGTTTCCCTTTGTTTCCCTGTTGTGGTTTCCTTGTAGGATAATCCCAGCAGATAAGAAAGGTGAGACATCGATATGTTTGCACAACGTCTCAGGGAGCGGACTGGCACCTTACTGGGGCAGGTTCTCACCTGTATTTATCTAGAGCAGGGTGACTGTTACCCCAATGTTTCTATATATCTGTAACCTTGTTATGAGCTAAGGGGGCCCAGCCTGAAGGTCAGTTAGGGGGAGATTTGGGGTGAGTGTTTATTTGTGCCCTGGGTACCCCTGGAACTATAGCAGGGTGACTGTTACCCCAATGTTTCTATATATCTGTAACCTTGTTATGAGCTAAGGGGCCCAGCCTGAAGGTCAGTTAGGGGGAGATTTGGGGTGAGTGCTTATTTGTACCCTGGGTACCCCTGGAACTATAGCAGGGTGACTGTTACCCCAATGTTTCTATATATCTGTAACCTTGTTATGAGCTAAGAGGGCCCAGTCTGAAGGCCAGTTAGGGTGAGATTTGGGGTGAGTGTTTATTTGTACCCTGGGTACCCCTGGAACTATAGCAGGGTGACTGTTACCCCAATGTTTCTATATATCTGTAACCTTGTTATGAGGTAAGGGACCCAGTCTGAAGGTCAGTTAGGGGAAGATTTGGGGTTAGTACTTATTTGTGCCCTGGGTACCCCTGGAACTATAGCAGGGTGACTGTTACCCCAATGTTTCTATATATCTATAACCTTGTTATGAGCTAAGGGGGACCAGTCTGAAGGCCAGTTAGGGGGAGATTTGGGGTGAGTGCTTATTTGTGCCCTGGGTACCCCTGGAACTATAGCAGGGTGACTGTTACCCCAATGTTTCTATATATCTGTAACCTTGTTATGAGCTAAGGGGGCCCAGCCTGAAGGCCAGTTAGGGGGAGATTTGGGGTGAGTGTTTTTTTGTGCCCTGGGTACAGTAGGAGAAAAATACAAGGGGGTAATTATGTGACAGTTTCCCTTTAAAAAGTATTTTTTATTTCCGGATGAAATGAGGTAATTATGGGGAACATTTTGCAGAGAAGGCGCAGCAGGTGTCTAACTCCTAAGGTCAAACAAAAACTTAAACCAAGAGGAAATTAGGAGAGGATCATTATCTTAATAGTGGGAGGTGTTTATCACGGGGTGCAGGGAGTGTGAGGATTCAGTCATTGCTGGAATTGTCTCTCTCTAACAACAAAAAGACACCGGACACGGATTTCTGATGAACTAATAGACAGTGAGGTCATTACTTTGGAACAAGGATCAGTCTGGAGCTGCCAGGGGCTGGGGATTGTGGTTTCTCCGCAACGGTCAGAATCACCCCAAATCTGCTAATTAGTTTCACAGTTACTTTTTTCTTCCTAAATTAAAGCTGTAATATAGGGAAGAGCCATAAATGCTGCCAAATGGGGTTGGAACATTCTGTCTGTATCACTCACACAGAGTTTTATATATAACTGAAATACGAAAGTGGGACACCAGGTGTATGTGAAGCTGGTGGGGGCTGTAATTTTGAGGCCAGATTCCTTATACATTTAAATCTACCATTGGAATTGTGCTTAGTACAGGGGATACATATACTGCCATAGTTTTATAGGATCTCTCTGTACAGACTATGAGCAAACTTAGGGACTGTTCCTGCTGAATTGTGCTTAGTACAGGGGAATACCTATGCTGCCATAGTTTTATGGGATCTCCCTGTACAGACTATGAGCAAACTTAGGGGCTGTTCCTGCTGAATTGTGCTTAGTACAGGGGAATACCTATGCTGCCATAGTTTTATGGGATCTCTCTGTACAGACTATGAGCAAACTTAGGGGACTGTACCTGCTGAATTGTGTTTAGTACAGGGAATACCTATGCTGCCATTGTTTTATGGGATCTCTCTGTACAGACTATGAGCAAACTTAGGGGACTGTTCCCGCTGAATTGTGCTTAGTACAGGGGAATACCTATGCTGCCATTGTTTTATGGGATCTCTCTGTACAGACTATGAGCAAACTTAGGGGACTGTTCCTGCTGAATTGTGCTTAGTACAGAGGAATACCTATGCTGCCTTAGTTTTATGGGATCTCTCTGTACAGACTATTAGCAAACTTAGGGGACTGTTCCTGCTGAATTGTGCTTAGTATCACATTCATGTGTGTTTTACAGTGCAGTCACAAGGTGGCACCATACACACAAAGTTCCAGCGGTTTCTCCTGCTGTTCCTCAATACGATCAGTGAATAAAGACACTTTTCTAGAGTTATATGAATGGGAAGCTGTTTATGAATTGAGATACATACTGACATAATAGCAAAGGGTCCCACTCTCCTTATTTATTCATATTGTAATCACGTTATTCCCGACTGTTCATAACATGGCAATATTGTATCAGTAGTCAGCTCACCTCCAGCCAAGACTCCAGTTCCCACAATGCCTTGCGTGTTCTGTGATTAGCAGACCTAAGAAGAAGGAGACTTACAGAACAAGGCATTGTGGGAACTGGAGTCTTTGGTGCAGAAGAGCCGACTACCGATATACAATATTGTATGTTAATGAGTAGTCAGGGAAAACAGAAGAGGGAAACATAGAAGACAGGTTACATTCAAGGTCGGACTGGGCTGGCGGAACACTGGAAAAAAAAACAGTGGACCCCACGGCCTCCACAGACCCAGACCTACTACACCTGCTGAGAACAGTGGGCGCTGGTGCTCCCCCCACCCCCCAATCATAGCCACAATGAGGAAGTTTAAAGGGCATGTAAAGGCAAAAAAATACAATCTCATCTTTACTTTCTTTAATGAAAAAGAAACCTATCTCCAATATACTCTAATTAAAAAATGTGTACCGTTTTTATAAGAAACCTGACTGTATGCAGTGAAATTCTCCCTTCATTTACTGCTGTGGATAGGAATTGTCAGATGGTCCCTAACTGCTCTGCAGGGAAACAATCATACTTATGAACAGCAGGGGGAGTCCCCACCTTACTTCCCAGCCATGCAGAACTCAAGCAGCTTTGTTTGTTTCCCTGTAGAACAGTCGGTGACTGTGTAGAGATTTGTATTGGATTTTATTTTTGCCTTTATATCCCCTTTACTGTTTCCAACTCCAGCTGCAGGGACAAAGATCATGGAGCCAGATTTAAACAGATAAACTGGGATTCTATTTGAAGGATTAATTTACTGCAACCACTGGTTCTGCAGAGTTGGAGAAAGTTTGTTTTAAACAATACCAAAACTATAAAATCCACATTAGATCACATGACAACAGAGGACCCAGTGCAGTCTGTATAGTCTGATTATTAATCAGTCTTGCTGTATCAACTTCTGGCAGATATTATTTGACTTGTGCTGTTTTGATCATTTATGACGATCCCTAAGCAGCCCAGACCTCACTGAGCATGCGCACAGTCTTGGTCTTGCAAAGATGTATAACAAAGTTACAAGATGGTGACCCCCTGTGGCCAACTTTGAAAGCGTAAATCATTTGTTTGATTAGGCTTGTGGTGCAGTAAGTTCATGTTTAGGTTTAGTATACAAAATACAGCATTTCTAGCCTTGTTCTATTTTAGACTTTACTTCCCCTTTAAGGAATGTGGCATGCAGGCAGGAGGTGGCATTTAGAGGAGGTGAAGCTCATGACTGGGGTGGAGGGCTCCGAGGCAGCAGCCCCGGTGGAGCCAGGACACCCCAGTCTAACACTGATTAAATTTACATATAAAAGTAAAAACAGTGCAAATGGGTAGTGAATGTATATTGGAAAGTTGCTTAAAATGTTAGTTTTGGCTTTACGTCCGCTTTAAGAAAAAGATCTGAAGATAGGTGAAGCTTGCACGCCTTGCAGAAATGACACCATCATTAATCACTCCAGAGTCATCTACTTTCTGATCTGTACTAGTGGCTGGTTGACTGCAAGAAGGAACCACCAGCAAACTGCCCACTCTCTTTGGTTCAGCAGGCAGTTGCGGCCCCTGATAGATAGCGTTATCCCATTGCAGGAGAGCGAAGCGGCCGATGAAGCAGAAAGATAATCATAGAGCGTTTCCAGCTTGTAACGGAAATGGTTGTCTGCGCTGTAAATAGGCGATGTGACTCCTGAGCCCAGTAGCTGAGATTATGAAGCCGCAAAGCCCAATAACAAGTGCTGTGTTCCTTGTGTAATTAATCACTCACACTGGATGTCAGTCCTGGCTCACTCCTAACCCTCTTATTCTCTCCAGGCACTACAGAAAGAGTGATGATCTGCTCTTCTATCTCTCCATGGGAAAGTAGTTTATCATATTTTAAAGGGACGATCACTTTCAAATGACTTTTTTTAATAGTATACAACATTTAAGAATACTTGCAACTGATTTTTGAATCATTTGCCATATTATAATCCATTTCTCAATTGGAAAAATTTTAAATTTTTAATAAAAAAACACTTTTGTTTTTTTTAAACTGAAATGTTTTATTGATATTCCAATAAAAAAAAAATCAACATGTTGTTGCATGAGTACAGTCACAGAAAATCGTAAGATATTATATGTAACTACAGTCATGTACACTTTTGTTTTAATGCTACAACATGAGAGTGTGCTATACTTTGTTAACTTATATGTTGACACAAAAACCAGGGACAACGAGAAGACACAATTGACTGGAAGACAATCCTTCTTGGAAAAGTTGAAGGGAAAAGAGGAAACAGATGATCAGCAAAGCTGGACAAGATGGTAACAGTAAGGAAAAATGGCAACCATAGAAAAAGATGGAGACAGATGGACAAACAATTAGTGTAGGACAAGATGGATTCAACAGTGTAAGATGTTGATAGTAGAATGAGATGGTAACTGTAGAATGTGTTTGATTTGGGGTTGGATCACAAAATATAAAGTAGCCCTAAAATGGGCAGTTATGAGACAGGGTTTTCTCACTTAATGGATTCTGGCCCATTATGAGAAGACACAGTTTATTGGAGAAGAAAATTATAAGGAAAAGTCAAGAGATGAAGCTGATGACCAGCAACAAAATAGGGTAAGATGGTGACAGTAGGTTAGGTTGATGGCAGTAGGGCAAGATGACAATAGTAAAATGGCAACAGTTGGGAAAGATAGCAATAGTATTGCAAGATAGCAAAAGTAGGGCAAGATGGCAGCAAGGTGGAGACAATAAAACTGGTGGCAACTGTAGTACAAGATTGAGACTACATGGCAAAATGGTGACAGTAGAGCAAGATGGTGAAAGGGTGCAATTTCGGGGATGATTCCAAAATATAAAGTGTTTCTAAAAAAGACAGTTATGACCAGACTAACATTTTGGATATAATGGGCCAGATTCAACTACACAAGGAAAAGTTTATCTCCCAATCCAGTTCCAGATTATCCCATAAAATCTGTTTATCTATTTTCATGACATAATCCATGAGAGACATGTTTTCTCACTGGGTTGTATTTGGATTTTTATGAGTATGTTTTATGAGCTGGAACTGATGGCACTTTAAGGAGAACTAAACCCTTAAAATAAATATTGCCTAAAAATGCTATATTTTATATACAGAACTTACTGCATCTGCCTAATGTTTCAACATCTCTATAACAGTGAAGATATATGCCTTCAATGGTGTGTACAGGAGGGCACCATCTTAGATATTGTTAGCAGTTGGACACTGCACATACTCTGGGCTGAGCTTTAGGACCCTTTCAAATGATCAGAAAATGAGCTAGTAGACCAGATGGCAACCAAAGTATAAGATGGAGACAACAATGTAAGATGGTGACAGTTGGATGGAATGGTGAAAGTAGGGAAGATAGAGACAGTAGGATAAGATGATGACAGAAGGACCGGATGCTGAGTCAGTAGGACAAGATGGTAGGATGAAATGGTGAAAGTAGGGTAAGATAGAAACAGTAGGACAAGATTATGACAGGCAGGGATGGGCGAATTTGACCCGTTTCGATTCGCCAAAAATTTGCCGCTGGCGAAATGTCGCAGACGCCCATTAAAGTCTATGGGCGTCAAAAAAAAATTGTTGCGCGGCGAAACTGTTTTGACACGCATCTTTTTTTTTGACGCACGCTGCCATACAAGTCTATGGGCCTCATTTTTTCGACGAAACAAGGTGAAAAAATTCACCCATCCCTAATGACAGGCCATTGAGTCAGTAAGACGAGATGGAAGCAGTAACAGTTAATATAATTGATGCCCAACATATGGCTGTTAAGTTCCCAGTGTCCACCAGCAGGACACCTTCACAAGCCTATGTTATTGTTTCTTCTCAAGTTAATACAATCTGTTCCTTAATATGAAATGTTATTTATAAAATTTCTCTTTTTAACATCCATCAGCATTTGGTTATGTCACTGTGTTCCACCTCCTGGGAATGCTTTGAATTTAATTGCTAATCTGCAAAGATGTCCAAGCAGTTGACATTGCCATAAAATTAGAAAAACAATAATAGAATAAAAAGCTTACATCATGTGTGGAAGATAAGATTTTTGGAAATATCCCTTTGTAAAGTTCTTCCGAAGAGAGGGTCACAACAGGAAACCACTGCCAGCGGAAAATCTAGCTTGAAGTTTGAAGGACAAGACAAGATCCAGGTTTTATAATCGAATTTGCTACTCATGTAATTGTGCAAGCGGAATTGCACGCTTACTGATATCATCCTCTCTGTTCTTCCCAGAGTCATAATGCGCCTCTGGGAGCAAATTGGGAATATCAAGCAAGTCCAGCCAGAAACGATTTAACTAAGTTTAACTGGCAGTTTAATACAAAGGATACAAAAAATGCTTGTTGCGTATTGTGGTTACACGAGGATAAACACAAATGAGACTTTACGTTCCCTTTCTAGTTTAATTGAATTTAATGTATGGAAAATCGTTTGTACATAATTAGAAGGAAAGTAATGCTGCAGGCGGGTGTGCTCATTAACTAGTTAAGGCAATTACATTGTAAATTTATATATATATATATATATAGAGATGGATGTAGGATTTGTCTAACACTCAAAGAGGAAACTTTTGGGGTGAAGTCATAACATACTCACCAAAAGAAACCAATGAAATATCCAATATCAAAGAGTGGAATGGTACAAGCTTTTGGTTGCTGTGAGTTATCAGACCTGGGCCTATTATAACATTCTTGTTCTAACAAATATGAGTGGGTTACATGTTCTAAAAAGTAGGGCTCCCGTCAGCGACATTTCATCGGCGGCAAATTTTTGGCAAAACGAAATCGGTCAAAGTCGCCCATCCCTAATCAACATGTTAAGTGCAGAGGTAGGTGAGAGTAAAGAGCAAAGAACATCAATATGGGTGCAACTGAAGAGGAGCTTGTCTCTAAAAGGGAACATGGACCTGAAAAGGGACTGTGAAATGATCCCTGTGGAAGGTCGTGTGTGATTGGTTGAGAGTCCTTAGGGTTGGTTGTGACAAACCCATCACAATGTTTCACAATACCTACTCTTCTGTTTAACTAACCAGCCCAATAAATACAAAAATAATAAACCCATCAGCGTTCAAACAGAATATCCACAAACTTGGAGCCCTCCAGCCTCAAAGAGAAGATATGTACTGTTTCTGATATCAACAATGTCAACTCTTCGATAAGCCCTGTCCCCAAAATCTAGGATATTCCCCATACAAAAAAGTTGATTCATGGAGATGTTAGATGTTTCTCTTCCCTATACATGTGACTCATTCAACAATACCTACATTTCTTGGTTGCCACCCTATGATCCTCAAGAGACCTTACCCTGTTGGTGGTTCATGAGATCCCCCTTTTTCTAAAAAACATTGTTTTTTTTCTCTTCCTCATCAAACCTGAGTGACTCCTGACCAGGACTTGGGTGCATTCTCTTAATTCTTAGACTCTTTGCAGTCAGTTTTGATAGCCCTTCAGCTTTCGTTCTCCTTGAGGGAAGTTCATATCATTTCTCAGGCACAAATTCCCACCAAGAATATGAGAAAAAAAAGAATCTTATAAATAGTGCATCCGTTTGCCGTGTTCCACAGTCATGTTTATAGTATTCAGCTTAAGGCTTAGAGACATTATGCACCTGGCTATGTTATGATTGACAGACCTTTTCGAATGTTTTCACTTAAGCTACTATGTGTAGGGATGGGTATCCTCATGCAGTTTATAGTTGCAAAAATGTAGTTTGCTGCTGCTCTAATATTTACAATTACTTGTTAGCTACCAGTTTTAGTGGTGGCTGTAATTCGGCTATGGATTAGTTCATTTATAGCCAAATTCCATAAAACCATATGGCAGGTCTATCTTATTCTTAAAATCTTCCGTAGGTAAATTCTTTTACAGGCCATTTAAGGAAAATAACTACGATAAATGGTATATCTTCCCTGTAATGTGATGACAGTGACCCTTATACTTAACCGGCTTAAGCAGGGATGGGTTATCTAACATGAATGATCTATTGTCTGAGACATGAAATCTTATGCGGGGAACGCCCTTCCAGCTTGTCTTGTCTGGGAGTTTAAAGACTGTAATTGGTGACATGATAAACATCCTCTTTATCATCCTGACGCTCAAGTCTGACCAAACTCTAGCTGAATGCGTCCTACACACACACATGCCTCCCAACCATCATATTCATGGAACAATATTAATTAAAATGGAATTAAAACACATGGTTTTATAAACTGTTCAACAATCTTTGAGCCATAACCTCATTTCATTCAGGCTACAACCAACCACAGAATAATCAATTCTGGGAAGTGCCAATCATCAGTGTTTTTCAGAATGTCAAGGACAAAATGAAGTCATTGTACGAAGAGAAAGAAAACTAAATGAAAATACCCTTCTATGACAAAAAAAACAGAATTTTAAATTTTCGTGCATTTTGTTAGCAACAGAAGTATAATGTATTTTTAAGACTGTGAATTGTTATCGCTGTCTTATACTTTTTTAAGTATCTGAAATGTAAGATCATTTTGAATGGGATTTGTGTTATAAATGAATAAGATGTGAAATATTTAGGCAAGACAATGTGTAATCATAATTCTAGATATAATTTTTTTAGTAGTGTCATTCTTACCCAAATGATGAGATAACAAATTGTGATATCAGTAATACAAAAACCTTACCATAATAGAGTTGTGATGTCTGTCTAAATACCTCTCCAGGCTCCATTTCTCTCTGTATTATTACTGGAGGGGGCAGCCAAAGGAAGTGCTCTCAGATTTGTAATCAACTATGAGGGGAACTGAGTAAGACCCAACCAATCAGCGGATAAGACTACAAGGGGGACCCATTTTTGTAAAACTGAGGCTCATTATTAAAGGGGAAGTAAAGTCTAAAATAGAATAAAGCTAGAAATGCTGTATTTTGTATGCTAAACATAAACATGAACGGCACCACAAGCCTAATCAAACAAATGATTTATGCTTTCAAAGTTGGCCACAGGGGGTCACCATCTTGTAACATTGTTAAACATCTTTGCAAGACCAAGACTGTGCACATGCTCAGTGTGGTCTGGGCTGTTTAGGGATCATCATAAATGATCAAAACAGCACAAGTCAAATAATATCTGCCAGAAGCCGATACAACAAGACTGATTAATAATCAGAATATACAGACTGCACTGGGTCCTGTGTTTTCATGTAATCTAATGTGGATTTTATAGTTTTTGTATTGTTTAATACAAACTTTCTCCAACTCTGCAGAACCAGTGGCTACAGCAAAATAATCCTCCAAATAAAATGCCAGTTTATCTGTTTAAATCTGGCTCCATGGTCTTTGTCCCTGCAGCTGGAGTTGGAAACAGTACATGGAATGTAAAGGCAAAAAATAAAATCCAATATAAATCTCTACACAGTCGCCGACTGCTCTACAGGGAAACAAACAAAGCTGCTTGAGTTCTGCATGGCTGAGAAGTAAGTGACGTCTCCCCCTGCTGTTCATAAGTATGATTGTTTCCCTGCAGAGCAGTTAGGGACCGTCTGACAATTCCTATTCACAGCAGTAAATAAAGGGAGAATTTCACTGCATACATATGGCTTGATTTACATAGTGGGTACCCCTAGGCCCATTGCCATTTGTTGCCCCGGTCCCCTCCTCTTTATTCAGGCAAATTTTTGTCATCGGGACTGGAGCAATGGGGATTGGTGCACAGGAAATTTTAGAAACTATCATATTTAATGCGAAACACCAGTGTTTCTGAACCAATATGGGTGTGGTTGAGCAGCAGCATGCCTCCCCTTAAAATGCTGCCGCCCTATGCCCGGGCCTTGGTGGCCTTTTCAACAATCCGGGCCTGTGCATACAGTCAGGTTTTTTATAAAAATGATACACATTTCAGCAGGAACAGCCCCCTAAGTTTGCTCATAGCCTGTACAGAGAGATACCATAAAACGATGGCAGCATAGGTATTCCACTGTACTAAGCACAATTCAGCAGGAACAGCTCATAGTCTTTATAGAGAGATACTATCACTTTATAGATATTTCTTGTAGTAATTAGTAAACATAATTAAGCAGGAACAGCCAGCTTTGCACATAACAAACAAAACCCAATAGTTTTTCATTATTAGTATTCTCCTGTACAATTCACAGGAAACTTGTAGCATTGTATATGCAATTAAAACAAAACTCATCATTGTCAGACCCCATAGAGAATGTAAAATAACCAAAGTGTGGGCATTAATAAATCAGTCCACATGGGGGTTGTAAATGTAAATGTAATAAAATAAAATGTAGACTCAATCATAAATGTTGGGGGTGGCTCATATTTTGGGCACATATGGTGCTGGCTCTATGGAGAGAGGATCCTGCTGACACGGCACTAATATGCTCTAATTTCCTTGCTGCAGTGGGAGAATGTATGTAGAAATGCAGGTGGCATTGCTAGAAAACCGCAGCGCTCCCATAGATAATTGCAGTAGAAAATTGACAGTGTGATTAAAGAGCAATTGAATTTAATGTGAGCATAATGCAGAGGACTAATCCAGCAGGATTCGGGGCATATGCTGAAGCCATAGAATTTGGACTCAGGCAGAATCATTTCCTTTCAGAAATTAGTGAATCATTTGCAGTTTGTTTCGGCAGCTCGAGAAAATTAGTTTCCCGGAAATTTCAAGGAAAACTTTTACAAAAGAGTTCTTTGTAATGCAATGTTCTCAGATAGATACCTGTTTTACAAGGGGCTGCTGGGAGCTGTAGTACAACTGATGTACAGGTTGGATACATTTACACATACTGTAGTATTTTGTTCCGGTTCCACCTCCAATTTTCTACTGTCTGCTAAAATGTGCAATATATATATTACTTGTCTTCTATATCCTAACCAGGGAGAAGAAAACAAAGGATATTCGGTGGATAGCTGCATGGCTCAAGATCTTCTCAGCTGGGTTGAGTATCTGGAGGGTGGTGCAAAGATAGTAAGATGATGTAATGGGGGGATGAAGGCCTTCAATAGAATTTTCCCATTGTGTTCCCCGGCTCTTCAAAAGAGGGGCCCCAAACCCTATTAAATTAACACACAATAGGGTCGGTTTTAACATTAGCCAATTAATCTTTCTTTTATTAGTATCAAATGAGCAGGGTTGGTGATGAAAGGACCCTGAGACAAGGAAGTCTCAGTAAAAAGAAGACCCCAAAGGTAAGAGATAGATCTTAGTGGAAGCTGGGGAGGAGGCACCTCCTGTAAGAGGACTAGCTGGTGTTTGGCAAGATCCTTGGTTTAGCTTACCCTGGAAGACTAGAGAAGGCTAGGAAAGCGTGAAGATCTACCAAGGATCAGGTATGAATCACCAGTGGAGATATGTAGGCTAATCTGTGGCAAAGTGAGCAAATCAAGAGACATGGAATAACTGCACATGTATTTTATGTTAAAATGATAAATGTGGGAGGAAATCAGTACCCGGAGGAAGCCCATGCCAACAACAATAAAACATAGAAACTCCATGCATGTAGTGCCCTGGCTGGAATTGAACCCCAGTTGGGGTTTGATGCTAGATCCAAAAAAATATTCACTGCCTCCAACTCTGTAGAAAAAAGTTAGTAGCTGGACACACAAATAGCAGATTGGGAAAATGATTTTGCTTAAAGTGGGCTACATCCCCGAGACATTGGGGAAAACTTTGTGAAACAGTATTGCTTTATGATGTTGGAGCTCCACTTGGAAAGAATATTTATATCCCATTTGAGTTTTTTTTCATTCAGTGGTAGGACCCATTATTTTTGCCTCGCCTTGGGCAATCTCTTGTGTGCAAAGGTATCCATATGAGCAAAACCTCCCAGTGGGGAGGTTTTTATACTGTACTCTTCTCTATCCCTTGATTTATAGTAAATACGGAGCTTCATTCAACATCTTCAGCAAGAGAGAGACTTATTTCCTCCTTACCTCCAGAGCATCCGCACCACTGAAAGCTAATAAAACAAAAGTAGGAACCAAGCCTGAGCTTGTGCTTAATCAGATAACACCAGGGCGTTGGGTTTCTCATTGTAAAAACCAAACAATTCTCGATCTCTGAGCCACATGTGAAAGCCTTTAGAAGATATTCTCTGTAGATTAGCAATAAACCCACATATGAAACTCTGTTAATGGTATTTAAACTCACTTATTACTCCTGAACTGAGGAATGTGGCATTAAGGAGCTCTTTGCAAAACCTATTAGCTTGTACCAGTATCTTGCCAGATCGGCCTCACCGGATCCATTGCCTAAGTGTGACAGCTCATTTGTTTCACTTGGGTCACGTCTCAACGTTCTTGATGTAGTTTAATCTTCTGACCGACGTTTATTTTGGCCGAGGACGACATTGGAGCGCCGACGACTTGCCACTTCCTCTAATCTTTCCTTCATCTTTGGGGGAGGCTGCGAATATTGAGCTGGATATGTAAAATAAGAGAATATGAAACGTTCAGCAGTTGGGCTGTAATATGTGGCTTTTGGAAGGAGTCAGCTCTATGAATTTATTTTACAATGCTTTTAATAGACAGTATAAACCAACCAAATCTCCCCTATCCATAAGCACTTGTACTCTCTGATACCGAACATTTAGAGCTACATGCTTTGTATTAGCATAAAGGAAAGTAGGGATGCACCGAATCCAGGAAATTTATAAAATTATGATTTTAAAATAAACCTCTTTTTTTGGGGGGCGATTGCATCCCTTCAAGTATCAACACAAATAGATAAGATGCTGGACGAGCAGCAGACAGACATATAGGAGGATGTCTATGTGGTTATGGGTTTATCATAGAGCAGAGAAACGCAATCGAAATTCTTTTTTTTAAATCATCTCGCTGGTACCCACCCAAGGAGCATTTTATTTTTTATCTGCAAGAGCTACTTTGCAGCACTTGGGGAAAGCTTTATGGGGAAGAGACTCCACGTAAGCCATTATTTCTGCCGGAATTGTTAAAAGAGATCTTGCAGGTGTAAGCACTTAGACGGGCTTTGCTGACAAGCGAACACGGGATAAAACGGCAAATGGGGCTGCTCTCGAGAGCAGAACAAAGTGTTGGATGATGTCAAGCTAAACGTTTCACGAGGTTCTGTGATCACTTAGAATGTTTTGTCTGAGCCAGGAATTCCGACCAATCCTCTTCAGCCGAGGCATTCATCATAGAGAGGTCTGATAGGCATATCCTTTAGCTCCAAGGAAAGCCTTTTATCAAAACAAATGAAAACGCTGAAATCTAAGTTTGTGTAAAGCTTTTCTGCCCCTTGTGTAAACACATACACACCAATGTAAGTAGTTGAAGCTGCACTAGTACAACTCTATTCAGGAAGGAGGAATGCCAACCTGACAGTTACAGAAACCTCAATGTTGTTACAAAGTCTGTAGTATATCACATACACACAGTGGTTGTCCATTGTTTTCAGTTCAAGCTGCCCACGAAGTTTCAGCCTTTGGTCAGAGCTCCCTTATGTCATGAAATTGATACAGATATACTGTACGAAAATCTTAGCCTTAATTCAATGTAACAATATGATCAACAGATGGAGGGGTGGCAACACAGAAAGATGCAGTGGAAAGATGATTACAGGGGGCAACACAACCAGCGCCAGGCCAAGCCTACTGGGCGACCTAGGTGACCCGGCCGGCCACCGCGCTCCCCCTCGATTGACTGCACCCGCATGGCAGGAGACAGAGCGTCGGAAGGTGTATGTGCATTCGCAGTAGGGGAGGGAGCGCTGGCGTGGAGAGAGTGCCGGAGGGGAGGGAGGCAGGGGAAAGTAGCGAACATTGACTAGGGGTAGGCAGAAGACAGGTACCTGCCCAGCGCCCCCCTTTTATTGTGCCCAAGACAGGTGCCTCTTCAGCATACCCCTAGTTGCAGCCATGAACACAACTGGAAAACACACGCTGTGAGATGTTGTCACAGAGACATGTTACATGTTACCCAGCAGTTACAGAAGCCTCAATGTTGTTACACTGTTTGTTGTATATCACATACACACATTGGTTGCCCAGTGTTTTGAGCCATCAATGAAGGTCCAACCTTTGGCCAGAGCTCCCTTATGTCATGAAATTGGTACAGATATACTGTAGGACAATTTTAGCCTTAATTCTAAGAATATCTTGGGAAGAAAATACATATTCCCCTCCAATCTCATCCTAACTGGCCTTCAAGCTGGGCACTCGGATGTATCTAGTAGAGCAAATGGCAATTCGCTCCCATTCTCTATCTTACAGACCTTCAAACTGGGCTTTCAGATGTATCTAGGAGAGCATATGGCAATTCTCCAAGAGCAATGGCCTGGGGATATCCTGGAAAACAGTTAGATTTGGGTAAAATGGCTGTTTTCTCTACTATATTGTCCTGAATGCTCAGCCTGACTAGGTTGAACTTTAGGATGTACACTTACTTGCTGTAGTAGGTACTCTGGGAATCATTGCTGAATGATTGATATATTAATGTTTTGATAGATCAGTAGCCTTGTTATTAACTAAGGACACCCTCAAAGAGGTTTTGAACTGTAATAGTCTGAAAACCACTGCAATATATTCACAAACCACGGCTATCAATAGCACTCAGCACATTTTGAAATATGCCAAATTATGTTGAAAACTGTTACATCTGATCATAAAACAGGTTATTTTAACCCATCCCATCTCTACCTCAATGGAACAATATGATCAACAGATGGAGGGGTGGCAACACAGAAAATGGAGTGGAAAGATGATGACAAGGGGCAACACAATTGGAATTTGTAAACATGTAAACATTTGTTGTGTATACACTTACAAAATAAACCCTGAATCTTTCCAAAGAAGTGAGTTTCTAGTCTTCATAAACTCTCTCAAGTAACTGATTTATGAGTAACTTCATTCCAACAAAAGGAAATAAATGTAAGTATCGGGGGAGGTGCTTCCCCAATCTCTCTGATGCTGTGTTTGAATGTTGTCATATGTTTTAGTACACTCATGTTTCAGTAGATGGATATCAGTATTTTTTTTTTTACCAAGATAGTATATTGGAAGACTGCAAAAACCATTATTTGAGGAATGAGGAACCTGATAATTAAGATGAATGTATAGAAGCCAGTGGTATTGGCCAGTCTTTTGAGCTATGGACACAGTGCTTGAGTTATCTGAAAGCATCTGAAGCATCTTAGAACACAGCAGTTTCTGAGATCCACATATAACACTGGCAAGATAGAATTCTCACTACACCAGAACTGGAATGCCAGAAATGTACTGGCATAGAACCAGCAGTTTTAAAGGTGCAGCCCTGGTGCGTAGGATATATCAGTTGCCTTGAAGTCTCAAAATACACTCAAACAGGGTAGATAAAATATACAGTACATAGACATGTCTGGTTGGCATGACGGACAGGTGGCCCCTTGGTCTTGCTCTTATCTTTAAAAGAGGACCACCACCGTTCCCCTATAAAATAGGCTGCAACTTTCCAAATCACATTCAGGGTGGAATCATATAAAGTTCTTTTCGGCCAGTACAGTGCAGTTTTGCTCATTCCAGTCTTGGGAAAGTAGGATGAGGTCCTTTTAACGAGACCCACATTCATAGAATTCCACATTGAAAGTGATCACCAACTTGACAAACATTGATGAATTTATTTCCATAACTAGGAAGTAGGACAACAACCCAGTTGAACTACCCAACCCATAAGCCCTGCACCTAGAACTTTCTTTACAGAATGGAGGAACATACAACCAGAAACAAGCATTTAAGACAGACTTAACCAGGAAGGACACTCCTGCACAAGTAAACACTACTACTTATACTGGGCAAGAGGTGCTTATATGGACCAGTCAAAATGGAACCTAGTTCTCGCAATTGGTAAGACAAGAACATGACAAAATATATATAATCTCTAGCACCAGACAACGAAAGACATACCAATCAAGTGGTAATCTATAACCTCCAATAAAACTGATTGAGGACAAGCACTGTTTATCCAAAATATCACCACTGAAGATGCTCAGGATATGTGGTAATGCCCATGGGTGGCAGCAGAGGTCATTCTGATGGAGCATGGAGGTAGAGGTATCATAGATGGTGCTCAAGTGCATACAGTCTGTTCTTGTGCTGACCATGGAAGAGATGGGCACCACCTTCCCCCTCAGCTCAGCCACCATGTCCGACTCAAAGCATCATTTTAAGAATATATTATGTTCTATATAGAAATATGTCCCTTTCTGTACGATACTGAGATACAAACAAGGGCTTTACAATTATCCTCACCAACTCTAATGGTTTGATTTCTGAGCTGTTTGATTCTTTATGTTCGAGCGGTCTGGCTGATTTAAACTGGAAAATAGGGCTGACCAATGGTCTATTTGGTGGTGTTAAATTTTTGATTGGAATATTTTAGAGAGCTCTATTATGCATTCTATTATTTGAGTAAGAATCAAGTTTGTGGACCACAGTGCTTTACAAAAAAAAATGTTTTCCTTTAAAAAAAAAAAAAAAAAAAAACTCAAATCCTAAAAGAATTTGCCAACCCTACTTCCTGATTCCATTAAAACCCCAATGACGACTCAACTTGTTTTCTCAATGAAAAAATGTTTTTGACGAAATCTGGTTTGCATTAGTAACCTCAGCAGAGCCAGGAACAATTACAACACCCCTACTTAATGATGACTACATGTTTGTAATTGTAGTTTCATATTTACCATTCAAATTCACATATTTCACAATTCACAATTCATTTTATAATTCACATATTTAGGATAAGGCAAAAAAAGGGGGAAAAGATGTGTAAAAATGCACAAAGTTTTGTTTGATATATAGTGTATACACACAGGAGAAGTCTGTCAGTTGAATGTTGTAGTTGCAATTTCACTAGATGAGGGCCCTGCTGAACTTTGATTCTACCTGTTTAAACGTATTTGTTCTAGGTCTGAAAACCCTATAAAAAAGCATAGTATCCACTCTCCTTGCAGTTTAATATCATCATCAGTAAGACAGATGCAGAGCTGCTAGGCAAGCAGCTTCTCATTGGATGATCCTTTTTTCAAAATTGGCCTGGAGTATTAAGGTGGCCATGCACGTAGCGATACGCTTGTTTTTCGATTTCGCCAAAACGAGTGGATCTCTACCCGATGTGCCCACATTGAGGTGGGCGATATTGGGCTGATCTGATCGTGGGCCCAAGGGCCCAGCAATCGAATCGTAATGTAGCGGTCGAATCTCGGGACCGCATCTACAAATAGATGCGCCCGCGATCCAACTGCCCGACATTCTAATATACTTATCATTTACACTAGGGGGTACATTATCCCTTATAATACACGAGTGATACTCTGAGTTCCCTGTATAACTCAGCCTGCAGCCTTGTGTCTTTATATAGTCACAGAACCCCTCAGTGACTTCTAATATCCTTATCATTTACAGTAGGGGGTACATTATCCCTTATAATACATGAGTGATACTCAGAGTTCCCTGTATAACTCAGCCTGCAGCCTTGTGCCTTTATATGGTCACAGAACCCCTCAGTGACTTCTAATATCCTTATCATTTACAGTAGGGGGTACTTTATCCCTTATAATACATAAGTTACCAACCGCAGGGACATCGGCAATTTACTAACCGTGCAGGTGCCAATCTACTAGTGAAAGAAATAGGTGGTAGCGCTCATTCACACTCTATCGGCAGGCGACAATTCACTCTGGCGAATGGACATTGCGCCGCCAGTTACCAACTAGAAGAGATTTAATCGTGCCAAGAAATTTTATTTTGAAAAAACATAGTTGTTCAACTTCCTAGAAAAAAAATCTAGTTGTTCATGTTCCCAGGAAAAAAATATTTTGCCAAAACATAGTTGTTCAGCTTCCCAGAAGAAATTTTATTTTGCCAAACTGTACTCGAAAAAAATGTTTTTTTTTTTGCAAAAACAGCTTCCTAGATGAAATGTAATTGTGCCAAGAAATTGTATTCTGCCAAAACATAGTTGTTCAACTTCCTAGAAAAAAAATCGAGTTCCCAGAAAAAAAAAGATTTTTATGATGTAGTTGTTCAGCTTCCCTTTAAAAAATTCTTGTTGTTCTACTTCCCAGAAGAAATCTCATTTTTGCCAAAATGTAGTTCAGCTTTCCAGAAAAAAAAATCAAGTTGAGTAAACTTCCCAGAAGAAATCTCATTTTGCATAAACATGTTTTCAGAAAAAAATGTTGCCAGCTCTAATCTGGAGAACACATTTATCAGTAATTTTGATTGGAAAAAAAGTGTCACTTTTTTTTAGAAATATAAATAGGGGAAATGAGAAAATAAAACCACTTGAACTGCAAAAGAGATTTATCCATTGGCGCAATAAGAAAACAAAGCTGATCATTTGGCCAGATACAACCATTCCAACCAGGCCTAAATAACATTAAATAAATTATGTTTTTTAATTTTTTTTTTCCATTTAAAGTTTTGTTTTGTAGCTTTGGAATGTGAACTGTAAGCTTGTTGTTCAAGCCCTACTTACCCTAGGGACCAGTCATCAGACTGACAGACTAGAAGATGGACTGTAAGTAATACACAAAATAATATATTTCTAGTCCTAGAGTGAATCTTCTGCATTTAGAACCAATTTTGTGAAATATTTCCACATTTTTAGCTGAAATCTGAGCAAGTGACATCACATTGGTGACTATATCAAGCGGCAATGACATAGTCCTTCCATCTACCCTAAACAGTGGTAAAATCTACAAAGAGGTCCCAAATTTTTAGGTTGCTTTTTTCACAAACAGAAACATTTTCAATACATAGGGGCAGATTCATTAAGGGTCGAATTTCGAAGTTAAAATTACTTCGAAATTCGACCCTCGAATTGAAATCCTTCGACTTCGAATATCGAAGTCGAAGGATTTAGCGCTAATCGTTCGATCGAAGGATTTTTCGTTCGATCGAACGATTGAATCCTTCGATCAAAAAAAGCTTAGCAAGCCTATGGAGACCTTCCCCATAGGCTAACATTGACTTCGGTAGGTTTTATCTGCCGAAGTAGGGGGTCGAAGTTTTTTTTTAAAGGGCAAGTACTTCGACTATCGAATGGTTGAATAGTCGAACGATTTTTACTTCGAATCGTACGATTTCGTTCGACTTCGATCGAATTCGAACGAATTCGAACGAATTTAACCAATTCGATGGTCGAAGTACCCAAAAAAAACTTCGAAATTCGAAGTTTTTTTCATTCGAATTCTTCACTCGAAGTTAGTGAATCTGCCCCATAGTCTGGTAAACCAAATATTAAAATGGGCATCTATGGGAAGATCCAGTGTTTGGGAATGTCGAATGAGCAGATGTTTGCCTAAATTAAGCCCCTGCATCCATAAATGGAAACCAATAATAAAGAATAATTTTATTTTAGATCAAATATTGCCAGTTTAGCACATGGTAGGAGAAAAAAAAAATTCCAAATACCTCCATTAGAACCTCCATTTTTGAAAACCTAGATCAATTAACAAGGGCTTGTTTTGAAAGTGAAATTTGTTATTTTTTAAAGTGAAGAATGCTATTCGGGAGGATGATCCTCCTCCTCCTTCTGGTTCTCCCCCAGATCCCAAGAGTCGGACTGGAAAAACAACAGTAGTTTTAGTTGTTGACATCAACCAGACAGATTGATGAAGTTTTGGGTTTTGCACTAGCTCGGCATGAAACGCGCCGGGAAGGAATTAGATATTGTTGCTAATAATGCTCAATAAAGTGCTGGCATTAATTGGTGAAAGATTGGAATCGGATGGAAGGGGTGGCAACAGGCCAATGGCTAAGTATTTCAAATGATCTTCAAGAAGGTAATAGAACACCAGGATGAGACGTTCTTGTGTTGCAGTGTCCTTTATAAAGTGGATATGATGGTAAATGAAATGATATCATATCAACTCTCTCTTCTCTGCAAAGGGGCGATTAGTATTACAGAGAGGGACCTTGGGTTTTAAGAATGGGCATAGGTTTCGGATCTATTACTCTGGAGAACATGACACCGAAACAGAAACTTTGTTTGCGGTTCTGTTTGATTTTCTTAAGTTGATTTACTGTGGTCAAAGTGGTCAATATTTATTAAGTAATGCCACTCCAGGACACCCAGAACGTTGCAATGAAGTATGGTGGGCAGATAGATAAATAGGCTGCAAGTTGAGTTATACTGGGGACTCTAAGTATAAGTACACATATAACTCTTGAATTAAAAGGGATATTATACCTCCTACTGCAAATTATAAGTATATTAGGTGTCACAGAGGAGTTCTGTGACCATATAAAGGCATAGGACTGCAGGCTGAGTTATACAGGGAACTCTGAGAATCACTCGTGTATTATAAGGGATAATGTACCCCCTACTGTAAATGATAAGGATATTAGAAGTCACTGAGGGGTTGTTCTGTGACCATATAAAGGCACAAGGCTGCAGGCTGAGTTATACAGGGAACTCTGAGTATCACTCATATATTATAAGGGATAATGTACCCCCTACTGTAAATGATAAGGATATTAGAAGTCATTGAGGGGTTGTTCTGTGACCATATAAAGGCACAAGGCTGCAGACTGAGTTATACAGGGAACTCTGAGTATCACTCATTTATTATAAGGGATAATGTACCCCCTACTGTAAATGATAAGGATATTAGAAGTCATTGAGGGGTTGTTCTGTGACCATATAAAGGCACAAGGCTGCAGACTGAGTTATACAGGGAACTCTGAGTATTACAAGGGATAATGTACCCCCTACTGTAAATGATAAGGCTGCAGGCTGAGCAACCCCCCATCTCGGATCTTGCTATATATATATATATATATATATTGTGTGAAAAGAAGAGCTTTAGTTCCCCTTTAATGCTGGCTGGGTGTGACTAGCTGCAGAGACGCTCTCGGCATTAATAAAGCATGGTACATTTCTATTATTATAAACATGATGGGATTTTGCAAGTCAGGAAACGGGTGCGTCCCAGAGGCTTGTGTCCCAGTGAAGTTACTGCCCTTGAAAATATAAAAATCCCCAAGTGTCTTTCAAAAAATGTAGTTGTTAAAATAAATGACTCTTCAGAAAAATAAACATTGTCAGGCTTTAACGACAAAAAGGACCTGCCTATTAGCTTTTAATTAGGTGGATAAGGAGCAGCTGTTCTGCATTTTTTCCCCTCATTTTCACCTTTAAAAAAAAAAAACAGCCACCGGCCCTAAACTGGAAACCAGTTCAATATTGAAAATGACCATTTTAACTTTATTACAGTAAATTCCTAATAAATGTAGAACCAACATTGGAAACATACATGGTTAGAGTTTAAAAGCACAGGGGTTCATTTACCCCTTCAGTTCAAGTACAACAAATCTGCCCACTTTAATGCATTTGGTTAAATTTCACAATTTCAAAATTGTTCCTCAAAAATTGAACCTGCACAATAGAAACTAATTATCAAACTAAAATAAGACCAACTGCAAATTGTCTCAGAATATTGCTGTCAATGTCATCTGGTAACGGAATTACCTCTTCTTGGCAACCTTTAGTTTTAATTATTTTTTTTTCAAGTTAAAAAAAGTTGAAAAATTCAAAAACCACAAAAAATAAAAAAATGAAAGTTGACTACAGACTGTTTTAGAATATCACTGTCATATGTCATATTTTATTTGTAATAGATTGACCTGTTATCAGCAATTTTTCAGCTGGTTTTCATTAAAACATTAAGGGGCAGATTTACTAAGCTCGAGTGGATTTTCGAAGTCCAAAAAGTTAAAATTTTAAAGCAATTTTGTGGATACTTCGACCAATGAATAGGATACTACGACTTCGAATTTACTTCGATTCGAAATAAAAATTGTTTGAATATTCGACCATTCCATAGTCGAAGTACTGTCTCTTTAAAAATCCTTCGATTTCAATACTTCGCCAAATTAAAGCTACCGAATTGCTATATGGCCTATGGGGACCTTCCAGTGCATTTTTTAAAGATTTTGGCATCAAATAAAATCCTTCGATTGATCGCTAAAAATCGTTCGAATTTTTATTCGATCGATCGAATGCTATTTTAGCGCTAAATCCTTTTAATTCGATATTCGAATTCAAAGGATTTCAATTCGATGGTCAAATTTCAGATTTTAATTACTAAAATCTGAATTTATCTCATAATTTGAATAAAAAAAGCGCGACCAAACGACCATCCACGATTTTGACTTATTTATTAATAAAATAACTCAAAAAATCGGATCGGGAAAAAACCCAATAAAATAGAGCGAAACCCCGAATTGTACGATTTTTCGCACTTTCTCGCCAAATCGCCATATTTTTGTGTTTTTGCTCCAAAACCCTGAATTTATTGCATTATTAGGCTAAACCAAGAGCAAACCACAATAATTTCCAATAGGGACATCTCCCATTGATTTATATATGACCTCGGGGTATAATAAATCTTGAAAAATTTTTTTGCTCCATAAAGCCTGACCAGATAAATTGGAGGTTTAGTACCGGTAAATAACCCATTAAAACTGAAATAAAAACCAATTTGCAAATTGTGTTAGAACCACACTTTTTTCATAGATTACGACTTCCTGATTTCTTTCCCCATTATTCTGGAAACAAAAATAAACATGCCAAACTATTTTAATATAAATCAATTATGGGACCTGTTACATTCAAATATATGCATAGTACGAAATGGTAAATGATTTAACCCTGAAACTACTCTTTCCATTGAGAGACTTTTTTTTTTCAGGCACAAATACAAATATTATTTTTTAAACTCCCTAGAAATTATAATAAATGTACCAGGTCAACAATTCTATTTTTTCAATATTTTCTTCCTAACCTTATTATTTTGGTCATTTTGAAATTATTCTCCCAGATCTCCCACTAGATGCTGAGGATTAAGAGGGGATTACTCGTGTAGTATATTCAGTGGTTTTATAGGCAGTCCCTCATTTTTGGAGAATTTAAGATGGTCGTTTACACTTAATTTCCAGGAGAAAAAGAATCTATATCGCAGTGTACATGGTGAGGGTGATAAAGTTTCCTGTTTTCATGCAATTCAGTCATTGGACTAAAGCTGGCATTGCCTGCTAATAAAATCAAAGGGAAAGTAAAATAATTGCTGATTTTGGACCGAACATTTCATTTATATAATAATTAATTAATTAGAATAATTTTACGCCTGCCAGCAGGGCACCTCAAAGGTCAGCACCTAACAAGAGCGTGTTGGGTACAATAACAGGAACAGGTTGCTCTCAAGTCACAGGTTGGGTATCACTGGCCAAAGGGAAACAATATGGCAACTCACAACCATTTGTACAAATCCAAAGGAATTCTCCTATAATAAAAATGCTCTAATATTAAATTATTATGCTTTATTTATATAGTGGTGGCATATTCTGCAGCACTTTACAGAGATCCATAATCCCCATTACTCCCATCAGCCCCTGCCCAAGCGGAAATACAATATAAGGTACCAATCACATTCCCGCACACACGAGGGGCAGTAGTATCAGCAGAAAGATATAATACTGTATATAATAATAATATATTCTCCAAGGGAAACAATTTGGCAACTCCACCAGTAGGTATGAATACAAATATAAGGAATAGGAATGTGTGTGCACCTTTATATTATAGAGTTCCATTGATGACATCTATGGTGAAACAATAGCCCTACTTCCTAGTTGCCTCTCTCCGACACAAAATAAACTTCATCGGAGAAACCCCAAGTGAAAGTGAATCCTTGTGTTGTTAAACATAATACCAGCACAAAAAAAGAGCTTCTAAACCACTGAGACTTCATCTTCTACGCTTCAGTGATCGCTGCAATAACACAAAAACTCCTCAAACTCATCTCGAAAATCTCTGCAAAGGTCGTTGGCTAAACTGTTATTGCATCAAAAGGACTGCGAAGCATAACATCCTCATATTTATCTAGTGCGTGCACGGACAATTAATCACTCTCAGGACACCTTCAGCAAATGGAATGGGCTCAGTGAAAGGTGTACATTTTCACAGCCATATCCTACACAATATCCAGTGTATGCCCTGATAAAACATGGGCATAAAATGTCTGGAAAGCCGGCTATACACAGTAAGACTTTTTTTATTAACTCTTGGTTTGTGTCAGGGAGCCGGGAGCCCCCTCTGGGGAGTAGTCCGGATCTAGGAGGAAGCCCCTCAGGAGGGATCAGGGTCGTGGTATCCAGGGGTACGGCAGAGAATAAACAGGGTCCAGGCACAGGTCAAAAGGCAGGCGGAATACAAACAAAGTCCAAGTTCAGGCAGGGGTCTATAGCAGGCAGAGTATCAGCGAAGTCCAGGTCCAGGCAAGGGGTCACAACAAGGAATCAGGCAGATATAAGCAGGGAAAACAGCAAGGGAACCCAGGAAACTTTTAGGAAACGGAATCCTATTTTCGGGCACCATCTTGGCGCCTCAGGCGTCCTTTTATGTCTGAATTTGGCGCCCTTGCGCCAGCGTCAGCGTGCCTGCGACCGGCGCGCCGTCTTGGATTGCCTGGGCGCCGCCATCTTGGATTCTTCGCCGCCGGGAGCGGACGCGACTCCTCACGCTCCCGGCGGTCTTGACAGTTTGTGTACAATGGCCTCCCTGGTTGGGGTTTCAACAGATATGATCAGCTGCTTAGAAAATCTTGTTGCTTGAGGACCACATTGCAACAAGGAAGGAGGGTGATATTTTTGTTTGGGGTTGCTACCAATAAAATGTCTTTATTAAAAACTCAATTTAAAGGGTGTAGTGTAACTGTAACCTGGTGCGATAGCACAATGATGGGCGCCAGTAGTTCTTTAACAGTTGACCAAAGAACAGTATTTATTGAACAATAGCACCTAGATCATTTAGCTCATTGATCTACAATGGAGTATAGAACATACACAGCAGCATAAAGGAAGCATATACTCACAGCACGTATAGGCTGAATCCCCACAGGCTAGGGAATATAAAGCATAGAGTAAGTTGACAGCATGTGATGGGTATTGCCCAGTTTTCAGGATATCTTCCAGTGGCAGACGAGGGGAACTCCTGACATCCCTATCTCAACACTTGGTTCCTTACTCTGGGTCAGTAATACCCTGGGATCTTAATCCCTCTAATCTCCTCGGCGGAGCCTTGAGCTGCTCAACTAAATAACCTCTCTATCACTCCTAGAGCGATCTATAAACGAGTATAGCTGTCTAATTACTAGGGCCAAGGCGCCTAGGGTCAGCACTACCCATTCCCTTCCAGCCTGCTTGGTTGGGCTAAAGCAATGGACCCAGAGCACATGGTTCCTAAACCTTTTCTACTCTGGCACAGTGCCATCTGGTGTACACTGTGTGAATTGCAGGGGTTACATAAGCACAAGGTCCCCATAAGTGGACACTGAGGTGTCCATATTACTAGGGATGTGCCTGTCTGTAATGTGTAAGGGTGTCTAAGATTTTCACATCCCTACATATATATGTGTGTGTGTGTGTGTTGAGACTAAGCTTCTCTCAATCTTCTTTATTCCCTACCTATGGTTTTATCCACCACTTGGGAGACCAAACCAAGCAATAATCTGCTCAGAGACCTTCTTAAAAGAGTGGATTCTAGCATCTATGGTCTGCATAAGCATGGAAGCTCACAGGAGGAACCACAGCAACGAAACTGCCCTTCTCTCCGAACACCATCCTCCCATTTACTCATTTTCCAGTAGTGTTGTGTACCATTGACATCACTTATTCAACTTGAACTTATTGAACTTATTCAATTAGCAAGTGTGGATAGTTTCTCCAAGGGATCAAGTGTCTTCAAATAACAGATCCATATCTAAAGAAGGCTCCTCTCACATAAAGATCTGTTCATTCTAGCTTAAAGGACATGTTAAAGCAAAACAATTAAATCCAATTTTTACTTTCTTTAATGAAAAAGAAGCATATCTCCAAAATACTCTAATAAAAAAACAGATAAACTGGGATTCTATTTGGAGGATTATTTTCCTGCAGCCACTGGTTCTGCAGAGTTGGAGAAAGTTTGTATTAAACAATACAAAAACTATAAAATCCACATAAGATTACATGACAACACAGGGCCCAGTGCACTCTGTATATTCTGATTATTAATCAGTCTTGCTGTATGGGCTTCTGGCAGATATTATTTGACTTGTGCTGTTTTGATCAGTTATGACGATCCCTAAGCAGCCCAGACTACACTGAGCATGTGCACAGTCTTGGTCTTGCAAAGATGTATAACAAAGTTACAAGATGGTGACCCCCTGTGGCCAACTTTGAAAGCATAAATCATTTGTTTGATTAGGCTTGTGGTGCAGTAAGTTCATGTTTATATTTAGTATACAAAATACAGCATTTTTAGCCTTATTCTATTTTAGACTTTACTTCCCCTTTAAGAGGAGAAGTGTTTGCCTAGCCAGTAGCCTAGCCCCTATAGATCTTTGGAAACAAATCAGTTTGATCTCTCTTAACTTCTGCCATGGGCCTAATTATGACCTCTGTTCTCCGTTCAAACTCTCTCGCTAAATAAATTTCCTTTAAGTATCAATAAACATCTTTTGCATGTTGCATTGAGAAATCTAATAAATATTGAAAAATGTCATCGGGTGCTGAAAAATAAATGACTGTATTCCCTTTTTCGCCAACATTGTTTCAATCTTTGGCGTAAATCAAATTTCACTTTTCGTATCGACATTGGTAGAAAGACAGCAAAAGTGGAAAAACGACCAATTTCATAATTATAGATTATTTTGAGATGATAGTGTCCACCTATAATCTCTCATGAGTTAAACCGGCTTCTGATGTCTCAAAATGTGTTTGAAATTACGGGTACAACAAATGGAATCTGGCAAGTATTCTCCAATTCAGTGAATTTCAAGATTGTTTCGTTGTTGTTTACCGACAGCGTCTGAGGATATGTCTACATGCAGGTAACTCCCTAAAATCCATTGCCTCCAGCACTATTGAGTTTGCATGAGACTCGTACAAAAGAAACACGAGACAGTAGTCGAACAGCAAAAGGACAAAAAAGATGTACCTTTAGAGAGGCAGAGGAGATTAGGATACTGGTAACACTGCCTCCAGTCTTTGGTTTATTAGGACTTCCTACGAATGATCTTCTTCTTTCCTCTGGGCACTGACTGCTCCTTTTCTGAGTCAATTTGGATGACATTATTAAGAATTTATAGTTACCTGCTTAGCTCCGGGGCTTTTGTATTGGGAGGAAAATGTATTCAAAACTCAGTGATTTATTTCATTTTACAAAACCTTTTTTGTAATTAGAAACCGCTTAGTCATTTTCCCAGATAATCACATTACTGTCTATGAGCGCTGTTTTAGCAACAAAAGTGATGGGAACATGCCATGTACTTTTTTGATAGCTTGAGTTTCCGAGCTGCTAAAGGTTAGAAAGAGCAGTGGAACTTATTAATTTAGATGGGATGGAACTGTATACATGCACATCAGCCACTAGAGGCTCAATAGTCATCAGGAACCACACAATTCGAATTAGTAAACACTCAATGAGCAACTGAGCTGAGCTGAGCTTGTTGGTAAACAAGGTGGTGGGCAGAGATGGTAAAGGGACTAGGAAAGTCCAAGGATGTGTGTGTGTGTATATATATATATATATATATATATATATATATATATATATATATAGACAGAATAGCTGCCAGGTGCTAGGAAGCTCACACAAGCCACTTTATTGCTGTTGCAGGTGTCAACATAGGAGAATGTATCTTCTACTCCATGGTTGAGGACTGTTTTACTCCCTTGCTTGATATGGCATCAAAAATTAGGCTTCTCTTGTGTCAGAGCAGTAGGCTACTCTTTGGGCAGCCTTAATGGACTGGGTCCTCATCTGCTTCCCAACCTCAAATCAATATAATCAATTATTTCCCCAACCGATCCTCCTTATGATTTATAGTCATGCTCTTCAACAGTTTAGTAGAGTAGCCATCTTCACAGCAGTATCATATATAATGAAAAGGACTGGTGAGCCTTCCAGTGTCAATAATTGTAGTTTTTATAACAGTACTATATATTTCAGACCACACAGGTCCTTCTTCTGGTGCAAGTAACCAACACCATTGATCTATGGTGCAGAGTAGACCCATTTTTAATACCTTAAAATTAACTTTTAGTAGGATGTAGTGATGGATATTCTCCAGCAATTGGTCTTAACTTTTTATTTTCAGTGATTTTGGAATTATTTATTTTGTTCAACAGCTCTCCACTTTCAGAAGGTATCTGGTTGCTTGCGTCCAAAATGCCAAATTCTTGATGACAAACAGTATGTAGAATAAAGTGTCAAGACTTATTGATTCTTTCATTTGACTATTAAAAAGTTAGTATTGAGGGGGCAGGAGTTGTGACAGTGCTTAGTCACTGGGAATTAAAAGGCCTCAATAAACACAATTAAGCGGATCTTTCTCCACAACCATAATCATAACTGCAGAATTCAGCAGCCAATTCGAAAATGCAGGGCATGAGAAATATTCATGAGTGGGGGTATAGGGTTTGAAACTGATGACCATTGGGCACTTCAAAGTGTGTTCCTGAAGTGCAAGGCCCCGTGCAAAGAATTTTGGTCAAGGTGCATTGTGGGCACTTACTACCACTTCATTTACCTTACCCTGACTTCATAAATTAGCTCTTCAGTCAACTCAAGTAGATAATAACAGATGCAATGTTGGATTGTAATGCCGCTTCCTTGATAGAATGTTTACAATATTAACTCGTCAGCTGTCCAAGGTGCTGGACAGTAGACTTCTCTATTTCTGACCCATTTGCTCCTCCTTTAGTGTTACTGTCAATCATTTCATGACTGCGGCACCACATGGATGTTCTTGTTGAGTAAAACAGTGGTACCACCATGTCTAATAGATGTTTTGTTTAAATTGTGTGGTTTTGTGGGGTGCTGCAAACATTATTGGTCTCATGTCTCTACTAGCTCTCCTTCCCTTTTTATTGCCTGGTCAGTGATCAGGGCATGCACATGAAGCTACTGCTATGCATGCTCTTTTTGGGTTAGGTTTATTCTAATAATGTGTATGTAAGCATGCCATCAGTATCCTCCAATATGTAGCATCCAATAAGGCAGCTGAGCAGAAGGCACCATACTAGGGAAATATCCCAGTCCTCCAGAAATATGGCGGATCAACTATGCCCTATTATGGACTATCTTTTTGTGCAGGGGGTGAAATAAGGGTACATAGGCTTTCCTTCTCCTTTAATGCTATTATGAATATACCTACCAAAAATAAGCTGGTGGGGATTTCTCTGAAAGTGATTGCATGCATGCGGGGAATTTGTGTTGCTCCTGTACAGGAATTTTAAGCTGTATCGCATGATCATTGCTACATGAAACCAGCAAGTGGGCCTTCGCTCATTCTCGGTTCAGGGGTTAATCCACATAAGAAATTTTGAGCAGCATCTGTCACTGCAATTGTCTCCGAGAAATAACAGCAAGCTCAGCTGTTTTCTTGAAAAAAGCAGGAAGGTCAATACTCTGACCTCTGTTATTGAGTATCAGTTACAGGCTAATGCCAATACTACCCAGCAGGGCCTGCAATATTCACATCTCTCTATAAATATAGACATGGATTCTTGTAAAACATTTATAAGATGATCTGTGCCAAGCTGGCTAAAAATACATTTCAGATGGCTGCGTGCACTTAGGGTTATGAACACTTCATTATAAACCGCTTTCTATAAAAATGTCTCGAGTAAGTAAAGAAGAGATTCTAAAATTAAACCAAGTTTCCATTCTATATCTAGAATCCCAATGCTGCTAAGGGTATGGTAAACTAGTAAAGAAGAAAAAAAGTCTTATTTGGTACATAAAATATTACCTAACCTTTATTGTTTTGATAAAGTGTATAATTTTGGACCAACCTAATGTATATTGGTCACATAGAATTAACAGGGGGGCAATTATGATTTTAATAATTTAAAAAAACACAAAGCTCAGTGTTTGTCCATTTTATAGATAATTGGAGAGACATTGCTAGTGGCACAGTACTTGGGCTCATTTAAAAACATTAGGCAAATTTGCTATTGGGCAGTTACCCATAGCAACCAATGAGAGATTAGCAAGCTGCAGATTAAACGCTGAAAGCAATCCTCTGATTGGTTGCCATGGGTTTCTGCCCAGGTGCAAATTTGCCATGTGTTTATAAATGACCCATGGGGGCACAATTACTAAGCTCGAGTGAAGGATTGGAAGTAAAAAAACTTCGAATTTTGAAGGTTTTTTTTGGGTACTTCGACCATCGAATAGGCTACTTTCACCTTCGACTACGACTTTGAATCGAACAATTCGAACTAAAAATCGTTCGCCTATTCGACCATTCGATAGTTGAAGTACTGTCTCTTTAAAAAAACTTCGACTACCTACCGACCTACAATGTTAGCCTATGGGGACCTTCCCCATAAGCTTTCTAAGCTTTTTTGGTTTTGGAAGGAAAATCTTTCGATCGATGGATTAAAATCCTTCAAATCGTTTTCGATCGAAGTATTTGCGGTAAATCCTTCGACTTCAATATTCGAAGGCGAAGGATTTTACTTCGATGGTCAAATATCGAGGGTTAATAAACCCTCGATATTCGACCCTTAGTAAATGTGCCCCCTAGTGTTAATTACACTAGTTATTTAGTTCATTACTTAGTTAGTTAAGCTAGAGTGGCAAAAATAGCTTAAAAATACATGTAATAGAGACATAACTATAGAGGAAACAGACCTCGCGGTTGCAGGGGGGACTGTCAGCCGATCTCTTAACTTTGGCTTGGAAAGGGGGATGCAGGCTGCTTCGGTGCTGGGTATGGAGGGGGCAGGAGTGGACTGGGAGGTGCAGACAGGCAGGCGGCTTGGCGGCATCTGCGTCGGGCTCTCCGAAGATTTTTTTGCAGGGGGGCCAAGCTCACTGTAGTGACACCACTGAATAGAGAGTATAGCATTGGCGCTCATTGCCGTGCCTCGTTTTCATTCATGATACAGGTGGTCATATGTGAGATAGTTCTTAGCGGAATGATCCTGTTCAGTATGATTATTACATAATAATTCAAACTCAAATACCAGGAGAGGAGAGATTTTCATGAGTTCCTGATCATTACCATATTCCCTTTCATGCAGGAAGAATCTATAAAGTAAAAGTTATACAGTCATTGTATGAATCTATCTTACCTATCTAGGAGCCTAACTAGACTAGACTGATAGTCTTCATTGATTTTGTTTGTAGAACCGATGGACATATGAGAACTACCTTTACACTAGAATTACCCCGGCTAGTATGACCACAAATGTCATCAAGTAGCCTTCTACCAAAGTAATTCCATCTTTTAGTGAAATATCAAGATATAACCACTATAAATTGAGAATAAAAATGGTTCAGCTCTGTGTTTGAGAACCTCAATGTTTGATGTTATTTACAAAATTAGCGATTCTGTCTACAATACTACAACATTTCATTTTGAGCTTTGGTGCATCTTGGGTAGAATCTATGATGATGTTTTGCGTTACATTTTTAAGCTTAATAGAATAGAATTATTTGATATTACTTCTCTAGCGAATGGATATTGGAGGTGTGGTTACAATGGGTGGGATGCAGGTATTCTATAGCTACAAATAAAGGAAGCAGGGTCAGATGGGACCACCAGAGAACCAGGAGTAATGCCGGTGGTCCCTGATTCAGGGGATAGAGACAGACAGAAGTGTGTAGGTAAGGTTGGTGGAAGGCAGTGGCTGGAAGGGGTTGATGGAACCTTATGCCTGGGGTTGGGCCCACCAGAAACCCTTATACCATGGACCCACCAGAAATCCTTAGACCGTGGGTCCACTTTCCAAACTATTATTCCACCTCTCCTCACTCAACCTCTTTAGTCTCCTAGTCTTTTATATCTACTTACTATATTCTTATATTATTACACTTTTTTACCCATCAATGAACAGGAAAAGACCATGAAATAATCTAAATCGTAAGACAAAATAGGCTAGATTAGAAGACACCTGAGCCCACCGGGAGTTTTCCTGGTATCCCGGTGGGCCAGTCCGACACTGGTTGGGTTTCTCAGGTGGGTTCAAGGTACCCAATTCTGACACTGGAGCAAAGTAATGTAATAATGAAGGACTCCTTCATGGAACTGGTTATATCATCAACGTAGATGCACACACTGAGCGAGCAAATGTATTCGTAGACAGAGAACCCATGATTTGACAATCTTTTACCATGAGTTTATTCACTTAAGTTAAAGTTAGCGAAAGAGGATGAGCTCTTTGGTTGAGGGTATTACCAATAAGCAGTTTCCATGGTAAAGCTTACAACTATTATTATATACATGTCAGTTTGCCTGCAGAAGCCACATAACTTTACAACAAGCAAATAATGACATTATCATTAGATTGTCAACGTATTAATACCCTTGTTTCTTTTTATGATGGTGCAGTATGCTCCTAGACCAACTTTCCTACAAATCTTCTAAATTCTAATGTTGTCGATTCTACAAACGAAGGTTATTAAAAATAAAGGAGAAGGAGTTATATTTTTAAGAGTACAGTAAGTGATTTCCAGGGTAACAAGATATTATGTATGTTCTTTCCGCAGTAGAAATCAACTTAGCATTGACATCTTCCAAAGGAAAAAAAAAAAATGTCCATTAGATTGAGGGCTGGAAACCGGCTAACGCACTGTGTGGTTTTGCAATTGATTACCTGATGAAATCTTATCTAAAATCTTTTTATTTTATGCTCTTGTGGACACCGAGGGACAAGAGGGAAGTCCAATTTGACTTTGGTTTCTTAATGCACATCAGCCTGATGGAAAGAGCCTTTGGGTTATCAAAAGAGATTTCAATTTTTATATCCACTATATTGTGTCAGATTACCAGTAATTGAGCAAAAATTTCATTAGTTATGAGGTTACATATTGATACATTGTATCAGGTTCTCCAGTCTTTTCTTTAATCTTTTTTTATGAGCTTATTGGGTTCATGGGTTCAGGATGATGTGCCAACAAGGACAAAACGGTCTATCCTCGTTCTGCGCTGTAATGTTATTGTAGACACTTCTTCTGTGACCGTTAACTGGATCTATATTCACCACACACGGGAGCTCCAGCTGAATGGAGCAAAATCAATTGAGAGCTTCTCGACCTAAACCATTCTGGGAATTCATTAGTGGTCTAATAAATCTTTCCTGTTTTTTTGTTTTCCAGCAAGTTATAGTTTGCAACATCAAAAAAAACCCTCCTTGGTGTCTGCTCCATACATTTCTCAAGTGCTCAGTTCTTGGGGTCATCAGATTTATGTCTGAGATGGTTCAGGATGTGTTAGACTTGCAACAAAAGTAGAGAACGTGTTAAATATTTGAAATGTTATCTGTTTTGCTAAAGACAGATGTCAGGTGGCAGTCATCATTTTCAGCATGAAAGCAAGACATAAAAAGCCCCTGCAATGAATCATTTGGTGGCTTGATTAACATTTTCTATAGTTCTGATACATTAGGGCCCAAATACAAATGAAAATGAAATATCACTTTATTATTTAGTATAAATAAAGCATCATCATATTCTGTAGTGCAGCAGAATAGAAGGGTATTCATATCAAATATTTAGTCACTGAGGGGTTGTTCTGTGACCATATAAAGGCACAAGGCTGCAGGCTGAGTTATACAGGGAACTCTGAGTATCACTCATGTATTATAAGGGATAATGTACCCCCTACTGTAAATGATAAGGATATTAGAAGTCACTGAGGGCTTCTGTGGCCATATAAAGGCACAAGGCTGCCGGCTGAGTTATACAGGGAACTCTGAGTATCACTCATGTATTATAAGTGATAATGTACCCCCTACTGTAAATAAGGATATTAGAAGTCACTGAGGGGTTCTGTGACCATATAAAGGCACAAGGCTGCAGGCTGAGTTATACAGGGAACTCTGAGTATCACTCATGTATTATAAGGGATAATGTACCCCCTACTGTAAATGATAAGGATATTAGAAGTCACTGAGGGGTTGTTCTGTGACCATATAAAGGCACAAGGCTGCAGGCTGAGTTATACAGGGAACTCTGAGTATCACTCATGTATTATAAGGGATAATGTACCCCCTACTGTAAATAAGGATATTAGAAGTCACTGAGGGGTTCTGTGACCATATAAAGGCACAAGGCTGCAGGCTAAGTTATACAGGGAACTCTGAGTATCACTCATGTATTATAAGGGATAATGTACCCCCTACTGTAAATGATAAGGATATTAGAAGTCACTGAGGGGTTCTGTGACCATATAAAGGCACAAGGCTGCAGGCTGAGTTATACAGGGAACTCTGAGTATCACTCATGTATTATAAATTATAATTTACCCCTTACTGTAAATGATAAGGATATTAGAAGTTACTGAGGAGTTCTAAGCCCATATAAAGGCACAAGGCTGCAGTATAACAGTTCATAGTTCCAGATTCCTCCTGATATCTGTACTTAAACCTGACATATTCAGTTCAGAATGAAAAATATTGTCTCAAACCTGCTCTAAAAAGAAACTGTCAGGAAACACACTTTTATATTGGCTGAAGTCAGTGTAAATGAGAAGATGGATTTTATCTGGAATCATTCACATCTGGTAAACTAACATACTATAAAAACATAAGTGATATTCTCCCAACCTTTATAGTTGAAAGCATCCTTGGGATTTTTAAGTGACATAAATGTTCCTACTAGCTATGAGACCAGATAGCCCATATGGTTTTATGACCCCCTTTTCCCCAATTACAGAAAGAAAAGAGGAGAAAAAAACACAATGTATCGGCAAGATTCAACTGCAACTTCCTTCTTTAAAACCACAAAAATCTCCAGGCTTTAAAATAATGATTTTTTTTTCCCCCGGAAATATACAGTTTTTTTTTATGCTGAAACTGTTTTTCTTGCTTAACTTGGAAGTCAAAGTCGCAAGGATTGTCTAGAGCATATGAGAATAGCTTTTTAGTGTAACATGAATATTCTTGTGTTTTCGTAGGTGTTGTCTCCAGGGCGCGATGGCGTAATGACTAGAGCAGAGCATTCAGATTGTAGGAAGTTATTTCTGCTGAGCGAATCTACAGGAATGGAATCTTACTGTATGTTTAAAGAATGGGAGTTAGACCAATTTTTTTTAAGTGCACACATATGTATGTACAGCTAACTGTGACCCTTTCTGGCCCCACCAGCGAAAGTCCTGTGGTTTCACCAGACCATTGACTTTCACAAGGGCCCCTGCAGTATTTATGATATTGGACAGGGTTCTGTTTAGGACTGTGCGTGAGCTTGAACATGTGGTGGGTGGCCATGAGGGACGAGCGCTGAGAACTTGGGAAGCTGAAGTGCTGACTATTATTGTGGGCAACATGGTGGGGCAGTGGTTAGCTTTACTGACTTGGAGCCCTGAGGTTCTGCAAGGAGTTTGTAGGCTCTCAAACAAACACAGTGCATATTCATTGACTAGAACCTCATTTAATCCTCTTATTTTCTGGAACCACAAACAACTTCATCTAGTACGTTCATAGCAAGGTCCATCAAAATGAATAGGAAGCAACCTGCACAATCGTCAGAAATGCATCTACAGTAAAACTGGATTTTATCTCCTAGAAAGTCTTCTTTAAAAAGTCCAAATTGTTGATACAAGAAACATCTAAAATAAAGCCTATTATATAAATGAAGGGCTGAGGGAAGTTCCACTCCCTGGAAATGCCCTATAGCCCTTTTACTTCCTTAAAGGAGAATGAAACCCTAAGAATGAATAGGGCTAAAAATGCCATATTTTATATATTGAACTTATTGCACGAGGCTAAAGTTTCAGCTTGTCAATAGCAGCAATGATCCAGGACTTCAAACTTGTCACAGGGGGTCACCATCTTGGAAAGTGTCTGTGACACTCACATGCTCAGTGGGCTCTGATTGGCTGTTGAGAAGCTAAGCTTAGAGGTCGTCACTAAATAGCAGAAAATGAGGTTGGTCTGTAATATAAGCTGATGCTACAGGGCTGATTATTAAATTCCGATGCTAATTGCACTGGTTTCTGTGCTGCCATGTAGTAATTATGTGTATTAATTAGTAATCAGCCTTATATTGTGACATTTCTATTCTATGTGTACTGTATATTGTGAGTGCGTCCCTAAGTTCAGTAAGTGACAGTAGCACAGAGCATGTGCAGTGAATCAGCAGAAAAGAAGATGGGGAGCTACTGGGGCATCTTTGGAGACACAGATCTTTACTGCTAAAGGGCTATGGTTGCCTTGGGCTGGTACAGAAGCACAAAACATCATGTACAACATTTCTAGCTACTTCTTTAGTTTAACTTTCCTTGTCCTTTAAAGGGATCGTTCACCTTTGAGATACGTTTTAGCATGATGTAGAGAGTGATATTCTGAGACAATTTGCAATTTGTTTTAATTTTTTATTATTGAAAGTTTTTGAGTTATTTAGCTTTTTATTCAGCAGCTCTTCAATTTGCATCTTATTACCAATATATCCAAATGACCCTAGCAACCATGCATTGATTTGAATAAGAGACTGGAATAGGAGAGGCCTGAATAGAAGGATCAGTAATAAAAAGTAACAATAACAATACATTTGCAGCCTTACAGAGCATTTGTATTTCAGAAGGCAGCCAGAGACGCCCATATATAAGCTACAAAGAGTCAGAAGAAAAAGGCAAATAACCAATAAACTATAAAAAATAAATAATGAAAACCAAAGCTTAGAATTGGCTGTCCTATAACATTATAAAATATGACTATGAAGATTTTAGATTGACCTATACTAGATATAACATTATAAAAGTTACCTTAAAGGTAAACCACCCCTTTAAATGGATATCACCCTTCCTAGAACAGTGTCATGGGTTACCCAGATGTTGCTGGACTTCTTACAAAATACTAATTATTAATAATTAAAGGAAGCAGGGGGTCCACTATGGATAGATCCTCAAAGCTACATAGTTTTCTCCAGAACTTCAAGGCCAGTGGCCCCTTTAACACAAGAGGATTATCCACCCAGAACCCTGTCTTTTGTGCATACACCCAACTCCATACAGTCATGGCTGGAGGAAAAAACTTCTAGTTTTTCTAGCACTGAATACCTAAATCAAACTTTGTTTTATATAATGAATGCTAACAGTGTAGCCCTATATAGTTCTGCTATTGCAGGACATCTAGCACTAATTTTCTTTCTTTTTGCACTACAGGAGTCATTTGTCTCCCTATAGGGGTCCTGTAGGAAGGATTTGGAGTGCCTATAACCAGGGTTAGGACAGATTGGGCTGGGAACTTTTCTCATTCGCAATCCTACACACAGAGGAAAGGTGGATGGGTTTATTTACAGGACACTGTGCCTTTAAATAGCCTTAAAGGAAAACTATACCCCCAAAATGAACACTTAAGCAACAGATAGTTTATATCATATTAAGTGACATATTAAAGAATCTTAGCAAACTGGAATATATATTTAAGTAAATGTTGCCCTTTTACATCTCTTGCCTTGAGCCACCATTTCGTGATGGTCTGTGTGCTGCCTCAGAGATCACCTGACCAGAAATACTTCAACTCTAACTGTAACAGGAAGAAGTGTGGAAGCAAAAGACACGACTCTGTGTTAATTGGCTCATGTGACCTAACATGTATGGTTTGTTGGTATGTTTGTGAGTACAGTGAATCCTACGATCCCAGGGGGCGGCCCTTATTTTTTAAAATGGCAATTTTCTATTTATGATTACCCAATGGCACATACTACTAGAACAGTATATTATTATGAAAATGGTTTATTTACATGAAGCAGGGTTTTACATATGAGTTGTTTTATGCAATATCTTTTTATAGAGACCTACATTGTTTGGGGGGTATAGTTTTCCTTTAATATATACAGCCTGCCAGCCAGTAGCAACTTTACATAATTGTTTATCACTGAGCTACTGCGGGTGGGGGAATCACCAGTTATGTGGCAGTTTCTTCAGAGTCCTGAGAAGAACTCCCTGTGGCTTTCCGTGCCCTGAGAAGAGCACGCTTTGTTCTTCAGAGCCCTGACAAGGACCCTCTTTCCTTCCACACCCTAAATAGAGTGAGCTTTTCTGCCACTGAGGTTCCCTACTGACTTTTCACACACAGTAATATGTGGGAGCTTGCAGCACCTTGCTTTCCCTCTTCTGATTCTTTCTCACACAAGCACTTCCTGTGCAGGCCTTCCTTCTTCCTGTCAGCTTCTCTCTCAGAACTTCCTGTGCAGGCCTTCCTTCTTCCTGTCAGCTCCTCTCTCATCACTTCCTGTTCAGGCCTTCCTTCTTCCTGTCAGCTTCTCTCTCATCACTTTCTGTGCAGGCCTTCCTTCTTCCTGTCAGCTTCTCTCTCATCACTTTCTGTGCTAGCCTTCCTTCTTCCTGTCAGCTTCTCTCTCAGAACTTCCTGTGCAGGCCTTCCTTCCTGTCAGCTTCTCTCTCAGAACTTCCTGTGCAGGCCTTCCTTCTTCCTGTCAGCTTCTCTCTCAGAACTTCCTGTGCAGGCCTTCCTTCTTCCTGTCAGCTCCTCTCTCATCACTTCCTGTTCAGGCCTTCCTTCTTCCTGTCAGCTTCGCTCTCATCACTTTCTGTGCAAGCCTTTCTTCTTCCTGTCAGCTTCTCTCTCATCACTTTCTGTGCAGGCCTTCCTTCTTGCTGTCATCTCACAGGGGTGGAGACTCCTCCCCCTCCTTGCACAGAACAACACAGGGGAAAGAAAAGTGCCCATAGGCTACATGAGCAAGCTTGTGCCTCACAATAATCCAGATGTATCTGACTTACTTAACTCAAGTCTGAAAAACACTATAGACTTAAATGGTGCAGCGATAGATTTCTATTCAAATCCCTATGCTCCTATTGTTCAAAGTATCTCAATCGCTTTTACTTCACATTTTTTTCCATTAAAAAAAAAAAAAACTGGCAAGAAGTTGAGAGAAAAACTATACGAACAAATTTCAATCTGCAGTTTTTTATGTAGAACCAGATATTTTTTTCCTGGTCTTTTTCATAAATCTAAACTAAAGCTCAACAAAGGATTAGGCTAGAAATGCTGCACCTTATGTTTTGGGGTTCTGTACCAGCACAAGGCCCCACAGCCCTCTAAGGATACCCCCAGTGGCCCCCCATCTTTTTTCTGATTCACTGCACATTCTCTGGGCTGCTCTTAGACTCACAATATGATCTATTGCAACAGCCGCTCAGCTTAGTAATTCAGCAGCACCTCAGAGCACACTGAGCATGTGCAGTGCCACTGACACTCAAAATAAATCCAAGATGGGGAACTCGTGTGGGTAACTGTGAAGGACTGGATCAAAACGGCTGAACCTCTGGGCTGGTACTGTAAGTTCAGTATATAAAATATAGTACATTTAAAGCCCAGATGTTTTTAGGGTTTAATTCATCTTGTTTCTATCTAGCGTACGTAAATAACTGCAATTGCTTTTTTGGTTTGCTTTGCCCTAGCTCCGCATTATTATCTCTCCCACCCTCATAGCTAACTCAATCCCAGACTCCGGGCAGCAATGTAAGAAACACAAAAAATGAGACTTTGAGCTAAAGAATAACTGATCCTGCGGTATGTCATGGAACGAGACAGGAGCGCTATATGTTTTTGCCAAAAAGGTAAGAAAGAAAGTAAAGTATCTGGATAGTTTCTCCCCCAGGCGAGTGCAAATGTGACTGTAATGTTTTCAGAAATAACTCTTCCCCCCTCTAACCACTGTATCAGTCATAGGAGGAGAGAACATAAAAGCTCCCCTGGTTGGAATCAAGCCTAGAGCCAGAGTGCTGCAAGGCAGCAATGGTACCCACTACCACTATAGATATATGTTTTTTTATATAAATAAATTATAATTGTTGGATAGTACAATGGTGCATAAAGAAAAGGAACAGAGACAACTCTCTGCTATAATCGCTGGAAAGTGTAGTTGCTGCTATGGCTCCAAATAAAACCTTGGTGTAATATCTCCCTAAAAATAAACCACAATATCTTGGAGCAGATCTTAGCATCTTAACAGGTGGCCATAGAGGCACAGATAATATCGTACAAGACAAATTTTTGTGCGATATTTGGTGCGTGTATGGTGGGAAACGAGCCGACCAATATAAGCAGAAGACTTGGATATCGGTCGGCTCCTCGATCGGGCTGGAAGGAAAATATTGATCAGGGGCCTTTGAAGGGACCCAAACATCGGCCATTGCTAGTGCTGAATGGTCAGATACAGGTAGAATTCTATTGTTTCTATTGTATATCTGATGATTCAGCTCTACACGTGTGTATTAAAATGAACGATTTTTCTTGGAAAGATCTTTTCCAAGAAAGATCGTAATTGTTACGTCTATGGCCACCTTTACATCAAGAGACAATTTAAGGGTAGGACTACATGGCCGATTCAGCCGCGATCCGACGCGCTGCGCAAAATCCCAAGCGTCATGTCGGATGTGACGGAAACAAGGTAAGTAATGGCAGTGTCGGATCGTGTTGCATTGTTGATGCGACGCGACACGACTGTCGGATGCAGACGCAACGTGCAGCGTCTGCATCCGACAGTCGTGTTGCGTCTCATCAATGCTGCTACACGATGCGACAACTGAATTACTTACAAGTCCGGCAATTTTACAAGCTGTGTCCAAATAAACCCACCTCTTCATCATCTGCACCAACTCACCTTAAAGTTTTTTGTATACTGTATATTCCTACCCCTTCTGGAGAAACAACAGGTCTCAGGGGCCTGTAAGACATTGGAAGAGGATTCTGGGAAGAAAAGGAAAGGGAACGCTGGAGGTTCAAGGTGTCTTAGAAGAGAATGTGGGATCCCCAGGTATATTGGGGTTCAGGGAGAAAGATCAGAAGAAAATGAAACATCAGCAGGTAAATCTCTGAAACCCTAAAAGTGAATAAAATGAGGAAGGAAATGTTAAACCTAATGATAATATTGAAGGTTACTTATTAATTATGTCATTTCATCTGTTCTGTTGTTATTTCTAAGTTTTAGTATTTCATCAATAAACAAAATTTCTACCCCTTCTGGTGATGCCAGATACAAATATAGTATGGGTGGAGACCTTACTAGAAGGGGTGGGATACGTATGGGGATGTCACCAATACTGCTAAATTCTACTTTCTGGTCAGTTAAACTTAATTAATGAAATTGTCATTAATTAAAAATGTAAGTTAAGAGTATAGGGAAGCTATATTTGACCTCGGCACAGAGTAGAGCGAAAACTATTTTTCTCCCTATTTTCCCATGTGTAAGTGAGGCTGGCAGCGCAGAACTTGTCCCCGGCCAACATCGAGTCAAAGCTGCAAAGATCGCGGATGCAACGAGCCACCTGCTCAGTCCACTAACTTAGTCCCCAATATAAACACACTTTGTTAGAGCCTTACATGCTTTGTATTGCATATCAATTTCAGCTTTGAATAAGTGGCAGCATTCAAGTATTAAGTAACAAAAGGAAGTGTTTCACCGTCTACTCCAGCACCCAGTAATGGATAAAATGTCCCTGTTGCTGTTATAAATGAGGAATACTTTATTATAGCAGTATCGATGCTTTCATCTCTGTAGAATATCCCAGTATTTAGTGTTTGCCAGCTACACTTTGTCTTTCCAGCTCCCAAATGTTATTTTAATGATAATCACTTTAAAAGCATCTTGTTTCTTCTCCAACGTTTGATTCGAGTCGGCTGCTTTAAAGTCTCAGTTGGTGACAACCCATAAACTATATACTTGATTCCTCACTTTGAATTTCTGCTAATTAGGGTCTCATTTCTTTGGGTGGCTCATGGTTCCTCAATCATTCTTGCACTTAATACCCTCTAGCAGCTTTTTGTACCAGTTCGTTTCATGGTATGTCTCTGTATAGGCTATGAGCAAATTTAGGGGGCTGTTCCTGCTGAATTGTGCTTAGTACAGGGGAATGCCTATGCTGCCATAGTTTTATGGGATCTCTCTGTACAGACTATGAGCAAACTTAGGGGCTGTTCCTGCTGAATTGTGCTTAGTACAGAGGAATACCCATGCTGCCATAGTTTTATGGGATCTCTCTGTACAGGCTATGAGCAAACTTAGGGACTGTTCCTGCTGAATTGTGCTTAGTACAGGGGAATACCTATGCTGCCATAGTTTTATGGGATCTCTCTGTACAGACTATGAGCAAACTTGGGGGCTGTTTCTGCTGAATTGTGCTTAGTACAGGGGAATACTTATGCACCCAAGTGTGCATGTATGCATGCGCACTTGGGAGCTGTGCCGGCAAGGGGGCGAAGTGGCCAGCTGGGTTGCCTTGGACGCCAAGGTGGCTTGGCCCGGGCCTGTTCTTATACTCTCTATTGGGGAATAATATAATGCATCGAATCTAGGATTCGGTTCGGGATTTGGCCAGGATTCTGCCTTTTACGGTAGGATTTGGACTCCGCCGAATCCTTTTGCCTGACGGAACCGAATCCAAATCCTAATTTGCATATGCGAATTAGGGTGGGAAGGGGAAAACATTTTTACTTCCTTGTTTTGTGACAAAAAGTCACGCACATTTTCGTCACAAAACAAGGAAGTAAAAATGTTTTCCCCTTCCCACCCCTAAGTTGCATATAGTATTTGGATTTGGTTCGGTATTCAGCCAAATCTTTCATGAAGGATTCAGGGGTTCGACTGAATCCAAAATAGTGGATTTATTGCACCCCTAATTATTATTTATGTAACTCAGGACTGGCAATCTGTGAGTTCTGGCAAATGCCAGAGGGGCTGCCATAAGATGCCATAGAAAGTCACTATTTAGTGGGCTGGTGAGTCGCTGATTGGGCCTCTCTGTATTGGATTGCCAGGGCCTATTTTGACTCTCAGGGAGTGCCTGGTGGGCATAGGCTGTAACGGGCCCTTTATTCACCCCCTGCTCTATGGCAGGCAGTAAGGACAGGGCTACTTTGTTCCCACTAACACTACACTCAGCTTTTGCGCCCCTCAGGGTGTAGGAAAATGACCCCTACATACTTCACAAGAAAGTTATTCACTATATTCCTACAAAATAATGAACAGTTTAGTGGTCCATTTAATAATGTTTTATGTGCAGTATAATATACAACGGGCCCCGTGTTAGCCTCCTTCCTTCTCTGCGCTGGGAAAATAAACATTTTATAATGTTATTGAATTAAGTATGAATATTCAGCTTTTGCCAGAAGAACTCGGCCAACTCCCCAATCATCAGTGTTGGCCAAGGCCGGCCTTTGGGTAGAACGTTGGGAACATTAGAGCTACGATACCAGCGGAGCAGTAACTCTCAACATACTGTACATTTTATCATTATTATTATTTCATACAGTGATGGGCATTTGAGCAACAATCTGCTCGTTCTGCTATTTATATTCCTGCCGAGGGTTTCTATCCGAAATCAAAACCAGATGGAGCTTGGGGGAATTTCTTCCCTTCTATACAAAAAGGCCGTTTCCCTATCAGGGAAAAGTAACTGCCGAGAGCTGTTATGTGTAACTGTGAGGTCACAAAGCTCCACGGTAGCTCAGCTGCCAATCAAACGTTAAAATGGGGCCCAGCGGAAAGGAAAAACAGGGGAACAATGGTTGGCCGATGGAAGATGTATGCAAGAGATAATTATTTCTGAAACTGAAAATATACACGTTTTAAAATGCACTTTGCCCATTAAAGCCAAAATGGAACGGCTTATTGCAAAACAATTTTAATGTAAGGTCTGCACTGTTTCATGTTATTTCTAGGGATCATCAATGCACTGAATATATTATGGGTCGGATTCTATTTGCTGAGAAAATTCTATTCCATGAGATTCCATGAGATTAGTCGTGGAGGAACAATAGAGATAGGCGCAAATTCACTAAGCGCCGAACGCTAGCATTAATTCTACAGCGTTTGGCATTTTCGCTGCTGCGCATATTCACTAACGAACGCTGGCGTATTTTTGCTAGTGTTACTTCGCATCCTTACGCCAGGCGAATTTTCGCTAGCGATGTAACTACGCAAATTCACTAACTTGCGCAGTGTACTGAACGCTACCTTTTCGCTAGACTTCCTTCGCCACCTCAGACCTGGCGAAGCGCAATAGAGTAGATAGGGATTGTTTCCAAAAAAGTCAAATTTTTTTCTAAGTCCCAAAAAATGCTGGCGTGTTTTCTACATGATGGGTGATAGGCTGAAAAAGATCGAAAATATTTTTGGGGCTCCCCTCATTCCCCCCTACATTTCCTGACTCATGGCAACTTACCTAGACAGTGGGCACATGTGTAGGGCAAAATAAAATTCTTATTTGCTGATTTGAAGGTTTTCTAGGCATTTGTAGTGCAGATACGTGTTCCTCCATTGAAATTTGAATTTCACGCCGTATGCAAATTAGCCTTCGCAACCTTACGCTACCCCTGTGCGCAACTTCGGATTTTAGTGAATTTGCGGAGCGCTGGCGAAAATACGCCTGGCGAAGTGTGGCGAACTGCCGTGAAGTGCTGCGAAGTTGCGCCTGGCACAACTTCGCATCTTAGTGAATTTGCCCCATAGAGGGATGCAAGAGGAAACCCTCGCAGAAAATTGGAGGATACAACATTTTAAGCTTATCCATCTAGGCTATGGAAAATTATTTTCAAAAACTTCCTCTAATGGCCCTATTTCATACTCTCCTAAATGTGATGAGACTAACGTGTCACTTTTTCATTATTTATGGTCTTGCCCAAAGATTGATATATATTGGAGGGAAATTTTTGGGTTTTTGAATTATCAATTGAAGATAAGGATTAAATTGCTTTTTTGCATCTAGATAATTTAGTGTTTCCTTCAGTTCCCAACACAAATTTTATTTCCCCTGAAAATAAATTATTGACAGGTTTTATAACTAGCAGCTTCCAAGAAAGCTTTATTTAATTCTTGGTTAATAAAAGAACCCCCTTCGTTAACAGACGTTATTTCTTTTATGAACCAGCTTAGCTGGCAAGAAGCCTTATTAACCAAAACCAAAGGAAATAATTCCATGGACTCTTTTAAACTGATTCGGTCTCCCTTTTTTGAAGCTTGTTATTCTAATATAGGTGATCAAATAGGACGGTTTCTCAATTTATAAGATGTGCTTTCAGACATTCCAGTCAATGAATGGACATTTTTCTTTTTTTTTTATTTCTTTCAATATGTTTACATCCACTGGCTTAGTTAATTTTAGTTAGTTGTTGTCAGTCTCATTAAATGGTATTTAGTTTTTGATAATTTTATGCCATTGTATCGATTATAACTTGTCTTTCATCTGCATAAAATTTGCTGTCATACTGTTATTATTTGTTTATCATGAAAATCAAATAAAATATTTTCAAAATAAAAAACCCTTACTATACTAATGGAAACAATATGGCAGCTCCCATACATATATATATATATATATAAATATACAGAGAAGGAATGTTCTGGGCACACAATGAGCTATACCCTCATACTGTACTGTCTAAGGGAATCAATATGGCACCTCCTTCCCATATGTATAAATACAAATATACAGAGAAGGAATGTTCTGGGCACACAATAAGCTATACCCTCATACTGTACTGTCTAAGGGAATCAATATGGCACCTCCTTCCCATATGTATAAATACAAATATACAGAGAAGGAATGTTCTGGGCACACAATAAGCTATACCCTCATACTGTACTGTCTAAGGGAATCAATATGGCACCTCCTTCCCATATGTATAAATACAAATATACAGAGAAGGAATGTTCTGGGCACACAATAAGCTATACCCTCATACTGCACTGTCTAAGGGAAACAATATGGCACCTCCTTCCCATATGTATAAATACAAATATACAGAGAAGGAATGTTCTGGGCACACAATAAGCTATACCTTCATACTGTACTGTCTAAGGGAATCAATATGGCACCTCCTTCCCATATGTATAAATACAAATATACAGAGAAGGAATGTTCTGGGCACACAATAAGCTATACCCTCATACTGTACTGTCTAAGGGAAACAATATGGCACCTTCCACCCATATTTATAAATACAAATATACAGAGACAGAATGTTTTTGCCCAAAAAACCTTGACCAAAAAAAATCAAGGTTTGGTAAATAACCCCCAAAGTGTCAATTCAAATGCTTCATACATGTTATATGTTCAAAAAAATAAAAAATGAAGACCAATTGCTGATTGTATCTGGATATCGCTGTCTGCACCATGCTAAAATTTTAATATAAAAGTGATCTACCCCTTTAATGGTCTCTGTGGGGGGGGAACGGAATGGGAAATACCCGCACATTTAAATAGCATTTAATTGAAAAATTCCATCACTCCATCGAACAAAAGACATATGATAGTCCTATTGATATGATATGATAGTACTATTTACAGCTGGCTGGGGGACACATGGATTTAGGCCTAGGGGCAACAGTTAAAATATGTGCTATCCTATCATATCTGTTTGTTGCAACACGTTCTTGGCAATGAACGCATTTGGAAAGTGCTGCCCTATAAGTTTGTAAACTCTTCTTTAAAATATAACATTCCTTTAACCAGTGTTGGAAAAAGGATTCCCAGCCGTCAGAGCTCAACTAGTACCGGCAATGGAAGAACAGAGCCAGGTACTAATGGACAGAACCAATTCTGCCAAGGGGGAGTCAGAATTGGTTAATCAGTCTACGATGGAACCAATAACAGCAATATTAAATAGACTATTAAATTGTAGGGAGCACTCTCATTAGTTTGTAAACAGAGTAGGGATGCACCAAATTCACTATTTTGGATTTGGCCGAACCCCCGAACCCTTTGCGAAAGATCCTGCCGAATACCGAACCAAATCCGAATCCTAATTTGCATATGGGAGTAGGAAGGGGAAACCATATATTCCCACCCCCTTTCATACTCACTCCCCACCCCTAATTTGCTTATGCAAATTAGGATTCGGATTTGGTTCAGCCGCACAGAAGGATTCGGTCGAATCTAAATTCTGCTGAAAAAGGCTGAATCCTGGCCGAATACCGGATTCGGTGCATCCTTAAAACAGAGATAGCCCAGGAATAGCTCATAGCCTGCCCAGACCCCAGAGATACCATAGAGCTAAATATACATTTACTGAAAAATAGCAGCAATTTAAAATCTCTCTTCCTAGTCTAACTAGCAATATAATTGTGCCAACTAGAACATGTGGCCACTGCAAGATCCAATCTACAGCAGCAATCAGTTATTTAAATAGATTGTAAGCCTTGTTGGGCAGAGATGATATCCTTTTCCCATTGATTGTAAAACATGCTCACTTGTGAATCCGTCTATACATTCCATACACTGATCAGTTCTATTTTTATGGCTGCTGTCAGATTTGGCGTTTCTATATTTGAGTTAAATTCGGGATTTGTTCCTTATTAAACATCCGTCATTGCCTAATTATGAAGCCATTAAACTCTCAGAACACATCAGCTCAAACAAAATACTATTCCTGTGTGGTGTCTTTTAATGACCTAAATGGGCAATCTGTTTTAGATTTGAATTTCATTAGCGTTGCTATGGTGACAGCAAGCCACTTATTTAGACGCCAGGGAAAAACTTATGGCTCATTTATTATATGAGATGTGGCAGCGTGCCCCCAAGAAACACTGTTTAGGAATGCTACAGAACAGTATATTCCATTGTGGCAATACTTGAATGTTTTGTATATCCCAACTAACAAAGTGACATGGTAAAGCACACAAGATGCCAAAAAACCTTCTATACAAATGGATGGTATCGAGAAATTGGTTCATCTGAGCTATAGTCCATAGAAAGGCAAGTCAGTTAAGAAGAGGTAACACTGAATTACTATTAGTTGTCTAGTTTCATAAAACCATATTGGGGCCTTCAGGGATTTCATGAAGAAGACTTCTCAAGCTTCATGAGTGGTTCTTCTGTCACCATCAGTACCTTTAAGCTTCGCCCTGCCTTATCTTTGGGCCTAACTAATTATAAGCACCCATTCAATAACCTGCTTCCAGATGTTTGGATGTAGTTCCTTCAACTTAATTCACAACAAGAATTAAGGTGGAGCAACATTTCTTTAGATTTTAGGCCCAGACAGTTCCGTATGGCTCACAATTTTACTTTATTTAAACAGAATATTGCATTATTTTTCCATAAGGTGTTTTGGCACACCCTTCTCCCTCTATGGTGCAAATAACAGTTGGTTCCACCTGTATTTCTAATGCTATCAATCCCTGCAATGCATCCAAAGTCTGTGGAAAATCATTGTTATGGTTGTCAAACCTTGTTTCATTGAGTTGGAATGCAGAGAGGTGGACAGTCCCCATGGATGTTCTTAATGATATCATCATGTTCTTAGGATGATTGTATGTATTGCATGCGACCAGTGTGTTATATATCTATTCAGTGAGTTGATATCAAGAGTTTTATCCACTGTTGAGTTTTCCTGCCCTTCTGCAACTATAAATAAGGTCATGTCCTCTCTTTACTATCTAGTAGTCAACTTACAGTATTTATATTGCCTGCTTGCCCCTGTGCTAGTGGATGGGAATTATTGTCCCTGTTAGAGGGCATCTTGTTCTCATACAAGAAGAACCCTAAGTAGTGTCTTTGGTGGGACTGAAACATAATTGAGCCTAAGTTGTGCTGTGTAAATTGTCCTTAGATGGCTGCCTCTTCAACGATATCAGCATCTCTAGATACACACCTATAATCCCTTGCATTGTTTGTATTTGTCCCTTGTGCCATCTGGAAGGGAATTTTTTGTGAATTTATTAGTGGGCACCTTGTTCTCATACAAGGAGAAGCCTATGTTGTGTCTGTGGTTGGACAGATTTTCCCCACCAAAGAAAAACTAAGTTGTTCTTTATACATTGTCATTAGATTATTTAAGCATCAACATCTAAGACAACCACCTCTAAGTCCACCACCCTGACAACAAAAGTACCCTCTAGAACAGTAATCCCCAACCAGTAGCTGGCGAGCAACATGTTTCTCTCCAATGCCTTGGATGTTGCTCCCAGTGGCCTCAAAGCAGGTGCCTAGTTTGGAATTTCTGACTTGGAGGCAAGTTTTGGTTGCATAAAAACCAGGTCTACTGCTATATAGAGCCTCCTGTAGTCTGACAGTCCACATAGGGGCCACTAAATAGTCAATCACAGCCCTCATTTGGCACCCCAGGAACTTTTTGCATGCCTGTGTTTCTCCCTAACCCTTTTTATTTTTGAATGTGGCTCACGGGTAAAAAATAATCTTGGGGACTCCTGCTCTAGAAACATAAGCATTATATGCCAGAAGGCCCCTAACTCCCCACACCCACCAAATATATTTAAATAACTATTAAAACAAAACTTTGACCATATAAAAGGCTGGGTATTAATTTGATTGTGAGGTTTTGCTTTTAGACCATAATAGTCAATAAGAGCAGCTACTTGGCTCAGAGTCACCTGAATATAATAGACTCTTTGTTCCCAGTCCTGAGATACTATTTTGAAATTCCCGTGAAATAAGGCATGACTGGGAGATGGTGTGCATTCTAATGTCACCCTTACTCCTGCTTCAGAATAAAGGCTGTGACCATATTGTGAAATAACATTGACCTCCAAGGCCTCTTGTGTTTTTCCTCACAAATACAGTCAAACTCAAATATTTTAAGTTTTGGCCATTGGGGAGTCCCGAGAGATTCCATTTCTACAGTTCAAATCCCGGACATCTCTGCATCTCGCATAAGGTAAAACAAATTTCATTATTTTTTTGTCTTCAGAAATGTTCATTTTTAATTGTTTAGGTCAATTTGATTAGTTCTAAAGCAAAAAAAAAAAAAAGTCTGGAAGAAATTATTAGTCTCTGTTTGTTTAATCTCCTACCATAACCTGGCACAGAAATATATATCTCAGAAAAAAAGGTCAACTTCATCGTCAGGACTTGAATTTTAGTTGAACGGAAAAGACAAATATGATTCAATTTAAATGTTTTTTTTCATAGTTTTGTGGAAAGACAGGGGGGATTTAGAGCCCTATTGGGTAAAATAAAGGACATATTTATAAGTCGATTTATCCTTATACGTGATTTTATTCGATTCCATTTAAAGGAACTAAATGCAGTATTTATAAAGGTGTCTTTGCCACAGGAGTGCCGTCATTTACCCCATTGTTTTGCACCACCTTAGATATGGAGTTACGCATTCAAATCAATGGGAAAAATTCCAGTGGCAAGAATATTGTGCCATTTTAAGTGGTTGACGGCATTCTACTAGACAACTTGAAAACATTCTCCAGCTTGATAAATACATTGGCATTCAGAGTGTGGTGTGTTAGATTAATGTTTTTTTACATAGATCCTAGGGAACGTTCATAGAGATCATTCAGAAATGCAGGGGGTGCTCCTAAATGGGAGCATTGAAGATCGTAAATTGATGCAATTAATTAAGGTACTATCAACCAAACATGCTCCTGCATTTCCACATGGTTTCCAATGCTTCTATACTGCCTTATCTGAAAAATGGTGCCCAACTAAACCTATTGACTCTTGGACACCATGGAGCTACCACTACCTTGGATGTAGTGGCAGCTCCAGGGTTTTCAGAGTGTGTTGTATCAGTTGGTGTACTCTAGTGATATGTGGGTTGGGTTTTTCCTGACCCACATCTGACCCTAACCCGCCCTCCCTTAGTCCATGCCCACCAGCATCCGACTTCCAGGTTCCTTTTATGGACCCGCGCTGCCCGGCCGATGACGTCATAAAGGGGTGGGGCGGCTATAAAGCTGGAAGTTGGAAGCCGGCATTTGAAGGTGGCCACCTGTGAAGAGGAGTGGTAAAACCATGGGTCCCACGGGTATCGGGGTATCAGATACAAACATCATTCTGAGCCAAAAGTGAAGCACCCTCCACTAGGGAAATGCTATTGAAATGTTATTGCATCAATAGAACACCTTTTTGGGGTGGAAAAGGTATTTCTTTTTGGACTAGTCTTCTGTAAAGTATGGGTTTGGAGATTTTCCATAGTAGGGTTGCTCTTTCACACCTTGCTGTGAGCTGTTCTTTAGCAACATCAAGCCTGGATCCAGTATTATTTTAAGTCCCATTTATATGTGAAGGTGAGCCATCATGGCAAAAACAATGCATTTCTTCTTCATCTCAAGCAAATAAGAAGCATAAATCAGTTCAGAATAAGCAAGTTACTGTTCACTATCCCACTCTCTGCAGTCTCCGTGTATGCAGGCTTTGAGTAGGAGTTGGTTCTTTTAATGGACAGTTACCTCTAATATAACATTAGTCCTGCATTAGAGAGAACAGACGGATCAGAATAATGAGGATTAATTTGGATTATTTGGAATATTTTTTAGTCCAACAAGATAAAATATATATCACTTTAAAGCAAAATATACCCAACTGTGTAAAAATACAAACTCTTCAACATATTACATATTGTTTTCAGGCAAAATAATTCTCCAGTCACGTCTTTTTGGAATGCCTAGTAATCAGGCAATTTTGGACAGAGTCTTTGAGGTACATTAATGAGAAACTGGCCCTCCTCACCATCCAATGTCCGAAGGTATGTTTATTCGGTGTTCTCGTCACACCAGCAGTTATGTTACCTCCAGTTATTGTTCTATGTAAAGAAAGCCATACTATTGACATGGAAATCCACATCTGCTGCAGCATTCACCCTCTGGAAAAAGAATTAATGACATGTTGCCCAAAGAAAAATTGGTCTACTTGTCTAGAGGATGCCCAGCTAAAGGCCCCCAGGTGAATAGGTGATGGGGCCACTGAAGCAGTTTAATTATACCAGACATTTAAAGGAACCCTTGTCTGTCGCTGAACCGGGCCCCCCTTGCAGAGCCGAGAGCCATATAATATACCTATCACACAGGATCTCTGGGGAGAAGACAACAGCAGCAATGTGCATTTCCACACCTAATAGAACCCGTGTTTCATTAAAATGGTTTTAATGTTTTTGAAAAGCTCGCTGAAAGAAAAGATCAGTTTCCAGTGGAACTGAATTCATTAGAAGCATCAAGTTGCACAACACGATCAAGCTGAAACGGACTTTCCACTTGACTCAGACTATGAAGAAATCTGAAGATCTAATGGTGAATGTACAGCTGCTTAATTAGTTTTTGGGAAAGCAGACAAGGCAGAATCAATGGGAATTATTCAATGGTGCCTCCATGTTTCTGGGAAGGTGGAGTTGAGGAAATCAGTATCTGTTTCTGGTCTTTAAATTAGGAGCAAATAACACAGTCCATATCATTTCTCATGTCATTTATATTCATGGGTTATTTTAAAGAGCATGTAAACACTGATGCCTAGTCATGATTTATCCAAGCATTGCTGTTGTCCAAAGGCATATGAAATGTATGTCCAAGCTCTTGAAAGGAAACAACCAATGGATTTAAGAGGTTACTTGGTCAAGGATATTACCTGATTTCTATACACCCGGGTCCTGCTCTTTCTTAATGCCATTATTGCTGGAGGCTTCAAGACTTGATGCCTAAACAGCTTTAGGAGACCCTACTGCTCAGAAAGTCCTGGTTCTTTTACCTATGACTTGGTAGAAAGTGTAACACAGGGTATCCCAAACGCAGAACAGATCCCAAGGACCCGGTCACCTTTAGCTTTGGGACTAGCCCACTGCTACTCGGATGCCGCGTGAGAGGCACAAGGAAAATGTTCTGAGCGACCAAGAGAACCAATCGTAGCATAATGGAACGGGCAACAAGAAACGTAGTCGAAAGCCAGGCTGGGTCGTAAACAGTCAGATAAAGTGGTACAGATTCAGGAGATGAGGGGTAGTCGGGGTCATAGGCCAGGTCAAAATACACCGAAAGCGTAGTACAAAACAGGATCCAAGAGAGTAGTCAAAAACACAACAAAGATAAGGAAAGGCAGCAAACAAGACGTTATCAGGGACAGGCAGGGTCAGTACGCGGCGGGCATCCCCACCATCGGTGCGACGGGCGTCCCTGTTGCACCCCCACTAGCCCACCATGGTAAGTTCTTACAGGAAGTTTTCTTTAACTGGCCCAGGTACAGGGTTGCCACCTGGCCGGTATTTTACTGGCCTGGTGGGTAAAAATGTTGCTTGATGCCAATGTTATTTATAGGAAAAAACCATAAAAATATAGGAAGGCCGGTATTTCTTTCCAGAAAAGGTGGCTACCCTACCCAGGGATCTTGTGAATGGTTCCTATCAATATGCACCATCTGGTAAGTGGGGTGAATGTGCTGGGAGCCTGTAGAAGAAGGCCCCAGTTTCAAGCTTTGAACCCTATGGAAGCCAGCAACCTTAGAGAAGTTGAAAAGCAGGGATCCTATTAGCACTATTAGCAAGGCAAAGGCAGTGGATAGCAGTTTCCATCATAGGACACTCATAGGAGTTTAAGTTAGGCTTGTTTAGCAAGAGCAGCATTTGCTCCACCAGAGAAAATAGTGTGGTGTTAGAACTCCAAGGTTGTGATGTAGGGACCACAGTCTGGACTTTTTTTATTTTTATTTCTCACTGAAAAAGATACATTTAACTAAGGTGAATCTCTTTTTGGTCAGAATATCTGGTATCTAGTCATTTTTCAAAGTATTTATAAGTTGGAATACTGTACAGAAGTATTTTAACCATAATGGTATCTTTCTGAATATTCTGTAAAAGTACTTACTGGCTACTATGTGGTCTTTCCCCACTATGTTCATTATCATTTTACACAGGCTATGAGCAAATTTAGGGGGCTGTTCCTGCTGACTAGTGATGGGCGAATTTGCGCCGTTTGTCTTCGCCGAAAAAATTCTCGAATTTCGCGCGAAATTCGAGAAATGGGCAGCGTCAAAAACAGTTTTTGATGCCAGTGCCCGTTTTTTGACGCTGGCGCCCGTTTTTTGACACCTGCACCCGTTTTTTACGCCGGCACCCATTTTTTTCCGACGCCGGCAAATTTTTTACGGCGAACTTTCGCGGGCATTTCGCGAATTTATTTGCTGGCGGCGAATCGCGCAAATTCACCGCAAATTCGTGCCTGGTGAATAAATTCGCCCATCACTACTGCTGACTTGTGCTTAGTACACAGGGATACCTATGCTGCCATAGTTTTATGGGATCTCTCTGTACAGGCTATGAGCAAATTTAGGGGCTGTTCCTGCTGAATTGTGCTTAGTACAGGGGAATACCTATGCTGCCATACTTTTATGGGATCTCTCTGTACAGACTATGAGCAAACTTAGGGACTGTTCCTGCTGAATTGTGCTTAGTACAGAGGAATACCTATGCTGCCATAGTTTTATGGGATCTCTCTGCACAGACTATGAGCAAACTTAGGGGACTGTTCCTGCTGAATTGTGCTTAGTACAGGGGAAAAGTTATGCTGTCATCCTCTATAGTATCTCTCTGTACAGTATATATGTAAACTTAGGGGTCTGTTTCTACTAAATCCTGCTTACTATGAGGAAATAAATATAGAAAAGACAAATAAAAAGCATAGAAAATTAAAGGAATTCCCACCAGGCCCCAAGAATTCCCAGCCTTACGGGAAATATATTGCCTGTCGCCTTTGAGACATAATAATCATTATTAGTGGATTACTTTAATTCTATTTGAAATATTGAATTATCCCCCCCTCCAATTCATAGTAAAAAGGGATTGTCCTTCCCAGTCAGCGCTCCAGCCCTCCCATTGCCTCTCAGAGGCTCAGATGTTTACTGGGAAATCTAATTAACGCATTCCAAACTTCATTCTTGCTGAAACGCAATCAATTTTAACTCATTTACAAATCACGCTGCTTTCTCTAATTGTTAGCCTCAGTCTCTCATGGCCGCGCAGGTAAGTAAATTATTCCGACCCGCATATGAGAATTTGCGCTATTTACCCTGACAGACTTCAACATTACTGATGAGCGGCTTCTGCTTGATTAAATAATACAATCACAAAACAGATTTTCCTTCTCCTAATCAGAGGCAGAGATAATGAAGTAAAATTAAAACCGAAATTCTCTGTCCCCTCATAAATATATGCAGCGCGACGCGTCTACCCCTTGACTCCACACACCAATAAAATAAATCAGTAAGGAAATCGCATTACAGTTCTTTTGTGTTAATATTCATCCTGGCAATAATGAAGTTTCAAGCTCTGAATATTGTGACAATGGGGAGAAATATTATGAGTACATTGAGTACCAAAAATTGCTATTTAAATACAGGAAAGTTAATTCCCCCCTTAGCTGTAGGTTTTTGAATTAGTTTGTAGTTATGATTTTAGAAAGACTGTATTGTTGGTTAATTGTTCCCAAACTCTAGGGCTAATGCCCCTGGGTAGCTCAGAACCTTGGTTTGTGGAACTTAGTTGGAAGGGTTTTTTTATGGACAGATGTTCTTCTAGATAATCTTGGAGGTCCATGACCTCCTGGAGGTCAATTAGAGCAAGATTTGTCTAGATATTCCTGGAACTATGGCTGAATGAATGATTAATATGCTTGTAACAGATAAGGGGGTCCTTGACCAATGGTTGGGCCTCAAACTGGGCCTTGAATCAAACAAGACAAGTTTGTAGGATAAGGTTTCTTATCAGGGTCATAATAGGAAGGGTTTTTTATGGACAGATGTTCTTCTAGATAATTCTGGAGGCCCATGACCTCCTGGAGGTCAATTAGATTAAGATTTGTCTAGATATTCCTGGAACTATGGCTGAAGGAATGATTCATATGCTTAGAACAGATAAGGGGGCCCTTAACCAATGGTTGGGCCTCAAACTGGGCCTTGAATCAAACAAGACAACTTTGTAGGATAAGGTTTCCTATTAGGGTCATAATAGGAAGGGTTTTTTTATGGACAGATGTTCTTCTAGATAATCCTGGAGGCCCATGACCTCCTAGAGGTCAATTAGATTAAGATTTGTCTAGATATTCCTGGAACTATGGCTAACTGAAAGATTAATATGCTTGTAACAAATAAGGGTGTCCTTGACCGAAGGTTGGGCCTCAAACTGTGCCTTGAATCAAACAAGACAACTTTGTAGGATAATGTTTTGTAACATACTCGTCTGTTAGCAATGTTAGAAGCACACTCAGAGGCACAGGGCACCCCTGTGGATTCCGGTGTTTACCAAAGCCCTTTTTGGGCCCCGGGCTTTCGGCTGCAGGAACCTACAAGGAGTTGTACCTCAAAAATGAGGTACCGGCAAGGATTAGGCAAAATGTAGTTGAAGATCAGGCGAAAGGGTTAAGGCAGGCGGCAAGAATCAAAGTCAATAAACACGCAGGAGTCAGAAAAACAGGAATTCAAAAACAGTATAAACGCTTTGGCAGGAGTTGTGAACAGAAGTCAGCTTGGGCACTGTTACAATGGAGACCAATGTAACAACGGCAGCATAATTTGCTCCTAGCCAGGGCACGTGAAGAATGAGGAAGTGCGTGCCTGCGCACCAAGATACATGTAGAGATGTGCCGGGGCAATCTCCCGGCACGTCTTACAGGATTCCTATTAAAGTCATAAACCTCTTATTACAGATGCAAGGAGATCACCCAAAAATCATCCTGCCTCTTCTGCTCCCTGATCTTTTTTTATGTGATAAATGTTGGAGGCATTGAAGAATAACAAAATCTTTATTACTAACCAGGACCTCTCTGGCCCCTCCCAAACCATGCCACTTAGGACCCCGTATATGACAACAAGATATAGCAGGGTATCCAACCATAACTGATATTTCTGTGAAATTTGAAAAGAAAAAGTGGCCTGAAGGCATTTTAATAGTTAGAGATGATACGTAAGGGGGAAATTTCCTCAAGTTTAGAAGACCTCTGGAGCTCTTAAAGACCAACCAATCAGATATTTGCATTAAAACAGGTAACCATTAAATGTAGCCTGCCCACTGGTTGCTGTGGGTTGGCAGACAAAGCTTTTCCTGTTTTAACATGACCCACCTTATGAACCATGACTTAATGCAAGAGTCATATTTAGTCATGAGAACCTCATTGAGTCTTCTGCACAAAATGGTCCATAGCTGTAAATTTCCATTGATTCTATCAGTGATGTGACTAACCATGGATCAGCCTGTTCCGATGGGACCGTTCCATATGTTCAGTGCCTCATTCTCCCTTGATAGTTGTTGAACTTTTTCGGAGTTATGTATTACCTCCACCACCAATGGGAAGATCTTTTTCTTCTACTCATATTTAATGTCATTATATAAAAGACACCTTATCATTATCTTAACAACCTCTGACCATCTGGATGAGACCCCATTCTGCACTCAGACTGAGATATTAAATTTATGCCTCGGGTCTACAATACCAAAGTGGTTTCTCTCAGCCAGAACCCTAAAAGTTGACTTGGACAGACATACTTTGCTCCAATACTTCTGCTGACAAATGATCAAATATAAACTGCGGGGATTATTGGCTTTCTGCCTACAGGCGGAGGAAATAGTCTCATAAATATTTGCTCAAGACATTAATAAATTTGAAGTGTTGACTTAAATAGAAAGTTTAAATATTTCAGACCCAGAGCTCAACTTCCTGAATTAACTTGTTTTTTTTTTCACTTGGGGAAGGCAGCAGTCAAGACACCATTTTTATAGGGTACTCTCATGTTATATATGTCTATAGAATGTGAGTGTTATTATGCTCTTAAATGGTTTTAGACTCAGTTACGATTTCAATTCATTTAAATGATCTTTAATATCTATATGTTGTAACTAGAAATAAATACTATATAGACTATCGCTATTTAATTTTTTTCTAAGAAAATCATACAGTTATAAGACCTGTTATCCGGAAACCCATTATCCAGAAGGCTACGAATTACGCTAAGGTCGTCTAACATAGACTCCACTTTATCCAAATATTTCACATTTTTAAAACTGATTTCCTTTTCTCTGTAATAATAAAACAGTCGCTTGTACTTGATCCCAACTAAGATATAATTAATCCTTATTGGAAGCAAAACCAGCCTATTGGGTTTATTTAACGTTTACATGACTTTCTAGTAGACTTAAGTTCTGAAGATCCAAATTACTGAAAGATCTGGAATACCCCAGGTCCTCTAAGCATTGAATAAAAACTGATAAATTTGGCCCAGGGTTCCCCCCTTTCTTCCTATTGGGTTTAATTAATGTTGAAATTATTTATTAAGTAGATTTAAGGTAGGATGATCCAAATTACAAAAAGAACCCTTATCCAGTAAACCCCAGATCCAGAGAATTCTGGATAACAGGTTCCATATCTGTACAATTCTTACAGTTTCTTGTTATGGCTAAATTTGTAGGAACACTGTGAAAAATATATTCTCTCTCTTATCAGGTTCTAACTGGCCCAGGATTGGAGTGTAACATTGTATTCTTGGTAATAAAAGATGAAAGTTGTGAGCGTAGATCAGACATGTATGTTCTGAGGTTCATAGTAAAATGCTGGACTGCTGGCAACCATCAACATTTCTTTGTTCCTTGTTTTTTTCCTGGTTACTGTCTAGACACGAATCTCTCCTGGGGGACAAAAATAACTACGAATGTATGGAAGAAAACAGAAATATTAAATGTGTGCTTCGAGCACATTAGCCGATGATAACACTAAATAGCTTCTCTGTATTTACTGCACCTTTTTATTGAAGTCTTGGTCCATGTTCTTCCACGTCGATTCTACACGCCAAAGTGCTCTAAAGCTCATTAGATCTATTCAAAATATCTCCCATGCTTTGATTGGATTCCAGATATAGTAATTAACGGCACCAGTCAGCGATTTATTATCTTAAAATGCCTTTATTGGGACATAGGCTCTGACCCCAAACACCCGGCAACGTTTCAGACCACTCTCTGTCTTTTTCTCTTTTCCGCTTGAGAAAAGACAGAGAGTGGTCAGAGCCTATGTCCCAATAAAGGCATTTTAAGATAATAAATCGCTGACTGGTGCCGTCAATTACTATATGTGGTCTGATTGAACGGATTGAAGTTGGAAACCGTTGGACGTGCATCGGATTAAAGCAGTTCGGAGGTGAGGGTGCTGACTGTGAAACTTGTGAAATTGATTGGATTCCAAAACATATCAAAGAAAGTTGATAATACAACTCCTAATGTTAAGTTCTTTGCCTGTAAACTTGTTTGTGGCTCAACATATGTCACGTTTTAGTGATTCTCTTGGCAAGAAAGTTCATTTGCTTCTCTTGATGTACAAGGGAAGACTGGTTTTGTACTTTATCAGGGTTATCCATGAAAATTATATATATATATGGATAATTAAAGGCCAGGTGAAATATCTTCTCTCCACTATGCAATAGTCCTGGTGAGTGGGATTTTCAAGAGAAAGGTTAAAGAAGCCTTTTTTATTGAACCAGTACTAGCGTCATGGTCTGATGGAATTTTCTTGTGAAGGGGGCACCTGGATTTGAACCAGGGACCTCTTGATCTGCAGTCAAATGCTCTACAACTGAGCTATACCCCCTTGCCTTAGATATGAACCTGTCCTGCATATCTTTGCTGAAAACCTTTCTTCTAAATCTAAATCAAATGGTTTATATACAGCACCTTTCCACCAGAGTAATGCTGTTAGAGGCCTTCAACATTTTTGGGTTCAGGTCCAATATGGCCCAATATTTGGCTGGGCCCCTTTAACTCCATGAAAACATAAGATAGCCCTGAATAGTTCAATGGATACCCATTATAGTAAACATGAAATCACCAACTAGGGGTGACAGCCCCAATGTTTGTGCACTACTGCTGTAAGGGCTTTGGCCCAGGGGTGGTTCAGAGAATTTTCTCTCCTAGGCGGTCATGGGAGTGGTACAGAATTGTCCAATCACCTGAGGCATAGGTGTTCTCATTTGTCAGATGACAAACAATCTCTTTATTCTAGATGGTACAGTTTGTCAACCCAACTGACCTTCAGGACTTGTAATATATTGACTGCTTTGGACCCCCAAAATTAAATTTCAAAAATTTCTATACCAAATTTTTTCTGATTTGTTTGAGATATTTTACGCAGAGGTGAATGAGATGGTACATTACACATTGAATAAGCATTCCACTAGTTTTTACTAGTGCAGTACCTAAAGCAACCAGTCAGGCACGTATAATCTAAAGTCCTTTTACTTTTTCTACAGTTTTTGCAATTTCAATGTTTCTAGTCTTGCTTGGAATTTATATTTTTAATTTCAATTCAATTCAATTACTAGTGATTTTCTGAAAGGATAAATCAGCACTGTTCCAAATGGCTGCATCCGTTTACTAACTAAAGGAGAAACAAACCCTTGCTGCTAAAATCCCCTAACCCCCTACCCTACATAGACCCCCTACCTGCTCCCCCCCCCAGCCTAGGTGGTACCTTTGCTAAATGCCCCTAAGTCTTTACTTACCCCTTGGTGCAGATTCTGTCCAGCGGAGTTCATGGGCACCATCTTCAGCTGCTCTGGTAACCTTCGGGTCTTCTTCCAGCGCTTTGGAATTTCTGTTCCAACTTCGCATGCGCTGGTATTCCACCGGTATGCCATAAAATGGCTGCTGTGAACACCGATGCCCTGAATCTGCACTGAGGGGTAAGTAAAGAGTTAGGTGCATTTAGCAAAGGTACCACCTAGGCTGGGGGGAGCAGGGAGGGGGGTCTATGTAGGGTAGGGGCTAGGGGATTTTAGTAGCAGGGGTTTGGTTCTCCTTTAAGCCAAGCTAAAATTCTTATTTTTTCAAATTTCAAAAAAATGTGGCTACTAAAGACCAAGGTATTATTGGAGTCCATGAAATGGAGCAGTATTTCTAATAATAATAATAATAATAATACTATTATCATATCAGGGTGGGGTTCGACACCTGGTCAATGAAGCAAGTTTGAAGCCCCCTACTATGCCAGTCGCAGTTGTCCAAGGTTGGACATTTCCAAGCTCAATACTTAGAATATGAAACAATTGTTGTATGGTGTAATTACATGCCATTTGTTTGATTTAATTTTCTCGTTAATGAGTCCGACTTAGGTTGGGGCCCCAAGGCAACTGCCCTCTCTGCCCTATGCCCAACCTGGCCCAGTAAACATGAATAAATACATGACAAGGGGAGCATTTTTGCAAGCGTTGAATAATTCCTGCGTCTTCATCTTTTTCCCCCCAAGCTAAAGGCATGGCAGGAAATCCTTCTCCTAAATGTGATGACACACACGTTTTTAATTTACTGGTTGTTGTGTGGAGTAAATTAGCAGGACGTTATTTGCTGTTTCTTCCATTAAAAGTGACAGTCTGCAAGGTTGGACATTTCACCCAGAAGCTCTCAAGGATGCAGCAGACACACATTGAAATCATGAGCAATTCAACATGAATTAACATCAGAACCGTAAAACATAATGGAAAACACCCCATGTGGTCACTGTTCACTAGCATCAATGGAGTTTAACCCCCTCTCACTGCAAAGGAAAGAATAAAACTCCTGTGTCCAGGTCCTGTAATGTTAGGAGACCATTAGGAGACTCAGGAAAACTATGAAAGATGGAATCATCTTGGGCAACCATCTGCTTTCTTTCTACTGTGCCCGAAGTCCATCTGGTGTCGTGTGCAGATCACTTTTTCGGTCACGTCTGAAAGAACATTCTGAATGCTGATCTACAATATAAAATGACAACCCAAAGTAATACCAAAGAAAAAAATGATGATTTGATTTTCAGTTCATCGATCAACTGTGGCATTTATTAGGATATAAGGTGAATATTGAAAGTTACTTGTAACAACACATGTGAATAGACATAACATTGGTGTTTAGACATTTCATGTTCCTCCTTTCTGGTCCAACATGTATTTTGAACCACTTACTGATAACAAAGTGATGTCACCCTAACTATCTGGGACTCCTTAGGTTACAGATATAAAGAAATATTGGGGTAACAGTCACCCTGCTATAGTTCCAGGGGTACCCAGGGTACAAATAAGCACTCACCCCAAATCTCCCCCTAACTGACCTCCAGGCTGGGCCCTCTTAGCTCATAACAAGGTTACAGATATATAGAAACATTGGGGTAACAGTCATCCTGCTGTAGTTCCAGGGGTACCCAGGGTACAAATAAGCACTCATCCCAAATCTCCCCCTAACTGGCCTTCCGACTGGGCCCCCTTAGCTCATAACAAGGTTACAGATATATAGAAACATTGGGGTAACAGTCACCCTGCTATAGTTCCAGGGGTACCCAGGGCACAAATAAGCACTCACCCCAAATCTCCTCCTAACTGACCTTCAGGCTGGGCCCCCTTAGCTCATAACAAGGTTACAGATATATAGAAACATTGGGGTAACAGTCATCCTGCTGTAGTTCCAGGGGTACCCAGGGTACAAATAAGCACTCATCCCAAATCTCCCCCTAACTGGCCTTCCGACTGGGCCCCCTTAGCTCATAACAAGGTTACAGATATATAGAAACATTGGGGTAACAGTCACCCTGCTATAGTTCCAGGGGTACCCAGGGCACAAATAAGCACTCGTCCCAAATCTCCCCCTAACTGGCCTTCAGGCTGGGCCCCCTTAGCTCATAACAAGGTTACAGATATATAGAAATATTGGGGTAACAGTCACCCTGCTACAGTTCCAGGGGTACCCAGGGCACAAATAAGCACTTTAATAGTAACATCACAAAAAAAAGTGGAAAAATGTGCCCGGGAGTTTCATGTCATTATTCTATTAAATAATTATAATTTTAAAAAAGTATATAGATATGATTAAAACTGCTCCTGTATTTTATATACAGAAGCCAGGAGTATTCCTGGTGGTGTAACTGGAATCACCTGGTAGCAATATGGGCCCCTGGGTGTGTTTCTGGATACACATCTCCTCTCCTCTGGACATGCAGGCACACAAACACCTCTGCTGTTCTGCCCACAATATGGCAGTTGTAGCTCCTAAAAGGGTGTGGGCACCCCCTGCACCCCCAGTAGTTAGGCCGCTGAGTAATCAGGAAATTCATAAACTACCACTTTAATTAAATAGGTTGATGGTCCTGGAGAACTAGAGGAAAGTTTTATTGAGCATGGACATTATAAGGAACCATCCTCAATAGGTGGCAGAACTCACAGAGGATTCTGGGAGTTGTAGTTAAATAGCTATAGAGCTGCGGGTTGCATTATCAATAATGAAGTCCCACACTGTATTGTGCGCTGGGTTCTTGAACATCCAATAACAATGAAATGAGCTGTGGAATGAAGTGAAGAATAATCAAATTGCCCTGTATATAGTTACAGCGCTGCTCATCAGATTGCACACAGGGCCGGTAAATGAATATGTTACAGGTCAGAGCAGACATTTGCCAGAACCGAGTTATTGCGACCTCAACAGAGGCTAAAGCGAATAATGCTACGAGACTATGTCAGTCCCTCCGAGACTTTCAATTACTTTATAAGTACCTCCACCCTTCACCCGGTGGCCGCACTCCCATCTCTCGTCCCCCCCCCCTTTTTTTAATAACAAAAAAACAATAAATTTAAAAGGTTATGACAAAATCTCGCACTTTCTTCTTGCTTTCTTCTCTTGGCTAATGTGTTGTTTTTAGTAGTATACAGTCAGCCCGCTGGAGATTTATAGGCAACAGCAAAGTCTAAAGTTATGACATTTTAGTCTTTCGCCTGCGCCTGCCTCGCTTTCCGATGGTGGGAGGTCCTGAAGCTCGTCCAAAATAATTATAAACAAAAGAAAAAAAAAAGGGTATTTGGTGGTGAGCACAGACAATATTAGCATTGAGAGAATGGAGACTGGACACATAAAAATAACAAATAGTAAAAGTAATTGCTTCTCATATATATACGGTATGCAGGGCCGCCATCAGGGGGGGCACAGGGGGTACAAGGGTATGGGGGCCTGGCCTGAAGGGGGGCTGAACTTTTCGAAAGACCCGGGCGCCCCTTGACATCACCGAAGCCTGCCGCCTCCTTCCGAAGTCCCAAACAGCTGAAAGTCCTGAATCGATGAAAAGACCCGAACCATGAAAAACAACCGAAATGAAGAAAGAAAAATATGGATGGGTCACGACAATTTTATACGGGGTCCCGTGATTTCTAACGGCGGCCCTGACTGTATGTATATATCAGCATGACATCATAAGAACGCCCTCTCATAACGTCTACGCCTGTTACCACCATCAGTCACTGGCATCCCAGAACCTTTCCCTATTGACTTCTTCTGTGCAACCTTTCACTACACCAGTGATCCCCAACAACATGTTGCTCTCCAACCCATTGGATGTTGCTCCCAGTGGCCTCAAAGCAGGAGCTTATTTTCGAGGCAAGTTTTGGTTGTATAAAAACCAGATGTACTGCCAAACAGAGCCTGATTGTAGGTTGACAATCCACATAGGGGCTCTAAATGGCCAATCACAGCCCTTATTTGGCAGCCAAAGAACATTTTTCATGCTTGTGTTGCTCCCCAACTCCTTTTAATTCTGAATGTTGCTCACGGGTCTAAAGGTTGGGGATCCCTGCACTAGAGCATCCATTTGAAACAACTGATTGGCTCTCCAGTTTTGGTTCCTGGGGAATATGGTTGCCTCCATGTTTAGGAGTTAATACATTGGTTGACACTTGATCATGAGACTGCCCCAAACCAGGCATTATAATTTCATAATTGGTGATTTTTCCAACAGTGGACTATGGCGCAAATTCACTAAGCACCGAAGCGCCGAACGCTAGCGTTAATTCGCTAGCGTTTGGCATTTTTCGCTACTGCGCAAATTCACTAACGAACGCTGGCGTAATTTCGCTAGTGTTACTTCGCACCCTTAGGCCAGGCGAATTTTCGCTAGCGACGTAACTACGCAAATTCACTAACTTGCGCAGTGTACTGAACGCTACCTTTTACGCCAGACTTCCTTCGCCACCTCAGACCTGGCGAAGCGCAATAGAGTAGATAGGGATTGTTTCAAAAAAAGTCAAAATTTTTTCTAAGTCCCAAAAAACGCTGGCGTGTTTTCTACATGATGGGTGGGTGATAGGCTGAAAAAGATCGAAAATATTTTTGGGGCTCCCCTCCTTCCCCCCTACATTTCCTGACTCATGGCAACTTACCTAGACAGTGGGCACATGTGTAGGGCAAAATAACATTTTTATTTGCTGATTTGAAGGTTTTCTAGGCATTTGAAGTGGTGATACGTGTTCCTCCATTGAAATTTGAATTTCGCGCCGTATGTAAATGAACCATCGCTAGCAAAACTTCGCTTCGCTTGGCGAATTAACGCTAGCGCAACTTCGAAAACTTACGCTACCCCTGTGCGCAACTTCGGATTTTAGTGAATTTGCGGAGCGCTGGCGAAAATACGCCTGGCGAAGTGTGGTGAAGTGTGGGGAAGTTGCGCCTGGCGCAACTTCGCATCTTAGTGAATTTGCCCCATAATCTTTACCATAAGCTAACAGGCTAATTTAAACATTTTCTGCAGGTATTCCTTCATAGGATCCCTGGCCTTATTCCATGTATAATACAGGTATGGGATATCTTGTCCAGAACCTGTTCTCCAAAAAGGCCATTCTCCACAGACTCAATTTTGATTTCCATTTTCTCTGTAATAATAAAGCAGTACCTTGTACATGGATGGGATCCATTATTCATAATCAGAAGCGTAGTCAAGTTCACAGGCCGGGGTCAACCAAAAAGTAACGCATTACAGAATCAGGATCCAAAGAATGATCAGTAACAGGCAGTGGTCAGTACAGGCAGCAGAATGACAAAGTCAGGGACTGGCAAGGGTCAAGAACAAACACACCTTGGAACTATGGAATAGATCTTTACATTGGGCAGTGACAATTTGCCCGCTGCCCCTTTAAATATTCTAATTTCACGATAAGCGAGATTATGTCAATGCTTGCGTCAAACCCACAAGTCCTAGTCCACTAGCGTGTGCGATTAAGGATGTGGCACACGACAAGAAAACAGTGGTAGAGGGAAGAGGAAGCTGGTGGGCATCCCTGCTACAGAGGCTTCCTTAATCCCATGCATGGGACCCAACGTTGGGCCTGCTCTCGGATTTTCCCATTTAGGTTGGAACTGCACCTACATGAGTCTCTGTTTGGCAATACACCTGTTTTTTATTCAACCAAAACTTGCCTCCAAGCCAGGAATTCAAAAATAACCACCTGCTTTGAGGCCACTGGGAGCAACATCCAAGGGTTTGGAGAGCAACATGTGATTGGCCATTTGGTAGCCCCTTTGTGGATTGTCAACCTACATTGTGGCTCTATTTGGCAGTACACCTGGTTTTTATTTTTATACAACCAAAACTTGCCTCCAAGCCTGGAATTCAAAAATAACCACCTGCTTTGAGGCCACTGGGAGCAACATCCAAGGGGTTGGAGAGCAACATGTTACTCACGAGCCACTGGTGGGGGATCACCAGTCTAAGGGAAAAAATATTGCAGCTTCTACCAACATGTATAAACAAATATATACATAGAAAGGAAACTTTTTGCCTACAGCGAAAAGTTAAAATTAAAAAGTTAAGTTAAAATATACCCAGCTGTGGTTGCCCCAACCTTGATTGTAGATGAAAGAGAAGATAGCCCCAGTGGACTATGGAACAATCTGATAAAGCCGATATTATATCAATGAAAAATAAAAGCTCCACAGAACTCCACCCAGAGACCCCCGAGCACACCTTTCCATGGCTTGGAACGCTCTTGCCCGCTTTATCTGTATTCATGACCTCTGAAGTGTTTACAAAACGAGCAGACTTGTAATAATAATTGCAGACACATGTCGACGAGTGGGAATCCATGTTTGCGAGAGATTTAGCTGATGTCTACATCGCTTTTATAGAGCAGCCCCGGCTCTTGGATGACATCAGATGGAGGCTGGTTGCTCGTTTTTCTTTCCTAAGAGGGAGGAAGGGTGGGTTTATTATTTTTAACTGGTAAAAAGTTTTATGAGAAAAGGAGAGGGAGAAGCAATATTTCCCCTGGAGGCCAATCCACTCTATCTAACGTTTCCTTGCAAACACCCCAATGAGAGCTACAGTTGGCTTTTCCAGTCCATAAAGTCCATAGCTTATGTAAAGCTGTGGGGGAGAAGCTTTGGGGGTAGAAAGAGAGAATTTTCCTTTCTGCCCAAAAGAGGCTAAAACACAGATCTTGATTTAACGACTGCCAGTTCTTTTTATTTTGGGGTTGGGGGGGAAGCTATAAAGAATTCCCAACGAAGAGTCCAGTCAAAACATCCCTATGAGCAGTTTAATGGCCACCTAATCCAGAGCACATGTTATTAGCTCGCCTGCCACTAATTAGCCCAGTTAGATCACAAACTGTGACTTAAAGGTGCGGCCTCATTTACTAAGATTTATTGGAGGTTCCAGAAGAAGGAAAGCACTCGACCATGTAACGCCCTTCCGAGCAGTTTTCAGGCTTTGTTTTATGGTTGAAGATATTTCCAATAGACGTGGAAGCCAAGAGCCCGTGTCTAGCTATGATACATTCCAAGCCGTATATAAAAGCAAATACATGCTGCTTTGATTAGGAGCGAAAGAATTCTGAAAGATTTAAATGTTGGATTACAGGGCAGATTTAGAGAGTTCAGAAGGGTCGACATTGAAAGAAAACTTTTTTAAAAAAAATGAATAAATTGAAAAATCCCTGCCCCAAATAAATTACTTTGGTCGGCCTGCTCGTATACATTTATATGGACATATATTAAAAAAATATGACGTCGTCAGAGGATTTCATCATAAATTATACAGTGGGGAAATATTCTGGAAAATTCCAAAAATGTCATAGAGAGAGAAATGAACAGCAGATAAATGTTGTTTTGACCACCCAGTCTGCCCCGTTTTTTGGCTGTCCTGTAAAAAGCGATTTTTCTTTTTAACCTATAGGCACCCGTGGACCACCCGTCTAAGGCGCAAATTCACTAAGCGCCGAAGCGCCGAACGCTAGCATTAATTCGCTAGCGTTTGGCATTTTTCGCTACTGCGCAAATTCACTAACGAACGCTGGCATAATTTCGCTAGTGTTACTTCGCATCCTTACGCCAGGCGAATTTTCGCTAGCGACGTAAATTCACTAACTTGCACAGTGTACTGAACGCTACCTTTTACGCTAGACTTCCTTCGCCACCTCAGACCTGGCGAAGCGCAATAGAGTAGATAGGGATTGTTTCAAAAAAAGTCTAAATTTTTTCTAAGTCCCAAAAAACGCTGGCGTGTTTTCTACATGATGGGTGATAGGCTGAAAAAGATCGAAAATATTTTTGGGGCTCCCCTCCTTCCCCCCTACATTTCCTGACTCATGGCAAATTACCTAGACAGTGGGCATATGTGTAGGGCAAAATAAAATTTTTATTTGCTGATTTGAAGGTTTTCTAGGCATTTGAAGTGGTGATACGTGTTCCTCCATTGAAATTTGAATTTCGCGCCGTATGTAAATGAACCATTGCTAGCGAAACTTCGCTTCGCTTGGCGAATTAACGCTAGCGCAACTTCGAAAACTTACGCTACCCCTGTGCGCAACTTCGGATTTTAGTGAATTTGCGGAGCGCTTGCGAAAATACGCCTGGCGAAGTGCGACAAAGTGCATCTTAGTGAATTTGCCCCTAAAGGTGCAACACTAGGCACTGGCCAAAAGCCGTAGACACAGTCCTGACTAACCTGATTAATGCGATTCATTAATAGGCCAAGATGACTCCAAAACCATGAGCAAAGCTGGTAAAATACTTTTGCAAACAGCATATTTCATGTTTTTCTTTTTAATTTTTAAACTAAATCTGAGTTTGAGTCCTTTGAAATCAATGTATCAGCAAGAACACAACATCAGAGCAGGATCTGTATTTTCGGTTAAAAATGAAAGAAAGAAGTAGCATGGGCATGAATGGTTTTGCAGGGTGTTGACAATCAACAAAGTTCATTCGCTGTGGCCCATTGCACGTTGGAGACAAGGTTACTGTTAAAACTGGTGGAATAAATCAGGCCCAACAATTACATGCAGTAGGCTGGTGATCACACAAACCATTGAAGTTCTGGTTTTGCCCAGCCTTGTCCATATCTGACCGATGGTTGTCACTTAAAGGGATACTGTCATGGGGAAAAAAAAAAATTCCAAATGAATCAGTTAATAGTGCTGCTCCAGCAGAATTCTGCACTGAAATCCATTTCTCAAAAGAGCAAACAGATTTTTTATATTCAATTTTGAAATCTGACATGGGGCTAGACATTTTGTCAGTTTCCCAGCTGCCCCTGGTCATGTGACTTGTGCTCTGATAAACTTCAGTCACTCTTTACTGCTGTACTGCAAGTTGGAGTGATATCACCCCCCCTCCCTTCCCCCCCAGCAGCCAAACAAAAGAGCAATAAGAAGGTAACCAGATAACAGCTCCCTAACACAAGATAACAGCTGCCTGGTAGATCTAAGAACAACACTCAATAGTAAAATCAATAGTAAAATCCCATGTCCCACTGAGACACATTCATTTACATTGAGAAGGAAAAACAGCAGCCTGCCAGAGAGCATTTCTCTCCTAAAGTGCTGGCACAAGTCACATGACCAGGGGCAGCTGGGAAATTGACAAAATGTCTAGCCCCATGTCAGATTTCAAAATTAAATATAAAAAAATCTGTTTGCTCTTTTGAGAAATGGATTTCAGTGCAGAATTCTGCTGGAGCAGCACTATTAACTGATTCATTTTGAAAAAAAAATGTTTCCCATGACAGTATCCCTTTAAGTCAATAGCAGGAGGCAAGACACATTTCTGCTGGGGGAATAGGGAGAACCCTACATACCCCAGTCCGCACATGATTAATTAATTTTAAAGCACAAGGAAACCCTCAACATGAGTCTTGTCAGGGGTGTAACTACAGAGGAGGCAGACCCTGGGGGGCCCAGGAAGTATAGGGGGCCCTATGAGGCACTAATTAATTACTAATTTTAATATATAAATTGGTAAAAGCTTATTTAGTGCAGAGACACACTCTCAGATTCAGGGAGATTAGTCGCCCAGTGTCAAATCTCCTCTTCTTTGGGGCGACTAATCTCCCCAAACTGCCTCCCGCTGGCTAGTATGTAAATCGATGGCGGGGTGGCAATCGGTGCGCTTCGTTTTTCAAGGTCGCCCGAAGTTGCCTTACGAGGAAATTCCAGGCGTCTTCAGAAAACAAATCGCTCCGAGTACTCAGATTCAGGGAGATTTAGTCACCCAGCGATAAATCGCCTCTTCTTCTGGGTGACTTATCTCTCTGAACTGCCTCCATTAGTCACCCCGAAGAAGAGGCGATTTATCGCTGGGTGACTAAATCTCCCCCAATCTGAGTGTGTGTCTCTGCCCTTAGAGTGTCTATGCACAACAATAAAGATTGAATTATTTAGGCAGGGTCTGCAGTCTTAACTATGTGCCCAATCCGCAAGTGACCAAACTATCCTGGAGGATAACACCAGCAGAAGAAAAATGGAGACCAGGATCCTTATAATATAAGTACATCTACTCTGGGGTGATGCAACATATGTACGTGGATTTTGAGTGCATTTCAGGGGAGCCCTGGTAGTACCTTTGGGGGTTACTTTGTCCTGCAGCTGAAGCCAGTTTATCAAAGAATTTTTTTTTTTCGTTCTTGATTTTAAAAACTTCTATTTACCCCACCCCCTTTTGACAAGGAGATCAAAGCTGGAGAGATCCAATGGGCACGCCAGACTTCGTTCAAACGGAAATCATTTGATCTCTCCACGAGCCCTGAGAATTTTCAAGTTAAAGGTCTAGAAGAACCTTCTTCAGTCTGAGAAAAGGAAAGTTGAAAAACATTCTGCGTCATATCCCCGAGAGAATTTGAGAAAAAAAAAAACAGCGCACCTTTTTTGTATGTTCACCTGGTCACCATAAGACATAAACTCTAATAGCCCCTAGCTTTTTTTGAATTGTAAATCCAGAATAAGAATAATAAAGAAGAATCAGAATACAGAGTCAAATCTGAAATGAAAATGGTTTTTTTTTCAAAATTCATTAGAAAAGGGTAGATTGCAAGCTCTGTTGTCATTAATATCTGACATCTTATTGGAAATGGCTTGTTAACTTGCAGAATAAATAAATCATCATGGAGGTGAAGAACGAACAAAATCCCTTCTAAATGGTTAAATTCCATCGGGGGCTTTTAGGGCGCTGTCTCAGCCCATCAGGAAAGGGTTACGCCTCCATGTGACACCGAAGACCTTCTGCTGATTCTATTACTCAAACAAAACAGGCAGCGATTTGCTCTAAGTACACCTTCCTTTTGGCAACAGTTTTGTCTAGCGTCTATACCCTGAAAAAATAATAGAGAAAGTAAACTCATGGACAAATGAAAATAAATGAGATAATCCTGCTTGATCCCCTATAAGTCCCTCGGTCAGAGTGGGCCTGCCAATCATTGGGGTTTTTTTTTGTTCTTTCTTTTTATTAATATTTTTAATGAAAATCACTGTGACTCTGTCTGAACCATATTCAATGATCAGCACGTGAGTATGAAATGTGGATAACAACTCATAAATCACGCTGATAACAACATTAAAAAATGTGGCTTTTTTGGGCAGTAATTTTCGTTAAAAAGTGTTGTAAATTTCCTAAATCAATCTGTGCAGGGGTGTTACTACAGAGAAACAGACCATGGGGGGCTCAGAAGTGCAGAGGGCCCAGGGAGGCCCTAATTAGTGAGCAATTTCAATATACAGATATGGGACATGTTATCTACAATGCTCTGGACCTTGGGATAAGGGATCTTTCTGTAATTTGGAGCTTCATACCTTAAAGGGATACTGTCATGGGAAAAAACATTTTTTTTCAAAATGAATCAGTTAATAGTGCTACTCCAGCAAAATTCTGCACTGAAATCCATTTCTCAAAAGAGCAAACAGATTTTTTTATATTCAATTTTGAAATCTGACATGGGGCTAGATATATTGTCAATTTCCCAGCTGCCCCAAGTCATGTGACTTGTGCTCTGATAAACTTCAATGACTCTTCACTGCTGTACTGCAAGTTAGAGTGATATCACTCCCCCCCCCCCGCAGCCAAACAAAAGAACAATGGGAAGGTAACCAGATAGCAGCTCCCTAACACAAGATAACAGCTGCCTGGTAGATATAAGAACAACACTCAATAGTAAATTCAAGGTCCCACTGCGACACATTCAGTTACATTGAGTAGGAGAAACAACAGCCTGCCAGAAAGCATTTCTCTCCTAAAGTGCAGGCACAAGTCACGTGACCAGGGGCAGATGGGAAATGGACAAAATGTCTAGATTTCAAAATTGAATATAAAAAAATCTGTTTGCTCTTTTGAGAAACGGATTTCAGTGCAGAACATGTTTGCCGATGAAAGGATCCCTTTAAATAAAGCCAATAGGCTGGTTTTGCTTCCAATAAGGATTAATTATATCTTAGATGGGGTCAAGTACAAGCTTCTGTTTTATTAAATATTATTATTATTATTATTATCCCTCTCTACATTATACTAACAGTTCATTTAAAGGTGAACAACCCCTTTAAGTTTGACAGAAAAAACAGGTATGGAACCTGTTATCCAGAATCCTATGGGCCTGGGTCTTTCTGTAATTTGGACAGAAACTCAAAGAGTGAAAACGTAGGAACACGGCTATTTAATTTCATTAAGACCAGTTGACTCCACATAATAAGGACATGATTATATAGAGAGACTCCCAGCCAACATCCTAATGATTTAATGCTGAATAAAGACCAAAATGGTGGGGCGGGTCCTTCCTCTCCCAAACCGTGACATTTCCATCACCCAACAGAGAGAGACGATGATTTCTGTTGACTGTGAAGTTGTTGAGAAACATTCAGACAATGGCATTATTACTCAATGGCAAACATTTGTTCTTGCTGACATGGTCTCTGAGCTTGTTTTCCATCCCTGAAGCTTTTCTATTTGCCGTCGGATAAAGGCGCGTTACCCAGGCCCCGTGCCAAGCGATACTTCACTTACAGTCAAAAGAGAGACGGATTCAAGTACATTTTGAGCTCAATGAAGGCTGATTAGGCTAATGAATACAATTTCCTAACCGATGGCGAGATGGAAATATGTCATCCTCGGCTTTCTTAGTGTCGGTAAATAAACCTGCGATTGTGTAAGAGCATTTAACTGAGAAATGCGTTCTACAGGCATGAGCCGGAATCTCCATATGGTGGGCGTGATCATTTTCTGTGTGCCGAAATGTTTTCTTCAAGTCTTTAATTATTTCTCTGCCGTAGAACCAAACCATCGAGCAATTCGTATTTCTGTAAGGAAAATAAGAGCAGAACAGACAGTAACCCTTCCAACACTTTCCTCTTGTCTCTCTCCTTATATATTAGGTGCCTATCTAGTGTTACCAATCCCTATTTCTGTAGGGAAATGAGAGCAGAGCAGACAGTAACCCTTCCAACACTTTCCCTCTTGTCTCTCCTTATATATTAGGTACCTATCTAGTGTTACCAATCCCTATTTCTGTAGGGAAATGAGAGAGAGCAGACAGTAACCCTTCCAACACTTTCCTCTTGTCTCTCCTTATATATTAGGTACCTATCTAGTGCTACCAATCCCTATTTCTGTAGGTAAATGAGAGAGAGCAGGTCTGTAATTTGATCTCTCTGCATGACCAGCGCTAGCCCAAGACCAGGAGGCTCTGTGGAACCAGCTTCAGTACTCCAGGCTCAGGCTTTTGGGCCCAGCCTGGAGGAAAGTTTGCTTTGCAGTTCTGACTCCAAGAAAGTTGGAGTTTGGAGAAGGTGTGGGGAGACCTGCACAGGTGGAGCTGAGTGGAGGCCATTGTGTTGCAGTGGAAGTGGAGGCAGGTAAGATGGAGGCCCAGGCCCCTGCCAAACAAACTGCAGACAAAAAGACTGCTGGAGGCAGAAAGTCTGAGCCATCAGAAGCCAGAAGGAGTGGAAAAAACACCCAGAGGCAAAAGAAAGTGGCTGAACTTACCCCGGGAGCAGCTGAGGAGGAAACACGTACCTTTCGTTCTGGTGCGGTGAGTACTAAATCCCCTCTTCCCAAAAGCAGAAAACACCAGCGCTCTGCATCTCTGGGGGCTTCACCTTCTGGTGCCAGTTAATGATGTGGCTTTGTGGCTGCAGCGCCAGTGCACTGTCCTTTCCCCACTGGCCCGTATATATGAAGATGATGTGTGGACAGGGGGGTGGAAAACAGAGGTAAAACTTAAGATAGTTGATAACATCCCCCAACATCTGCCCACAACCTTTTTCATTGGCAAAGAGAAGTGCGTTTGTTTCTATTTTGGCCAATCGAGAAAGTGCTTCAAATGTGGTTCCCTGAATCATCTTGCTAGCTCCTGTCTGGTGGAGAGGTGCGCTTACTGTGGGAAGATAGGTCACACAAAGAAGGTGTGTAAGATCATTATGTGCAACCTCTGTGGTAAAATAGGTCATGCCCACCGCCCGTCAAAGGCTGTAATCCCCCCAAAAGCCCCTGATCCCAAAGAGCAACCAGCTACATCAAGGGCAGTAACACCCCAGCAATCTCAGGAATCCAGCCTGAGCCCTGCACCCACCTTGCAGGAACATTCACCCAAAAAAAGGAAGAAGAAGAAAAAGGGTAAATCAGACAGTGAACAGAGAGACACCCATAGCCCTGAGGAAGGGGGCTGGCAGTTTGTTAAGACCTCAGGTAATGGAAAGAAGTCCCCTGGAATCATGTCTTTCAGCCCACAAACATCCAATCGATATGCCCAGCTGCAAAGCGAAGGTGATGATTTGGATGATGATGATGATTCTTGGGGGTCTAAAATGGAGACCAGGTTTCAGAGAATAGATAAAGAACTTTCTCTACAACAGTCAGTGCAGCATTCATCTCCCATTAGTCAGTCAACACCTATGGGTGGTGGGACCATATCAGATGATATGGTGTGTAGTGAAGCCTTGTCAGAAGTGGTTGGACCCACTATGGCCTCTTTAGAAGAGGTTCAACATGTCCTGGCATCGCCGGATATGGTTATCTCTCAGCCTGAGATGGATCCAACCACAGAGGATGAGATGGTCCCTCTTGGGGATGAGGACCCTATACTAGCAGGGGTCCAGATTAAGAGGTTTGGAGAGGGGGTATGCGAAGATGAAAGAGAAGGGAAAAAAAGCCAAATTAAAAAACCAACATGGCTACGGTACCAGTTAGGATTTACACCTCTAACGTCTGTAGCATCCGCTCTCCCAGGGCTAGATTTCTGGCCTTCTCTAGTCTCTCATCATCAGATGGAGACATTTTTTTTCCTTCAGGAGACTCGATTGACCACCAGGGCTGACATTCGGAAGGCGACTTCTGAATGGTGTCATGGGCCTTCTGTCTGGTCAATAGCGGCTGAGCCATGCGGTGGTGTAGGGGTGCTGTTCAGAGCTGCATTAAATGTTGTCATTCACCGTCTTATTGAGATCCAGGTAGGCAGGTGTCTGCTCCTTGATGTCACAGCTGGGGGTAGGAGGATGCACCTCATTAATATCTATGGGCAACACAATGCACAGGAAAGGAATACACTGCTGTCTGACATGAGGCAGTACCTCCACACCTCTCTCCCAGTGGTTCTTGCTGGCGATTTTAACCAGGTTTTAAGGCCACAAGATAGGACAAGTGCTAGAGTCAACAGGGCAGAAGGATATTTCCTTAATAATATTATCCAGCAGGCAGGCCTTGTTGATGTTGCTACCAAGGGTGGCCATAGCGGGAGGCATACTTACCACAGTGCAGGGCGATCTAGTCGTCTAGACATGGCCTTTGTTAGGGGAGGGGAGACCTTTACCGATGTACGTGAGCAGGCTGTTGAATATTCTGACCACTTTACAGTCTCTTTCTTATAGGGGGCTTCTTCTTTCCCAGCCAGAGGTAGAGGTCTTTGGAGGCTTAATGCAGATTCCCTGGCAGGGTAGTCAGCTCAGCGTTCCTTCAGGATGTGTCTTCAGAGCGAGATTGATAGGGTTGACTTTTATGACTCTGTGTCATTGTGGTGGGAGGATGCCAAGGAGTCGTTCCGAAATCTCTTCAGAAAGATATCTGTACGTAGGGAAGGAGAGAAATACAAAAGATACCTGTCCCTACGAAAGAAGTTGGAGGCCTTTATTTTGGACGGGGTGGATGGGCCAAAGTTGAACCAGCTGAAGGCCGAGATCAGGCGGCATCAGTACAGCCGATACAGATCTTTGGTTCTGGAGAGGGATTACGGGAGTTTTCACTCGCCGGGCCCTTTTCAGAATTACCGAGAATCTATGCCAGGAAGTTAGTAACAGGCCTCAAGGACACCCATGGTAAGTTGCAAACTACTAGGGAGGGCATCCTGGGTGTTGTGAGGTCTTACTATGCCAACCTTTTCCGGAACAAGGCTTTGGATAGGGACTGGCTGACTGACTACTTGGAGGCGACCCCAGGGCCTGATACGTCTAATTTGGACTTTTCCCCTTTGGAAGCAGAAATAACGGAGGCCGAGGTAAGAGCAGCTATTGACAGCCTTCATAAAAAGAAGGCCCCAGGCCCAGACGGCTTAAAAGCCGAGTTTTATAAGATTTTCAAAGAGGAGTTGGCCCCGGTCCTCGTGGAGGTCTTTAGAGACAGCCTGGCGGAGGGCATCTTGCCCCCCTCCATGAGGGTTTCTTCTTTGATCCTGCTTTCAAAGGGTAAGGACCCGGAGCATATTGAGAACTGGAGGCCTATTGCCCTTCTCAATAACGATAGGAAGATTCTCGCAAGGGTACTTTTTGATAGACTTATTCAGTTCTCAGGCACGTTATTGTCAGGCTTTCAATTCGGCACGGTGAAAGGGCGGAGCATCTTTGGGGCTCTTCTTACTATCACGGAGACCTTAGAAGTATGCAAAGCTCAGAGCAAGGGCTGCTACATTGTCTCTTTGGACCAGGCCAAGGCTTTTGACCGGGTGAATCATCAGTACCTGTGGTCTACTTTGGCAAAGTACGGCATCCCGGGCAAATTTATCCAATGGCTGTCAGTTTTGTATGAAGGGTCCGTAAGCTTCCCACTTGTCAATGGTTGGAGGGGAGATGATTTCAATGTGGAGTCTGGAGTGCGACAGGGTTGCCCCTTAAGCCCACTCTTGTACGTATTTGCCATAGACCCATTCCTGCGTGGTCTGGAGAGCTGTGGCTTGAGGGGTATATCGGTCCCCAGATGCCAGACATTGACATCCCTCGCCTACGCGGAAGATGTGACAGTTGTGGTATCCAGTCCGAAGGACAGGAGGCTGCTTAACGAAACCATCGAAAGTTACTCTGAGGCCTCTGGGTCAATGATTAACCGTGACAAGTCAGAGGCTTTTTGGACGTTGAATGGTGAGCCCGACTTCCAGCTCCCTGAATTTTCAACTGCCCCATCCCACATAAAGATCCTGGGGATAAAGTTTGGGAGGGAAGACAATTGCAGGCTAAATTGGGATACAAAACTGGATGTCGGAACAGCAAAGGTACAGCGATGGAAGGGATGGAGGCTGGCCTACAGGGAAAGGGTGAAGCTCATTAAGGCCTATCTGGTCCCTCTGTTTTTGTTTGTAGCGTACGTGTATCCATTGCCAGAATCTCTCTACGCCAGGGTCCACAGTCTGTTTTTCCAGTTACTCTGGGGACACAGGCTGAATCCAGTCAAAAGGGGGATAACGTACCTGCAGCGGAAGGAGGGTGGTTTGGGCATGTTGTGCCCAGTGGCTTTCTTTGGGTCACTTTTCATGAAGTTTAACTTTGGGGGCTTGGCCCAAGGAAATGATTCCCTGTGGGAAGTCTGTATCAGGAACTGGGTATCGCCTTTTGTAGGGACATGGTTTCAAGGCGGTAGAATGAAGAGATTTCGGATAGTACAGGGATCCCTTCCATCATACCTAGTTCTCGCTCTGAGGATTCTGAAGAGGTGGGATGTCAGGGTGGGTGAGCTGGCCACATCTTCCCGAAGGCAGTTGTATCACAGGGTGATCAGGGACTATTTTGCTGCTCCTCTTGCTCTGAGACACTGTGTGGGTGACATCCTTCAGAAAAGTCTTTGTTTTCTTAATGGCAAGAGACTCCCCCCTAAGTTTTTTGACAACTGCTGGCTTTCACTCCAAGGGAAACTCTATGTCCGAGGCAACCTGACTTATCTTACCATTGGCAGCAAAGATTGTCCCTGGGGGTGTGGGGAGGTGGAGACCCAAGAGCATTTTCTTGTCAGTTGCCCAGTGATTAGAGATGTCTATAGTCAGATGGCAGCAGCTCTTAATATCCCACTCCTGAACAGTCTGAACTATGCAGACTCAGCCTATGGGGTTCCCGCTATACACCACCCACTGGACCGTGAGACAATTTATATCATACTTGCATGCACGCGGTACCAGATCTGGCAGCATAGGTGCAGGAGATCTTTTGGCCAGTTGGGCGCTACCCCAGATAATATAGTGAAGGCAGCTCTGGCTCAGTTGAGTTTTCTGAAGGGAATTGAGATAAAGAGGTCATCATCATATCAGAACCTATGGCGAGGGATGAACCTTACTCTTTCAACTTCATGAACATTCCCTCATCTCAAGGTATATACTTATTGTTTGTGTATGGCTCCCTGGGCACTGATACTGCTCCTCTCTTTTTCTATAGGCTGGAGGTGCAGCTTTCTGTAGCCTGGAAGAATTTATTCAGATTTGAATATGAAAGTATGATGTTTTGTTTTGTTGGGTGATGAAAACAGGAGAAGTTTGCTCATTTGGGATGGTGGTGGGGGAAGGAAGGCCGTATGGACAATTCAAGACTTTGCAAACTGGCCTTTTGGTGTGTTTGATAGAAAAGTTGCCAATGGACAAAGGGATGGACTCTGCGGCCTGGAGGGTGTATGGGTGGGTTTGTGGGATTTTTGGTTATTTTTGTTTTGTTGTATGATTTGTAAACTGTCTATGAATTGATTGAATTGAATTGATCAATGTAAAGTGATCTTTTAAATAATAAAAAATATTATATATTAGGTACCTATCTAGTGTTACCAAGAAATTTTTATGAAGGGAAAATGAGAGCAGAGCAGGCAGTAACCCTTCAGTGCTATAGCCACTAATAAGAATTCAGACTGACAGCACTAAGGTTGTTCTGAGCTTATGATCACTTTGAAATAATCTCCCTTTACTGAAGTTTAAAGTGAATCTCAGCCGGTAGAGCAGTGCAGCCTGCAGCCGGGATTATCGTGTACAAACCACATGTCAAACTGTCACTTAAACATCTCCTAAACTATTGACCACTTATATTAAAAGGCCATTAATGAAGGATTAGGTTCTCTTAGGTTAAAGTGGTGTAAAAATCCAAAGAATGTCGCACCCATACAAGGCCATATTATGTGTAATGTAAACAAGGGAAAGCAAGAGGAGAACATCTTCATGTTTATTAAATATCGTTCTTCCCTTCCTATCCCGGGATCCTATTACACGTCGTGAGTCGAATGCAGCTATCCATTATCATTATAATTAAACCTCATATTTTGTCAATATGAATGCACTGTCTGAAAGTGCAAGCCTTAACAAAGGGGAAGTAAAACTATACACTGACTGCAAATATAGCGATTGAGTTATTTAGCTTTTTATTCAGCAGCTCTCCAGTTTGCAATTTCAACAATCTGGTTGCTAGGGTCCAAATTACCCTAGAAACCATGCATTGTTTGAATAAGAGACTGGAATATGAATGGCAGCAGGTCTGAATAGAATGATGTTTAATAAAAATTTGAAAGCTGGAGTGAGTCAGAAAAAGGCAAATAATTAAAAAAAACATAAAAAATAACTAATGAAGACTGATTTAGATATAGCTTAGAATTGGCCATTCTATGACGTATTAAAAGTCAAGTCAATGGATTTTATTGTCAGTTCAGCCATATACAGTAATACAGTACATACTGGAAACAAAATAATTAGTTATGGGCGAATTTGGGGCATTTTGCTTCACTGAAAAATTCGGGAATTTTCTGCGAAATGGCGAAAAATTATCGAAACGGCTGGCTTCTCGTTTTTGACGCCAGCGTCCGGTTTTTGGACGCCGGCGCACATTTGCGGCAAATTTATTATACAATGGTGAATCACAGGAATTTGCTGCGAATTCGCGCCTGGCGAATAAATTCGCCCCTCACTAAAAATAAGGTTTCTCCAGAACCCATGGTGCTACACATAGGACTATCTGAGGGTATATCAAGTGTGAGTTCTTGAGGTGAACACTAAGCAGTCCTGTTGGGCAAGGTAGACATACATTTGTGTAAAGTATTCCAGAGGTTTCTGCAGTTCTTTATGAATATATTCAGTTTAGTCCTTGAGAGTTGAGATGCCTTCACTTAAATGTTCACCTTTGAGTTAACTTTAAATATGATATAGAGAGTGATATTCTGAGACAATTTGCATTTGGTTTTCATTTTTTTTTATTATTTGCGGATTTTGCGTTATTTCACTTTATATTCAGCAGCTCTCCAGTTTGCAATTTCTGCAATCTGGTTGCTAGGGTCCAAATTCCCCGAGCAACCATGCATTGGTTTGAATAAGAGACTGGAATATGAATAGGAGAAGCCTGAACAGAAAGATGAGTAATAAAAACAATACATTTGAAGCCTTAAAGATCATTTGTTTTTTAGATGGGGTCAGTGACCCCGATTTGAAAGCTGAAAAAAGTCAGAAAAAGAAAGCAAATCATTTAAAAAACAATAAAAAAAAAAATAATGAAGATCCATTGAAGAGTTACTTAGAATTGGGCATTAGTGATGGGTGAATTGTGTCATTTCGCTTTGCTGAAAAATTCGGGAATTCTGACGCAACTTTGACAGTCAATGGGTGTCTAAATAATGTTGAAGCCGACGGTTTTGGCGTAAGCGACTTTTTTTTTTGATACCATGGAATTTTCACGGAAGTTTCGCAAATTTATTCGCCACAAATTCGCACCTGGCGAATTTATTCGCCTGTCACTACTGACCATTATATAACATCTTATAGGCCTAAATAAAGTCCTCCCTCATCTCCACCACTAATGTAATAAATATAGCAAAACAGCACCAGTGTCGAACTGGGATGCCAGGGGCCCACCAGAAAACGTTAGTCCAGGGGCCCATTCTCCAAACTATTTCTCCTCTTCCTCACCTCACTCAACCTCTATTTTTCAAGTCTCTTTTCTTTCTATTCTATTATTCTTCATCTATTTAGCCACTCTTTTACCATACAGAAGTAGGTATTAACCATGAAACAGGCCAAATAATTAGAAGCAGGAGGGCCCACCGGGAGTTTTCCTGATATCCCGGTGGGCCAGTCCGACACTGGACGGCATTGGTTAGGGTGTTTGCTAAAAACAGGGTATTTATAGGCAAACGTTGGTTGTCCAATCTGAATTTGCCACCCTAGGCTAAGGGTGTATAAAATATGCTATTATGATTAAAATACATTAATATCTTTTTGTATGCAAAAAAAAAAATACACTTTGAGCCTCATTTGTGGTCTGGATTAAGATGCAAAATGCAAAAAAGGTGCTTGTTTTTAGCACTATGTACCTTTGCCCGATGGTTACGGCACACTCAGAATGTTATACGATCTGCATCAATGTCGGACTGGCCCACCGGGATACCGGGAAAATTCCCGGTGGGCCCAGTTGTCAGTGGGCCTCTTGCTTCTAACCATTTGGTCTATTTCATGATCATTTCCTATTCCTTTATGGTAAAAAAAAGGCTTAATAATGGAAGTATAGTAAAGTAATAATAATAAAGTATAGTAAGTATATATAAAAGACTAGGAGAATAAAGAGGTTGACTACAGAGAGGAGGAATAATCGTTTGGTCACCGTTTACCGATGGGCCCACCATCTAAAGTTTTCTGGTGGGCCCCTGGCATTCCAGCCCTATTGCTGTAAACAAAGGGGGTGTTGCACTTGGGCATCTCCTTGAATCTACAATGCTGGGGGTACAAGAAACTGGGGAGAATTTCCACCTGCCTTTGAAATAAAATGAAATACAATGTACCCAGCTTCAGGCCGGTGCTTAGCATTGGCAACGGGAACAAGAAATGATCATTAAACTGTAGGGAGCACCCGTATCTCCCCAGCTTGAAAGTCAAGGAGCCCCATTTGTGTGCGTGCGTATAATTCCGAATTAAATCAGAAATACTTCATGCCTTCGAGTCGTAAAACCTACAGAGCCTGTATGAAAGGCTTCCAGCCCTTCAAAAGGGACTTTTATTAGAAAGGGAACTGCGGCCTTTACACGGACGTCCATTTACTGGCAGTGCACTAAATGTCAAGTATAAGATTTCAAGGGTGAGACATTTTATCGTTCTATCATTTTCTCTTGTCAACCCGTTCCTCGTTCATCTCTCTGATCTCAATGGGATGTGACACCGAAGGACAAAAGAGAGAAATCCTGAAACAAGATAAAAAAAAATAAATAAAAAGAACGCGCTGTTGTGCCGGTGACTGGCTCTAAAATTGGAGACTAATAAAAGTCACGTTTTCTGTAAATAAAATATAAAGAATAAGATATTTGTGTGTTAACTGAATATAATGGTGAAAACATAAAATCCCAAATTTTAAAAAAAAAAAATATTTTTTTTTTGAGTCATGTGACCTCTGCTTTTTCTTTTCTTTATTTTCTAAAATGTACTTAGTATTTATAAAAATATAAGGGGTCATTTACTGAGATGGCAGAAGCGCAAAAGTGTTATTTTAAAAGGCATTTCCATCCTGGGTCTGGTGGGCCCTGCAAAAAAAAAGTAAATGAATATCTGTGAAAATACACCTTTTTCAAATTTTCATTGATTTGCAAATTTTTCCAAAACGGGACAGATTCGCTCTCTTCACCAGGGGTGTAATTACGAAGGGGGGCTCAGGAGGTATAGGGGCCCCATAAGACCCTAATTCATATACAATTTCAATAAATATTGGTAAAACAGGTCACTTCTAGACATTTTGGTAGCCAGCAGATGTTTGCCGCAAAATTGTCTGAAATTGAGGAAAGTCACCAGAATGATAATGAGTGACAGGAGACTGGAGTACAGAGCCCAAAATCTGGTAACTCCCGACTTCTACACAAGTCCATCCCATTGCATGCTGGGTATTGTAGTCTTACATTAAAGTTGGCAAATTGTTAAACAAAAACGACATTACCCAACATGCATTGGGAGACGCAGGCTTGGCACATTAGGGCAAGAAAAAAACTTTGCCTGGCCAACGGCCCAAAAAGTAGCCGTACCTTGGCTAGTTTGTACTTTCAAAACCTGCGTAGGCTTTAAATTAGTAGCCCAATTGGTTTGGAAACCAGCCAACCTGGCAACCCTGACGTCAACTGAGTGGGTGGGAGAAAAGGGGTTGGGCTTCAGGGTGTACACCACCCCCGATAACTATTTTGCAATCAAATACACCCCTGAGGAGGGTCTTTGTTCCTGGGATGAACACTGCCCTACGTTTTGGAGAACAGAGACCTGCATTGAAAGCTGCAAAGGGCAAAAAACATGCTTCTATTTTTGAACTTTGCACCCTGCCCTAAAGGTAGTAAATGGCCCCATAATGTATCTCAGAAAAGTCTACTGAATTCAAGAGATTTTTTTTCCATGCCATAGCATTCACTGCACATGTTCCCTTGTTCAGGGGTATAAATATGGGTGACATATCTAATATCATATGGCACATATCAGGATGGGTAGGAGGGGTAGGCAGAAGGGGCATGTGCCTATTTATCTAGTTTTTATCTCGACACTGAACTGTTCCTTTAAGGCAGAGGTCCCCAAACTTTTTTGCCCATGAGCCACATTCAAAAAAGATGGAGAGCAGCACAATCATGAAGAAAGTCCCGGGGAATGCCAAATAAGGGCTGTGATTGGCTATTTGAAGGCCCCGGCCCTAAGTGTATTGGCATCCTACATGACGTTTGGCAGTACACCTGTTTTTTATACAACCAAAACTTGTCTCCAAGCCTGGAATTCAAAAATAATCACCTGCTTTGAGAGCAACATCCAAGAAGCTGGTGAGCAACATGTTACCCGTGAGCTACTGGTTGGGGATCATAAGGTATGGAGACCTGAATTAGAGAAACCCAGAAAAACCCAGATCCCAGTAACAGATTAAATTTGCAAATAGTATATGAACAAAGCATTTGTGATTTCTCTTTCATCAAAGCAACACAAACAAGGAAATGAAATGTATAAGTGGGCCAAACTGAATATAATTAAGAATGCAATCAATGGGCTTTCGGGGGCACTGCGCTTTACATGTACATGTATAGGATCCGTTATCCAGAAACCCATTATCCAGAAAGCTCCAAATTAAGGAAAAGTCTCCCATAGACTCCATAATAATCAAATAATCCAAATTTTGAAAAATTATTTCCTTTTTCTGTGTAATAATAAAACAGTATCTTGTACTTGATCCCAACTGAGATATAATTAGTGCTTATTGATCAGAATCAGCTTATTTTGTTTATTTAAAGTTTACACGATTTCTAGTAGACTTAAGGTATAAAGATCCATTATCCGGAAAACCCCAGGTCCCGAGTATTATGGATAACAGGTCCCATACCTGTACAAGCAGTTATACTCCAGTTTATCAAAGGATCACACCACCCCAAACTGATTGCCCCTGCAAACAAATGATCTCCAATTCCAATTCCTATTGTCCATATTTAGGTAGTGAACTCATTCCAAGTTAAGGTTTTTCCCAGTATCCAGAACTTACAAATTCCGTTCATTTATCCCTCAACTCCAAATAGTTTTGGATTTTTGTTCTTGTTTATTTTAAATAGATTAACAATGGACTATGTGGACCCATTAAGCTAATTATATCCGTACAACCATCCGGTCAAAGTCATCTACAATGGTTAAGAAAACACATGGATTGGCTAGAACCTCCATTATGGTTTCAGAATTCTAGAAGGTCCTGTTGGGATTGTGAACTCATCATAGCAAAATGTGCTAATCAGGATGGAATGGGGATATTTTCCCAGGATTAGCTAAATCCCAATGTTCTTGGCAGCCAGTAGTAACACCTGCAGGGAAGATATCTTGCAAGGCATGAACTGCTTATTGGGAATTGCTGTTAATGTGGTTAAACGCCCTGAATGAAGAGTAGGCCCTATTATAAATATCTCCTCCAGTTCCCTTATTGGTTATTTAAACCAAGTTCAGACCCTTAAAGTAGTGATGGTCGAATTTCTCGCAAAAAAAATCAGCAAAACTCGAATTTTGATGCCCGCAACGATTTTGATGCTCGTGTCAATTTTGACACTGGCGTTAAAGTCGATGGGCATCGAAATAGTGTTGACACGCGGCAGTTTTGACACGAGTTACTTTTCTTTTCAAGTTTTCACAGTAGTTTCGCAGGTGCCGAAACACGGGAATTCGCCACAAATTCACGCCTGGCGAATTTATTCACCCATCACTACCTTAAAGTCATGTAACTTGAAAGCTCTGGACAATGCAACAATTTTTTGTTCAAAGGTTATAAGATTTTTTTTTTAAATTTTTCTCAGGATTCAGATTTTTTATGATATAAGACCAGGATTCTAAATTCACCCAAATCCAAAAATAAGGGATTTTTGCAACTCTTTAAGAAAAAGGGAGGCTTGAAAACACATAGCCATAGTTGTGCTGTATATTTGCTTCCACAGACTTGTGTTGGTGGGATTGGTGGTGCATGATATGGTCTATAACTTGCCCCACCTTACAAAAATAGATGGTTTTAGACACAGGGCTTCTAATATCAGTGGGGGTATAATACACAAGTGATACTCAGAGTTCCCTGTATAACTCAGCCTGCAGCCTTGTGCCTTTATATGGTCACAGAACAACCCCTCAGTGACTTCTAATATCCTTATCATTTACAGTAGGGGGTACATTACCCCTTATAATACATGAGTGATACTCAGAGTTCCCTGTATAACTCACCCTGCAGCCTTGTGCCTTTATATGGTCACAGAACAACCCCTCAGTGACTTCTAATATCCTTATCATTTACAGTAGGGGGTACATTACCCCTTATAATACATGAGTGATACTCAGAGTTCCCTGTATAACTCAGCCTGCAGCCTTGTGCCTTTATATGGTCACAGAACAACCCCTCAGTGACTTCTAATATCCTTATCATTTACAGTAGGGGGTACATTATCCCTTATAATATATGAGTGATACTCAGAGTTCCCTGTATAACTCAGCCTGCAGCCTTGTGCCTTTATATGGTCACAGAACAACCCCTCAGTGACTTCTAATATCCTTATCATTTACAGTAGGGCGTACATTATCCCTTATAATACATTAGTGATACTTATTATTACAGAAAACAAAAAGAAAATAGATGATACCAAAAAGAGGCAGATGACCTTTTGTGCTTGGGACACTGCTTAAACATGTGTTGAATGTCTTTAAATGTTTCTCGTCACCATGACTAATCAGTGATTTTCCTTTAAATTAACCGTGACTGTATTACAGTCTTATACATCTCATCTCCACCAAGCTGGCATGTCTGTGGGAGAAATACGGCCCACTTGTAATTCTCTGATCTCTCCTGTAACACTGACTGAATTTAGGGGCCTTCCCAGGGCCGGAATCTCATCTTTCCAAACACTGGAATGTTTTCTTTCCACCTCACAGGTTCATTTCACGAGCTGATGCAGTTTATTTCTAGTGTCGGACTGTGATTTAAGCTGAAGCTCATTTATCTCCCAAAATCTTTTAAAATAGTGTTTACAAATCCATAAAGTGTAATATAACACCTAGAACCAAGATCTCCAAGTGTTGCCGGGTTGTAGGTCACCTTCTATAGCTGCAAGGACAGAAGTGGGCTCTGTGCTCCAATAAGGGTTTTTGGTTGACCTATACAAGAGAACATATCAGAATTCAGTAGACCACATTTATGTAAGATCTTGAGTCTACAAATGCTGGAAGCGCTATTCTCCTTTCCTTCATACTCTTTTCTCCAATTCAGGAATGGATAATCACTCTGGTACAGGCAAGGATGAGGAAATGGTTGGTTGGTTGATTGGTTGGTTTGGTTGGATGGCTTTTTAGCAAGTGAGGGAATACAGGGTTATGGAAGATAACTCAAAGTACAAGTTGATCCAGGGACTGGTCCCGTTGCATCTTGGAGTCAGGAAGGAACCATTTGGAGAGGCTTCAAATGGGGGGTTTCACCTTCCGCTGGATCAACTGGCAGTTAGGCAGGTTATATATAGACTTGAACTAGGTTGAACTTGATGGACCTGTGTCTTTTTTCAACCTAACTTACTATGTTACTATATAGAATAATAGGAAGGGTCCAGTTTTCTTACTGGTGCCCCAAGGGCCCAGTTCAACCTGTCATACCACAACACGACTGTAGCAACTGTCATTAGATCAATGATGATGACATTATCAGTAATGGGAAGGAAGGTTGAGGACTCACCAAAAGGCACTGATGCAGGCAATTTTATTTATATAGTCTTGACATATTCTGCAACACTTTCTCAGATGGCTCATCTTTCACATCAGTCCCTGCCCCAATATCAGGGGCCTAACTACAGATGAAGCAGACCCTGGGGGCCTACCGTATTAGTTCTAAGCCTTGTCTTGTTGTCACCTACCACCTAAGGTACAACAGGTAAATTTCACAAAATATCTGGATAACAATAAAAATGCGATAGGTGCAGAACTTGCAGCAGGTGCACTTTTATTGGTATAATATGACTTGAGTCCTACATGGCTCATTGTCAAGTATAGGCCATGACTTGAACAGAAAATAACCCCTAAAGTCATCAGCCATGATAAGTATTTAGTCGAGTCCATTCAAGTACAGATATGGGACCTTTTATCCAGAATACTCAGTAATCTGGGGTTTTCCGAATAAGGGATCTTTCCGTAATTTAGATCTTCATGCCTTAAGTCTATGAAAGAATCATGTAAACATTAAATAAATCCAATGGGATGGGTTTTCTTCCAATAAGGATAAATTCTATACCATTTGGGATCAAGTACAAGCTACTGTTTTATTATTACAGAGAAAAAGGAAATCACTTTTAAAAACTGTAATTATTTGATTAAAAATGGACTCTATGGGAGATGGCTGACATGATATATAACTAAACCACCTTTTTTCCATCCCTGTTTCCATTATGTTATTGAACGTAATTCATTGACTTTTTCCAGTAAGTGTTAATTGGCTTTATCCTAACTCGAAAGTCAATAATCACTGGCTCCATAGGTTATCAGCCGGGTATACTGTATACTGTGAGCTCCTGCAGGCTGGATCAGCTGTTTCAATGAGAGATTTGCTTGTTGACTTTGGACGCCTCCGTTTCATCAGTTGATATTTATACTTAGCCACGGTCAATCGACTTGAGGTGAAACCTTAACACGCTGTGCTGAGAAAGTAAAATGACGAAGCCAACTTTCGGCTCTATGCAATAACAAAGAAAGGGAAAACAAAAAATAAACTTCCTTAAGCTGTGATATTTCGTGAACTTGCCATTAGACTCCACGACCAGCGTTTGCTTTGCTGGAATATATCATTTCCTTGCGTTGCTTTGGGGAATCAGCTGCAACTCAGGCTCCAGCAGGTTCTATAGAAAGAAAAAAATAGGTTCTTCTCATATGGAGAACTGATAGTGACATTTCCAATCTGATTAGAAAGATTTCTCACATCTTTCCTAAGCAGAAGAACATCAGAGCAGCCTCTCTCTCCTTGACTACTTGGTGGTCAGACTGGTGGGAAAATGACCAGCAGGTGGCGCTGTTGTGACAAAATTCATTCATAGTAACAGCACATGTATCCCTTAATATCTTGCAATTAAAAAGAAAAATAAATAATGAATGTACATTGCAAAAGTGCTTAGAATAGCCCCCTCATCAATTTTACATTTACTTATTTTCAAGGTTTACGTATCCTTTAAGGTCTACATCTGGTCTTGGCCAGAAGAAGGAGGATGAATAAAACCCTGGTAGACTCACCCACTCCAATATAGATACACACATCTTCGTTTTGTTTACATGAATTAAAAAAGCAATTAAAATTTAATAAAAAAAGCAACTTTCCCCATTTGTTAATGTTTATAAAGCCATGGGGCTTTCAGCCTTAGGGTAAGGACACACAGGACGATTTGTCGCCAACGTTTTTAAAAAGCAAATCGCGGCGACATATCGCTCGTTTTGTCTCTGAACAAAACCAAATGAAAGACGCCAGCTCCTGTGCCCACAGCGCGTTTGTGAATCGCCTGTAGCTCCAAAACGCACCGAGACCCTTTTCCGAGCGATTTATCAGAAATAGCATGTACTTAGAAAAGCACTGAAATCTCCTAGACACGCACACACATACAGATAAGTAGCAGCAATTGTATTCAAATTACAATGCGAACGCAATGACGCAAGAACGCAAAGACGCCAGGTTACAGCGGGAAGCACAAACCGTTTCCGGTTTGGGTGGAGCAAGTACCGCCCAGAGTAATGGGATACAAATCGCTCTGTGCCAATAGTCGCTGTGAATCGTCTGTTCAAAAAAGACGATCGTCTTGTCGCCGCGATTTACTTTTTTAAAACGTTGGCGACAAATCGTCCAGTGTGTCCTTACCCTTAGAGGTAGAGGTAGCAGGAGTTGAATGGAATCCTTGCAGGAGAGTTATTTCTTGCCAGTAATCAGAATGATAGCTTCCTTTGGTTTCCTTATCTCTCCCATAGCATGTAGATATCAAATTCATATCAACAAGTCTTCCCAAAGCAATTCTTCCCCATCTCCAACATCAACGGCTAATCACCGAAAACGTGTGCCAAGTGCAGCTCTGCCTGTAATCTATAGCCGGCGTTAGAGCCTGCCTAAATTAATGTCTGCTTCACCTCAATTATCATCCAAAGCAAGCACAGCCAAAAGAGTTTTTCTTCTTGATGGAGCTACTTAATCAGTCACTGTAGCTAAACGAGGGGTGATTGATGATCCAAGCCCAGAACTACTGTGAGTTCTACTAGAGGAGCAACTGGGGAATGTGCAGACTAAAACCTTCTAGCAACCAGTTACCCCTCCAGCACTGGATGCATTAGCTGATTAATGGTAACTAGGAAACAGTACCAAGAACACATGCAGTTCAATGAGAAAAGTATTTAGAGGAAGAATGTTCCTCAAACTCCATAAATCCTAATCCTGGCAAACTAATGCAATATGTCATCTGTGTTGAAGGTATCATTTGTCTTCTTAATTGTCATCCCTATTACCTGGGGTTCCTGTCGAATAAATATCTTCCCCTGAAAATGACTATAGAGGCCACCATACTGTGTTTAGGGTCCAGGCAACCAGCACAGATGCATCTTGCAAAATCATCGTTAAAAGGGTTGTTCACCTTTAAAATAACTTTTAGTATGATGTAGAGAGTGATATTCTCAGGCAATCAGCAACTGGTTTTCATTTTTTGGGGTTTTTGAGTTGTTTAGCTTTTTATTCAGCAGATCTCCAATTTGCATATTCAGCAATCTGGTTTCTAGGGTCCAAATTCACCTAGCAACCATGCATTGATTTGAATAAGAGACTGGAATATTAATAGGAGAGGCCCGAATAGGAAGGCGAGTAATAAAAAAGAGCAATAACGATACATTTGTTGCCTTACAGAGCATTTGTTTTTCTTAGATGGGGTCAGTGACCCTCGTTTGAAAGCTGGAAAGAGTCAAAAGAAGTAGGCAAGAAATGAAAAAACTCGGATGACATGTAGAATATCTAAGGCTATAGTTGAAGACGTACAATTAGTGTGGGAAAGGTAGGCGTATATGTATGCTGGGGGTCATTTAGGGCTTTTGCTGATGAGCGGTTGAAGCTGTGCTCCCCTGCATACAGCCGCAGGGGAGCGCAGGAATAGACGCATTATGTTTTTTCCAATGGGGCTGTACTCACACAGGCGCGTGTAGGCGCCGAACGCAGGTTGAGATGCAACGTGCTGCATTTTTCCTGCGTTCGGCGCCTACACTCGCCTCTGTGAGTACAGCCCCATTGGAAAAAACATAATGCGTCTATTCCTGCGCTCCCCTGCGGCTGAACGCAGGGGAGCACAGCTTCAACCGCTCATCAGTAAGAGATCTTAGAGGGTTTTAACTTGACTGAGTATTGTCTTTTTTCAATCCAATTAATTATGCACCTAGGGGCAGATTTATCAAGGGTCGAAGTGAATTTGAGGGAATTTTCGAAGTAAAAAAATTCAAAATATTTTTTTGGATACTTCGACCATTGAATAGGATACTACGAATTCAATTTGAAGTAAAATAGTTTGAATATTCGATCATTCGATAATCGAAGTACTGTCTCTTTAAAAGAAACTTCAACTGCTGAAGTGCTATGTTAGCCTATGGGGACCTTCTAGAGCAGTTCTACGTTTTTTGAAGTCGAAGAAAAATCGTTCAATTCGAAGGATTTAATCGTTCGAACAAACGATTTTACTTCGACCGCAAATGGCCAAATTCGATGAAAACAACTTTGACTTTTTATATTCGAAGTCGAAGTAATTCAATTCGATGGTCGAATTTCGAAGTATTTTCACCTTCGAAATTCGACCCTTGATAAATCTGCCCCTTAAAGTGCAGACCACTTAAAAATGAGGAAGAAATTATCATTTAAGGAGTTTCTCCTTCCCAGTTATATATCCTGTCCATGGAGTTCACAGTCGCCATCTTCTCCCACGCGCGTCTTCTTCCTGCTCTGACCGGCGTCTTCTGGCGCATGCACAGTAGGAACAGGTACCGGTACAGCTCTACTGCGCATGCGCCGAATGTCACAAAGTGATCGGAAAACTTTGTGACATTCGGCGCATGCGCAGTAGAGCCGTACCGGTCACTGTTCCTACTGCGCATGTGCCAGAAGACGCCGGTCAGAGCAGGAAGAAGACGCGCGTGGGAGAAGATGGCGACTGTGAACTCCGTGGACAGGACCTGAGCAGAGGGGTGAGTAACAAGTTAGGGGCATTTGCCCAGGGGGACAGGTAGGCCAGGGGGGGAGGAGGGAGGGGGGGCAACACAGGGGAGGGGGAGGGGTTTTGCGCCCTGGGGGTTTCCTTCTCCTTTAATAAAGACAATAGAGTTGTTATAATGCCCTACACATGAGCCCACTGTATAGTTAATGTTCCATATTATTGTGATACTAAGCTCTATAGTTAGTATGGGTATATAGAATTTAATTAAAAGTAGAGGGGTGTATGTATGGATGCTGGGTTTTCATTTGGAGGGGTTGAACTTGATGGACTTTGTCTTTTTTCAACCCAATTTAACTATGTAACTATGTAACTATGTAACTATATGATAGAAAATGTATGGATGAACCCGGTTACCAAAAAAAAAAAATTTAAGCACTTTTGCAGGCTATCACTCTAAAAAAAAGAAGACGCCAGGTTTTTTTGGGACTTAGAAACTTTTTCCACTAAAAATATGATGTAAGTAATAGAAGATTGAGGAAGATCTACGCACTCCAATGCACTTCTCCTAGTCTGAGCTGGCGAAGGCAAGTCTGGCGAAAGAGGTAACGTTCAGTAAAATCCGAATCTTAATGAGTTTGCGGAGTAACGTCTATTCACCAGAGCGAAAATTCGCCTGGAGACAGAGTGTGAATGAGCGCTATCGTCTGTCTCTTACGCCTGCCCCGTTAGTAAATCTGCAAAGTGCCTAAAAGTGGTAACGCTGGCGAATCATCGCCAGTGTTAGTCACTTCGCCCTTTAGTAAATCTGCCCCTATGGGAGACGGCCTAATTGTAATTCAGAACTTTCTGGATAACGGGTTTTACGGATAATAGATCTCACACCTTTAATATAAAGATGCCCCTCCCTTTGATGCTTTAAAAAACCCTACTCTTCTGGGAAGGTTCTCACTATCTGTTGGAACATTCAGGGCTGTAACTAGAGAGGAAGCAGATCCGGCTGTTGTAATGAGCAATTTCAATATATCTTGGAACAGGCCAACATATCAATTTTGTGGGGCCCTTAAATTGAATTTGCTGTGGGGCCCAGTAACACCTAGTACTGGGAACATGGGGGGTAAATTTATCAAAGAGTGAAGTTAGAGATCCCCACAGTCCATTAGAGTGAAATACCACCTCACTCCATTCATTTCTATGGGATTTTTAAATGCCTTTAAAAAAAACATAGAAATGAATGGAGAGAGGCAGTATTTCACTCTAATGGACTGTGGGGATCTCTAACTTCACTCTTTGATAAATTTACCCCATTGTTGTAAATATACAGCAGAAAAAAAACAGAGTTATCCGGCACTCAGAGGAATCCACAGGGCCAAAAAAGATCCGTTAAAAATGTACATACATCTCCTAAGGCCCTACGTGTTTCAGACCCCTAATCAGCCCATGATTAAGTACCTTAGGGGTACGAAACGCGTTGGGCCTTAGGAGATGTATGTACATTTTTAACTTTGATCAATAAAAACTAGGGATGCACTATTTTGGATTCGGCCAAACCCCCGAATGCTTCACGAAAGATTCGGCTGAATACCAAATCCTAATTTGCATATGCAAATTAGGGGTGGGAAGGGGAAAACATTTTTTACTTCCTTGTTTTGTGACAAAAAGTCACGCGATTTCCCCCCTAGCCCTGAATCCTGAACCGAATCCCGGATTCGGTGCATCCCTAATAAAAAAAAAAAATTTAACAGAATTTTTTGGCCCTGCCGGAAAGCCCTGTTTTTTCTGCTGTATATTTCGGTTTTCTGCTCCCTGTAGCTGAAGGTCTGGAGCTGGTGCACCTGGACCACATGATCGACTATTCACATTGTTATCTCTATTGGTATTCTGGAGCACCTTTTTTTCCCTTTGTTGTGAGGGATTGGCTTCCTCTCAGCCGCAAGATTAATGAGGTTAGGCACTGATGAAAAAGGAGTTGTTCTCCTTTAAATTAACTTTTAGTATGATGTAGAGAGGGATATTCTGAGATAATTTGCAATTGGTTTTCATTTTTTATTAATTGTGGTTTTTCAATTATTTTGCTTTTTTATTCAGCAGCTCTCTAGTTTGCAATTTCAGCAGTCTGGTTGCTAGGGTTCAAATATCCCTATCAACCATTCATGGATTTGAATAAGAGACTGCAATATGAATAGGAGAGACCTGAATAGAAAGATGAGTAATAGAAAGTGGCAATAACAATACATTTGTAGCCTTCTCATCTGTTTTTGCATGGGGTCAGTGACCCCCCCATTTGAAAGCTAGAAACAGTAAGTCGATGAAGGCAAATAATTCAAAAACCATACAAAACAAATAACAAAGACCAATTGAAAAGTTGCTTAGAATGAACCATTCTATAACATACTAAATGTTCACTAAGGGCTATTCCACACGGGGAGATAGCCACGCGTTTGCGGTCACGGCGACAAAGCGCCGCGACAGTCGCCGCGACCGGCGCAGGCGACAGTTTTGTATGGGCGCCTATGTAAAAACGCCTGTGCTAACCACACGAGGCGATGCGCTTTTCAACAGTTGCCTGAAAATGCCTCGCCAGGCTTTTTCAGGCGACTGTTGAAAAGCAAATCGCCTCGTGTGGTTAGCACAGGCGTTTTTACATAGGCGCCCATACAAAACTGTCGCCTGCGCCGGTCGCGGCGACTGTCGCGGCGCTTTGTCGCCGCGACCGCAAACGCGTGGCTATCTCCCCGTGTGGACTAGCCCTTAAAGATGAGCCACCCCTTTAAGCGTTTGGAACTTGTGAATGAGCATTAATGATGGGCAAATTTGTCCCGTTTCGCCAAAAAATTTACAGTGAAAATCACAAAATGCGATATCGCCAATTTTGATGCCGACGTTAAAGTCAGCGGGCTTCCGAATAATGTTTACGCGTGACGGTTTTGACGCAATCGACTTTTCCGACACGCGTCCAAAGGTTTTGGAAGCCGGTTTCGCAAATGTATTCGCCGGCAGCGAAACGTGGAAATTCGCCACAAATTCGAGCCTGGAGAATTTATTCGCCCATCACTAATGAGCATTCCATTGGAGGGCAATGGCCAGATACAATTGCAATTGGCCTTACAGTGAATAAATAAAATATGGAACTATGTTGTCTTCCAAACAAAAATATCCCACTACTGCTTCTGCTTTCATTTCACAAGAAAGAAAAAGGATATTATTACTATAACACTATTTTTTGGATAGCAATATTCCGCCTTATTAGAAAAAAAAGGAAAGCAACATAAAATAGTGATGACAGTATCACAGGGTTATTGTATGAATACATTGCCTGTACACCTATTTATTTCTGCATTTTCTTTCAGCGCCTATGTGATTTCAGTTCTATCTGAGAAATCATTAAATGCAATTGTGTAAGTCACTAATCCTGCGCCAGGTCAGGCCAAGGTTCCCCCCGCTTGTCAGTTCCTTTGGCTCGGCCCAATCTGGCGTTCACACAAGCTTCTCCCTTTGTTATGTTCTGCTGTACAGTTATTGGCAGTTCCACCCCAATTCATCGCAAAGTATAACTTACAGCTGGAAAAGGTGTCAGGCAGTTTACTACAATACAACTGTCGGTGATGTTTTAGAAGGAAACTAATATTACATGGTGTATATTTATACAATAATTATACCCCAAGAGACGTTATATTTAGGGTAGAAAGCAGGTCCAACAGAAGCTGTGGCAAACTCAAAATTAGGAAGCCGCTGATTGTCAGCTTTTAAAGGCCCGTACAACATTTTGCAATTTGATTTCATTTTTGCTTTTTTTTTTTTTGTTTTCATTATTGGCAGGTTGGCAGGACAGAACTTCAGAAGCTTAAAGGAAAACTAAAGCCTAAGTAAAGAAGTAGCTAGAAATGCTGTTCATTATGTTTTTTGCTTCTGTACCAGCCCAAGGCAACCACAGCCCTTTAGCAGTAAAGATCTGTGTCTCCAAAGATGCCCCAGTAGCTCCCCATCTTCTTTTCTGCTGATTCACTGCACATGCTCTGTGCTGCTGTCACTTACTGAGCTTAGGGACCCACTCACAATATACAGTACACATAGAATAGAAATGTCACAATATAAGGCTGATTAGTAATTAATACAGATAATTACTACATGGCAGCACAGAAACCAGTGCAATTAGCATCAGAATTTAATAATCACCAAACCTGTAGCATCATCTTATATTACAGGGGAAGCTCATTTTCTGCTGGATAATTAGTGATGAGCCCTAAGCTTAGCTTCTCAACAGCCAATGAGAGCCCACTGAGCAGACACTTTCCAAGATGGTGACCCCCTGTGACAAGTTTGAAGTCCTGGATCATTGCTGCTATTGACAAGCTGAAACTTTAGCCTTGTGCAATAAGTTCACTGTATAAAATATGACATTTTTAGTTATATTAACGTTTAGGGTTTACTTCTCCATTAAGTTACTGATGTACAAGAAATGTCTCCTGACATCGCTCAGTTCTATTGCTTTTGTGAATGTGAATGCTAGAACTGAGCAGAGAAACATCACAAGATGCCTCATACAGCAGTAACTTCAGGTTTTTGGCTTGCTTACCTTTCATGGTCCAGACAAAACTGCAGAGGAGCTCCTGTTACACATTCATGATACGAACAGTGTTAAACTGCTAATATCATGAAAAAGAAAACATTTACATTTAGATGCACAGCTTTAAAGAGAATTGAATGCACTTTGAATGTAGTATTTGTACTTGTATGGGTTTTTTATTTTAGAAGAGTTGATTCCATTTCATGGCGGCTCATTTGTTACACGCCATAATGTCGTCATAGGAAAGAACAGCCGTATTTTAATCCTTAAAGGGCACCAAACATTAATAAATATTTTTTTACTGGGCAGGGAAATGGGTGGATGGGGGTCACCATAATGTGACAGTTTCTTTAGAGTCCTGAGAAGAACTCCCTTTGGCTGAGAGCAGCTTTCAAAGCCCTGACAAGGACCCCTTTCTTTCTGCACCCTAAATAGAGTGCACTTTTCTGCCACTAGGGTTCCCTACTGACTTTCCACAAACAGTTCTCTCTGGGATCTTATTTACTCTGGGTTTATTTACAGGACATTGTGCCTTTACATAGCCGTGATACATACAGACTGCCAGCCAGGAGCAACTTTATGTAATAGTTCAGATGGTTTTATCTCTGAGCTGCTGAGGGGAATCCCCACTTATGTGGCAGTTTCTTCAGAGTCCTGAGAAGGACTCCCTTTGGCTTTCCGTGCCCTGAGAAGAGCACACTTTGTTCCTCAAAGCCCTGACAAGGACCCCCTTTCCCTCCACACCCTAAATAGAGTGAACTTTTCTGCCACTGGGGTTCCCTGCTGACTTTTCACCCACACAGTAATATATGGGACCTTATTTACTCTGTGTTTATTTACAGGACACTGTGCCTTTAAATAACCATGATACATACAGTCTGCCAGCCAGGAGCAAATTTACATAATATTTCAGATAGTTTTATCTTTGAGCTGCTGAGGGGAATCCCCACTTGTGTGGCAGTTTCTTCAGAGTCCTTAGAAGAACTCCCTTTGACTTTCCGTGCCCTGAGAAGAGCACGCTTTGTTCTTCAGAGCCCTGACAAGGACCCTCTTTCCTTCCACACCCTAAATAGAGTGAGCTTTTCTGCCACTGGGGTTCCCTACTGACTTTTCACACACAGTAATATGTGGGAGCTTGCAGCACCTTGCTTTCCCTCTGCTGATTCTCTCTCACACAAGCACTTCCTGTGCAGGCCTTCCTTCTTCCTGTCATCTTCTCTCTCAGCACTTCCTGTGCAGGCCTTCCTTCTTCCTGTCAGCTTCTTTCTCATCACTTCCTGTGCAGGCCTTCCTTCTTCCTGTCAGCTTCTCTCTCAGCACTTCCTGTGCAGGCCTTCATTCTTCCTGTCAGCTCACAGGGGTGGAGACTCCTCCCCCTCCTTGTACAAAACAACACAGAGGAAAGACAAATACACATACATAGCTCCTCTACATATATAACAGTAAAACAGCGCTGTTCTTTTTCCTTTATTTCCATTATGCCTCTGTTTGGCTGCAGCCAGTCTCTATGAACAATGGCCAAACTTTCCCTTCCCAAGAAATTTACTTGAAACCAACCCCTATAGCAAGTGAGCAAGCAGCACGTCCAGCAAATGAGCAAAATAATGAGTTTTGTGTAAATATTAGATGAGGTGCCGGCCGGGTGGTGGAATTCCGGCACTGACACTGATTGCAATAACCCCTTTTGGCAAGTCCTGCTAAACCCTGTAGTGCAGAAATGAGTAAGCACTTTAATATTAGGTGATACCTGTTTTATTTTGACTAGCAAAATATAATTTAAAGGCAACCTTTCAAGAGAAATGGAATTTTTTCCCGAGGACAGGCAGCATGTGTGGAGCGATCTAAGGCTGGGGTGGGAAAGGGGTTTCCAGGGCTCTGGCAAAGGCCCTGGAGGTGAGATATTTTTGCACAATTTTATAAGGCTCGAAAATAAGAAAAATGAAAATACCTATGGTTAGAGCAAGGGGGGGTTCAGTCACCGACACATTCTCAAGCACAGTCCCTAGCTAAGTATTTGGTACTGCCGGTGTCGCTTTTCTTTCAGTAGTATAATTACTTTTTCGTGGCAGGATAGGCTGGGCCTTCATCATTCTTGTTAAAATGAAGAAGAAAAAAAAACAGGAATGCAAATATGCAGGAAAAGAGAAGATAAGGTATTTTGTACACGAAGAGTGGGTATTTTTTTAAATTGCATTGATTCCAAAAAAATTGCAGCTTTCAGTTCTCTGTCTGGAGTTGATTTAGCTGAAATCCTAGGATTTAAACAAATCCAAATACTGCATAATTTCTTGGTAAATCTTAATACTTAGAATTTACAATTGGCCAATCCCATTTACAGCAAAGCAAGCAGTTACTGCAACTTTCCAACACTTTCCCATTGTTCACTGTTTGTCAGCAAATCAGAGCTGAGTAGTAAGTGATACAGTTCACCCTGTGCAAGCAGAAATGATCCATACAGGAAGTGATGCGCTTCACTCCAGCCATCAACTGCAAAGCAAATGATGGAGTTTACCATGTGTCAGTAAACAGGAACAGTACAGGTAGTTATGCAGTTCACCCTCGGACTACAGACAGGAACCACAAAATGAGGTGATGCAGTTCATCATGTGCCAACAAACAGGAAAAGTACAGTAAGTTATGCAGTTCATTATGTGCTAGAAGACCAGAATCACAGAAGGAGGTGATGCAGTTCACCATGTGCCAACAAACAGAAACAGTGCAGGAAGTTATGCAGTTCACTGTGTGCTAGCAGACCTGATCACAAACAGGAGCAGTACTGGAAGTGAAACTGTCCACCCTGCGCCAGAATATAAGAATTGCAAAGGAGGCAATGCAGTTCACCCATTAGACAGCAACCACACAGGAAGTGATGCAGTTAGGGTTGCCACCTTTCCCCTTTCCTAATGTAGAAAATCAGGCAGATAGTTTTGACCCAGACAGCCCTTTAAAAAAAAACAGGCTGTCCAGGTCAAAACCAGACGGGTGGCAACCCTAGATGCATCCTGGGAACCATACAGGAAGTGACACAGTTCACCCTGTGCTTTTAGACAGGAACTGTAGAGGAAGCAATGCAGTTCACTCTGTGTACAGGAACTGTAAAGGAAGTAATACAGTTCACCCTGTACAGATGATGTAGATCAGTCTTTGCCAACAGATGCTTCACAAATACAACAGGCATTTTTTTTATTACTAAACACTTATGTTGGTTTTGCTTCAGTGCAGCGCAGTCAGTGAAATACAGCTTTTATTATTCCCCAAACAATTGTGTCAGCAAAATGAATCACAATTCACTCATCTCTTGTTGGGACACAGAACATTTGAATCCATCTGGGTGACAGTATGGAACATCATCCCTCTCAGCCATTTCTAGCTTTGCTGCCAGACGCACATACGATTCTGACAGACTGCTTGATGGTTTATGCCTCTCTATAGAAAGGCAATGAAACCCATATGGCATTAATAATAACCCTATCAAATCAAACAAAAAAAAAATCCATTTCTGTTACGTGCTAAATTATTCTCCCCGTTTTTAATCTGTTCCGCGTAACATGCCTGGATGTAGTACAAGATCCAGAGCGAGGAATTTCTGATATTTTGCTGCGTGCACATGACAGACAACCACATAATAAGTCTTTCTAGGAATTCACTGCCCGCTCTCCACTGACCACATCATTTAAGGGTAACAGAAACAGTCAGCGACATTGAAGCGAACAAGACTGAAATGTTCTGTGGTTTGGTGAAGACAGCTTTACGGCATGTTATATTTTATAATTTCTCTTGTAATGGAAAGACGTTCCTCATTAGATTGCGATACACTATACATTTCCAATGTTGGGTAGGTTTAAGGATATCCATGTATTTATCTGAGCCCATTTGTTAAATCGTGGGTTGGTTCACAGACCAGATTAATGTGAGATGCTGAAGCTATGGAAATGTATCATCATCAGATATTCTGTATATTGTTTCACTGTTTATCTCAAGCGCCATGTTATTTTTATACAGACGAGTTCTACGAAGTAGGTTATCTATGAAGAGGATATTCCGATTGAGTTACCTTTATAAGAAATTATGCAGAATGTGGCTCATTTACTAGTGGCTGTGCTCAGCGCATTAATTAAATGCCAATAAAAGCAAGCCTATACATTTCATGGGATTGAAGTAACAGCTCCAAGCAAAACAGTGGAATTCATTTGTTCCTTTAACTAAAGCTGAATGTATCTGTTAAAAATGAGAATTTTCTGGTCTTCATGGACTTTGTGGTCACGATTGGTGGGCGCAACACCTGACCCCGTCTGTTTCACCGCTGACGTTTTCTGACTGTAGCCCAGCAGCTGCTCCTCTGATTGAAGAGACAGACAGAATGTGCACAAAGGAGACAGACATCTTATCTGATCTGGGAGAGGTTATCAACCCGGCCAATCGGAGGAGGCGCATTTCACAGCAGAACCAATTAAAGTGACCTATTCACCTGGAAAAGACTGCATCAATATAGTTGCAGAATAATGAAGAAAACACCTGTCAGGGAAAAATGGGGGCGGTGGGAAGAAAAATCCATGAAAACCATGTTTTGCTCATTTGCAGCTGATGTCATTGTGGCAGAGCTGCATTCGGTGGGAATTGATGGATTTAAAGAAAATGAGTGAAAGAAGGATTAGTATCAATACTGCATGGCAGGGTAGGGGCAGCAAGGATCATTCTCTAACCAAAGTCAACTGGAAACAGCAGTATTTACTTCATTTAGTATCAGCTTTAATCGTGAGACTGATCTTTTTTGATCTCCTAGTTACTGTACATCTATTACAGATCTTTGTGCACTCAGTCCCTTTTTGGTTCCCTTTTAGGGTCTTTATTCTGTTCTTTGCCCAAGCAGACACGTTCAATATCCCAAATCCAGAACAAATGCCAAGGTTCCAGTGACGCTTCTGCCTTTAAAAGCCGCCTTTCACATTGGGAGGAGCCCTTCACTACTCGGATGCCACCAGCCAGGTCTTAAAGTGAGAGAACCAAGGCAAGAGTTCTGGGCAAGCAAGTATCCGGAACATGTGAAAGGAGTAATGGGAAAAGAGCTAATCGTAGTTGAAGAAACAGGCTGGGGTCAAAACTATCCAGTCCGTCAGAGTACAGTACAGAGTCAGGATCGGCAAAGGTTGGTTCAGGCAGTGATACAGCAGTGGTCAAGGATAGGCAAAGGTCAAGGAACAGAGAAACAGACTAGAAACACACCTAGGAACTATCTTCAATAGACATATGTTGGGCGATGGATAGGTTGTGACGCTTTAAATATTTGAACATCGCGACAACCATGATGTCGTCTCACATAAAAGGACGCATGCGTCAACAAGGAACAGGAAAAAGACAGATGCTGGCGTCCCCACAGGGAGCATGTAGGGCTGCCCACTAGACCACCAGGTATCCTTACAAGAAATTTGCCCATGCCCTGTATTTGCCTTAGATCTCCGGGTTTTGACTACATATTCCTGCCTTCTGTCCTGACCTCTTGCCTGTTGGACCACGATCCTGCCTGACCCTTCTCAATACCGTGCCTCTAGTATGTCTCTGTTAGGTTCAGGTTCCCTGTCTGGTCCACAGCAGTTCCAGGGCTCCAAAACGGAAACAGTGAAGACTGGTGATGGCAGGATTTTACTGTTTCACATAGATAAATGTTCCCTAGTATTCAATAGGGTTTCCTAACTACAGATCAGGTCCACAAGGCTAGTAATTTGTCTCAACAAGGGGGGGCAGCATATTAGCACCCTCCATTGTGCACCCAGATTGTAAAGACCTAAATTTACACCGTGCCCTAAGAGCTGGAATCTGGAGTGGAATAACATTTTGGAAAAATTAAATATAATACAGGCATGAGACCTGTCAGAATGCTTAGGAACTGTTAATCGATCCTTCCATAATTTGGATTTCCATATCTTAAGTCTGCTTGAAAACAATTTAGATATTAGACAAATCCAATAAGATTGTTTTGCCTCCAATAAAGATGGATTGGATCTTAGTTGGGATCATGTGCAAGATACTGCTTTATTGTTACAGAGAAAAGGGAAATCATTTAAAAAAAAAAAGAGTTATTTAATTACAATGAAGTCTATGGGAGACAGCCTTCCTGTAATTCTGAGCTTTCTTGATAACGGTTTCCAGATAACGGATCCCTGTATATACTCTTGCCATCCTTACTCTTACCTTTGCAAATATGTTGGTCACCCTTGCCTGTACCCCTAAAAAATATATCTAATTATAGAGCTAGTGTCATGGAGACTCAGTGATGTCCTATCCAAGAATTGACCAAATACTATAAGACACTAGGGCAGGTTATTTATTAATGGCTCTGAATTATGGTTGTCTTCTTCAAAGAGGCTTCCTGCTAAACAGACCACTACATTCCACTAACCACAGAGCGTAGCCTGCTGTCTCAGCTTATTTACCCACCAGGCTGATTTAAACCCCTGCATGTCAGGAGAGGAAGGGCCTGAGACCATCCAAATAACTGCAAACAAAATAAGGTTGTTATTACTTTCATGGGGCCAAGAGAAAAAACACATTCATACCCAATAGCAGAGCAGAAAGGAAATGTTGTGTGCTGCAAATCATTTTTATCTAGATTTTATGTTTTTTGTGGCTTTGTCTGATTTTCTACAACAAAACCACATACTAAAGTGATTTTTTAAATAGAATTCAATTTAGATATTTCTATCTAGAAGGCAAAATTCTATTCAACATTAACTTTATAACAGAATGCAGATAAAGAGTGTTACTGAATTTTCAGACCATCTTGAAGAGAGGTGGAGATTTGAATGTATTTCTCTTGCTTTACCAAGTAGTAGATTCTTATTTTCCTATAATAAAAATGAATATGTGATTTATTAAAATAAATAAAAAAATACAAAATGACAAATTACACAAATACACTATAAGAATTCATAAGTTGCATTTTTCTTTATCCGCACCATTATAATGTGCTGACTAAGGGAAACAATATGTATAAATACAAATATACAGAGAAGGAATATTCTGGGCACACAATAAGCTATACCCTCATACTGTACTGTCTAAGGGAAACAATATGGCACCTCCTTCCCATATGTATAAATACAAATATACAGAGAAGGAATGTTCTGGGCACACAATAAGCTATACCCTCATACTGTACTGTCTAAGGGAATCAATATGGCACCTCCTTCCCATATGTATAAATACAAATATACAGAGAAGGAATGTTCTGGGCACACAATAAGCTATACCCTCATACTGTACTGTCTAAGGGAAACAATATGGCACCTCCTTCCCATATGTATAAATACAAATATACAGAGAAGGAATGTTCTGGCCACACAATAAGCTATACCCTCATACTGTACTGTCTAAGGGAAACAATATGGCACCTCCTTCCCATATGTATAAATACAAATATACAGAGAAGGAATATTCTGGGCACACAATAAGCTATACCCTCATACTGTACTGTCTAAGGGAATCAATATGGCACCTCCTTCCCATATGTATAAATACAAATATACAGAGAAGGAATGTTCTTGGCACACAATAAGATATACCCTTATACTGTACTGTCTAAGGGAAACAATATGGCACCTCCTTCCCATATGTATAAATACAAATATACAGAGAAGGAATGTTCTGGGCACACAATAAGCTATACCCTCATACTGTACTGTCTAAGGGAAACAATATGGCACCTCCTTCCCATATGTATAAATACAAATATACAGAGAAGGAATGTTCTGGGCACACAATAAGATATACCCTCATACTGTATTGTCTTAGAATACAACATGGCACCTTTCTTCCATATGTACAAATATGTACAAATGTACATCAGATATACCCTCATACTCGCAGGTTTATTTCAAGAGGGAAACTTTTGTGTATAGTACTTTTGCATTTGTAATGTCATAAAACCTTATCCCATACTCATATTTTTGTTTTGTTTCAGCTGTCAACAGGTTTCAGTGCAATTAGCTGCGTCACATGGTGTATCAGTCTTCACCTCATTTTTTTTTTGTTATGAATTATTCTGCCCGTCGCTCGCTAATTGTCCTTTCCTACCTTTTTGTTAAATGAAACTCCAAACAGATTCTTTGTAGAGCAACTAATGGCTGAACTCTGGGTAACTCAAAGAGCTAACAGAAAATATCACTTGTAATCAGGAATCAGCACTTAGAACATAAAGGCAATCTACTGACATTGAATGAAAAAAAAACAACAATTAAAGATATAATTGTTTGTATATACAAAAGGATATGGATATGGCTAGAGACTGGCTAGAGACTGGTATATTTTTAAGGATGTGTACGATATTCGGACCGTGTGTGGAGAGTCCCGACATTTTTCGTCCGGCGGAGATCGTCGTTTGGTTGATTGGACAGGTTAGAAAATTTCTGTCGGCTGCCGATAATATCTCTGCGTGTATTGCCGATCGTACGATTTTCAGAGGGAGATAGTCACTAGTTTTGTCGGACATAACTTTCATACGATTGCTGTCAGGGGCAGAACATCGGCTGATCTGTTCTTTACTACTTCTGAATGGTAAGACTTTGATCTGAATGGTTAGTGGAAGGTCGGGAGATGGGAAAGTCCAATCGTACGTTGATTCGTACGATCGGATCTTTGCGTCTGTGGCCAGCTTTAGACCTGCTGTCCAAGTCAACCCTTACCAAAAAAACTGTTTCCAAAAAAAATTAGCAAAATCAATGGCCAGTGTTTCTTGTGCCAAATAAATTAGAGTAGTTTGCCGGTATCAGGCAAAAAAAAACGCGCTCATCCATTGACATCATTAGACTGTTCGTTATGAACCTTGGAGTTTCCTTCAAGGTTAAGGATAGGTAACCAGGGAAATAGTGAAGCCTAATTTGAAACCCACATCCTGACCCATTAACCCTTAGATCAAATGACCTGCCATCCCACACCCAGCCAGGGTGATGACATTGTGGGCGAGTGAGATGACATTGGAGGCAAAGTTATGATGTAGTAGTTGGGTTATTGCATCACTTAAAAGTGATTGGATGGATTTATGTCCTGTTTTCTTAATGAAGAAAAACAAGCAGAAAATGTTGAACGTGACAACCCACTTGGTTGTGGCTGAAAACCAGATGGTTGCCAACCCTACTGTAATGCCTTTCATTAAAATACCATAGGCCCCCAACCCACTGTAGGACACTACCCCATACTGCCCCTATTTGCAAATTATTCAGCAGAATATCGGTTTCTTTTTTGTCTCATATCGGCTTCTTTTTTTACTGGGAAGTTGTTGGGGTAGACATTCACTGCCTGCTGGGAATTAAGGCCCTGATGACTTTTGGAAAGAGTGGTCAAGACCAGTGGCTCCCCTTGTTGTTAAAACAGTAAGTCTTTTAGAAATGATGTGCTAATATTGGCTTATGGAGGATATTGTTATTTAGAGGCAAAGGCAGAGCCTCAGTTAAACCATCGCAGGTTAAAGGCCAACAAAACCAAGCTGCCCTTATGCATTTAACCCATAAATAAATGATTTAGCCAATCCCATTATCCTCTTCTGCTAATTAATAAAGGAATTGAAGAGGGAGGAAAGTAGGTGGGGGGATTTCAATTGCTTGTCACTTACATTTGCCTTGGCCTCCTCCTTTTAATTTGGTTTAATGAAATCTTTCCCTAATGAATCTCTCGTCAATAATGCATGAGATGCTGGAGCTCTGCTCTGAGACTCTCATCTATAATGCATCGCAGCACTAAACAATTTAAATTTATCTTTCTTTTTTTTCTCCTTTCTGATTTGCTATGAACTCGGCGAGGAGAGTGACCATGAGAACAAGAGCACAGGTTGTCTTGTGAGTGACACAGAGCCTAGAGGTCAGATGAGTGATAATAAGTACCCAGAGCCAGTAAGCATATGTGGAACGTATGTGTGTATGCTGGGACCTTTAACTCCCTCCCTCCTGCTAAATCCTTTAATAAATGCTAACAACTCTCTGAGAAGGGAGACGTTTCAGAAAAATTTTCTTCATTAGCCCTTAGCTAATATAGAGGCTGCCAGAGGACCTTATCTGTAAACTGATAGCAATGAATGAAAATTCAGTTTGTTTAGTAGTATATTCAGGTAACATCCTTCCTACAGTGGCTTGCACAAGAACACATCTGGGTCCTTTGGGCAATACCAATTCATATATGACCAACCTAATACAGAGTGCATTGCTAATCATTTATATCAGTCTCTGCCTTGTGGAGCTTACAATTAAAGATGTCTATGGTACACAATAGGATCAGTATAGTCAGAACCCAATTAACCTACCTGTGTGCAGAAATATGAGACCTCCAAGCAAACCCACATAGACTTAGTGAGAACTTGGCCAGAATTACCCTTGTGGGCCCCTCCGGACCAGACCTGCTCCCTTACCTGAAACCTAGGGTGTTGCCCATGACCTCCATGACAATGTATGCATGGGGGGCAGAGGCGGATTGCTACTTGGGGGGACCCTAAAGCGGAAGGTCTGGTTGGCCCTGGACCACTCAGTTCAGTGCTGGTGAGAACACAATAGGTCCAAATAGTGCCCTGCTTGTAAATGAATCTAAGAACACAATAACCCAGTGAGTCACAGAATAAGCCTTAAATAAATGTGACTCTAATTGTTATTCATGGGTAAATGTGAAAATTGTAATCTCTTCTTGATTAGGTGAGCCGAGCTGGTTGGCTCAGTCTCATACTCAGGTATGCAGGTTGGTAGGCCATCTGAACATTCTAATGGTTGAAGTCTAACCCTATGAAGATTCTCCTGCTCTGATTGGCTACAGACTGGGTGGGTCCTGGGAAGCATGATACAACTTAATATAATGTACTACTAGCTTCATGAATTTTCTTTTCCTCTGAATTTTCTTTTCCTCATTGGGAAAAATCTAATTGCCAACTGAGATGATCGACTCATTGAAATACTTTGAGTTCAGATTGATAGCCCTGTAAACATTGTAATGCTTCATTGTCTAAAGGCTGGCATTAGGCCCATCAACTTTACTGGGCACTAATTGTCTACTGGTTGGTTCCAAAATGGTTGGCTTATTTTCAAACTCCTAGAGCAGATTGGTTCCAACCCTGGGAAAGGTCTAATTGGCAATAGAGCTGGCTGACTCATTCTCATGAGTGCAGATTGGTAGCCTGGTGAACTTTCTAATGATTGATTAGTTGAGGTTAGTTAATCCTACTTTGACTGCCTATAGTGGGGAACCACAGATTTATAAAGAGTTTGGGACCAACACAAGCATGAAAATAGTTCCTGGAGGTGCCAAGTAAGGGCTTTGGTTGGCTATTTGATGCCTTTATGTAGCCTGGCAACCTACAGGAGGCTCTGTTTCACAGGGCACATGGGGTTTTTATGCAACCAAAACTTGCCTCCAAGCCATTAATAAAAGCACCTGCTTTAGGACAGGAGCAACATCCAAGATTTTGGTGAGCAATATGTTGCCCACAGTCAATGACTGGGGAACACTGGCCTAGAGGCTGGCATAAGTCCCATAAACTATTGGGCTCTGATAGTCTACTGGTTGGTTTGAATATTCAAATGTATATTTGCTGAGGTTAGCTGCATGATGTCCTGGATAACGTGTTTTTATCGGGTGGTAACCAGTGATAGAAGGTATCTCCATGCTCACAGACATTTAATAATCCAAATTTAAGAGTAATTACACATGACTGAAGACTTTGAAAGAGTACATTGTACTACTTACTGATCTATTTTTTTATTTCCTGCAAAATTTCAGCTTTTGCTTCTTTTTTTCAGCTAAAATCTAAACACTTCCTGTTATGTCTTGTACAGTAGAGGGTGGTTTTCTGCTCAGGAAGTGCCAGAGTCCAAAAGGAAATGGCTCCCCCAGCCTGGTGGAGGTCAGAGCAGATACAATTTTCTGTCCTAATGTTTCGACATGTGTTTCTGTGAATCGCACAAGGCACGCTTTCATATCAGAGAATTTTTTTTTAGCATTTGGCCCTGAATTCACGTTTCTTTAATGAGGCATATGTGTCCCATTTGCATGTCTAATACTTAGATATGTGCTGTGAAGAAGGGGACGTCTGTATGGGTTACTCATCATAACTTCTTTAAAATATGTTAGTCTAATATAGTCATAGTTAACCGTGGGCTGTTCAGATCTTGTTAACTAAAACTCTATTTCTACAGGGGAAATGAACACAGAGCAGGCACTAACCCTTCCAACAATTTCCCCTTGTCTCTGTATCTATATTTTAGGTACCTATCTAGTGCTACCAATCCCTATTTCTGTAGGGGGAATGAGAGCAGAGCAGACAGTAACCCTTCCAACACTTTCCTCTTGTCTCTGTCCTTATATATTAGGTACCTATCTAGTGTTACCAATACACATTTCTGTAGGGAAATGAGAGCAGAGCAGACAGTAACCCTTCCAACACTTTCCTCTTGTCTCGGTCCTTATATATTAGGGATCTATCTAGTGCTACCAATCCCTATTTCTGTAGGGAAATAAGAGCAGAGCAGACAGTAACCCTTCCAACACTTTCCTCTTGACTCTCTCCTTATATATTAGGTACCTATCTAGTGCTACCAATCCCTATTTCTGTAGGGAAATGAGAGAGAGCAGACAGTAACACTTCCAACACTTTCCTCTTGTCTCTGTCCATATATATTAGGTACCTATCTAGTTCTACAAATCCCTATTTTTGTAGGAAATAAAAGCAGAGCAGGCAGTAACCCTTCCAACACTTTGCCTTTATCTCGGTCTCTATATGTTAGGTAGCTATCTAGTGCTACCAATCCCTTTTTCCAGTAGATCTGTTCCATCTCGACAATTTCTCAAGCATTATTGGTATCCAGGAAAGGGTTAAGGATTTGCTGAAGTCAGGGGTCTTTATGAAGTAGCTGACCTAATAGATGTCTGGGATTGCTACATGATCTCGCTTGCTGGCTAACAGTTAGTAAAGGGGATCCATTACACGCTGTGCATTAGCAAATTACCTATGGTTTCACAAAAGGCAACTGAAAAATACATTACCCCACGTTCCACTTATCTGTGGCCGTATGGAAATGGGAGTCAGATTTCGTGTTTGTTTAGCTCCTGTGTGATAAATTAAACAGCTCCTTTTATTGCTGCTTTACTGTTGGGAAGCTCCATCCAGAAGGGCAGTGAGCCATGCATAGTATTCCAAAAGGCTAGATAGGCCTTGCAGAACTTATATAGATCCATTCGATGCTCAATGCATGGGCGTTGCCTTTTTATTAAATTGTCTGCCATCTATGGTTTCACTGGGCATCAATGATGGCTCGTAGCAATGGGCACATGAGTTCAATCCCATCAGGGAAACTGTTGGTGCTCCCAGTGGCCTCAAAACAATGGCCTCAAATATTTTTAAGAGCCAAGAAGAGCTTCCTTGAGAACAAAAGGGCTACCAAATAGCCAATCACAACCCTTATTTGGCACCCCCAGGAAATATTTTCATGCTTGTGTTGCTCCCCAACCCTCACGGGTATGGGGGCCCCTGGTGTAGAGTGTGTATGTTTTTCTCACAATGGGGAGAAACAATAAACATTTTTCTCACTGAATTGGTCCAAATGTAAGAGATCAATGAGATTGAGGGTATCATATGTATTCTGTCATATTAAAATATCTTAACAATGTTTTGACATGAGGGGTTTTTGGGGGTAAACTGCATTTGCCTCAGTTGCAATTCCAGAGTGTTATTAATATGTCCATTTAACCAACTAGGCCAACAATGTATCTTATCAATCCCCATTGCTCATAAGTCTTTTCTTTACTCCTGACTCAGAATACCTACTACTTAGAGCAGAGACACACGGTCAGATTCGGGGAGATTAGTCGCCAGGCGACAAATCTTTTCTCCTCCGGGGCGACTAATCTCCCTGAACTGCCTCCCGCCGGCTAGAATGTAAATCGGTGCTCTTCATTTTCCATAGTTGTCTCACAAGGAAACTTCGGGCGACTTCAGCAAACGAAGCGCTCCGAGTGCAATCCCACTGGCGATTTTTATTTTAGTCGGCAGGAAGGCAGGGGAAGGCAGTTCGGGGAGATTAGTCGCCCCGAAGAAGAGGAGATTTGACGCTGGGCGAATCTGATCATGTGTCTCTGCCCTTGACCTGGGGTATATTAAACACACCCATGGAGCCCATTAATGGTCCATGCAGATTTGATTAGGAGAGCATACTATCATGGGTCTGCTCTGTGATATTAAAGCTTGGAGACTAAGGGACTGATTTACTTAAATCAAATTCAAATACTTGCTGCAAGAAATCAAGAAAACAATTTTGTGGTTCCACTTTTCAGACCAATTTTCCGGCTGTATCAATCGAATTCGGCAGCGGAAACCTGGGCGAAGTTCTACAGAAGTCAATAGGAGGCATATTTTTCTATAAACATTTTCACAATTACAGAATTAACATCATCACACGAAAAATATATAGTAGGTTCCAGATGTCCATTCAAGGAAGCATATTTTCAAAATTCTAACTGTTATATTTTTTAATTTTTTTTTTTTAAAAAAAGTGTCAAATTTGACAGGTTAAAAGATTATGCATGAATGGAACAGCACAATTTTATTTATTTATTTATTCTGATTTGAGTTATTTTATAAATATTCTAACAATCTAGAATAATGACTCAATCAAGTTTATTCAAGATTTTTCAATTTTCAAAAAAATTTGAATTCAGAAATTGCTAGCTGTGCTTCCCTGTCCCAGAGGGCAATGTCAGCCATGTAAAATGTGGCAATAAAATGCCTGAAATGGCCGCTACCACCAGGAACACATGGGAGAATCAACTGAAGGCATTTTACTGTAACATTTTGAGATGATACAGAAAGATCCCCCTTGTGCCATAGGGCCTTACTCATATAAACTTACTAATATTAAACTCTATTTGTCTTAGAGAGGGTAAAATCTGTGGCTGAAGCTTCTTCAAAACTGAATTCCTGGAAATTAAATCACTTTTCAATTCCAAATATTACACTTCCCTTAAAGCCCTTTAAGCTTTAGAGGCCACGCTAGGGTACATGGCAATCAGATCACTTTAGTTGATAAGAATTTCATGGAAATGGAAAATGTAAGCACAATGTGACTTTGTTGCAGCAAAATGGCCTTACTACACCAAGCGGCAAAGTGCATTATAAGGGCAATACAAATATATATATATATATATATATATATATATATATATATATATATATATATATATATACACTCTCAAATGAACCAGCAACACAGGGATATTTTTCAAAAGTAGAAAGTGTATTTAGTGAAGCATGTTCCAGCCAACGTAACGTTTCGGTCCCTAACGGGACTTTTCCTTGACCTACTTTTGAAAAATATCCCTGTGTTGCTGGTTCATTTGAGAGTGCATATGTTATACTTTAACCGTGCAAATTTCGCCTTACTTCCCAGCCATGCAGAACTCAAGCAGCTTTGTTTGTTTCCCTGTAGAGCAGTCGGCGATTGTGTAGAGATTTGTATTGGATTTTATTTTTGCCTTTACATCCCCTTTACTGTTTCCAACTCCAGCTGCAGGGACAAAGATCATGGAGCCAGATTTAAACTGGGATTCTATTTGGAGGATTATTTTGCTGCAGCCACTGGTTCTGCAGAGTTGGAGAAAGTTTGTATTAAACAATACAAAAACTATAAAATCCACATTAGATTACATGACAACATAGGACCCAGTGCAGTCTGTATATTCTGATTATTAATCAGAATATATCGGCTTGTGGCAGATATTATTTGACTTGTGCTGTTTTGATCATTTATGAGGATCCCTAAGCAGCTCAGATCACACTGAGCATGTGCACAGTCTTGGTCTTGCAAAGATGTATAACAAAGTTACAAGATGGTGACCCCTGTGGCCAACTTTGAAAGCATAAATCATTTGTTTGATTAGGCTTGTGGTGCAGTAAGTTCTTGTTTATGTTTAGTACACAAAATACAGCATTTCTAGCCCTGTTCTATTTTAGACTTTTATTCCCCTTTAAGCCTGAGGCTAAACAGCAATTAGAGAATGTGATGATGCATAATAAAAAAAAGTATATATTTTTCAAATAACATGCTTATTTCATGGGCAGGGAATGAAGGCAAAAAAATGATTATTACTCTCCTGTATTACATTTCTAACATTAAGAAAATTAGATTTTTTTTGGCAAATTTTTAACACAAACACCTTTTTGGCATTTTGCCTATTTAAATGCCCAGAGTATGTAATTTTTGTCTATTTTTTTTATTCTGGGAAGGTCCATAGGCCTTTGCTATCTTGTCCATCAAATCATCAACGTTTCACTGGCAAAACAATAGAAGGTTCAAACCAAAAGTTCTCTAAAATCTTCTTGAGCCACAAGCAGTTTTATCATCTCTGCATTTAAGTCGAGTGAGATCCACAGTGGGGAAAGTTAATTCCCATCTCAAAATAAGGGAACAAACTGAGACTTTGATTGATTTGTTTTCCTTTGCCTGGTGCGGCCTCGTTTAAAAGTAAGAAAGGCCAATCTGCTACCTTGCACCTTTGCACTTTTAAAGGGAACAGGTTTAGGAAAAATAAACAAGCAGTCAATGGGCCTCTTAGAGTGGCTCCTACTCTCAAAATATTTTTGCTGGTGAAAACTGTGGCAAAATTAGGAAAGGGACTTTAGCCGCACAGTACTCTGATCTTGCTGAGGCCTTCTGCCCAAGGAAATGTGTTTTTCCTGCTGATTATTATTATTTGTAAAGGCAAAGAGTACCAACATTATAATCACCATTTTCCTTGAAATAGTCTCTTACTGTTAATGTAAAGACCAGAATAATTCTTCCCGGTATATATGTAGCTGAGGGAGCTGCCATATTGCTTCCCATACATTCTTTCTGTGTATTTTACACATGGTAGGATGTTGTTATAATAAGTTCCTTTTGCAAAGGTGAATGAAGATCTGTTGGAGGGGCGTTGCAATTGCATTGTATAGAGAATGAAACACCATTTTCTACCTCAAATTATTCACTGAGTAGCAAAAGTGTTAACTGTTCCTTTCCTGAATAAGTCTAACTCTTTGTCATGAATGACCAGGTTTCCACAAGGGCAATGTGTAGGCACCTCCCAGTGTTGGCCAAGGCAAATGTCCTTACACTCCATCATACACTCACACATACATACCGCCTGTTTTATTACAGGGGATTATCTAACATTCTAAACTCTCCATTTCTAGTTCTCTCTCCTATATTCCTTTCTTTTGTTTGTCTTCTTAATTTCTTCTCTCATTCTCTGTTCCAAATTTCTTTCCCTCTCATCTTATCAATATCTCTTTTTGCCATCCTCCTGTTCACTATTCTGACTGGTCTTCCTCTATGTTCCACTTTATCTAGGTGCCATTCTCAATATGTGCCATTCTCTCCTCCTTTCTACTTTCTCCATGTGCTATTTTCTCTTTCTTTCTTCTTATTTACCCACTTTCCCTATTTGTACCTCCTCCCCTCTCACCCTATATGCCATTTAATCTTCTTTTATGCACCCAAACAAGCCATTCCTTTCCCATATGTTGCAAGGGGGAGGCCTGTGGTTGCAGCACCGATGGGCCCTGGACACCCAGATTAACACTGTTTAAAACACTGTTTGGTGTGCAATGTCACCCAGTGCCCCCTAATCTGCCATTTTCTTTCCACTCTCCCCAGATGTCATTCTGGGAGGCTTCTCTCTTTCCATCTTTCCTTCCATGTGTGTGTCCTGCTCTTTACTTCACGCACTCCCATATGCCAGTCTCTCCTCCTTTCCCCTTCACCCCTGGGCCAGTTTTCCTACTGTCCTCATTTGCCATTCTCACAACCTTTGTTCAGCTGCTGTTGAACTTAACCAAAAACCTAGAAGCGCAAACAAGCACTTGAGTCAGTTTTACTATATGCTAAGAGGATGGTATAGGTCTCAGTTGGACTACACTTATCTATATGCCAAAGGATTGTTGCTGGATTTGTTGGAGAGGGAATGGTAACAACCCTGTGTGTGTCTGTATCTTGCTTGGCAGTAGCTTTCATAGATAAAACTATAGAAATATCATCTAAAGCAATAGATACATGGGACATTGGTTCTAAGGGCTCATTTTACTTTTTTGTTTTTGGAATGTACAGTATAGTGTAAAAGTGACTGTAGATTTACAGAAATGCACAAAGTAAACTATAATAGATCTGTGAAGGCACAGAATACACAGCAACCAGTACAGTCAGGCAGGAAAAAATACTCCTCTCCTCTTCATTGTACACCACCCGCATTGTGGTACAGTCGCAGCACTGAGCTCTGGCCATACTGTGGCACATACATGAGAAAATTCATTTTAGGACTCAGTAAATGTTATAAGTCAGCGTATTTCCTTTTCATTAGCTTTGAGCTCTATTTCTAAAAAGTTGAGTTTTAAGTTACTTGCCCCGTGTAATTGCACCATCTGGCTCTTGAGAGCAGTGTGATAAATTCTTCTGAGAAACCAATTGCTAGACATTCTCTGGCCAAAGGTCGCCCTGTACCTATGCTTGGAGCATGTCCTATTGACTTTCTAGTGATTCCCACATGTTATCTCTATAAGAAGAGACAGGCAGAAAAAGAAATATAGATAGATAGATAGATAGATAGATAGATAGATAGATAGATAGATAGATAGATAGATAGATAGATAATAGATAGATAGATAGATAGACATATAGATTGATAGTAGATAGATAGATAGATAGATAGATAGATAGATAGATAGAGGGATAGATAGAGGGATAGATAGATAGATAGATAGATAGATAGATAGATAGATAGATAGATAGATAGATAGATAGATAGATAGATAGATAGATAGAGACAGACAGAAGGATAGATAGATGGCGTGCTAGCGATTCCCACACGTTATCTCTCTAAGAAGAGACAGATAGAGAAAGAGATATGGATAGATAGATAGATAGATAGATAGATGATAGATAGATAGATAGAGAAAGACAGACAGACAGACAGATAGATACTGGGTCTGACTGGGCCGGCAGGAAACTGGGAAAATCCCAATGGACCCCAGCCCTCGTAGGGGCCCGCCAACCCAGACCCACTTTCTTGCATAGACTCTGAACACTGCTTCCTAACCTTGTACCCTGGCCCCAATTGCACCACAAGAGGAGAACAAGGTGGGGGGAGGAGCTGCGGCTAGGGGTTTCCGGCTGGGGGATCGAGGGGCCCAGGGGATGTGGGGGTCCCTAAATCAGAAGGTGGCCCCTGGACCCCCCCAGTCTTACCCTTGATAGATAGAGAGAGATAGATAGATAACTTTTTAAATAGGTGCACAGATTGAAGGACAAACATAGACAGACAGAGACATATCCTACTCATTCCCATATCTTTCCTAGCAAGCGAGCAGACATCTGGCTCCAGCAGATTGAAATCAACTTGCTCACTTCATACTCCATAATGAATAAATGGCTTCCATATTTCTGTGTTTTCTTAACTGAACTCATCAAATATTCATGGCCGGCCTATTCACAGAATAATCATTTTTACTCCTGTTTCCTGAGATGGGAATTTGCTAATATCTGGCCCGTCCTCTGGGGAAACCAGTGTGGGTTTTTCTGCTTTTTAACCAATATCTTGCTTTTCAGCTGCTCACTAATCAATGTTCTTCCAGAGGACAGACAGACTGCTCAGGCTCCTCCACCATATTGGTGATATTGGAACCGTATGTCGCTCATAAATATGTCACTTGTGTCAATAAGCGATGAAATATTCATGGCAGCACCAGCTATTTGAGATCTTTACAACAACAGCCTTGTTATTTTACACATTAATTCTCATTTTATTAAGTGCCTTGCACATATGGACAAGAGAGTTGCCTTTGGAAATGAAGATATGATCAATAAGCCAGGGACATGTACAAAGATGTAAATTATCTCCTTGTATCTGGAGTTTGGGGGTGACGACACGGACTGACATCCTGAGGGTGCGTGACTGAAATGAATTTCACAGTGTATTGTGTTTCCCTGGAATTTTCCTAGGCTATAGTCAACGAGGAAAAGCTGGGAAGGAGGAAAGGTGCTGAATGTCAAGTTATGGGAATCATGATATTTGCTACAAAAGAAATTCAGGGCAGGGGTTATAGTAGAGCAGAGGTTCACAACACTCAAAGTTGGTCCTTCCAGGAAGGGGCAGCCAGTACTCAGTCAGACCATTTAGGGACAGAGTAGGGAAGAATGACTCGATGTTCTCCTAGATACTCTTGGAAACCCAACTTGAGCTTCAAAGTTATCATGTTATGAACCAAGTGGGCACTGGATGACATTGATTGCACCCCTAACAGGGTCTTGAACAGAGTTGGACTGGGTGTCCAGGGCCCATCAGGACTGCAACCACAGGCACCTCCTTGCAACATGAAGACTCCCTCTCCCAACTTCTGCCTTCCATGTGGCTGCAAACCATGCCACTACGATGCATCGTATACGTTTTACCTCAACTTGAAGCATCCGCATTGCCACGGGGACTGGAACTTTGGCCTTTGAAGGCTGGGGCCCACTAAGTTTTGTCCCACCACAGTCTGACCCTGGTCTTGAACCAAATAAGTCTAAAAACCACTGGAGTAGAAAGCTGCCTAACAAGAAGACTGGGTCCCTTCCAAGTGCAAATAATGATTGCAATGACCCATCAGTCTTTGATAGAAACCAAAATAGTAATTGTTTAACAAGTTGGTAAATGGCTACAGCTTTATCTGCCCTGAGTTGTTCCAAGTATAAGGTACTTTATTCTCTACTGATTTTCTAAAGTATTTAATATGATTTGTCTAACCCTGGGAACATATCAGCCTTCTGATTGGCCACAGTTGGTTCTATTTCAGTGGTGCTTTCATGCAGTCTGTCAGAGCAAAAAAAAGAATGGGTTAAATAAGAATGACTCTGAACTCTGTCTAATGTTTACATACCCAGAATATATTATCATTGGAGAAGTTTCCCATCAGGCCACACACTCCTGGAATTTCCAGTATGGCACAGTACAATGCTCTCCCGTGTGCTTTATACAGCAAGGGTGGGTGCTTCAGTCTGTACAAGCTGCTGTGTGTGTCAGTCACCACCTACAACCTAAACACTTTGTAAGGGCTGTCTGACTGCTGACACATATACCATAATAACAACCTGATTATTTTTGTGTTACTGATGGCATGTAAATGGATCCATCATCTCCACGAGTGAACTTTTCCTGTTCTACTTCTATGCACCCATCGATCTACCAGTGCTGTTGCTGCACAATAATGAGGCGCCTCCATACAGCTACTTTGGGAGACATAATATTTAGGGATGCACCAAATCCACTATTTTGGATTCGGCCGAACCCCTGAATCCTTTGTGAAACAGTCGGCCGAATACCGAACTGAATCGGAACCCTAATTTGCATATGCAGAGGGTGAGGGAAAAAGAGAGCTGCGCACAAAGTGTACAGCAAAAGTTTTTTTACTTCCTTGTTTTGTGACGAAAAGTCACACGATTTTAAAGGCATCATCATCATCATCATCGTTTATTTATATAGCGCTGTCAAGATACGCAGTGCTTTAAAGCATACTGTCCTGGGGAAAAAAAGGGATCCTGTCATCGGAAAACATGTTTTTTTTCAAAACGCATCAGTTAATAGTGCTACTCCAGCAGAATTCTGCACTGAAATCCATTTCTCAAAAGAGCAAACAGATTTTTTTATATTCAATTTTGAAATCTGACATGGGACTAGACATTTTGTCAATTTCCCAGCTGCCTCCAGTCATGTGACTTGTGCTCTGATCAACTTCAATCACTCTTTACTGCTGTACTGCAAGTTGGAGTGATATGACCCCCTCCCTTCCCCCCTAGCAGCCAAACAAAAGAACAATGGGAAGGTAACCAGATAACAGCTCCCTAACACAAGATAACAGCTGCCTGGTAGATCTAAGAACAACACTCAATAGTAAAAACCCATGTCCCACTGAGACACATTCAGTTACATTGAGAAGGAAAAACAGCAGCCTGCCAGAAAGCATTTCTCTCCTAAAGTGCAGGCACAAGTCACATGACCAGGGGCAGCTGGGAAATTGACAAAATGTCTAGCCCCATGTCAGATTTCAAAATTGAATATAAAAAAATCTGTTTGCTCTTTTGAGAAATGGATTTCAGTGCAGAATTCTGCTGGAGTAGCACTATTAACTGATGCGTTTTGAAAAAAACATGTTTTCCGATGACAGGATCCCTTTAAGGATCGGATTCGGTTTGGCCAGGCACAAGGATTCGGCCAAATCCGAATCCTGCTGAAAATGGCCGAATACCGAACCGATTCAATGCATCCCTAATAATATTACCAACACCCCTTTATCGGTCAATAATGTGCTGTCCCTTCTGTAATAAGTGCATACACCAGTGTTGCACCAGAACTGGACTCGATGAAATCCATAGAAAGACCAGGAGGGGAGATCCTGGCCTTAAGTAGAAGTCAGTAAAGACTACTTATCTGTTGCTCCGGGCACAGTGAACTTACAGTTGCCAACAACTTTCTGGAGAAAGTCTGTTATAGATGGGGCCACTGAGACACTTGTAAAGATAATAGGGCTCATGTACTTCTGCAACTGTAGTTGCGGTCCCCTTACATAACTCACTTTCATTAAAGGGGAAGTAAAATCTAAAATAGAATAAGTCTAGAAATGCTGTATTTTGTATACTAAAAATAAATATGAACTTACTGCACCACAAGCCTAATCAAACAAATGATTCAGTAAAGGGGAAGTAAAGTGTAAAATAGAATAAGGCTAGAAATGCTGTATTTTGTATATTAAACATAAATATGAACTTACTGCACCACAAGCCTAATCAAACAAATGATTTATGTTTATAAAGTTGGCCACAGGGGGTCACCATCTTGTAACTTTGTTATACATCTTTGGAAGACTACGCACATGCTCAGTGTGGTCTGGGCTTCAGTTAGGAGGTTAAGCTTAGGGATCGTCATAAATTATCAAGATAGCAAAGTCAAATAATATCTGCCATAGAAGCTGATCCAGCAAGACTGATTAATAATCAGAATATACAGACTGCACTGGGTCTATGGATAAAAAACTCTACACAGTCGCCGGCTGCTTAATAGGGAAACAAACAAAGCTGCTCAAGTTCTGGGATGTAAGGTGGGAGGCTCCCCCTGCCGTTTGAAAGTATGATTGTTTCCCTGCAGAGCAGTTAGGGACTGAAGTTTCCTGTCCACAGCAGTCAGAGCAAGTAAAAGGACGGGAGGGGATTTCACTGCATACAGTCAGGTTTATTAGAAAAATGGTAGACATTTTTTAATTAAAGTATATTGGAGATAGATTTCTTTTCATTAAAGAAAGTAAAAATGGGATTAGATTTTCTTTGCCTTTATATCCCCTTTAAATGTACAAAATGTGCTCCTTGCCCTTCCTTATAGTTATGCTCTGTGCCACTTCTTCCTGCCTTATGTTCTGAGCGATCGCTACTACAGGGGAACCCTGGAGCTACCGCTACCGCTAACCACTTTGCATTCAGCATCGCTTTGCATTAGCACTTGTGGGCCCCGCCGACCCAGGGCTGCTCCCTGACATTCCCTACTGCCCCCGATTGCATTGCATGTTGAAAAAGAAAATGTACGCACAGGGCAGCCTATGGGCGACCTCCTAGAACCTCTCTGAGTCTTTGGCTAAGTTTTCAGAAGTCAAAGGTTTTTTTTTGTATAATCCTTCGAATCGTTCGAACGATTTCTATTTCGCTCGAAAACGGCCATTTTCTATCTAAAAAATACTTTGACTATAGAAGTATCAAATTCGATGGTCGAATTTCAAAGTTTTTCAACTTCGAAAAATGCAATTTTTGATGTCACAATTGTTAATTATCATTTCCTGATTTTACATAAATAATTCACAGATAGTAAAAATCACAGTCACAGTTACAGTAATGCTGAAATTTTGCACCAGTTTTGTTAAAGAAAAACTATACCCCCCAAGCAATGTAGGTCTCTATTAAAAGATACTGAGTAAAACAGCTCATGTGTAAAACCCTGCTTCATGTAAATGAACCATTATCATAATAATATACTTTTTTAGTAGTATGTGCCATTGGGTAATCATAAATAGAAAATTGCCATTTTAAAAAATAAGGGCCGCCCCCTGAGATCGTAAGATTCACTGTGCACACATACAAACCACATGTAAGGTCACATGAGCCAATTAACAGACAGAGTTCTGCCTTTTGCTTCCTCACTTCTTCCTGTTACAGTTAGGGGCCGATTCACTAAATTCGAGTGAATGATTCGAAGTAAAAAAACTTCGAATTTCGAAGTGTTTTTTGGGCTACTTCGACCATCGAATGGGCTACTTCGACCTTCGACTACGACTATCGAAGGATTCGAACTAAAAGTCGTTCGACTATTCGACCATTCGATAGTCGAAGTACTGTCTCTTTAAAAAAAACTTCGACCCCCTAGTTCGGCAGATAAAAGCTATCGAAGTCAATGTTAGCCTATGGGGAAGGTCCACATAGGCTTGCCTAAGTTTTTTTGATCGAAGGATATTCCTTCGATCGTTGGATTAAAATCCTTCGAATCGTTCGATTCGAAGGATTTAATCGTTCGATCGAATGAATAATCCTTCGATCGTTCGATCGAATTTTCTGCGCTAAATCCTTCGACTTCGATATTCGAAGTCGAAGGATTTTAATTCCTAGTCGAATATCGAGGGTTAATTAACCCTCGATATTCGACCCTTGGTAAATCTGCCCCTTAGTGTTGTAGTATTTCTGGTCAGGTGATCTCTGAGGCAGCACAGATAGAGTCACGAAATGGTGGTTCAAGGCAAGAGATGTAAAAGGGCAATATTTATGTAAATATATATTCCAGTTTGGTAAGATTCTTTAATATGTCATTCAATTTGATATAAACTATCTGTTGCTTAACTATTCATTTTGGGGGTATAGTTTTCCTTTAAATGTGAGTTTTTGGGTGGCATACGACATATACCAGACCAATTGCTATTTTGACTGTAGGGGCCAACAGTAGTATAATGCAAATGTGCCCTGTGTAGCATGAGCCACATATATTCTGCATCCTGCTTTATAGAAACATATCTGTATATATTTTATTTTTACATTTTATTACTGTTATTTTCATTACTTTTCATTTAAATTTCATAAAAAAGGTAAATTCATGTATTGTGGTTATTTGTTCTTTTATTGCATTCACTGCCAGATAATAAAAATGTATTTATTAGAATACAGGTAGGAGACCTGTTATCGAGAATGCCCAAGACCTGCTGTTTTCTAGATAACAGATCTTTCCGTAATTTGGATCTTCATACCTTAAATCTACTAGAAAATCATGTAAACATTAAATAAGGCCAATAGGCTGGTTTTGCTTCCAATAAGGATTAATTATATCTTAGAGAATATAAGATATATCTTAAAGAGAAAAAGGAAATAATTTTTAAACATTTGGATAATATGGAGTCTATGGAGTCTATGGGAAACGACCTTTCCATAATTTGAAGCTTTCTGGATAAAGGGTTTCTGGATACGGATCCCATACCTGTACTGTATTATATATATATATATATATATATATATATATATATATATATATATATACTAGACATTAAGCCCGTTAAATTAACGGGAGCTAGACGGTCCGTGGGGCACATGCGCAGTAGCGCAATCCCACGGACACAGGGACTGGACGCAGAGACACTTCAACTTTATTATATAGGATATATATATATATATATATATATATATATATATATACACACACACACACACAGGTATGGGATCAGTTATCCGGAAACCCATTATTCAGAAAGCTCCGAACTACAGAAGGACTCCATTTTATCCAAACAATCCAAATTTTAAGTATGCAAAGAAAAAAATAATTATAAAAAAATAATTGCTTATTTAAATGCATCTCTATGGGACATGGCATTGTCACAATTCTGGCTTCCAAATTATAGATCCCACACCTATATTATAATTTTGTGGAAAAAAATACTATATGTATTTTAATAAATATCATGTATATAATATTTAGTAATATCATAGCACACATATCTTAAAATCTATCTATCTATCTATCTATCTGTCTGTCTGTCTGTCTGTCTGTCTGTCTATCATCTATCTATCTATCTATCTATCTATCTATCTATCTGTCTGTCTGTCTGTCTGTCTGTCTGTCTGTCTGTCTGTCTGTCTATCATCTATCTATCTATCTATCTATCTATCTATCTATCTATGTGTATTTTTTTCTTTTAATTTAAATGCATTTTTTACAAATTCTTCTATCCTTTGCCTATAACTTATGTGATGAAATTATGTTACAAAATGGCAAAGGCATATTTTCCTAATTGGTTCTGGGTCAAAATACATGAACTGCAATGTATATATATATATATATATATATATATATATATATATATTCCTATATTGATTTTCCCGGAAACAGTTGGCCCGTTCTATCTTTATTCATGTAAATATAAATTGGAAGGTGGGGGGGATGAATATTTCTATATATAGTATAGTATGTTCTTGGTTCAAGGGATTCCTTATCCTAAATAGGTTCATTTTACTCTGCTTTTATTAAATTAGTCTCTACGCAGAACTAATAGAATAAATGTTCCAGTGTGTATTTGCCAGGAGCCAATTTATATAAGATTTTTTAGTACACACACAAGGAATATATATATATATATATATGTGTGTATATATTTTTGAATGGGAGACTATATTACTGTACAGCTATGGGGGTGTTTATGATCCCCAGTTCCACGACAGCTGCCTGAGCTACAATTGACTTACTGGCCATTAGATTGCATTAGGAGTTCACAAGCCACTATTTTATTCTATCAGTCCGATCTGGGAACGAGAAATATTTCATTATCCCCCGTATATAATAGGTACACACACACCTGCCGGCACTCACGTCCTCTAATTAGATTGCGGCTCAGTTGCAGGGAGCCCAGTCAATCCTCTGCTTTATTCTACGTGACGTTTCCCTGCTCCCCGTGGGCTTTCAATACACAGATGGCCGGCCCTAAGCAGCTGTCATGTGAATTTTTGTTGCTTCTTACGAACAAAAGCCGCAGTGTTCCAAGGTTGCACAGAGAGGTGGAATGGTATATTCAGATTATACCTGTTGTAGAGTATAATATCTGCGGCACCCTCTCAGACTTGTTAGCCCGAGACAGGGATAGAATGTGCTGATAGTTTAACTGAACTACACAAAGGGGCTTATTTATTATGCTCCGAATACCCGATATCCGAAAAATTCGGATTTTTCGCACCTTGAAAAAAAAAAATCCGAATTTTTTGGGATTTATTAAAGTCCTAATTTTTCGAGATTTATTAAAGTCCGATGGTATGAAAGTCCGAAAACGCGGCATCTAAAAGCTCTCAATGGGGAAGGTCCCAGTGTCTGCGCTGATGTCTGTACCGATATCCGATGATTTTGGGGAGTCATGGCAAAAAAACTCAAGAGTTTTCAGGGGAAAGCTCTGAAGTTTTCGGAGTTTTGCTCGACCCTATTTTTTCGGGCTTTTTTCCTCCTAAATAAGGTCCATTCGGAATAAAGTCATTAAGGAATTCAAAGTTGCTCTAAGTTGGATATTAGAAATACTGAGATCAATGTTCTTCGATTCTGCGCATGCAGGTTCGCGCACGCGAGCGCAAGTTTGCGCATACGCACGCGAGCGAATGCGCAGATTCGCACAGGCGCCACTACTGTCCGGCTTGCCTAGGGCGCCTAGACAGCGTGGCCCGCCTCTGCCCCAGAGTAGTTTTATAATATCATATATCAAATCATATACATTTGAAAGCCTATCCTGCCTTCGGTTGCTGCAACAACATTCCCACAATCCTCAGCAAGCCACAGGCAGCTCGATACACTTGGCACGGTCGCTCAAAACCACAACGTGCCAGTCTCAGCCGTATCCCGCTGTTTCCGTGTGAATCATGCTGTATCTAATTTTATTGTAATAATGCGCTTCTCAGCAAATTCTTAGGACTCAAATAGCTGCGAGGAAAGTTACATAATCCACGAGTTAGAATTGATATCAGCCTACCGAAAGCAATACCTGACTTCACATTTTTGGGTTTAATTATACACGGCAAGCCAATATTAAATCAAGAGGTAACCCAAACCCCCTGGTTCCTACCAAGTATCAATACCCCACGTCTGTGTGTGCAAGTAACAGACAATATCCGCCATTGTTACATGAATATTTTCCTCTAGGAGGGTATCTATATTCTGCATTAGATACAGTTTCTGGTCTTATATCCATTTACCCTTATTTTTTATATTTAAGGTATTTCCCTCAAGGATAAGTACTGTCTTGTTCAGATGGGACTTGCCATATTAAAGGTTTTTTTTTTTAAATCAACATTTGCTCAGTCAGAATTTGATACAGAACTTAATTCAGGTTCAGCATTTTTGGCGACCTCAGTTGATAAATTGAGGGGCTTATTTATCAAAATTAGATTCTTTTAAGTAAAAAAAAAAGTCAGACCAAACTAGAATCCACAATTTGACCTTATTTATCACTGAAAAAAACTCGATAAAATCGGTTCAGGAAAAAATTCCAAAAATTTGTGTTTTTGTGAAAAAAAAACATTTTCAGGTTTTATTCCCAAACACTCACATTTTTCTTGAAATCGCTCGAAACCTCTGGATTTTTTGGGATTTTTGGCCAAAACTCAGTGCTGGCCATGATATCTTCAAATTTAAAATTGGACATTTGCCATTGACTTCTACATTACCCCGACAGCTTGGAGATGGAGTATTTTCGGATTCGGATTTTAACAGCCTCGTGGTATAATAAATCACGAAAAAGTTTCTTTTTTTCCTATAAGAATTTGTGCTTTCTAGTAAGAAAAAACTCAAATTTTTTGAGTTTTTTTCCATTGGGACTTTAATAAATAAACCCTCTTAGTTTTACAAGTTTACAGAGCTTCCCAGGTCCCACCACTTCCGTCCTATGTTACATAGTTAAATAGTTAATTTTGGTTGAAAAAAGACAAAGTCAATCAAGTTCAACCCCTGTAAATGAACCCCAGTAACCATCCAGTCCAGGGCCTTTGTTTACCTTAACATCTTCTAGTTTCTTTTAAATATCCTTAAAGGGATACTGTCATGGGAAAAAAATATTTTTCAAAATAAATCAGTTAATAGTGCTGCTCCAGCAGAATTCTGCACTGAAATCCATTTCTCAAAAGAGCAAACAGATTTTTTTATATTCAATTTTGAAATCTGACATGGGGCTAGACATATTGTCTATTTCCCAGCTGCCCCAAGTCATGTGACTTGTGCTCTGATAAACTTCAATCACTCTTTACTGCTGTACTGCAAGTTGTTTGTATTACAGGTATGGGACCCGTTATCCTAAATGCTCGGGACCTGGGATTTTCCGGATAAGGAGTCTTTCCATAATTTGTGTCTCCATACTTTGTCTACTAAAAAATTATTTGAACAAGAAATTTAATATTTTATTAATAATCATTAAGGAATAATTATATCTTAGTTGGGATCAAGTACAAGCTACTGTTTTTATTATTATACAGAAAAAGGAAATCATTTTGAAAAAATGTGAATTCATTTCATTAAACAGGTATGGAGTCCGTTATCCGGAAACCCGTTATCCAGAAAGTTCCGAAGTACGGGATGGCAGTCTCATAGACTCCATTATAATCAAATAATTCAAATTTTAAAAAGTGATTCCCTTTTTCTATGTAATAATAAAACAGTACCTTGTACTTGATCCCAACTAAGATATAATTAATCCTTATTGAACGCAAAACAAGCCTATTGGGATTAACATTTAAATGATTTTTAGTAGATTTAAGGCACAGAGATCTAAATTACAGAAAGATCCCTTATCCGGGAAAACCCTAGGTCCTGAGCAGTCTGGATAATGGGCCCTATCCCTGTAATGGAGTCTACAGGAGATGCCCTTTCCTTAATACTGAGCTTTCTGGATAACGGCTTTCCAAATAACAGATCCTGCATAACTGTATTGGAAAAAGTGACAGTAGTTGTAGTATATAAATAAAGATATATTTTTTCACTCATACAGTACAGGTGGGATATGAGAGTGGGGGGAGCCAGCTTAGTACAATGATGATTTTTATAGTTTTTGAACTGTTTGCCTTCCTCTACTGACTCTTTCCAGCTTTCAGAACGGGGTCACTGACCCCACCTAAAAAAAACAAATGCTCTGTAAGGCTTCATATTTATTGCTATTGCTACTTTTTATTACTCATCTTTCTATTCAGGCCTCTCCTATTCATATTCCAGTCTCTTATGCAGAGACTTATTATTCAGATTGCTGACATTGCAAATTGGAGAGCTGCTGAATAAAAAGCTAAATAACTCAATAGGCATACATGATAAAAAATTAAAACCAATTGCAAATGGTCTCAGAATATCACTCTCCACATCTACATACTAAACGTTCAATGAACAAACCCCTTTAGCGCAGAGACACACGCGAAGATTCGGGGAGATTTAGTTGGCCGGCATCGAATCGCCTCTTCTTCGGGCGACTAATCGCCCCTAAAGCCTTCCCGTCAGCTAGAGGGATGGCACTAGAGTGCTTCATTTTCCGCTGGGCGACTGAATCTTCCCGAATCTTTGCGTGTGTCTCAGCCCTTAAAGGGGTGTTCACCTTTAAGGTAACTTTTATTATGTTGTAGAATAGCCAATTCTAAGCAAATTTTCAATTGGTTTTCACTATTTATTTTTTATAGTTTTATAGTTATTTGCCTTTTTCTTCTGACTCTTTGCAGCTTTCAAATGGGTGTCGCTGACCCCTTCTAAAAAACAAATGCTCTGTAAGGCTACAAATGTTTTGTTATTGTTACTTTTTATTATTGATCCTTCTATTCAGACCCTCTCCTATTCATATTCCAGTTTCTTATTCAAATCAGTGCATGGTTGCTAGGGGAATTTGGACCTTAGCAACTAGATGGCTGCAATTGCAAACTGGAGAGCTGCTGAATAAAAAGCTAAATAACTCATAAACCACAAATAGTAAAAAATGAAAACCAATTGCAAATTGTCTCAGAATATCACTTTCTACATCAGACTAAGGGGCAGATTTATCAAGGGTCGAATTTTGAGGGGTCAAAAACCCTCAAAGTAAAATCCTTTGAATTCAAACATCGAATTTGAAGGATTTTATTGCAAAAGCTTTGATCGAACAATCAAATAAAAATCGTTCGATCGGACGATAAAATCGTTAGAATCGAACGATTCGAACGATTTTAAGGGATCGATCAAACGATTTTTATTCGACCAAAAAAAACGTAGAAAAGTGCTGGGGAAGGTCCACCTTGGGCAAACATTAGACTTCGGTAGCTTTAATTTGGCGAAGTATGAAGTCGAAGTTTTTTTTAAAGAGACAGTACTTCGATTATCGAATGGTCGAACGATTTTTACCTTGAATCGTTCGAATCATTCGATTCGATCGAATTTGACCAATTCGATGGTCGAATATTTTTTTATTCAAAGTATTCACTCGAGCTTAGTAAAATCTGCCCCTAAAAGTTAACTCAAAGGTGAACAACCCCTTGAAGGGAGAAAGTAAAAATAATTCTACATTCAGGGGCCGATTCACTAAGGGTCGAATATCGAGGGTTAATTAACCCTCGATATTCGACTGGGAATAAAAATCCTTCGACTTCGAATATCGAAGTCAAAGGATTTAGCGCAGATAGTACGATGGAACGATCGAAGGATTATTCCTTCGATCGAACGATAAAATCCTTTGAATCCAACGATTCGAAGGATTTTAATCCAACGATCGAAGGAATATCCTTTGATCAAAAAAACTTAGGAAAGCCTATGGGGACCTTCCCCATAGGCTGACATTGAGTTCGGTAGGTTTTAGATGGCGAACTAAAAAACTTAATCCAACGATCGAAGGAATATCCTTTGATCAAAAAAACTTAGGAAAGCCTATGGGGACCTTCCCCATAGGCTAACATTGAGTTCGGTAGGTTTTAGATGGCGAACTTGGGGGTCGAAGTTTTTTTTAAAGAGACAGTACTTCGATTATCGACTGGTCGAATAGTCGAACGATTTTTAGTTTGAATCCTTCGATTTGAGTCGAAGTCGTAGTCGAAGGTCGAAGTAGCCCATTCGATGGTCAAAGTAGCACAAAAAACACTTTGAAATTCAAAGTTTTTTTACTTTGAATCCTTCACTCGAAGTTAGTGAATCGGCCCCTTACTTCTTAATATTTCCACCGAAGGGAAAATTATACTATAAAAGTTATTGTAACATCTCAGTATTTAAAAACTTGAGCTTTTTGGGATATTTTCTCCCCGCAGGAAACCTTATCGGCGAATGGTGCGTTCAGAAGCCGCGCACGTTGCAGCCGGGTTATACAGTCCCCCGGAGGATATATCTCTGCTGGGAGATTTTTCCACAGACCACAGGTATCAACGTGAGGTGTTTTATTAGTTTGGTTTATACCTTCCAAATGAACACTGACGCTGTATAAACCTCCCCAGAGGTGTAAAGGAAAAGAAAAGTGGGCTTAGCAGGACTGACGATAGGCAAAGGGTCCGTATTGTCTGGAAGGGTTTTGTGTAGCCTGTGAGTGCAGCTGTTTGTGTCTCTGCGTGGCTACTTGTAAATTATGTCTCAAGCAATAAAGGTGAGGTGTCAACTTTATGCCGAGTGCCAGAAGAAGCAGTTTGCCAGACACCAAATGCCAGGAATGTGTCAGCGAGCTACACAGGGGCCTGTTTCAGCTTATTCCCCATAATAAATAGACTTGTTTTGTTTTTTTTTTTATTATTATTCTTTTACCCTGAGTTTTCATTCATTCTCGGTCAACAAACCGACCAGAACATGGGGGCGAGTTCTGATTACACCAAATAACATTTCTTTGCCTTTGTTGCTGGCAAGGAAAGAGAAAACATGATAAAACACAGTGTTAGCTGGAATGTGTGTGTTTGGGTCAGTGGCTTGTGGCACCATACCAGGTTTAATCATAGGCCAAGGCTCTTGTGAATTAATAGAAAAATAAAGGCAGCCGCAAGTAAAGGGTGTCGGATTTGAGCAAAGAACCTGGCATACAGGGTCCACTCTCACAGCAACTAGATGGAGATGGCACTGAGTTTGTACCAGGTCTAGTAACCCCAAGCAACCAGTTTGTAAATGGGTGACGCATAAAGGCTGATTGTTTTCGGGTTACTGGACTTTGGGTTACTAGTGTGGGTTTTTAAGGGGTCTGTATAATCACTGTGATGTAATATGATGCAAATACACATTTCACCCTATGTGTGGGTAATATAGTAATAATATATGTGTCAATAGTTTGCCACATCTCTCTTTCCCTTCCCGGGGATAGGCTAAGGTGCTTTAGATAGCAGCATGAATAAGTGCGTTACCAAACACCAAAGTCATTCTTTTTTTTTTCAGGAAAAGACAGATCTTGTGTTGGCCCCTGATTTCATTTTTTTTTTTTTTTTTTTTTTTTAACCCGAGCCTTGGAAACCATTGCTGTTGCAGAGTTCCTGTGAGCTGCATTGAACATGGAAAAACTTTTACTTTCTGCAGTTACGCTCTCAAGGGATACGACCACAAACTCAGTTACTTTCTCGTCACGGATCGGCTGCCAATAACATCAAACTCAGTCAATATTTTTCTACCAAAGTGGTCACCTGAACAAATTCCTCCCACCTTCCATCCTTCGGAGAAAGCGGCCGCTGGGGACCGACGCATGGAGTTCAGTACAGCTTTGTATAAGAATTCTAGGCACTGCCCAACCAGAACTCCAGCACACAATGTGTTTTTCTAGCTGATATAACGTGTGCAGTATAAAAAGGCAGTAGCCCGTTGAGCTTTTATATACTGTGAGTGTGACCTTCAAAGGCTGGAGATATATGCACTGGTTTTGCACGACTAATGAAAGTTGTATCTGTTGGCTCTTACCAAGGGTTTCATGGAACATTAGCCATTAAAACTAGGGATTTTAATAACTCAAAAGTTGTATCATAAAGAGTGGCAGTGTGCTTTTGGAATCTAGGGGGTGTAATATCATACAGATATAACTCGTTTCTACTTACTAGTGTTACTTACATGTTTCTGTAAGACACCTACACTGATTTCTAACTATGTTTAATACTCTTTTTTTGAAAGATTTTGGCACCAGTAGTTTCCATTGCAGCTGCTCTATACTCTGTTTAATCATGGGCTAGAGAGCAGCACTACCCAAACTGTGGGTCTGGCATCATCCAGGGGGTCCTAAAATAGTGCATGGGGGGTGCAGCCTGAACAGCAGTAGGTATTTGACTATAGTGGCAATGCTTTGGGAGTGCACCCACTGGAGGAGCAAGTCATTAAAGGAGAAGGAAAGGCTAAGTAACCTTTATCAGAAAGGTCTATATAAATACATCAGTAAACCCTTAAAGTAATGCTGCTCTGAGTTATCTGTCAAAAGAAACACCACATTTCTTTCCTTCTATTGTGTACTCATGGGCTTCTGTATCAGACTTCCTGTTTTCAGCTTAAACCTCCAGGGCTTGGGCTTGAGCATGCTCAGTTTGCTCTTCTCTCCCTCCCTGCTGTAATCTGAACCCAGAGCTATGAGTGACCAGGGAGACACTCAGGCAGGAAGTGATAACACACCGAGCTAATATGGCAGCTGCTATCCTAAACAAACAGAGAGGGCTTCTAGAGCTGTTTAGTCGGGTATGGTAAAGAATAAATAGAGTGTTCTATCTTACACTATTGTGACTAATTTATTGGCAATAAACTGCTTCGGTAGCTTTCCTTCTCCTTTAAAAATATGTCCCTATTTAACTCCTTTATGCAAACAGTTTAGGGCTCATTTATGAAGTGGGAGACAGGGTGCAAATTTACCATTTTATTGTACTTTGCACTCTTTATTACTGCCTTAATGAATTGCCACAGACACCTGGGGCTGTCCCCTTGGGACTCATCAGGAGGAGGGAGGCAGTTAAGTGTAGGTGCCACCCCTACCCACATCTTTTATCCCCTTACTTGTGTCTCATTCAGAAGCCACGCCCTGCACCAACATAGAAATCTAAACGCGCCCTGTCGGACATCACATGTAATGTCACATCCAGTTGCACGTGACGTTGCTTCTGAAAATGACTCACTATGAGGTGCACATACCCCTGACCCCCACCTCTACTGCCACATTTGGACAGTAATTTTCCGGTGGCTGGTGGGGACAGGTTAATTCTTTTTCTAATGTAGCCCTTCCTTGTGGTGCTACAGGGGAGAGCAAGAACACTATGATCATTTGGCATGCCTCCTCCACCCAGGTTCAGGACAGATTGGCTTTGATACACACAAAGGAAAGGTTTTTGGGTTTATTTGAAGGACACTGTGCCTTTAAATAACCATGATACATACAGCCTGCCAGCCAGGAGTAGGGTTGCCACCTTTTGCCCAAAAAAATTCCGGCTGGTGGGGGCAGGTACAAAAAGGGGGTGTGGCGTGATGTCAAAGGGGGCGTGGTGTGATGTCAAAGGGGCCACAGCGCAGCCAGGACGAGAACCGAAGGACAAGGTAAGTTTACAGGGGATTGGGGGCTGCATTGCCGGTAAATTTGTAATACCGGCCCCGGGCCTTGGCAGGAGTTTTACCGGCTAGGCCGGTAAAATACCGGCCGGTTGGCAATCCTAGCCGGGAGCAATTTATATAATATTTCAGATGGTTTTATCTCTGAGCTGGTGAGGGAAATATACACTTGTGTGGCAGTTTCTTCAGAGTCCTGAGAAGAACTCCCTTTGGCTTTCCGTGCCCTGAGAAGAGCACGCTTTGTTCTTCAAAGCCCTAACAAGGACTCTCTTTCCTTCCACACCCTAAATAGAGTGAACTTTTCTGCCACTGGGGTTCCCTACTGACTTTTCACACACAGTAATATGTGGGAGCTTGTAGCACCTTGCTTTCCCTCTGCTGTTTCTCTCTCTCTCTCTTTCTCTCTCTCTCACAAGCACTTCCTGTGCAGGCCTTCCTTCTTCCTGTCAGCTTCTTTCTCAGCACTTCCTGTGCAGGCCTTTCTTCTTCCTGTCTGCACACAAGGAAGGAGACTCCTCCCCCTCCTTGCACAGAACAACACAGAGGAGAGGCAATTACACATACATGGCTCCTCTACACTAAACATAAATGTTTATTCAATATCTAGGCACCCTCATTAAAGCTGCAGCCCTAGGAACAGGTCCTTTTGGTGCCTGTATATAAATAATGCCCTGGCACTAAGGCTTGTGCTATTGTGCCCCAAGGCTTCCTTACAGCTGCAGAGAATGGTGCATGTCATTTCCATTATTATACTGCACACGTGCCAGCCTAGAAAGCTTTGGGTAATGATAAAATAAAATAGTGCAGCCCTAGGTAAACAAAGGTGCCAGGGCAGTGCAAATTGTGCCTAAGCTAGAGCAATGGAGAATGAAGTTAGTCATTTAATACAATGGGGATTGCCTTATTGGCGCAGCGTATTACCCTTTCCTTATCCTTTAAAGGAGGTGCTCAGTTTACTTTTAAGATTTGTATTGTTGTATATAAGCCCCAGGTTACCAACTGCAAGGCATTTATTGAAAGGAGAGAGTTTAAGGCTAATTAGGCTGGAAGGGTGAGAGGCGAAAATGTATATTTTCATATGATAATATCAGTAAACCCTAAATTGTGAAGCAATGTCCCTATGTTAGATAACAGCAAAACTACTTCGTAGGGAGGATTCTTATTGGATCTATAATTAAGTTTGCTCTACATTGTTTGAGAGCAGTGACAGCCAACTGGGCACCCTAGGCAACTCGGCCAGCCACCACGCTACCCCAAAACCCCCCTCCTGAGCAGGTTTGGACTGGGCCGGTGGGACAACGCGAAAAAACCCAGTTGGGCCCCGGTCCAGACCTGGCACCTGTTGCTAGCCTGCTTTTGTACTTTTACGTGCATGGGTGTGTTTCAGCATTATTTGTGCATGTGCATGCGGTTTTATGTGCATGCCCATCACAGTGTTTTCTGCACATGCGCGCCAGCACGCTTTTTTGCGAATGCACTTGCCGGGAATTTAGTGGTTGGAGGGAGCCCCCGGGGACGTTGTGCAGCCCTGGTGGGCCCAGTCAGACCCTTTTGGGGATTTACATCCTTTTTAAGTTATGTAAATACAGACAATCTGCACATATTATACCAAGACAAATTTTATGTTTTGGTGCATCATGCACCTTCTTCAGGACTTGGTTGTGTGTGTGCGCCATTGACTCCTGTTTGCTTACACCTGGGGTATATATAGACATTAAGAAGAGTATTTTACATAAACTTACAGATGTTTGCATACCTCATGCCTCTGTAGCTGAAAAAGACTTGGCGAAACATGGCAGGGATCCCTTCCAGAGGTCTAATCATTTCCCCAAAATTAACACCTCGTCTGATCTGTGATGCACACAAACTTTTAATGACATTTCCCCCGAACGTATGTGTTTAGCTTTCAGATTAAACCAAGAGATGCTTAAACAGGATATTTTAGCATAATAAAAGCAGTGGGTGAGTTTCTTTGTAATTTGATTGCTCACATGAGTGCAGGAACCTATCTTATGGCTTTACACATCTGTGATAATTTCCTTTAACTTGTACTTTTATAACTCAGTCGTTAAATTCACATTGAGTTCTTAAAACAAAAATGTTTAAAACAGATGTGGTTGTTAAAGTTACAATATGAATTTTACAACCTGATATTTTATGATACTGGAAGAAACTTTAACCGCAAGGTCAGAAGCAGGGAGACTATGTAGAAATGGTAAACAGCAGACCAAGAAAGAGTGACCTAATATACAGCTGATCTAATACATAGTTAAAACATGTTTCCTGTAGAACATACGGAAGGTTTTACATGCACTTCATTCTGGGGTGTCTGTTAGGCATGGATGAGTCCATACTACACAGGGGTGTAACTACACAGGAAGCAGACCCTAAACTTGCAGGGGGGGCAAGAGATTAGGGGTCCTAGTAAGGACCTAAATAATAGGTAGTTTTAATATATCTTAGAATTGGTGCAGTTAGCAATGTTTTGGAGCCTTTAATTAAATTTGCTGTGGGGCCAAGTAACATCTAGTTACACTACTGATACTACAAGTAATAATCACCAGCAAACCCGTTATGGTAGCTCATGGATAGTTTCAGTAGAGTAAAGAAATATTTTTGGCTTCCACAAAATCAAATGCTCAAGTACCAACATGGGAGGAGTCATTTACGAATGCAGAAATGCAACTGTAATGTTGTTCAACAGAGAGACCCACAAGAAAACCTAACCTGCCCGCTCTCAACCAAACTCTCATTATTTATATACATGTTATTGACCCAAGTCATAAGAGGGAGCCGGGCAGGCAAGCACCATTATATAAATAAGCAATGACCGACCAGAAGGAGTGGGATATTGGTGTTGACTTCACAGCAGGGTGAAACCAAGGACAAAGTTAAGCCTGGTCACAACCTGCTGGGAAATTGCTGTGCTGGACCAAACCCGCCATCAAACCACTGGGAAAGCACTGTGCCCACACCTGCCAAGCCTGCAAAACTCTAGAGCAGGGATCCCCAACCTTTTTTTACCCGTGAGCCACATTAAAATGTAAAAAAAAGTTGGAGGGCAACACAAGCATGCAAAAAGTTCCATAGTTCCTATGATTGACTATTGGTAGTCCCTATGTGGTCTAAGAGCCTACAGGAGGTGCTGTTTGGCAGTACACCTGTTTTTTATGCAACAAGAACTTGCCTCCAAACCAGGAACTGAAAAATAAGCACCTACTTTGAGGCCACTGAGAGCAACGTGTTGCTCACGAGCCACTGGTTGGGGACAGTACCTTAGGACATACAAGGCCCCTTGTATCCTGAGTCCGACGTCACTCTCTAATTTGCACTTTTGAGGTGGAGGGATGTCTACATGTCTCACCCTCCCACCCTTCAGGAATACGGTGCTACCAAATGCAGACAGTATTCATTATGGTGGGCAAAGATCACTGACTTGCATATTGGAACACAGAGACCTGTGGCAATTCATTGAAGCTGTAATGTGGCTAATCCAAGGAATTTGTAATAGTACTTCTCTTCAGTCGGTGAAATTTAATATCATTAGGTGGGCAATAAATAAATAGTCCAGGTTCGTCTCCCTGGACCAACGGCCATGGGTACACATAAACCAACATCACAAAAATGTAGAGCTTTTCCGATGGATTAAATGAGGGATCAGCTATTTCTGGGCGATGATTAATTCAAAAGTGATGCAACTGTGAATAATGCTTTTATCCTCCATAGAAGGTCCAATGAGCCATGCCAAAGTTCAACATTTGTCCAAGAAACTGTCTATTTAGGGTATTATCAATATGTTCACTTCAATGCATTCAAGTTGGGACTGGCCATAAAAGGAAGACAATCCATATCAAGTATATGTAACACCCGCCACTGGTTTTGAGCGCCGTTGCATAAGCGCAGGCACGCGTCAAATCAGACGCCTGCGCAGGAATGGACGCTCGCATACTTAGGAGCAATGACCTCTAATTTGGGCGTCTGGCTTCCTATTGATCCCGGATGTGTCTGTCTTCCTCAGCCTGCTCCTGATTGGTTCCTGTTCCCTTAAATACCTTCCTCTTCCTCCTCACATTGCCCAAGCTGGCTTCAGTTCCTACTGTTCCTGCTAAAGCCCTGGTTGTTCGAGTTTCCTGGTGTTGACCCTCTGCCTGTTTTCCTGACCTCCGAACCTTCGCTGCCTGAATCCGACCTCTGCCTGCATTTAACTACACCTTAGCCTGACCCCTTGGTACTTCACTTCTCTGAAACCTGTCTTCTGGAAACGACCTTTGCCTGCACTTGACTACGCCTTGCCTGATCCCTTGTTACTTCGCTCCTGGTAACTCACCTGGCTTCTCTACCACCTCCGCAGCAGAAAGCCTGGGGCCCCAAAAGGGCGTTGGTGAATACCGGAGCCGTAGAGAGGTTCCTGTTACCATCAGTTCTCCTGGATCAGCTACCTTCCTCCGGGATCCGGGGTAAACAGATCGTTATAGTATAGTTGTAAAAGAAACAGTCCCTAATTAATAATCATGGCCAAAATTTCATATTTGTTCATAATTCCATGAAAGCTGGGACCCTCATTGAGCAGCCTGGTAAATGAATCAATGATTCCACCACAAAACAATTTTATCCATGGCCCATGTCCTAGAAATGCCAAAAGTCTTTAAAAATATGGATTCTCTTTTGAAATACAGATATGGGATCTCATATCCAGAAAGCCTGCCACCCCCAAAAGGCCTTCAAATCAGTGGATGGGGCCCCAAGCTATAAGCCAGTCATTGTGATATTAATAGTGAAGGGTTATACGCTGCTTTAGTACTATACCAAGGAGAACGAAAACATCTTTTGGGGGCAGGTGACTAGCATTGCTCAAAGCACTGACATTCTGAGATTGTTTTTAACTAGGACACTTAAGGGTTCATTAAGACAGGAAGTGCAGCATGTAAAATGCAGTTTTGGACCCAAATTGCCACTTTTTTTATACCCAAGCAGCAATTGTGTACACTATGTGCTGAATGTAATCAAAAAATATGTACTTCAGCTCAGTTGAATTTAAAACATCACCCTCTGGGGGGCTTTCCATTTTTACCTCCTCTGTATAACTGCATTGATTTGTACTGGCATCTGTTATTTATTTTATAGGACTGGTTTGGGGGGGGGGGGTTGGTAAAAATGAAATACAGAGAAAAAGAAAAGAAAGAAAGACTAAAAAAAAGGAAATGAGGGCGTAAAAGAAAGGGAAAAAAACAGCAGGAGGAAGACCTAATAAGACAAACAAGCCCTTCACAAATGTACTGTACCCTGACGCATTTCACCCATATGTAGAATTTAATCACCAGTTAAAGCAACTGATGCAGAACAGCACCTGAGTGTTGAAATCAGGGCTTCAATTAGAGTCTCAGAGCTTTCTACAATCTGTCATCTGCCTCCACCTCACATAGTTATTTCCCCAAGGGTTTTAAACTAAGTAGTTACGCTTTTTTTTCCCCAAAGGGTTTTTATTGTTTCATGATAGGGTTAGGTGTTGGATTTGGGAAATAAGCATTAAGAGCTAAGGGGTTAATATGAAGTAAGGCAACAGAGGATGATGTCTAAAACTATGCAGGTTCTCCAGACAACTGTCATTCACAGGTACTGTGGGGGTCAGTGCTTGGCCATTTGCCCCCTTATACGTTAAAGTTCATAAAATGTCAATGTTTCTTAACAGAGTAAATGGACACTATTGAAAATAACTTCCTTCAATAAAAGGAATACGAAGGCAATGAAGCAGAAGGAAGAGATCCCTTCATGGAGGTGCTTTTTAATTTATTCCAGATTTTAAGATTAATTTTTGGAAAAAAAACTTGTCAGTCATCCCCAATTAAGGCTTAATGGAACAATGCCAGCATAAACGACTTCAGTTTCTGAGATCTAATCAAGCTGTTGCATGTAGTGATTGCCTAAGCCATGACCACTGCATTTAGAGAAGAAGACTATCGTGCATGCTGCTCTTGGTCCACACCCTGTTGCAGGCTCTAGAAAAGTTGGTAACCCCCACAGAGATGTATTTCTGGCACCCAGTTTGAAGCAACAATCCAGGGTAGCATGCACAGTGGGAGTCCCACAGAATAGTAGTCTTAAGTATGAGAATGGGTTATAAAAGAGCAAGATGGCAGCAGTTGGGTAAGATGGCAGAAGCCAAGCTGCAGCCATTCAATAGCCAACAATAGACAATTCTGACTATATTTAAGATGATGCCACCATCTTGCCCTACTGTCTCCATCTTGCCCTACTGTCTCCTTCTTGATCTACAGTCTCCATCTTGCCCTACTGTCTCCTTCTTGAACTACTGTTTCCATCTTGCCCTATTGTCTCCATCTTGCCCTACTGTCTCCGTCTTATCCTAATGCATTCATCATATCCTACTGTCTTCCACTTATCCTATTGTCACCATATTGCCCTACCGACTCCATCATGATGTACTGTTTTGATCCTGTCTTGCTATCCCATCCCTTGTTTCCATCCTGGTCTACTCTCCATCTTGTCCAACTTTCACCATACTGCCATACTATCTCCATCTTGTCCTAGTGCAGGGGTAGGCAACCTGAGGCTCCGGAGCCTCATGCGGCTCTTTATCCTGCTTGCTGCGGCTCTGTCTTGGTCGGCTATACAGCCTACGCACCTGCTGGCGGCTGCTTGAGTGTGTGACCGGGGTAAGTTAATAGTTATCTTACTGCAGTCGCACACTCAGGAAGCCGCCAGCAGGTGTGAGGACTGTATAGACGTCCCAGGAGGGACAGTCTGAGCAGCAGCAAGATGATTCATCATGGTCCTTACCGCGGTCACAAACTCAAGACAATAGAGGGAAGATCCCCATTGAACTAAAGAAACAGAATTTACATTAAACAGATAAGAACACTAGCATTTAATAGGGCTATTCAGTGTTTAATTTATTTCAAAGTAGCTCTGCATATACACAATGCACTTCTGTTTGTTGTATTCTGTTGTTGTAACAGTTAAAATTTAAAAACGGTTAAAACTTTTAAAAGTTTATAATCTGTGTTATATGTTTTGTGGCTCCAGGCTATTTTTCTTTAGTGGAAGAGGGGGCAAAATGGCTCTTTTGATAGTTAAGGTTGCTGACCCCTGTCCTAGTGTCTTCATCATGTCCATCTGTCTTCATCTTGTCCTACTTTCCCTATGCTGCTGTTCTGTATCCATCTTGTTCTTGTGCCTTCATCATGTCCTTTTGTCTTCATCAAATGCTTTTTGTCTTCAACATGTCCTGCTGTCCACATCTTGTCCCAATGTCACCATATAGCCCAAAGTTCGTAACATGCCCCAATCTTTCTACCTAAAATGGTTTCTTGGATGGGCCCCACCATGTGCAATACCTCTGGAAGCCCCCCTAAATCCCCCCCCCCCGATTGAATGTCACAGCCAGGCATTAACCACAAATTACTACTTCATAATGCTGAATAGTACTAATCTGATTCTTATTAGAATTTATTTTAACTAGAGTGTGGAGATATTATTTTTTTTTTTAAAAGTAGCTAACACCCTTTTCATTACTCACTAAGCAGCACTTTTGAATTGCAAGACAGGGTGTAAAAAAATAAAATAAAATAATAATAATTTGTGATGCCTCTGAGGTTTAACATTATGGGCACGAGTCCAAAGCTCAGAAAGGAAAACAAATCTCACAGACATTGTTCCTGCTTTTAGAAACCGCAAAGTTGAGTTCACATTTTTTTTTCTGGGCCTCCTAAATATTCACACTTTGGGGATTTGAACTTATCTCGGTCACAATCTTCGCTACAGAGTTTATTTAAAAAATAGCTTTTTTACTTTTTTTTTTTTTTTTTAAATCTTACACTTTGAGCTTAAGAAGCAGTAAAAGGTTACTTTGTGTTCTCCCTTTAAAATAATTCCAAGTTTTTTTTTCCCCCATGCCCCTTGTATTTGTAAATCTATTTTTCATGCTGGTTAACCGTTTTGTTTCATAATCGTGTGGTTGTGTTTCGAGTTTAAACTTTAAAGCAAAACTTATTATATGCATAAAAATCCACTGGTTAAGCCAGATCGCCAAATGAACCGGTGTTGGCCTGATTTGGCCACCCAAGTGGTTGATCACTTTGGCCTGTGTTGTAGCCCAGGAACATTGGCGTAACCCACAACTGAGCAGCAGTGTTTTAGGAAAAAACGAAGGCTTAGATAAAAGGTTCTATGCATGGAGATCCCTTCTTCCTCCCAAACTGGGTCAGTTTGTCCCTTAAATGCTACACTGTTTTGCATGTTGAGAAAAAGCAGAGAAGTTGAGACGCTAACTATTCTCTTGCATGTGACTTGGCCTGATTTGACCACCCAAGTGGTTGATCACAACTGAGCAGCAGTGTTTTAGGAAAATGTTCTATTTCTTAGGCTTAGATAAAAGGTTCTATAAATAGAGATCCCTTCTACCTCCCAAACTGGGTCAGTTTGTCCCACCAATACTACACTGTTTTGTATGAGTTGTATGCTCCATGTCGACAATTGCTTACAGGAGGTGCAAGATGCAGCTTTGAGTGTTAGTGTTGCACCCCCAAACTGGGCACAAGATGAAGACATTTAAGAGGACATACATTTTCCATAGCAGTATTTCTCCACTAACTGACCCCAAGCATATTCCAACCATATTGACCAACGATATCCAGAATATTCCTCCATATTGCCAGGGGCTAGAGCAGGCTGGCAGCTATAGTAAAGCTACTCTAGGGAGTAATTAATCAACACAGTTGAATAAACTTCTCACAAATTTTCCAAGGCCAAGGTCCGATGAGAATCCTACCGGCATACACTTGCCATGTTCATTGGTTATGTGATTGTTGCTGAAGGCATCGCCCATACTTCTTCTGGTTCCAAACGCCTAAACAGCCCTGTCTCATTCTTATGTTTGGACATTTATCGCCCTATGTTAGTTGGCCATACACTGAGAGATCCGCTCGTCTGGTGGTCGCCAAATGAGCGGATCTCTCCCCGATCTGACCACCTTGAGGTGATATCGGGCTGATCCGATTGTGGGCCCTAGGGCCCAGTGATCGGATCATAACGAAGGGTAATTGGGCAGTCTATTGTGTGACCTCATCAACAGATGCGGCCGTGATCCAATGGGGTTTTTAGTCCTGTCTGATCGAGTGGCCGACTTTCGTCTAGATATTGATTGGGTAAGCCCGTCGGAGGACCCCATACACAGACCAATAAGCTGCCGACTCTGTCTGTCGCAGCTTTTATTGGCCCGTGTATGGCCACCTTTAGATAGCAGTAAGATGACTACATTAGCGTTGGTAGTGATGATTGTGAATGGCAAAGCTTTTTGCAATGTAATGAAGCTTGGGTTGTCTACTTTGGAGTGATGCAGTTGAGACAACATAAGCTTTTGTCCCCCAAAGAAACAATGTATTGAAAAAAATAAATACAATAAGTTTTGTCAAAAGAATTCCACTTGCTTTGCACACATTCAATCTATTGCTCGGGGTTGGAGGTATTGACCACATTTTATCTGTATGTCTGTGGTTTGATTTCAAGGTAATATCAGCAAGCCAAAATTGCAGAGTAATCCCCCTATGTTAGATAACAGTAAAATGGTTGATGAAGTAATATGAGTTTTATGGAAAGACTGCAAGCACCTACATTTTGGAGTGTGGTTTATGGATTATCTGTGTAACCCGTGGGGTTTTACACCTTTCTAATTTCTTCTGTTTATAAATGATAAAGGGTGGACTTGTCTCTCCCAAACATTGTATATAAAGCACTTGTGTGTTTGTGGACAAGGTGCAGTGGAAGATCAGTGGAGTTCTGGTAAGTACAGGGTGCCCTTTACACTCTGCACCCATAAGCTCTTGTTTGCTCTTGTTACATCAGAGGAATTTGAAGAGCATGACCTGCTTGCATGACTCCCCGAATCAGGCACATAGATTGCTGCCATGTTCTGGCTTATCTTGAGTTACTCACCAGACAAGCAGATTTGTCCATGAATGACCAGATTGAAACCAGAGTGTAGAATAGGTAGGTTTACAGCACTTATAAGGCTACGTCTTCCTTTTCATTAACTTCGACAGTGTTATAGATGGTCCTATTCTAAGCAACCTTTCCATTGGTCATCATTATATTTTTTAATGGTTTTCATCAAAGAGCTATTCAATCAGAATCACTGTCCCTCATAACTTAAAAGCAGTTTGACTTTCTTTACAAGCCGCTCTTTCATGGGTTTCTCACCTTTAATGGACTTGTAGTATGATGTAGAGAGTGATTTTGGTTTTCATTTCATTTTTTTTATTATTTGAGTTATTTAGCTTTTTATTCAGTTTGCAATTTCAGCAATCCGTTTGCCAGGGTCCAAATGACCCTAGCAACCATGCATTGATTTGAATAAGAGACTGGGATATGAATAGGAGAGGCCTGAATAGAAAGATGAATAATAAAAAGTAGCAATAACAATACATTTAAAGCTTTACAGAGCATTTGTTCTTTAGATGGGGTCAGTGACCCCCATTTGAAAACTGGAAAGAGTCAGAAGAAGAAGGCAAATAATTAAAAAATCTGTAAAAAGGAAAAAAAAATTGAAGGCCAACTGAAAAGTTGAAAAGAATTAGTCATTCTATAACATGCTAAAAGTTACCCTAAAGGTGAACCTCCCCTTTAAAGGAGAATTCATCCCTAAAGTTAAAAAAAACCCTAATCCCCCTAGGGATTCACCAAATTCGGTTCAGGATTTGGCCTTTTTTAGCAGGATTCAAATTCAGCCGAATGCTTCTGCCAGGCCGAATCAAATCCGAAGCCTAATTTACATATGCAAATTAGGGGCGGGGAGGGAAATAGTGTGCTTTTTTGTCACAAAACAAGGAAGTAAAACATTTTTCCCTTTCTCACCCCTAATTTGCATATGCAAAATAGGATTCTGATTCAGTTCGGTATTCAGTTCTGAATCTTTCTCGAAGTGGATTAGGTGCATCCCTACTACATAGACCCCCTTCCCCCCAGCCTCTGTTACCCCGGGCATGCCCCTAACGTTTTACTTACTCCTTGGTGCAGATTCAGGCATCGGAGTTCACGGGCGCCATCTTCAGCCGCCTCGGTAATCTTCGGAATGAGACCGTTGCTTCGGCAATCTTCGTGAGTTTCAGCGCATGCACAGTTGTCGCCACACAGAAAATTGCTCCGACTGCACATAAGCCATCATACCGGTCTCATTCCGAAGAGAAGAAGATGGCGCCCGTGAACTCCGATGCCTGAATCTGCACCGAGGGGTAAGTAAAACGTTAGGGGCATTTGCCCAGGGTAACACTTAGGCTGGGGGGAGGAGGGAGGGGGGTCTATGTAGGGTGGGGATTTTTTAACGTTAGGGTTGAATTCTCCTTTAAGCATCTTCGCTTTCAAACTACTTCTTGTTGGCTGCCTTGGGTAATTAACTATTTAAAAAAAAAACAAATCAATTGTAGATTTTCTATGAATACTGATATCTACATCATATTTTTTTTTAGTTTTTTAAGAACTTTCCCTTTAAACCCCCAGCTGACAAACACTGTAATACTTCTAATAATGTTGTTAATTAAACGATCAAAGAAATTGGAGAGTAGGTCCTATAAAATCCTTATTATTGGCATATTTGGTGGTAGGCAAGGCCTGTGAGCCTATTGCAAGAGAAGAAAGTCCTAATGTTTACCACAGACAGGAAGATTGGCTCTTTCTGGGTCGCACAGGGAATTGCTGGAATTTTATAATATATCACCGCTCGATTCCCTTCCAGGGAATGATCAACCCGAAATGTTTCCATTATTTTTCTTAGCAGATTTCCTACTGACCCATTAGATGTGACTGGCCCATTTTTCAAAAGTAGCATAAAAATACTTCTCGGCGTTGATCGTAACTCTCCAGCTGAACAGAGTATGGATGTGGGAAAGAAATTCACAACAAGACATTCCTGAACAAGACATTATGCTATCCGAAGAGAGAAGGAGAGCGTCCTTCCCCACTGCGAGACAACTCAATCCACTTCATATACGTTTTATGAGGTTGTAATAAAACAAAGTTATTTTGGGAGAGGGGGGGGGTAGCGTATGTTTAACTGATTTTCATCTGTTGTCATTGAATTTAAAGGTGGTGGAACATAACTTGGGTGCCCATGGGGAGGTGATGGCTGCCTTGGGTAAGTTACTATTTAAAAAAAACAAATCAATAATACAATAACACATAATAAGACTATAGTTGAAACACCATCCTGAAATGTATCCCACCCACTTCTACATAAATAAAAGGTTCTGTTTACACAGCGTTGGACTGGGTGCCCGAAAAACCTGAAAAAACCTTCTCATACCTTCTTCTCTTTATATACGCTTTAGGGATGCGCAGAATCCACTATTTTGGATTCGGCCGAAACCCCGAATCCTTTGCGAAAGATTCGGCCGAATCCGAATCCTAATTTGCATATGCAAATGGTTGGGAAGGTAAAAACATTTTTACTTCTTTGTTTTGTGACAAAAAGTCACGTGATTTCCTTCCCCTCCCTGAATTAGCATATGCAAATTAGGATTCAGATTCGGTTCGGCCGGGCAGAAGGATTCAGCCGAATCTGAATCCTGCTGAAAAAGAACGAATCCTGGCCGTATCCCGAACCAAATCCTGGATTTGGTGCATGCTTATCTGTCCTTCTCTTCGTTGTTATTGTACAAAATGAAATACGGCTCTATATACTCCTACAAGACCAAATGGTTGGGTGAAAAAGAGGGCCCCTGACACCCACTTTTCCTGGTACCCTGGTGGCTCAGTGAGCAGTGTCCTTGTAATAAATATACCTGTCCCTGGTGGTCTAGTGGGGCAGGCTGTTCCTGCTGAATTGTGCTTAGTACAGGGGAATGCCTATGCTGCCATAGTTTTATGGGATCTCTCTGTACAGACTATGAGCAAACTTAGGGGCTGTTCCTGCTGAATTGTGCTTAGTACAGCGAATACCAATGCTGCCATAGTTTTATGGGATCTCTCTGTACAGACTATGAGCAAACTTAGGGGGCTGTTCCTGCTGAATTGTGCTTAGTACAGCGAATACCAATGCTGCCATAGTTTTATGGGATCTCTCTGTACAGACTATGAGCAAACTTAGGGGCTGTTCCTGCTGAATTGTGCTTAGTACAGGGGAATACCTATGCTGCCATAGTTTTATGAGATCTCTCTGTTCAAGCTATGAGCAAACTTAGGGGGCTGTTCTTGCTCCATTGTTCTTAGTACAGGGGAATACCCATGCATGCCACCTAAAGCTAAAGGTTGTTGTTGGAATATGTAGTTCACAGATATGTCTGATGGTCCTATTCTGGTATTAATTCTCATTAATACCATCAACACCAGAGGAGGGGGGGGGATAGAATGAAGTGCCGCCTCCTGCCTACCGACCCTCTCACTGAGCTTCCTCTTGCGTCTCGCTGATCAAAAAATAAGATTGTGTATGATGGCAAGGCAATCTGGAAGTGTTTATGAGTCTGCCCGCCCTGAGTTTTGTTGGATTTTCTGATGTGCACCCTCCCTGCGCTTGATGTTGACCTTTGCAAAACTAAACAGGAAGCCCAGTAGTAAAAAGGAGAGAATGTGCCAGTGTAAGCTTAAATAAGGTCCTAGTGTTCCCCCCAAGCAACTGTCTGTCTGTCCAATCCTCCCGCATAGCCCACTGAATCCACAGACAGCATGCAAACCATCATAAAACTGACATTTACTCTCAGGCTGGCAGGGGGCAATTTATCCTACTTAAGAAGCAGTTTCTTTTAAGGATAAAACCTTTAGAAATCACTTTTCTTAATTATATACATTTTTCTGTGTGTAGTTTAATTGTAGTGATGGGCGAATTTATTGGCCAGGCGCGAATTTGCGGCGAATTCCACCGCCGGCGAATAAATTAGAGAAACCGACGCGAAAATTCGCTGGCGTCAAAAAATTGACGCCGGCGTCAAAAACAGGAGGCTGCCGTTGTTCTGCTAATTTTTTGCCGTTTCGTTTAATTTTTCGGCAAAACGCACCAAATTCGCCCTTCACTATTTAACTGTACTTGGCTTTATCTATCCGGAAACCCGCGATCCAGAAAGCTACAGAAAGGCCGTCGCCCATAGACTCCTTTTTCTGTGTAATAATAAAACAGTCGCTTGTACTTGATCCCAACTAAGATATACTTAATCCTTATTGGAAGCAAAACCATCATATTTAAATGATTTTTTTAGTAGAGGTAAGGTATGGAGATCCAAATTACAGAAAGATCCCTTATCCTGAAAAACTCAGGTCCTGAGCATTCTGGATAACAGGTCCTATACCTGTATTTCCTTTTTTACTCTGTAATAATAAACCAATCCCAACTAAGATATATATAATTAATCCTTGTTGGAAGCAAAACCAGCTGATTGGGCTTATTTAATTATATTTTAAATGATTTTCTAGTATACGTAAGGTATGAAGATCCAAATTACGAAAAGATATGTTTCCGGAAAACCCCATGTCCTGAGCATTCTGTATAACAGATCCCATACCTGTATGTATACTAGACTATAAGCATCACTTACGAATGAAGGTTGCACTAAAATAAGTGTATATGTTGAGATTATTAAATCTATTTATTAAAGGGGTTGTTCACCTTTCAATTAACTTTTAGTATGAGGGAGAAATTCTGAGACAATTTGCAATTGGTTTTCATTTTTTTATTATTAGTTGTTTTTTAGTTATTTAGCTTTTTATTCAGCAGCTCTCCAGTTTGCAATTTCATCAATATGGTTTCTAGGGTCCACATTACCCTAGCAACCATGCATTGATGTGAATAAGAGACTGGAATATGAATAGGAGAGGCCTGAATAGAAAGGTGAGTAATAAAAACAATAGATCTATAGCCTTAGTGCTCTTACACACGGTAAGTTTTTCCAGGAGGAGTAGACACACTCAATTATTGTGAAGGGGACTGTACTCACACAGACGCATGTATGCGCCAAACGCAGGTGAAATGCAACATGCTGCGTCCCACCTTCTTTTGACGCTTACATGCGTCTGTGTGAGTACAGCCCCCTTCACAATAATTGAGTGCGTCTACTCCTGCGCTCCCCTGCGGCTGAACGGAAGAAAGCGCAACGCAGGGGAGCGCAGGAAATACCGCCCGTTTATAAGAGCCTTTACTGAGTATTTGTTTTTAGATGGGGTCTTACATGGGGTCAGTGACCCCCATTTGAGAGCTGGAAAGATTCAGAAGGAGGAGGTAAATCATTCAAATACTATATAAAAAATTAAGTTAAAGGGATACTGTCATGGGAAAAAAAATTTTTTCAAAATGAATCAGTTAATAGTGCTGCTTCAGCAGAATTCTGCACTTAAATCCATTTCTCAAAAGAGCAAACAGATTTTTTTATATTCAATTTTGAAATCTGACATGGGGCTAGACATATTGTCAGTTTCCCCAGCTGCCCCAAGTCATGTGACTTGTGCTCTGATAAACTTCAATCACTCTTTACTGCTGTACTGCAAGTTAGAGTGATATCACCCCCCTCCCTTTTCCCCCCAGCAGCCAAACAACAGAACAATGGGAAGGTAACCAGATAGCAGCTCCCTAACACAAGATAACAGCTGCCTGGTAGATCTAAGAACAGCACTCAATAGTAAAAACCCATGTCCCACTGAGACACATTCAGTTACATTGAGAAGGAAAAACAGCAGCCTGCCAGAAAGCAATTCTTTCCTAAAGTGCAGGCACAAGTCACATGACTGGGGGCAGCTGGGAAACTGACAAAATGTCTAGCCCCATGTCAGATTTCAAAATTGAATATAAAAAAATCTGTTTGCTCTTTTGAGAAATGGATTTCAGTGCAGAATAGTAGCACTATTAACTGATGAGTTTTGAAAAAAACATGTTTTCCGATGACAGGATCCCTTTAACTTAAAGGTGAGCAACCACTTTAAATGTATCTGCATATAAACACACATTCCTTGCACTTCTATGTAGTTGTGCTAAGCGCCATTGATTCCATCCTGCCTCTTCTGCGGAATCGGGAAAGTACTGACGATGTGCACAGAATGTTTAGGGGTGGCAGAATTTTTAGGGGTGGCATGTCACCCAACCACATCTCAATGGGTTCAGGAGCGCTGGGGACATGTGGACATAGCTCTTCAAATCTCCTGTGCACCAATCCCTATGCTCTGGACCCAACAAGATAAGACTTTGCATGTGCATATGAATGGGAGAGGCGGAAGGAGGAAAGGGGGTGACACGTGGCCTCAGCCTAGGGGTGCCCTATGTATAATTCTGTCCTTGGATGTGCAACCATGGAGCTATTTCCCAGTAATGCCTGAGTTCCTACAGCTTGTTGCATCAATAGGGGCAGCAGAAGAACCACAAAAAGAATCCCACACAATTTAGTGTCCATCAGACGCAGTCTCAACTCACCGTCTTGCTACTATTACTTTTTTTTTTTATGGACAAAATGCTGCATTGTGGGTAAAAAAACTTTTTCATTATTTCTAGAGTCCACTTGAACACCTAAATTTCCTCCACTGCACCCCCTGCTCTCCCTAGCAGTTGGCTCAAACCTAATTACAGATGCAAGAGAGTGCTCCAATGAGAATCCTGCCTAGCAGCATTACATCAATCATCCCACTGTTATCTAATATAGGGAAATTAAAAGGCATGTTTGGTTTACTCTGTAATTAAACATCAGAAGGGCAGTCAGCATTCAGTGGTAGAACTAATGTATTAATTACCTCCAGAAAGGATTGGGGAAGCAAAGAACACTAAGACAGGTGTACGCAGAGCAGGCAGGTTTCTTAGTAGAACACCCTCTTGCATTAAGTGGCCCACTGACCTTGGAGAAAGTTTTATTGGTTCGTATTGCTGAATTCTTTAAAGGGGAACTAAACACGGAAATCCCAGAATTCTTTACAGGGGTGGTTTAAATTTAAAAGAGAAGGAAAGTTACAGAAGCAGTTTAGTGCCAATAGATTAGCTAGAACACTATATTTATTCTGCAGAATGCTTTACTATACCTGACTAAACAGCTCTAGAAGCTCTTTCTGTTTGTTTAGGATAACAGCTGCCATATTAGCTTGGTGTGACATCACTTCCTGTCTGAGTCTCTCCCTGCTCACTCATAGCTCTGGGTTTAGATTACAGCAGGGAGGGGAGGGGGGAGGAGCAAACTGAGCATGCTCAAGCCCAAGCCTTGGAGGTTTATGCTGAAAACAGGAAGTCTGATACAGAAGCCCATGAGTACACAATAGAAGGAAAGAAATGCTGTGTTTCTTTCGACAGAGGACTCAGAGCAGCATTACTTTGAGGGTTTACTGATGTATTTATATAGACCTTTCTGATAAAGCTTACTTAATTTTAGCCTTTTCTTCTCCTTTAAGTTAACTTTTAGTACATCATAGAATGGCGCAGCTTTTCAATTGTTCTTAATTTTTCAAATGGGGGTCACTGACCCTGGGAGGCTAATAAAAAATATTGTTATTGTTATTTTTTATGACTTAGCTTTCTATTCAGGCCCTCTGCTGTTCATATTCTTTCATTGTAACCACTGTCTGGTTGCTAGGATAATTTAGACGCTAGCAACCCGATAGGGGCTAAAATGTCAAACTGGAGAGTTGAACGAGAACTTAAATCATTCAAAAACCAGAAATAATAAATAATCAAGAGCAACTGCAAATTGTCTCAGAATATCACTACATCATACTTAAATATATTTAAGATGAACAACCCCAGTTGTTCATCTTAAATTTACAGTATTTCCTCCATTACACAATAATCTCATTAGGTGAGATTATAGCAAGATGATTGACATTATCCTAGTAAGCAGCATTTTCATTGGTCCATTCTCTTGCATAGGTGATGACTGTATCCACTTTAGAGAATTAAATTGGATGGCTGCCTAAATTGAAGAGCATGGGGTTGCAGTGAGGAGAGTTAATATATGCTACCCCTTTGTGACTTTAATTGTGTTTGAATTGGTACCTTTTAGTCATTTTAGTAATCACTATAAAACCACATTTCTAGCTGTCTCTTAACGAACGTCTACGAATATAATGACCGAGGCAGTTAAAATAACAAATTCCTATGGCTGTGCTTCTTTCAGCCCTGAATAAATCCCCTTTAAACTCGACCATTTCTCTTCTGTTTCTGCAATCAGGTTTTTGCGGTATCGAGAAGCACTAAAACCTTAAATATCATTATTTTAACTGCCCTTCTCTTGCCAGCTGCATTCCTTTCATGGCTGACCAGATCTAATTATAGTTACCTTACTCATAATTGACTCGCTTACAAATTTGAGGTCAGTAAAAGGAAACCTTCTCCCGGGAGATTAATAAGGCAGGGCTTAATATAAAATACTTCAATTATTGTTTTCCTTTTAATAATGATGTTCCGCTGAGCAGTAAGGGCAGAGAAACACGTGGAGATTCGTTGCCCGTCGACAAATCGCCTCTTCATCTGGCGACTAATCTCCCCGAACTGCCTTCCTGCTGGCTAGAATCTAAATCGCCGGTGGGATGGCAGTCGGAGCTCTTACTTTTCTGAAGTCGTCCGAAGTTTCCTCGTGAGGCAACTTCAGGCGACTTCGGAAAACGAAGCGCTCCGAGTGCCATCCCGCAGGTGATTTAGATTCTTGCTGGCGGGAAAGCAGTTTGGAGAGATTAGTCGCTCAAAGAAGAGATGATTTGTCACCAGGCGACTAATCTCGCCGAATCTCCACGTGTGTCTCTGCCCTAAAAGGGGGTAAATCCATCAAGAAACTGATGTGTCTCCGCTAAGAACATAGATATAAAAATATTTTCTGTGTTTTTGCCCAATAAATACATTGGCTGAAAGCGATTCTTTTAATTTCCCTTTGAATTGTGATATTACTTGGATCAAGGGACAGTCTGTTAAGCTGGCCATAGACTCAAAGATCCGCTCGTTTGGCGACATCGCCAAAAAAGCGGATCTTTCCCCGATATGCCACTATATCGGGGGTAATTCGAACGTTTGCCCGTATGGCCGAACAATCGAATTACGATACGCCAAGGTAGAGTTCTGCGCAGGTCCATTTTTTGGGACCCGACCCGTACCCGCAGCCTGCAATCCGCAAACCGGACCCTCAACCCGCATTCTTACCCGCTTGGACCCGCTACCCGACCCTACCCGCAAGTACCTTATCCGCAACCCGGACCCGCGGCCTGCTGACCATCAAGAATCAGGAAGTGCTGTCATTGTAAACCGGAAGTGATGTCATCGGAAGTAGATGTGACCAGAAGAAAGGAGTGAATATCGATATTGAGAAGACCCGTGGCCCAACCCTCAACCCGCAGAACCTGGAACTTCTAAACGTAACCCGCAGGGTACCGCAGGTTTTTGCGGGTACCCGACCAGCTGCAGGACTCTACGCCAAGGGGTTCCGACGGGTCGGTTAAAAATCAAACCTTCCCAATGGATATCGTGGCCAGATATCGATCAGGAAGACCCGTCGGAAGCCCCCATACACGGGCAGATAAGCTGTCAAATTGGTCCAATCAACCAATATCGGCAGCTTTATCTGCCAGTACAGGATTATTTTAATTAACTGTTAGATGATGTAGAGAGGGATATTCTGAGACAAATTGCAATTGGTTTTCATTTTTCTGGAAATCCTCAAATCCCCAGCATTCTGGATAACAGGTTCCATACTGTATTAGATTTGTTTGCCTCGGGTCACCCATAAAAACCCCCATGTTCCCTTTAAATAGTGCTGACGTTGGTTCCTGAGACAGTTTAGAACTGAGGACGTGGCATTTTAGACAGAGTGGTGCCTTTAAAAAAAGCAACGCAAAAGATAATCTTTTAGATACACACAATAAAACTTGCTGCTTATTTAAGATATACAGTTAATATCACAGACGTGTGTGTGTTATTTATTCTGAACCTGAAAAAACGATAGTAGATCCCGTCGAATTGGAACGTAGTGATGAGTCCAGAAACATTTCATGGAGCAACTCTGTCAAAAGGGCCGTTTCACCTTGAAGTTAACTTTTAGTATGTTATAGAATGGCCAGTTCTAAGCAACCTTTCAATTGGCCTTCATTATTTAGGTTTATAGTTTTTGAATGATTTGCCTTCTTCTTCTGATTCTTTCCAGCTCTCAAATGGTGGTCAAGACCCATCTGAAAAACAAATGCTCTGTAAGGCTACACATGTATTGTTATTGTTATTTTTTATAACTCATATTTCTATTAGTGATGGGCAAATTTGGGGCCTTTCGCTTCGCCGAAAAATTTGTGAATTTCCTGCGAAATGCCCAAAAATTTGCGACACCGTTTTTTAGGACACCGGCGAATTTTCGCAGCGGTATCGTGAATTTATTTGCCGGCGGGAATTTGCTGTGAATTCGCGCCTGGCGAATAAATTCGCCCATCCCTAATTTCTATTAAAGTCTCTCCTAATCATATTCCAGTCTCTTATTCAAATCAATGCATGGTTGCTAGGGTAATTGGACCCTAGCAACCAGACTGCTGACAGTTCAAACTGGAGAGCCCCTGAAAATCGCAAAATAACTCAAAAACCAAAAATAATAATAAAAAAAAATGAAAACCAATTGCAAATTGTCTCCGAATATCCCTCTTTACACCGTACCAAAAGATAACGCAAAGGTTAATAACCCCTTTAATTTAGGTTTATGTTTGCCTTTAACTTTTGTATGAGATAGAGGCAAAGGAAGATGATTAAAGTTTGCCAGAAAATACCAAATACTTCTAAAGAGGAAAAAAAAAAACCTTTAAAGACCAAATACTTTTCTTCAAAAACAGCAAGTTCTATACAAGAAAGAAGATACTGTTCTAAAGATAAAGGAACCAGTTCCAAGTATGACCTCACTAGCCTGTCTAACTTCCAAACCAAAAAACAGTTTATATGAAGGATTGCACACCGGCGTATCGGATCCTGTTTGGCATTGGAACTACAAAAAAATAGAATTAAAACATGACATCACTTTAGAATTAAGGCTTGGATACAGAACTTGTCTGTTTGCAGTTGTGTATTTTACTTTAAAGACATTTATTGCTCTGTCTCATTTAGCATCAAATGTAACCTGCATTCAGAGTTCTCTGAGTTTTCTGAGTATCACTCATGTATTATAAGGGATAATGTACCCCCTACTGTAAATGATAAGGATATTAGAAGTCACTGAGGGGTTGTTCTGTGACCATATAAAGGCACAAGGCCGCAGGCTGAGTTATACAGGGAACTCTGAGTATCACTCATGTATTATAAGGGATAATGTACCCCCTACTGTAAATGATAAGGATATTAGAAGTCACTGAGGGGTTGTTCTGTGACCATATAAAGGCACAAGGCTGCAGGCTGATTTATACAGGGAACTCTGAGTATCACTCATGTATTTTAAGGGATAATGTACCCCCTACTGTAAATGATAAGGATATTAGAAGTCACCGAGGGGTTGTTCTGTGACCATATAAAGGCACAAGGCTGCAGGCTGAGTTATACAGGGAACTCTGAGTATCACTCATGTATTATAAGGGATAATGTACCCCCTACTGTAAATGATAAGGATATTAGAAGTCACTGAGGGGTTGTTCTGTGACCATATAAAGGCACAAGGCTGCAGGCTGATTTATACAGGGAACTCTGAGTATCACTCATGTATTTTAAGGGATAATGTACCCCCTACTGTAAATGATAAGGATATTAGAAATCACCGAGGGGTTGTTCTGTGACCATATAAAGGCACAAGGCACAAGGCTGAGTTATACAGGGAACTTTGAGTATCACTCATGTATTATAAGGGATAATGTACCCCCTACTGTAAATGATAAGGATATTAGAAGTCACTGAAGGGTTCTGTGACCATATAAAGGCACAAGGCTGCAGGCTGAGTTATACAGGGAACTCTGAGTATCACTCATGTATTATAAGGGATAATGTACCCCCTACTGTAAATGATAAGGATATTAGAAGTCACTGAAGGGTTCTGTGACCATATAAAGGCACAAGGCTGCAGGCTGAGTGTTATTATACAGGTCACGGAACTTCCAGGTGGTGGTGGTGTTACTCCGGCTATTGGTGGTATAATTGGTATTCATTTCACGTGGGTATATAGTTGAGTAACATTCTGCACAGTTTGGGGTTGACTGATTGCATTTGGGGTTGTGGATAATGTACTGTATATTTATGTACTCTAGTGTAGAATCTGGGTTAATGAAGTTGAGTTGAGTTGAGTTTTGGTGAACAGATTAATGGGTTGGGACAGGGGAAATGTTATGGTAATGTCAGCCAATCTCAGTGCTACAGAAGGTTTTACTGTCATGAACAAAAGAGAGTGCAGACTGCAGACCCAAAGACAATTAGGGGAGACATAATTATAAACCTGCTTTGGACATTATATTGAGTAATCTAGAACTGTTCTTGATTATGATCAACACTGAGATCTAATTTTGCTTAGCTGCCCAAACTGGACTGAGACTTGAATATGCAGAACTGGAAGAATCCATGACGACTCAGAATTCACAAAAACACAGGAATGGCAGGGTTTCACTGTTTCTATTTCCATCAGGATATCCAACAACACTTCTAAAATATATATTTTCTAGATTAATCAGCCCTATTTAGGTTCACGCTGACAGAAGAAGTGCATTATAAAGAAAAGGGCAAGTTAGCTAAAGACAGTATCCCTTTAATGTTGTCTTTTAAACATGTAGAAACACATTTTCCACAGCCTTAAGAGATCTAGGACCATATAATTATCACTGACCCCTTTACAATGTAGATAAATTAGGTTGACAAATTGTCCTTATCTGCAAATAAGTGGCGTCCCATTGAAATCCTGTGTTGTGTCAGGGCTCTCTATCCTCCCGGCTTTCCAGGTGGGATCTTTGCCCGACTGTTAAGTTCTTTTCTGGTGACGCTAATTGCTTGTGCTGATGGATAGGGCATGATGAATGCAAGGTACAAATGGAAGTGCAAAACTAACATTGGCTTTATCACTTCATAAATGTAATCCCCCTCTCTCAGCCAGGTACGAATTATCATTCTGTACATTTCTAAATGATTCTTGCTCCAGGCCATGAATCGCTTAACGGTGCCAGATTGAGCACGCTTCATTGACTTTAATGGTCTATGTGTGAAGGATAAAGTAGTTATCTGGGGTTGAGGGGGAGAGGAAAATCTGACTTTTGAAATAAGCGATTAAAACTACAAATGATCAAAAACAGTAACATTTCCGAATTTATTTTTTGTGACCGTGAAGTTTTTAACCCAGTGGTTTTTTTTATTTTTTTCTTAAATTGTAATATGGCTTTTTACATTAAAAAGAAAAAATATTGTAGGTCCTTATAAATGACCAGTGGTTCCAAAAGAGGAATAATATTGAGCTCCTCTGTTTGCAATATTGCTGAAAATGTCCAGATTCTTTAGTCTTATGTCTGCTTGTTCTATTGTCATAATTGCTCTTAATTCAAAATTTAGAATCCTATTGGGTTTATTTACTGATTCATTCATTTATAGCAGACTTACAGGGGAATGTAATAAAAGTCGCAAAGAGCAAAACAATTCGCACCAATAAGACTAAAAATCCACATCTCGCAATGTAATATTGTTCCTTAAACTGTTATTGCATTGCGAATTTTAATTGCGCATTGCAAATTTTAATTGCGCACTCATAAGAAGTACTTGAAGGTGTCGTAATCTTTTGGAGCAAACATAACGACTTTTTCAGTAAGAAGTTTTATTACATTGACTGCGCATTGGCGCAAACTATAAAATTCGCAAACGGTCTTTCACTGTCGGAAGTGGTCGCTAAACAGTTTCCGGGCTCGCAAAAGCTATATTAAATTCGCACAAAGCACAAAGGCATAACTTTTCTCATTGCGAATAGTTTTTCCGTTAGCGGTTTTTATTACATTCCCCCGTTAGGGGTTTATTTATTAAACCTTGAGCTTTTTGGGGTAAAAAAAATTTTGAAATTTATTGCTACAACAAGACCGAATCCAAAAATCCGCCGTATCCTGTATAAGTCATTGGGAAAGGCACCTATCCCAAATTGAAGTTATCGTGAAGTTATCGTGGTCTGCACTGGGTTTAAAAAATAAAAAAAAAATAATCTTTTTGTTAGATAAGCTTGAAAAATCCCTTATCTGGAAAAAAGGATCCTAGTGTCCAAGGAGTAATTAATCCTCCCTGGGTCCAATGTGCTATGGTCCTACTCACAATGGAAGCATGCAAGAAATCTGACTTCCTAAAGTAATATATATATATATATATATATATATATATATATATATATATATATATATATATATATATATATATATACACATTCACACACCAAATATACCTAATATATTAAAAGTTCTAGTATCCCTTTGAATTTTTAGTTAAAAAAAAAAATGAATTAAGTAGTATTAAATAAAAGGGTTGATTAGGGCCTTGCTTCTTCCAACTGGTTCCCAGCTTGTACATTCTGAATGGTTAACAGTATAAAGGTATTCCCCAGGGTATGTGCAAAGCATGACCAAGTACTTTTTTATTTTTTATTTTTTTTTTGGTGTTTGCTGAGTTTAGTTCGATAATCCGATAAATTCTGGGTTTTGGGGCAAAAACCCCCCAAAAAGTCAGAAAAATCATGTGATTCGGGGTTTTGCTCAGTCTGATCGGTTTGTTTCCCGATCTGATTTATTCGAGATTATTATTATTATTATTAATATACTGTATAAGGCAAAATTGGGCATGGAAGTTTGATCGACAGACCACCCTCCCCTCCGCTTCTCACTTTCCACAGAAGATAGAATGATGTGGGTGTATGCAATAAGCGATAATGAAGACCAACTGCAACGTTGATAGGAATAGGACATTTTATAACATGCTAAAGTTAACTTAAAGGGGTTGGTCACCTTTAGTATGATGTAGAGTGTAACATTTTGAGACAATTTGTAATTGGTTTTCGTTTTTTATTATTTGTGGTTTTTGAGTTATTTAGCTTTTTATTTAGCAGCTCTCCCGTTTGCAATCTGGTTGCTAGGGTCCTACTTTCCCTAGTAGCCGTGCATTGAGAAAATAATAGCTGATACATATTTTTAAGTAGTATATATTTATTATACTCTTTCTAACAAGTTTAGTTGTTTTCTGAGACGCCTCTCGCTGCACTACAAAAATTCCTAATTAAGAGTAAATATCCTGAAGATGTACTGCTCGTTACTCTTTCCCTTGCGGGTTGCCAGGCAACAGCACTGATGCCCCCTTACCTGATTAAACACTATTAAAAACAGAGTGAAACTTGCAGAGAAAACTTCCTTGATGTCATTATAACCCATAATTTGATTACAGTGAATAATGGATTCTTTCACAAGCCTGAGTGAGTTACTCCATAGAGCACACAATCTACAAAGCCGATGTGGAGGTCCCTGAACTTTTACACTACAACTAATAAACATACTATAGTACATTGTGGCCGGAAGGGGCCCTCCGCAGACTATTTCAGCGTTTCTTTGAACGAGGCGCAGAAAAACTTTCCAAAGAAGGAGGGTAAAGTAGGAGGGTTAAGGAAACGTCCAGCTAATAATGGTGTAGGAAAGTTCACAAGGTTGTTGCACATGCTCAGATTCGGGGAGATTAGTCGCCCATCGAAAAATCTCCTCTTCTTGTGGCGACTAATCTCCCCAAACTGCCTCCAGAATGTAAATCGCAGACGGGATGGCACTCGGAGCGCTTCATTTTCCGAAGTTGCCTCGTGAGGCAACTTCTGGCGACTTCGGAAAACTAAGCGATCCGAGTGCCATCCCGCCGGTGATTTACATTCTAGCTGGTGGGAGGCAGTTCGGGGAGATTAGTCACCCAAAAGCAGGGGCGCTCCACCAATGAGGCGAGTTGATCCACTCGCCTCAGGCGGCAGCGCACCCCTGGTTACCACGGGCAGCTAAGAGCCAAATTTCCGGTTTTCAACCCAGAAATTCGGCTCTTCTAGTGCAGAGACCGCGATTGTGCTCTCTGCACTAGCGTCGTGCAGCGTCCCGACCCCCTCCTGCGCAGAAAATGTGAGCGCCGCGAGGAGGTGTCGGGGCCAACACTGGCGGCATAAAGGCGCGGAACGGCGCTGCACAGAAGAAGAGATTTGTCACCGGGCGACTAATCTCCCCGAATCTGAGCGTGTGCCCTGACCCTAAGAATTGTGTTTTGGTTTCAGTGATTGTACAATTCTCTTGATTTTAATAGCATGTGTAGTGGCACGGACAGTATTTCCCTGCAATCACGGGCGCTGATTGCTATTTGAGTGCACCACATGGTTTTTATTTAGCGCTTGAACTGAGAAAGGGGATTGAAAAGAGAAGGTATTGTTTGGGGAGATTATTTACAGAACATGAAGAACCCCGAAACAGGTTTCACTCCCAGACTAAGGTGAGGCCCAAACAATAGTTGTAAGAATACAGCACTAACAGAGGCAGTGATTGTGAAACTTGGCACTACAGGTATGGGATTTGTTATGAGGAAATCCGTTATCCAAAAAGCTGCTCCGAATTGCGGAAAGGCCGTCTCCCATAGACTCCACTTTATCTAAACAATCCAAATTTTTCAAAATGATTTCCTTTTTCTGTGTAATAATAAAACAGTAGCTTGTACTTGATCCCAACTAAGATATAATTATTCCTAAGTGAAAACCAGCCTATTGGGTTTACTTATAGGGTTAATTACTAAACATGAATTTATTTGGTCCGGGGTATTAGAGGCAAAAACTCGAATTTTGTCATAGAAAAAAAAAAATTCACATTTTTCAAAATGTATTATACCCCAATTGTGCAAAAAGCCTGAATCTGAAAATTCACCATGTCAGACTTGTCGAGATCATGTATAATTCAATGGGGTATGTGCCTATCACAATTTGCAGTTATTGTGATTTTTGCTGGGTTTAGTTAGATAATCCGATAAATTCTGGGTTTTCTGGCAAAAACCCCCAACCTGTTATTTCCTCAATCTGATTTATTCGAGTTGTTTTATTAATATATAAGGCTAATATATAAGGCAAAAGTGGAGTTTGGTCAAGCTTTTTTTATTTTAATTATGAGATAAATCCAGATTTTAGTAAGTAACCCCCTTAATGTTTACATAATTTTCTAGTGAACATAAGATGTGTAGATCCAAATTATGGAAAGATCTGTTATCCAGAAAAACAGTTCCCGAGAATTCTTTATAACAGGTTAGACGGAGGGATGACACTCGAAGTGCTTCGTTTTCCGAAGTAGCACGAAATTGCCTCACGAGGAAACTTGGGCAATTTTGGAAAGTGAAGCAATCCAAATGCCATCCCACTAGTGATTTAGATTCTAGCCAGCGGGAAGGCATTTCAGCGAGATTAGTCACACGAAGAAGAGGTGATTTGTCACCAGGCGACTAATCTCCCCGAATCTCCATGTGTGTCTCTGCCCTTAAGGGTCTAACCTCAGCAACCAGGCAGTGGCTTAAGAGAGGGACTGAATAGAAAGATAAGGAATAATACAATAATAATAATAAAATTATAGCTTTACAGAACCATAGTTTCCTGCCCGCCAGGGTCAATGACCCCCATCTAAAAGCTGGAACAATGTAGAAGAGAAAATATTTTTAAAAAAATAATAATAATTAAGACCAACTGCAAAGTTGCTATGAATTCTATAATATACTAAAATTAACTTAAATGTGACCCACCCCTTTAAGGGTTCAGATTCCGTTTGGTGTAAGAGTAGTAAAGAGAGCAGGCAGGATTCTGATTGGAGGGCCCTCTTGCATGAGGACTTGCAATTGATCAGTGTTCTTTTAGAAATGAGTCTTTATGGTTTCAATGCTGAGAAAATGAGAAACACATGGAAGGGGTGGTTCGCCTTTAAGTTAACTTTTAATATGTTATAGAATAGCTTATTCTAAGCAACTTTTCAATTGGTCTTCATTTTTTGTTTTTAGTTGAAAAAAATAACCGGGGGTCACAGACCGCATCTGAATCGCAAATGCTCTGTAATGCTACAAATGTATTGTTATTGCTACTTTGTATTATTCATCTTTCTATTCAGACCCTCTCCTATTCATATTCCCGTCTCTTATTCAAATCAATGCATGGTTGCTAGGGTAATTTGGACCCTAGCAACCAGATTGATAAATATATGTATATATATATATATATATATATATATATATATATATATATATATATATATATAGATATATATATAGATATAGATATATATATATATGTGATGTTTAATGTTATCTGAGCATGACTACAGGTCCCGACATTTAACCCTTGATAATATATTGGTATAAGTTAACACAAGCTGGGAATTGTAATTTAAGCAATGTTTAGGTGGATCAATACTGCTAGAAAAGCCCCTTTAATTACCAGATTGTCAGCTTTAAGGACATTAAGGACTAGGAACAAATCCAGCCCAATGTTATTATGGCTATGTCCGGGAACCACACAGCATATTATAGGGTGCACGTCACTAAATGTTGTCCTTTTTTAAGGTGGCCAACCATAGCAATAGAGTGACACATTTAATAAGCAGGTCAATCGAGCAGAGAGATAAATATAACCCTCGTTTATGCAGTCGTACCATGGCATGGAAATGTTAGCATCATTTATCCACAGTACCGGCCCTTTCTCACCACAATTATGGCTGTGTTGATACATGAAAGACTGATACCCTCGGCACAGCAAGGCTCAGCAATGTGATCATTGCATTTAGGAATTATGTTCTTTTTGCATGGAATCGTGATGCAAAAAAGGGGCTATGGGACGGAAACATTAAACCAATCAAAGTACAGAACTGAGGATGGTGGCCTAGCACAGTCATATGCTTTTTAATGGGGTCGGTTGTGCAAGGGCTGCCACATCATTATAATGGGACCCAATGACTAGTAGGGGAAGCAGGGACTTGACGGGGCTTAGGAGTAGCGCCAAGCCCCGCCCCCTTCTTTTTGTTGCAGGACCTGATTGGAGGAAAAAGGTTCCTGGGCTTGCGGAAGGATCGAGACAGGGATTGTACTCACCATTGAGCGCTTGGACGTGGAGGCAGCAGGACGCAGCATCACGCCCACCCTCCCTGTATACGGGTTGGTTTTGTCGCAGTTGGGTACCTTTACAAGGGGAAGTTAAAAGGGGGTGTTTCATAGGGAGTGGAAGTAGCCTGGTAGGCCTGGGTCCCAATGGGAAGGTTGACAGCCCAGTTTGGGGCTTGGGAGAAATAGAACAGGAACCTACCTTGGCAGTTTGGGTACAACCATCCCCACCCCCATTCCTCTTTCCCTCAGATGGGGGAGTAATATTAAAAAGAATGTTAAAAGTTTGTTATACAAACGGTGTGTAAAATGTTAAAATGTTACACTGGTTAATTATTATTATTCTGTTTAAGAAACAACTGCGGCCATCTCTTTCCAAACCAGTGGCGTGCCTGTGTGTTATTGGGGTAGGAGGTATATGGTGTGGGGGGAGAAGGGAGTGGTGCAGCACCCGTCAAGAGATCTCATTAGAACTAATATAAATAAGCACAAATATGCAGATAAAAAAGTTTCCCTGTGCAGAATACTCTATAGGTGGCCATACACAGGGAGATCCGCTCATTTGGCAATGTTGCCAAACGTGTGGATCTCTCCCCGATTTGTCCACATTGAAGTGCTGATCGGGCTGATCCAATCGTGGGCCCTGGGGCCCAATGATTGGGTCAGAATGGATGACAAACGGGAGGTCAGATCGAGGGAGAGCATAACCCAAAAAGACGCGCCCGTGATCTGATGGGATTTTTTTAACCTGCCCGATTGGGGACTCCCGTCAGATGGCCCCAAACACGAGCCAATGAGCTGCTGACTCGGTCTGTCGCCAGCTTTACTCGGCCCGTGTATGAGGGCCTACAGGGGAGTTCCGCTAATGAGGTGAAAAGCCGCTCCTGGTACCTTTAAGAGCATTTCAATCTTTGGTTTTGAATCCGTAAATTTGACTTTACTAGAGTGAGAGAGCACAATTGCGCTCTCCGCACGTGTATTCCTGCCTCCCCTCCGCCAGCGGGGGCGCGGCGTTTGAGGAGCCACCTCAGACAGCTTCTTCATCAGAATCCGAGCTGGGGCCCTGTAGTCAACCCATTTACCGAACAATATTGAAACAGAGTGAATATAAAGTCCTAGGTTCAATCCGAGCCATGGATACAGGCAGGTTAATTGGCTCCTAATAAAACTGCCCCTAGTGAGTGACAGGGACCTTAGATGGTAAACTCCACTGCAGAAGTGAATTATGTATAATCTCGGTAAATAGCTGAGAAATACGTAGGTACTACTGAAAAAAATAGCAATATTCATCGAAGTTACTTGAATCCAAATCTGCTCCTTGCACTACTCTTTAGTTGCACTCCAAACCATCCATCGTCCTGCCTCCTCTGAACCCTGTACAGGTATGGGATCTGTTATCCAGAATGCTCGGGAGCTAGGGTTTTCCGGGTTAACGGATCTTTCCAGAATTTCAATCTCCATGCCTTTAGTCTACTAAAAAAATCATTAAAACATTAATTAACCCAATAGGCTGGTTTTGCCTCCAAGAAGGATAAATTATAACTTAGTTTGGATCAAGAATAAGCTACTGTTTTATTATTACAGAGAAAAAGGAAATCCTTTCTGAAAACAAGAATTATTTGCTTATAATGGAGTCTATAATAGTTGGCCTTCCAGTGATTCTGAGCTTTCTGGGTAATGGGTTTTAGCATAATAGATCCTATACCTGTACTGTCATCTGGCAGTAATTCCAGGGTTCCCTCTGCAATCTGTTTTTTTCAATAGGTGCAGCAGACTTACACCCAGTGAATTAGGCACAGACATCATTATAATGACACTAATGATATTTTGTTTTGCCAGAAGAGAGAATAGCTTGTACCACTGGAACAAACATATCCCTGTGTACACGGGTGTAAAACGACTGTAAATGGGGATAATTACTGCAGGAAAGTAAAGTGGTTAAAAAAAGAAAACTTAGTACATTTCTTCAACAAAAATGATTTTTTAAGTGGATACGTCTCTCCTTACACTAATAAAGAAATTATGTGCGAGGCTCTCGCCTTCATAAACACCGAAGAGCAAACGTGTTTCGAGGTGATTCATCGTAAATTGGCTTTACTTGGCACTTTCTGAATTTCCACATCCTTATACGAAATTAATGAGTTAACTAAAAATGTCATATAAAGCAGAACGTACACGCAGCTGTTAAAAGCTGGAAATTATAAAAACACCAAACATAACCTTGACAGGCAGCTCCAGCAATACTGCTCTGGAAACCAAAAAAAGAGCACATAAGTTAGGAAATGTGTTCCACTGGGGTTCAGCTTGACTTTAAGTACATCAATGCGACTCACAAATTAATGATGTAGCCCAATGGTTCCCTTGAATAGTTAGTTCACCTTCACATTAAGTAAGTAACTTTTAGTACTGTATGATAAAGGTAGTGGCAAATTTCATGGAAGGGGACTCATTTACTAGCCTGGGTGCTAATCTGCAAGGTTATGGTGCCAATAGCAACCGGTCAGGTATTTGATTTGGTTTTCTAATTTGTAGTAGGTGGTTAAGTTATTGCTATTGCTTTTGGCAGCAACTCTTGTGTAGTTACGTGCCTATGTTTGTAAATCAGAGTAAACGAAAAACGAGGCTGTTTCTGCTAAATTGGAATTACTACAGGAGAGTACCTTTGCTGGCATAGTTTTATGGTCTTTCTCTGTACAGGCTATGAGCAAACTTAGGGGAATGTTCCTGCTGAATTGTGCTTAGTACAGGGAATACCTTTGCTGCCATAGTTTTATGGGATCTCTCTGTACAGACTACGAGCAAACTTAGGGGAATGTTCCTGCTGAATTGTGCTTAGTACAGAGGAATACCTATGCTGGCATAGTTTTATGGGATCTCTCTGTACAGGCTATGAGCAAACTTAGGGGCTGTTCCTGCTGAATTGTGCTTAGTACAAGGGAATAACTATGCTGCCACAGTTTTATGGTATCTCTCTGTACAGATAATGAGCACATTTAGGGGACTTATCCCGCTGAATTGTGCTTAGTACAGGGGAATACCTATGCTATCATAGTTTTATGGTATCTCTCTGTACATACTATGAGCAAGGTTAGGGGGCTGTTCCTGCTGAATTGTGCTTAGTACAGGGGAATACCTACGCTGCATAGTTTTATGGGATCTCTTTGTACAGGTTATGAGCAAAGTTAGGGCCTGCTGAATTGTGCTTAGTGCAGGGAAATACCCAGGGTTGAACTGGGAAAAAAACCCTATGAGCCTCGGCTTAATGGGTCCCATAGTCCCAGGCCCGTTCCCTCACCTGAACATTGTGAATACCTATGCATACATAGTTTTATTGCATCTCTCTGTTTAGTCAATAGGGATGTAGCGAACCGCCGCCAATGTGTTCGCGAACGCCGTTCGCGAACACCGGCAAAATTTGCAAACAGTTCGCGAACAGTTTGCGAACTTCGAACATTCGAAAATCGTTCGATTCGAACGATCGAAGGATTTTAATCATTCGATCGAACGATTTTCGTTCGAATCGAACGATCGAAGCCATTGGATCGAATGATTTCATTCAATCCAATGGCTTCGATCGTTCGATTCGAACGAAAATCCTTCGATTTTAGCGATCGAATGGTCGAATGGTCGAACGATTTTGACGCGAACGCCTATTGGCGAACGTCGCGCGACGTTCGCGAACTTGCGGCGGACGCGAACAGCCGATGTTCGCGCGAACAAGTTCGCCGGCGAACAGTCCGCGACATCCCTATTAGTCAATGATAAATACAGGAAACTGTTCCCATATAATTGTTCTCAGTACAGGGGAATACTTATACTGGCTTTGGGGCAAATTCACTAAGATTCGTAGTTGCGCCAGGCGTAACTTCGCCGCACTTCGCCGCACTTCACCACACTTCGCCAGGCGTAGTTTCGCCAGCGCTTCGCAAATTCACTAAAATCCGAAGTTGCGCTCAGGGGTAGCGTAAGGTTGCGAAGTTGCGCTAGCGTTGATTCGCTAAGTAAAGCGAAGTTACGCTAGTGAAGGCTAATTTGCATACGGCGCCAAATTCAAATTTCAATGGAGGAATACGTATCAGCACTACAAATGGCTAGAAAAGCTTCAAAACATCAAATAAAAATTTTATTTTGCCCTACACATGTGCCCACTGTCTAGGTAAGTTGCCATGAGTCAGGAGATGTAGGGGGGAAGGAGGGGAGCCCCAAAAATTTTTTCGATCTTTTTCAGCCTATCACCCATAATGTAGAAAACACGCCAGCGTTTTTTGGGACCTAGAAAAAATGTTGACTATCTACTCTATTGCGCTTCGCCTGGTCTGAGGTGGCGAAGGAAGTCTAGCGTAAAAGGTAGCGTTCAGTACACTGCACGCGTTAGTGAATTTGCGTAGTTACGTCGATAGCGAAACTTCGCCAGGCGTAAGGGTGCGAAGTAACACTAGCGAAACTACGCCAGCGATCATTTGTGAATTTGCGCAGTAACTAAAATGCCAAACGCTAGCAAAGTAACGCTAGCGTTCGCCGCTTCGGCGCTTAGTGAATTTGCCCCATAGTTTCTGATTGCAACTCTCCATAGTCTATAAAAATACAAAGAGGGTTGTCAATACTAACAAGAGATCAATTTACAGCCTTTTTCAACTGGCCAAATGATTTCATACCATGCTCCTTCTGGTTTCTTGTAAGAGGTATAACACATTAGGAGGTCTATGAGCTGGTTTAAGAGAAAAGGACAGGGCACTACGCTTGGAGAGAAGCTTGGGGAATGCAAAGCAAATAAACACGGCTCTCAATATTTCCATTAGACAAAATAAAAACTGGATGTATAATTGCATTTTAAGCTTTATAAGGGACAGGACTGTGAGACTCAATGAATGCTCCACCTAGAAGTGACATGTGAAATGGAGAGCTAGTTCTTGTTAATGGTTCATGAAAACAGGGACACATGGTATAAATTAGCATCAGCAAGTTGTTTTCTCCAGTTTTAAGGTCAAGTTCTATATTACCTTCTGCAATATCACTGCCTCGCCCATTAGCAGCCGAGAGTGGATCTAAGCTCCTAGGCCACAGGCGAATAAACACTGTAAGGAATGTGTGTAAATTATAAAAACAATGCCCCTTTTTATACTTCTGTGATGTGCTAGGAAATCAGTTTTTTTCTAGGACAAAGGAAGTTGTTGGCATTTTATGGTGGTACTGAATTCACCATGGTAAATTACCTATGCTTAGTGCAGCTAGTTTGCTACATGAGTTTACCAGAACTAACTCCATGTAAGATGAGTCTATCCAGATCAAGTCGTTGTCGAGTATATGACAGTCAGTTCCATTTTAGCTGAGCAAAACCAAGGAAGTATCCACCCCGGGGCTGTTGAACGTTGCAGTAAAACCACATCAGAAGGGTGGATATTTGAGAATTTAGATACTATCAGAAAATTTGCTCTCAGTGATTTATGGGACATTGCCAGTGGTTCAAATTTGAATAACAAATTTCACCCTCTTCAGCTTTATTTTAGTCTGTGCTGCTGAATCCATTGTTCATGGCTCGAACTATATAGGATCTGTTATCCAAAAAGAAATCCCTGGGGGAGTGAGCCAGGAACTGGAAACGACAGGGCCATGACAGGGCTAGGAATGAGGGAACCAGAAGAGGAGATTAAAGGAGAACCAAACCCTTGCTAATAAAAACACCAACCCCCTACCCTACATTGACCCCCTCCCTGCTCCCCCCCAGTCTAGGTAGTACCTTACTAACCCCTCGGTGCAGATTTAGGGCATCAGAGTTTACAGGCGCGATCCTCTTCTCTTCGGTAATCTTCTCTTCTTTCCGTGCATGCGCGGTTGTCTCAAAACAGAAGATTGCTCCAACTGCGCATGCGCCGTTACGCCACTCTATTGCCGAAGATAAGACAAACTCCAATGTCTTGTATCTGCACCGAGGGGTAAGTAAAGAGTTAGGGGCATTTACCATAGGTACCACCTAGGCTGGGGGGGATTAGGGTGGGGGTCTATGTAGGGTTGGGGCTTTTATTAGCAAGGGTTTGGTTCTCCTTTAAGGATTATGGGGGTTGTAATTGGGGCGGGTGGAGACACGAGGGGTTAAAAGATGAAGGAAGGGAAGGGAGCATGCTCTTTTACCTTGAACAGCAACCTGCCAGCCTTCCCTCCCCAGAATAAAGGGGTAGTTGGGTATGGGGTAAGGGGGGAGTGGGAGTGTTAGCATAATGTCATGGCGGAAGGGATTCCCCTAAGGGGGGAGCCGGTGAGAGTGGTAACAAGTGTAGGGCTTAACGGGGGTTAGGCCTGGGTAGGGTTGTCACCTGGCCGGTAAAGATGATGCCAATGTTATTAATAGGAAAAAAAGAATATAGGAAGGCCAGTATTTTCTTCCAGAAAAGGTGGTAACCCTAGGCCTGGGGCCAAAGTGATGGAAGGGGCCCTGTGGAAGGGGCATGAGTCACAGGTGAAAGCCACACCTAGGAAGGACAGCAGGTGGGCCCCTCGCTATTGGGTACAATTCTTTTCAGCCTTCAGCAGCTAAGTAAGTTAAGTAAGTTAATAGTTAAATATTTGATAAATGTGATGGTATATTGGCCTGAACTCAATGCTTTTGGTTTATGTTGGTCGTTATTTATGTGATTTAATAAATAAGCTGCAGCCTTTTTCACCCAAGAGAAGAGGTGTGGTTGGTTTGTTATTTATGGAAAGCAGGGGGGCAATGATTGGGGTGTGTTGGGAGAGGACTGTCAGACTGACGCTGCCCTGGAGTTTTCAAGATAAGGGCACCTAAACAAAAAGTTGTACGTTTGCCCACACCTAGTATTCAGTCAGAGTTTTGTTTATTTTACACCTGCTGATTGGTTGCCATGGGTTACTGGAAATGTAGCAAACCTTTATGACATTGTTTTGCCACCAATGTAGATTTGGAATCGTAAAGCTTAATTATTACAAAGGATCTTATTATCACAGGAAAAAAAAAAAGCTGTAAGCTCCCACAGACGGCTATGTTAAGATGGAGTTGATTCTTGTGGGATCTGAGGTGAAATAAGAGAGAGGGAAGGGAGGGTGTTGTCACTTCCTGTCAGCTGATGAGGGGTGTTGCTAGAATGACCTCCAGGGTTGCCACCTTTTCTGGAAAACATACCGGCCTTCCTATATATTTATCTTTTTTCCCTGTTAATAACATTGGGATCAACCATCATTTTTACAGGCCAACATGTCCAGGGAACCTTAATAAAGACAATAGAGTTAATATAATGCCCTACACATGAGCCCACTGTAAAATTAATGCTCCATATGTTATGAAATGTCTGGAGAAAACCCAAAATAAGTCTCAGTTAGGACTTTTGCAGCCAATCCTGCTTAGAAAAAGGAAAAGTCGCCAGCGTTTTTTGAACTTTAATGCATTTTTCGGCACACAGGATATAATGTAAGTGACATAAGATTGAGGAAGATCTAGCTGCTTTATAGCACTTCGACTGGTCTGCGGTGGCGAAGTCAACTCTGGCGAGAGGTAACGTTCAATAAAATCCTGAACTGGGCAATTCCTGCTCAAATTCACCCACTTACATCACCCCTCGCTAGGGTTGCCACCTTTTCTGGAAAAAAATAACGGCCTTCATATATTTTTGTGTTTTTTTCCCTAAAAATAACATTGGCATTGGCCAGTAAAATACCAGCCAGGTGGCAACCCTAACCCTCACCCCCTGAGGTCGCTGACCAATAAAAAGTGCTAACCATTATCATTGTCTTATTAGATATAGTCTTCCTAGGCCAAACATCAACTCACCTCACCTGTATTTTTCAGGAGTCCCCTTGATTTAAAAGGGTGGTTCACCTTTTAGTATGTTATAGGATAGCCAATTCTAAACAACTTCAAATGACTTTCATTATTTATTTATTTTTTTGCCGTTATTTGCCTTCTTCTTCTGACTCTTTCCAGCTTTCAGAAGGGGTCACTGACCCCTTCTATAAAACAAATGCTACACATTTATTGTTATTGCTGCTTTTTATTACTGATCTTTCTATTCAGGCCTCTCCTATTCATATTCCAGTCTCTTATTCAAATCAGTGCATGGTTTCTAGGGTAATTTGGACACCAGCAACCAGACCGTTGAAGTTGCAAACTGGAGAATAAAAAGCTAAATAACTCAAAAACCACAAATAATAAATAAATGAGAACCAATTGCAAATTGTCTCAGAATATCACTCTCTACTGCAAGCAAAAATTAACTCAAATGTGAACAACCCTTCTGTAGTTTTCCATACCTCCCAACAGTCCCATTTTTGACAGCAAAACCCGCAGTCCTGCATTTGTATTGAAAAGTCCAGACTTTCTCTGCACTGAACAGCCAGAAAAAGAAACAAAGTTTCTAACTTAATTGGCTTTTGGCAGAGAACACAGAACAGCTACCAGGTGCAAATAAGATACTTTTGTGACAATTTTGATATAAACAAATAAGTAATTGTAACAATTTAGATAAGGAGGTCCCTTGAGAAAAGTTAGACTCACTGCTTAAAGGGCAATGCACCTTCATTAGCAAAACTGTAATAACTGAAAAAAACACAGAAATATGTTCAAATTCTCATAACCTGCCAAATTTTGTAAAATGAACATGGTCATTGGGGGGGGTGGCCACAAAAATTGGTGTGGTCAAAAAATTTCAGCACATAGTGCGATATGTTTTTGTCCCTCTTTTTATTTCCAAAATGTTGGGAGGTATGGTTTTCCACACCATTGAAAAGCAGAAAGAAAGAGCATAGAATATTTATCTGGTATCCTTTGAATCAATGAGTACTATTGGGGGGGGCAGAACCAGTGGAGTAACTTTTAGGGGGACAGATGGTGTGCCTGTCAGAGAGGGCTTGTGTCCTCAGATGTAGGTTGGCCTCTCTGTTTGGCTATTTTACACTTGCATTTAATATATGACCATAAGAGATTCTGTTGCATTGAAAGCTTTAAAGCCATAAAAATGCTAATTGCGCATTATTCTGTTATTAAAATGATTACAGCGAGGACATGCAAGATGGCAGCTCCCACTCGGCAAAATGGAAAGCATGGAAACTACACCCCTTGTTTCTTTTCATTATTATTGGCCTGGCTGGACCGCTGTGATTTAGAAAGTCTTCCTTGAACTCTAACTCCCCTTATTGTTTTGTATACATAAGAACCTTTCTTCCATCTTAAAAATAGCCGTCACAGTAAAAATAATACAAACACGGCTCTGTTTATAATGTTCCCCCATGACTGACAGAGCCCCTGCCCGAAATGGCTTCACACTGATTTAACCTGTTGCACAGCAAGGAGCCTTTAAAAAAATGTGCTGCTATCCCCTGGGGCAAGTGTAATACATAAATATCTCTTCTTGAGGCATGTTTGTACTACGGCCATTATGAGCAGAATAATAAATCAGCCTTCTTCTCTCATGTATTATTCTTTGGGAAGGGGTAGAAAACATTCCCCTCCCTTGAAGTTTGGGCAGCGGGATGAGTAGAATATCCCAGGTCAGGGGTGAGAGACTTGCAGGGAGAGTATTTACCTCCAGTCTATTTCTTGCCCCCCCGGGGGGATCTTGCTTTAGTCTTTTGCCCTGATGTTCATTTCTCAGACTTTAAAGTAGCAGAGAATAAAGACAAGAGAAGGGCGAAGGGTGACTTGCCCCCAACCAAAGGCCCAGGCAGGGTTAGTATGTTTATTTTGCTTTTAAAGTGCCTCAAAACCTCCATTTTTCTTTATTCTCCTTTAGTATTTGTCTAAAGAAAATATCAAGGAGTCCAATTCACTTTCTGCAGCTCTGTTGTCTAGGCTTTTCCATTGCTGTCCCACTTCCTAAATAATGTTATTTTCTTCTTGGTTCTCCATACTTTCCTCTCATCACAGAAATAGGGATTTGTAGGCCTAGATAGGTGGCTGATATAGTGACAGAAGATTTAAGAAGATCTAGCTTCTTTTTAGCACTTCGCCTGATCTGAGGTGGCAAAGTCAACTCTGGCGAAAGAGGTAATAAAATCCGCACTTTAGTGCTTTAGTGCATTTGCGGTCCAGATAGCTTAATAAAGTATTTATTGGTCCAGATAGTTCAGTAAAGTAAATAAAATAAACTATGGGGCAGAATCAATAACGGGCGAATTTTCACCAGCGTCAGCTTCACACCCATCACACCATTAGGTCAATTTGCATACGGCCGGTAATTTAAAGTTGTATGGAGGTATTTATTATAAATGTTGCCGCAAATGGTTTAAGTTAGCGGTTTTTATTACACATGTCCAGGGAACCTTAATAAAGACAAGAGAGTTAATATAATGCCCTACACACAAGCCCACTGTAAAATTAATGTTCCATATGTTAGAAAATATCTGGAGAAAACCGGTTACCCAAAAAAAGGACTTTTGCCGCCAATCCCACTGAAAAAAAGGAAAAGTCGCCAGCGTTTTTTGAACTTTAATGGATTTTCAGCATACAGGATATGATGTAAGTGACATAAGATTGAGGTAGATCTAGCTTCTTTATAGCACTTCGCCTAATCTGAGATGGCGAAGTCAACTCTGGCGAAAGAGGTAACGTTCAGTAAAATCCGCACTTTACTGCATTTGCCAAAAGTCGTCTGGCGATAGAGTGTGAATGAATGCTGGCGACGGTCCTGTTCACTAGCGAATTGTCACCTGCGCCTGTCAGTGAATTGGTGATGTCCCTGCGGTGACAACGCTGGTGAAAAGTCACCCTTTAGTGAATCTGCCCCCAAGAGTCCAGAGCATCTCATAATGGGAGCACAGTGTAGCCCCAGGCAAACCACTGAATCTGTATCCATAATGGCATATGTCTACTGCAGTATGCTCTTAACCCTTTCAGACACACTTTCCTTCTGATCGCCACAAGGTTAAAAATGATATCCTTTAAAAAAAATTTCCATTGCTTCAAGCTATCCTGCCAAAGATTAATGAAGCCGAATAGTTTCTTGAAAAGCATTTGTTCTGGAAGGAGCAGCAAGAAAAGATTTATGTGTTGCCTTTAGTTGTTTTTTTAGAACAACCTTTTTGATAGTCATGAGTTTCCATGTACGTAGTGTTATATTCATTTTACAACATCCCTGGATCTACAGGTGTTGTGGAACTTCAACTTCCAGGATCCCCCCAAACCTGATTGCCCATATGCCTTTATGAACAATGGGCAGAGCTTAGAAGGTTAAAAGACTGAAGCTGAAATAGTAATAGGTACATTCATTTCCAACCTCTTCCACTAATTTTAATTCTATAGAATTCCAGCCAAAACATTGATTATTACCTATACAAGCTAAACAGCTGCTTTTTGGCGAATGAGTGAAAAAAACAATTATGTGATCCTGTTCTACTATGACAGAATTCTCTGTTATACAGATAGCTAGAATCTCAGCTGCCGTAAAGCAGGGCAGGACTGCTGCTTACAATGGGGATCAGATATGATCTGTGCAGCCACTGGGACAGAATGTTCTGTTATACAGATAGCTAGAATCTCAGCTGCCATAAAGCAGGGCAGGACTGCTGCTTACAATGGGGATCAGATAGGATCTGTGCAGCCGCTGGGACAGAATGTTGTTATACAGATAGCTAGAATCTCAGCTGCCATAAAGCAGGACAGGACTGCTGCTTACAATGGGGATCAGACAGAATCTGTACAGCCACTGGAACAGAATGATCTGTTATACAGAAAGAATAGGCTGTATTGCCCAGGCTGTCAATCTGTTGATTCTGGCAGATACCAACAGGGCTGCTGTAAGATGCCATAGACATTCACTATTTTTGGCTGATGCACATAAGTTATTATTGCCTTAGAATGTCACTGTATACAAAGGTAGATAAATGCCCCGAAAGCCAAGAGTAATTAGGACTTCTGGAGTATTCTTGTAAAAATAAGCACATTATCCAGATTTTAAGATAACCCGTTACTTTTTATACAGAAGGGCTTAGTCACTCTTATGGTAATTTACAGGAATCCTGACAACTTGTCTATTCAGCAGTTTGACTTGTACAGAGTCAGGGAAGACTGCAGTACAGTATATGCCTAACTCAGCACTTGTGGAAACTCTGTATATGTATATATATATATTATCAGATCTCATAAGATCATAAATCCTACATACCTAAACTGGGGGTTTAACCCATGGTGGGCTAATCCTTCTGTTCAAACCAGCTGCTCTTTATATATTCCCCCATATGTAATAAAAGGCACTATGTTTGCCCAGGATCCCTAACCCATAGCAACCAATAAGATGTTTGCTTTGAAACAGGTAACCAGTAAATGTTACCTGCTGATTGGTCACTATGGGTTACTGCTCCTGGGCAAACTTAGTGCCTTTTATTACATAATCCCCATTGAGTTCTATGTTTATGTACATACATGTCCTGGGACAGTCCCTGGAAACATGGAGCTCAGGGGGCAGGTTTTACCTTGAATTGGGTGGGATTTGTGGATCTTAGCTGAGATGGTATATACTGTAGTTACAAGGAAGAGAGATGTCTTTGATAGAAAATGGAGCAACACAGAACTTTGGGACAAGATGTCAACAGTGCTTGAGCTGGGTACCCCTGGAATTATATCAGGGTGACTGTTACCCCCAATGTTTTTATACCTGTATATCTGTAACCTTGTTATGAGCTAAGGGGCCCAGCCTGGAGGTCAGTTAGCGGGAGATTTGGGGTAAGTGCTTATTTGTGCCCTGGGTACTCCTGGAACTAAAGCAGGGTGACTGTTACCCCAATGTTTCTATATATCTGTAACCTTGTAATGAGCTAAGGGGACCCAGCCTGAAGGCCGGTTAGGGGGAGATTTGGGGTGAGTGCTTATGTGTGCCCTGGGTGACCCTTGAACTATAGCAGGGTGACTGTTACCCCCAATGTTTTGATATATCTGGACATTGTTATGAGCTAAAAGGGCACAGCCTGAAGGCAAATTAGGGTGAGATTTGGAGTGAGTGCTTATTTGTGTACTGAGCACCCCAGGAATTATAGCAAGATGACATCAATACTGGTGTAAAAGGGTGGACCGGATGCTCAACCTGTGGTCCAATAATTATTGCTGGCCATACAAAGATAAATACTCCTTCCAGACCAAGTCGACAACTGTCTTTTCTTTGGGGCCCACCAAGTCAAGGCTGTTGTTTAGTTTGTGTCTCATGTTGTGAATAACTAAATCAGAAAATATAGATGCATCATCCTATATGATCAAACTAGTCTGACAATGATGCCTGACCTCCATTAATCCAGATGTTGTTAAACATGGGGAGGGTCGGGTGGTGGGAGATGAAGTTCAAAATCACCTTGGCTTAGGCTGGGAAAAATCATAGATACACTTCAACTGTCTATTCTCAGTATCAGAAATAATTTTCGATTTGTTTCACTGTTTAGTAAATATATAAAGCTTTTATTTAGTCTACAATTTCTTCTTATGCATTCATGGTTGTGTTGTGAGTGCTCTATAAAACCTTACCAACTTCCGGAAATATGGGCTATCTTTGCACTTGCTGCAACGCCTGAACAAACAGGGTTAATAAAACACAGGACTCCAGACTTTGTTTTAAAAGGAATTAGCATCCTGGGCAAAATCCCAACAGGGAAAGGGGGTTTCACCTTTACCATATGCCCCATTAGTAGACTATGCAAAGACTCCATAAAAAGAACCACCTATAAAGAGCTACGAGATGTTCCATATGAACCTTGCCATTCTGAGCACAATGGGCTGTTCTTCTTGGAATCCATGACATTACACTTCAGAAAGACTCTATCCCAGGACATTTACCCCATGTCTGGGGATTAAAGTGCTCAATCTCACAGTGAGACAGTAGGTGGGGTGGGTGTGGATGGAGATGGTTCCTGCTGACACACACACAAACAGGAAACCTGAGATTTGGTTTTTACAGAATAAATTATAAGTCTACTTATGGGAAAGTACTAAAAGCACGTTGGCAGGTTCACTCAGGGTGAAATGACCTATTTGTTCTCTGGTTATCCAGGAAAGATGCTATTTTTTGACTTGGGGCTTTATGCAATATCTATCATGGATTGATTAGTTGTAGTGTAGACCAGAGGAGTGGGGTCTACAGTAGCTGCTATAACTAAATGAATTGGTTGGGTATCAGAGATACTGACCTGGGATACAATGAAAGAAATCCCATGTCCCAATCATAATGTCTAAATGTTATGAGGGATGTTCCAGATACAGAGGAAGTTGAAGATTGGAATGTCTGAGGAGATGCAGGAATCAGATGGAATTGGTGGTGGCAGAAGATGGCACATGGTGAGAGAACCTGGGGCTGGGGCTTAAAAGCTCCCTGCTTCTCACTAGATCTCCTGAGTTAAGGTGGCCATAGACGTAACAATTACTTTTTCTTGGAAAAGATCTTTCCAAGAAAGATCATTCGTTTCAATAAACACGTGTAGAGCTGAATAGTCAGATATACAGATAGAAACAATAGAGTTCTACCTGTATCTGACAAATTAGCACTAACAATGGCCAATGTTTCGGTGCCTTCAAAGGCACCCGATCAAAATTTTCCATCCAGCCCAATCATTGAGCCGACTGATATCCAAGTCTTCTGCCAATATCAGTCGGCTCTTTTCCCACCATACATGCAACGAATATCGTACAAAAATTTGTACAAAAAATTTTGTTTTGCGTCTATGGCCACCTTTAAAGGTAAATGCACTATGGTCTTACTAGTCAGTGACACTGTTTGCTGGGGGACTCGATTTTAAATGTACTACAAAATTAGAATGCTAACGGATAGTGTAGGACTCACATACAATGAGGGGGCTTGATATGGCACATGAGCTTAAATATTTTGGCCAAAGAGTGGTACTAACACCTCGATTTTTGTAATAAATTTTAAAGGCAAACCGAGCAATCTTTCTTCTTCTTTATAGTTTTTTTTTATCGTTTATAGCAGCTGGTCAATTCCTGATTGTGGGTTAGACTGAGCTTCTAGCACCTGCTCAACGCCACAGTGTGGGTTAGACCAAGCGTTGACGATTTCTTTCTGTGTTTTGAGAGAACCAGAATAGTTGTCTTCTGGGTAAACAAAGGCTATGCAGACTAATGGACAAAAAGGTTAGAACAGTGTATTCCTAAAGGTGACTATAGAAGTAACAATTATGATCTTTCTTGGAAAAGATCGTCTCAGATATACAGCTGAATCGTCAGATATACAATAGAAACAATAGAATTCTACCTGTATCTGACAATTCAGCACTAACAATGGCTGATGTTTGGGTTCCTTTAAAGGCACCCGATCAAAATTTTCTGTCCAGCCAGATTGGCGAGAGACCGATATCCAAGTCTTTTTTGCCGATATCGGTCGGCTCTTTTCCCACTATACACGCACCTAATATCGTACGATATTATCTTTGCGTCTATGGCCACTTTTAGTATTCCTTTTTACTAAGCACAATTCAGCTCAATGCCTGTAACCATACAACTATACCAGGATATAAAGTCAACTATACTAAGCACAATTCAGCAGGAACAGCCTAATTTTACTCATACAGAGAGATGCCATGCATGTACTAAGCACGTTTCTGAAGGCAGTATCAGATGCAGAGCACTTTTATTAGACATGCTTGTTGAATTCAATTGAATTAAATTAAATTATAATAGTATAAAATGAAAATACAAAAAATGTTTAAAAGCTGATTTATGGTTCTGCTACTCAAGGTTTTCAAGCCAGTTGACGTGTCAGCCAAAATCCGGCCCTTAAAAACAATGGGCAATGCACTGAGAGTGATGGGAGGTTTAGCTAGCTGAGTGCAACATATGGAAGGGGAGGAGCCATCCAATTCTGCTCACGCATTTATTGCAAAAATTTATACCTCTTGAAATGTAATAAAAATGAACGCATGGCAGGAAAATTATTACAAGCAAATCCTTTAATGAGGAAATGATAAAGTGCTTTAGAAGGTTCCTGAGGGGCTGCACCCTTGCAGAGAGCACCAATTTGCCTTTATGGCTGCAGTTCAGACTACGTGTTAGAATTTATTGATTCTCACATTGGGCCTGATGAAGATTTACACAGCATTTTCACCATGTCTGCTCAGTGATAAATGGCTCAGACAATTCATACATTTGCCAGTAAATATTGTCCTGGCCTGGTTTCAGCACCGATGTTCTTCTATTGCAGCATACGCTTTGCTTAGATTTATTGGGAGTTGTGGGCTTAACCGATGTGTCACTGGATATAGGAGGGAGATATTAAAAGTGCAATGATTTATATTTATTTACATTTAAAGTAAAGGGTAATGAGACACCCTAACAACCTTTCCTGTGATTTGATGTATTTATTGTAAATTCACATTTGAGAGGGGAAAAAATCTATTTTTAGTGGCAGGTGTGGGAAATAGAGGCAGCTGACAGAAATAGGGATTGGTAGCACTAGATAGGTACCTAATATATAAGGAGAGAGACAAGAGGAAAGTGTTGGAAGGGTTACTGTCTGCTCTGCTCTCATGTCCCTACAGAAATAGGGATTGGTAACACTAGATAGGTACCTAATATATAAGGATAGAGACAAGAGGAAAGTGTTGGAAGGGTTACTGTCTGTTCTCATTTCCCTACAGAAATAGGGATTGGTAGCACTAGATAGGTACCTAATATATAAGGATAGAGACAAGAGGAAAGTGTTGGAAGGGTTACTGACTGCTCTGCTCTCATTTCCCTACAGAAATAGGGATTGGTAGCACTAGATAGGTACCTAATATATAAGGAGAGACAAGAGGAAAGTGTTGGAAGGGTTACTGTCTGCTCTGCTCTCTCATTTCCCTACAGAAATAGGGATTGGTAGCACTAGATAGGTACCTAATATATAAGGAGAGACAAGAGGAAAGTGTAGAGACAAGAGGAAAGTGTTGGAAGGGTTACTGTCTGCTCTGCTCTCATTTCCCTACAGAAATAGGGATTGGTAACACTAGATAGGTGCCTAATATATAAGGACAGAGACAAGAGGAGAGTGTTGGAAGGGTTACTGCCTGTACTGCCCATCAAGCATATTATATTTTGGTTTATAGTAGTGGGAATGTGCATAAAGTACATAACAATTTAATGAGATTTGATGGGTTAAAGATAAGCAGGTAGTTTACACTGGGAACTGTTCATTTGTAGAAGCTAAATCTCCCAACCACAAACAAAGGACAGAGATAAAAGGAAGTGCTTTAGATGAATCCCTTGAAGATTCTCATTGCCTGAACCAACCTGACTATTTGCTCTCCTAACCTTCACGGCATTAGTCTCAAGGGAATAATAGGGTTCTTTACTAATGTGCCAGAGATGATCCTATGAACAAACACAAGAAGGACTGCTCCCATCATTTGCCTTTGATGTAAATACACAGCTGAGTGTTTGCTGTCACACGTGGATAAACCATGAGCAACCGGAGATCAGCAACAGAAGGGAGAGAGGAATTGGGGTTAAGTGTGGGTTTGAATCCACAGAGTGCAACAAACAGAATCCGAATGGGTCTCCTAGGGCCCACTCTCACAACAATTATATATAGATAGAGCCAAATAATATATGTTTTTATAAATTCTTATGGTGGGCATAAGGATGGGCTGATGGGAATTCTGGGAGATCCCCTAGTACTCTCCTGTGGACAAACCTGTGTCATGAAACTATATTGGATTATACAACAGAGTTTACTATTAGAGTAATGTAATAAAATTTGTAAAGTTGACTACAGGTTTAGTAACACATAACAACCATTCCATTAAATGCAAATGTGATCTGATGATGGTTGCTGTGGGTTGGGGATCAGAGACATCTCTTAATTCATATAATTTCATTCATATATTGGTTAAACTGAATACTTAGGCTGGCATAATTTTATGGGATCTCTCTGTACAGACTAAGAGCAAATTTAGGGGTCTGTTCCTGCTGAATTGTGCTTAGTACTGCCATAGTTTTATGGGATCTCTCTGCACAGACTATGAGCAAACTTAGGGGTCTGTTCCTGCTGAATTGTGCTTAGTACAGGGAATACCTATGCTGCCATAGTTTTATGGGATCTCTCTGCACAGACTATGAGCAAATTTAGGGGACTGATCCTGCTGAATTGTGCTTAATACAGGGGAATACCTATGCTGCCATAGTTTTATGGGGTCTCTCTGTACAGACTATGAGCAAACTTAGGGGGCTGTTGCTGCTGAATTGTGCTTAGTACAGGGAATACCTATGCTGCCATAGTTTTATGGTATCTCTCTGTACAGGCTATGAGAACACTCAGGGGCTGTTCCTGCTGAATTGTGCTTAGTACAGGGGAATACCTATGCTGCCATAGTTTTATGGTATCTCTCTGTACAGATTATGAGCAAATTTAGGGGACTGTTCCCGCTGAATTGTGCTTAGTACAGGGGAATACCTATGCTGCCATAGTTTTATGGGATCTCTCTGTATAGACTATGAGCAAACTTAAGGACTGTTCCTGCTGAATTGTACTTAGTAAAGGGGAATACCTATGCTGCCATAGTTTTATGGTATCTCTCTGTACAGACTATAAGCAAATTAAGGGGCTGTTCCCGCTGAATTGTGCTTAGTACAGGGGAATACCTATGCTGCCATAGTTTTATGGTATCTCTCTGTACAGACTATGAGTAAACTTAGGGGACTGTTCCTGCTGAATTGTGCTTAGTACAGGGAATACCTATGCTGCCATAGTTTTATGGGATCTCTCTGTACAGACTATGAGCAAATTTAAGGTGGCCATACACGGGCCGAGGAATCCAAATTTCCTCGCTGCGAGTGTGGATACATACTCTGAGGAAGTGCCTGCTTGTAAGGGCACGAAACCCGTCAGTGGTGTGTAAAGTACACTGTGCCAATGCTGACAACCTTTTATATATGAACAAATAAAGGATGTGAAGACTTTTAACGTATCCAGAATGCAATGTGTCTTTAATTGAAGTCTTTGTAGTGAGAGAGTTAGTACAGAGGAATAGCTATGCTATCATAGTTTCATGGTATCTCTCTGTACAAACTATGAGCAAAGTTAGGGACTGTTCCTGCTGAATTGTGCTTAGTACAGACGAATACCTATGCTGCCATTTTTGCCAGTTTGTAGTATGTTTGTAGTATGTTTCTGTTATAAACAATGTCTATAATAACCAATATGGTGATGTTTATCAATATGGTTTTTGTTACTTTGAGGCTCCTGTCATTTAGTTCATTCCTGTTAGTACAGTGACAAGCCTGCAGTTGAGTATAAGAGGCAGTTTTGACTTGTTATAATTAGAGCCATAATGCACATGTAATTAGACCTGCTTGACAGCCTTGGGAGGGAGATTGAGGATGGCATGCCTTGCACCCTGTGGGAGAAAGAGATTCTTGCTGTGCTGACCTGTGTGCTGCTAATTGCTTTTTACATTTCATAATTATTGGTTAGTAGATAGGGACAAGGTATGTAGGGCATGGTAATAACGTCACACTAACAAGCCTGACATTTTGTAGCAGTCACATGTGATACAAAAGAACATTTAGGTCTATGGCATGGAATCTTGTTATCAAAACATCTCCGGGGCACCTAAGGGCAATATATTAACCAATTATGCAATTGAAAAACAATGCACAGCACAATTTCTAACAGTGGCATATCTAGATATTACGGGGTCCCACAGAAAATTCTTTTTCAGGCCCCCAAAATGTCCAGAGGTTGACCTTTGTATAGGAAATTGTATAAGAATTAGGGCCTCATCGGGCCCTTATACCTCCTGGGGCCCCAGGATCTGCTTCCTCAGTAGTTACGCCCCTGATTTCTAGGTAAGTAAAGTGAGGGGGCTCCCATGTGTCTCGTGCAGGTGTTCCAAGCAAGGATAACTTCACCACTGGGGGTCACTGTTTCCTTACAGTCTGTGGAAGAGCGAACCTCATCAGAGTAATTATGGCTGCCCCTATGACTAAACACTTATACGGATGATAGAGCTCATAGCTAGAACAGAGAGATCTAATCCAGCATAGGTCCCCCTGAACTAAGCATAATAGTAACAACTACCCAAATTGTAGATACTATGGGGGTTATTTATTTATCAAAGTCCGAATCTGCTCATTTTTTTCTTACGCTTATTTATTATTACATTTTCACCCGAAAACTAAGATTTTTGTGGGATTTTCACTCTAAAACTCTGAAAACTTCGGGGTATTGCACAAAACCCAGTGCACATCAAAAAATCATTGGGACTTCTCCCGTTGACTTATATGCAACCTCAACAGGTCTGGGTTGCCGGATTTTCAGATTCTGACTTTTCCATCCTCTGGTTTTAATAAAATCAGAAAATTCATGATTTGATAATCAAAAATCACTAATCTTTTGGGATTTTTGCATTCGGAGTTTAGTAAATAACCCCCTTAGAGCCTTTTTTCTACGTCCAGCCAAATGAAACAATGACTTACAGAGAGTTTTAAGACCTGTGCAAAGAATATCAATATTATATCAGGTTGGGAGGGCTTTATGTGGCTTATATAACTATACTGGGCTGATCTTCCTCCGATCGACGTCAGAGATAAAGTCCGAATTGCTTCCAGATTTTTAGAAGAACGTTAGAATGCTGAAGGTGTCGTGCTGCATTTTTCCTCAGCAGATCAGAAAAGAAAACACAGGCACAGGTGGACTTAAATGTGTTTATTGGAAATGAAATCACCAGTTGTCTTTTCCCATTCGACAAAGCCACAAATCATCCTTTAGGTCATTTTGTTCCGACCGGTTACTGGTACAATGAGTAGTTCACTTAGACTACAGAGTGTTGCACGATCCAGTTGTTCTTATTGATTGTAGTGATTGAAGAAATGGGGCTGTAAACAGCAGTTTTGCTAACCAGTCAGTTGGGAGGAAAAACGTATATTTGACATAATTGTGGCTAAAAAATTTCCGATTGGTGTCATTTCCAAGCCCAGACATGTGGAAAGGCCACCACAGCCCGGGCCTAGGGTGGCAGGATTTTAGGGGGCGGCATGCTGCCCAACTATACCCACATTGGTTCAGAAACACTGAGGATGCGTAGGAGAAACAATCGTTTTTTATATTTCCTGTGCGCCAAATGCCATTCCTCTGGTCCCGCTGATAAAAATTTGTGCGAATAAAAGGGAAGGGATAGGGGCAATAAACGTCAGTGGGCCTAGGGGTACCCGCTATGTAAATCCGGCCCTGGTAATTTCTGGCACTTGGCATAAGAGTGATGCTTGCACCCAGTTCTTTTGGAGCAACTTTGCTGAGAACATTGATGTAGGAACCATGGAGCTACGGACTCATTCACAATTGGCAATAGGGCCAGGCCCGGATTTGCGGCAAGGCAGCATAGGCCCGGGCCTAGGGCGGCAAAAAATAGGGGCGGCATGCCGCCCAGCCGCATTATGGGGACATGTGCATCCCCATTCAATTACACCAGCTGCACTGGCGTTTTTCACAGGCGCACTGGGAAGGGGAAGTGTAGGCGGGCGCTAGGACCGCGCGGCCGCCTGGTTGGACCGCGCAGCCTAGGGGCGGCCAGCAATAAAATCCGGCGCTGAATAGGGCCTCCTTTCATTAAGAGACACAACTGTAACTGCAGGTGAAAGGTAAGTTCAGCTAAAGCTATATATAGTGAAGCGATACTTTTCTGGCTTCTTCTTTCTTCAAATTTCCCGGGGGAAACGTATGCGCAGTTGAATGAAATAGCAGACTTTTTAGTTAAAGTTCGGCTTTTAGTTCTACTGCACATGTGCAGCAGCGCAAAGAAAAACGAAGCCGGGCAGGATCTCTCCGTGATGCTCACTGGTATAACCCTTGGCCGGTGCACTTTTCTGCTGAAGGACCATTGGTTTCAGGTCAATACAATCACTTGGGGTGCCTAACATTTGGCACCCCCAAGTGCACTGTCTCCTTTAATCAGTTTTAGGAGAATTCAAGGAGTTGTAGTCTAACAACATTTGTGGAACGGTTTATGTCCCCTTCAAACTGGCGTCCGCTGCAGTTCTGTGTTGGTTAGAGACGGGAAAAGCAATATGGCCAAGTTAGACCATTTCAGCTTCTGAACTTTGAACAGGGGACAGACTGAAGGGCGTGACTGGGAATGACATAATGTCAACTGGATGTCACACAGCCCTTCCAACCCTGGGAAAAGTATCGTTTCTACTATGAAAAAAACAAACGGCAACCAACATGTCTCAGTAGATCCTCCCCTAAAATCACAGTTGCCCACAAAAAGCTGCTCGTTTTGTAACAGGAGATGGCACGTTCTATTAACATACAATTTAACGGTGAACTTGAATATGTAAAAAGATCTGATCATAAAATGATGAAAAAATAATGTGTTGTGGATGTATATTTATTTGCATGAATTTTGAAGTTTTGCTTCCTCACGAAGGCTTTGTGTGACCTGTCTGTTTAGGGCAGAAAGCTTAGTGAAGTCAGCCCTTCCTTCTGTCTCTCGCTCCTCTCCTACACACCCTCCCCTCTCTTCAGAGCAGTCTGTCTCTACCCTCCCTCCTAAAGTTTGAGAGGGCAGTCACCACAACAGCACCTGAACAGGAGGATCACCCAAACCTTCTTCTCTTGTCTTTTGCTCTCTCCCTTCTGTTGTTCTCCACTGATGAAACCAAATCAACTTCACTACTAAGCTCAGGTTTTAAACCAAGACTGGAGAGTCGTGCAACCTCACAGCCCCATATTTCCCTGCTCAATTGCGTGGAACAGCACAAGCTGTGCAGGCTGAATTTGTATTCTGAGCTCTTTTCCTTACGATCATTATTGACTTGACCAGCTGCAAAGAAACAGAAGTTGAACAGAGAAACGTGGAAATCTCATTTTTAGACAGTGGTAAGTCCTATCTAATCTTTTCCCATTAAAACTTTATAGAGGGCTGATTAAGTGCTTGGTTTAGATTTCTGTTCTCTTGTATTTCTTTACTAAATTCTAAAAGAAGAGTTTGTATATCCTATCACCTTCTCTCATCTGATCTGTGTGGCTAAAAACAAAATTCCAGTAAAATATTCTCAACATCATTGGAGAAACATCGAATCTACATTTCGAGGTTTCGTTCTTCCGCAAACATAACAAAACAAGGACGTCATATAAAATAATCTTTAGTAAAATGAGGCAGTGTCTTCCTTGTTTTGAAATTTGAAACAAAATTCTGAAATATCATTTAATTCTCATAAATTTTCATGCAATTCAACCTAAACAATTTAAAGCATCAGGTTCATCATGGAAACATTTTTATATGTTGTAGACTTTTTTTTATCATTGTAAAATACTGTATAGAATTTCTGAAATAACGACACAAACTGAAATAAAATATAAATAGTGCGGTTATTTACAAAAAAAAAAAATCTTTTTTATTTTTATTGAGGTTTACTGATAATAATTTTAATTTTGGGAATAGCTGACTTGGTAGAATTCTAATTCTTGGGGGAAAGGCATCAGTCTCAGTTTTGCTCACATCTGCCGACTTCATTATAGTTTTATTTAGAAACATGATACACCAGCGCGCATAAACTAAAATGTTTTGCTGATTACACATATAGTCAATATATATATTATATATATATATATATATATATATATATATATATATATATATATATATATATATATATATATATATATATAATATCAGGAATGTCTAAAAAAAATAAATAAAAAATAAATGTAATTTGCTTTTAATTACTCACTCAATATGACAATTTTATCCATTGTGCCTTTTATTCGGCTTTTCGTTTTATTGCCCCAGAAATTGCAATATCAACGTACTTGAGAAAGAAAATTTTGGCAGCCTTTAAATAGATCCATTACATCCCTAATGCGGCTATAAATATCAGCACTGAAAATACACAGCATTTGTAGATTTAACACACAAGATCCACTTTGCAATAAGTGGGCTAATCATTCTATTAAAGCACAATTAATATATATAACTCAATAATCTTTATGCTTGTCAGGCAGGCTGGGATAAAGCCGTTGGTTCAATTTTAATCTGCAGCAGAGGTTTTTTTTTTAAATATTTTTTTTTTTTAAATATATATTTTTCAAAGGAGGCAATAAAAATGTATGACCAGCTGCTCATAGGAGACGATTTCTTAAAATGATTTACTGGCAATAAATATGCACGCAGGTTCTGCAGGAGGCTTACATTCTCTTAGAAGGAAGTCGTTTCTGTAATTCGGAAATAATTGCTCCATTTCGTACTAAACCGACAAATTTGATAATATAATAATAATAAGTTCATAAAATGCACATTAGGCAACAAAGAGCTGCCCTCTCTCTGCTTCACTTCCTAAATTCCTTCCATTTCAGCATTGAAATATTGATCACTTATGGATATAAATTCAATTCGACGGTAACGCTTAGAGCAATTCAATTTAAAATAAACATTTTGGCAGAGATTTATTCGTAGACGTTTGCCTCAAACGATAACCAAAGGGTAATATTGTTTTTATTTACGCATCAATGTCGTTTTTAGTGTAAATATAATTATTTTACAGAATATGTAAGTAATATGACAATATATTTTAGAACCACATACCAATTGAAAGAATATGATTTAAAAATGTTTTCTTAATATAATACATTTCTGATTTGAAATATTTTATTTGGTTTTCACAATAAACCATAAAAATCAATTTGATAACAAATAGCATGCAGAATAAGAAGATTTATAATACATTTCTAAACATTTTAATTTTCAATCTTTATTGCTAGCATAAAATCTTATTTACATATATACAAATATACTATCAAAAAGTAGCTGAGAAAGAAATATATAGGGATTTTATTTTGGGACTTGTCTTTGTAGTTACTTTAGTATACAGGTATCGGACCTGTCATCCAGAGTGCTGGATAATGGGTCTTTTTGTAATTTGTACCTTAAGTCTACTAGAAAATCACGTAAACCTTAAATAAACCCAATAGGCTGGTTTTGCTTCCAATAAGGATGAATTACTGTATATCTTAGTTGGGATCAAGTACAGGTATGGGACCTGTTATACAGAATACTCTGGACCTGGGGTGTTCCGGAAAACAGATCTTTCTGTAATTTGGATCTTCATGTCTTAAGACTACTAAAAAATCACGTAAACATTAAATAAACCCAATAGGCTGGTTTTGCCTCCAATAAGGATTAATTATATCTTAGTTGGGATCAAGTACAAGCGACTGTTTTATTATTACACAGAAAGAGGAAATCACTTTTAAAAATGTTGACTATTTGGATAAAATGGAGTCTATACGGAGTCTTTCCGTAATTTGGAGCTTTCTGGATAACGTATCCCATACCTGTACCTGTTTGACAATTTAAATTGAAATTAGCTTATTAATATACATACCTTTTAATAGTATATTTATAGTACTTGTTAATGAAAAAAACATATTGTTACAGGATACACATTTATTTGAAGTTAAAATGAAATCTACGGGAGACAGCCTTTCCGTAATTCAGAGCTTTCTGGATAACGGATCCTATACCTGTACCTATTTGACAATTTAAGTTGAGATTCGCTTATTATTATACATACTTTTTAATAGTATATTTATAGTACTTTTTAATGAAAAAAAATATTTGTTACAGGATGCACACTTATTTGAAGGTAAAATTAAATTTAATTTAACTTTTTTAAAAATTTAGATTATTTGGATAAAATGGAGTCTATCGGAGACAGCCTTTCCGTGATTCTGAGATTTCTGGATTTTCCGGATCCTATACCTGTACTTATTTGACAGTTTAGGTTAAAATTGAATTTATTTGAAGTTAAATTTAAATTGAATTAAAACTTTTTTAAAAAAAATTTGATTATTTGGATAAAATGGAGTCTATGGGAGACAGCCTTTCCATAATTCAGAGCTTTCTGGATAACAGATCCTATACCTGTATCTATTTGACAGTTAAGTTAAAATTACATTTATTTGAAGTTAAATTTAAATTAAATTTAACATTTTTTTTTAAAAAAAAAAATTTGATTATTTGGATAACGGATCCTATACCTGTACTTATTTGACAATTTAAGTTAAAATCAAATTAAATTTATTTGCAGTTAAATTTAAATTAAATTAAACTTTTTAAAACATTTTTGATTATTTGGATAAAATAGAGTGTATGGGAGACAGATTTTCCATAATTCTGAGCTCTCTGGATAACGGATCCTATATCTGTACCTATCAGACACTTTAAGTTAAAGTTAAATTAAACTACAACAACATTGTATTTGCCTTTTTTTTCCCGCGCACAGTTACAACTGACTGTTTAAGATCTAAATTGTTGGAATTCAACCAATAAAAAAGATGAAATGATTTTTTTAATGTTCCAATTAAACTAATGTGTAGTCAGTGCAACTAAACACTTAATACATTGTATACGCTTTCGTTTTGTAATGAGGTTTTAATGCTTGATTGTGAGATAATGAGTTCATTGTTAAAAGAGGGAAAATGCGGGATTTTCTTAAACAAACACTTTGATTCCTAAACCAATGCAAGAATAAAATCCTGTGGATTTAGTAAATAGTTGGCTGTTGACAGAGAAGTATCCTCAGAACAAACAAATATCCCTTCAGGTCTATTGATGACAGTCAGAACGGGGAGAGAAAAAAACAATTGATTGCCTTTCACAGGAGAGAGACAATACTTTGTTTAATTTATTTATAGATCTTAACTCGTCTAATGGTATTTAACCATCGCACAATTTTAATCAGGTGTAGATAAGGCTTCCAATTAGGTGACAAAAAAATCCCCTCGGTGACAGACCTGGCGTATTACCCCAAAAGCGTTGACACTTGGGAAAAAAAAGCTACTTTGTTTGGGTTGTGTGTTTTTTTCCCTTAAATGCTGAAAGATGCGTGTATTCTACATACATTCTAAAATACTCATTTCCTGTTTTACTTTACTATTTTGCTATGATTTTCTGAGATGATAATTTTAATTTTTTTTATTTTAATTTTGTATGCTTTTTCTGTAAAGGCTGGAAAGTTGCATACGGATGTCTGTTTTCCCTGTCTGTACATATTGCCATCATTTTGGAAATGGGGTTAGTTATGTAGTTGACGCCAAATTGAGTTATGTGATATATAAGTAATTAACTGGGAATTAAAATGAATGGAATTTTACCTTGACAATTCCTGAGCCTTGGTGACATGTTAGCTGGTAACTTGCGATGGAAAGTCAGTTTGAGGCCTCAACTGCAGTCTAATAAGTCGTATCAATTAAATTTAATGAACGGACTGCTAAATTGTTGCTTTATCTGCAGTATTAAGAATTTTTTGGTTTTTTCCTGTACGGGTATGGGATCCGTTATCCGGAAACCCTTTATCCAGAATGCTCCAAATTAGACCCATAGACTCCATTTTATTCAAATACTCCAAATATTAAAAAAATATTTCCTTTTTCTCTGTAACAATAACTCAGTAGTTTGTACTTGATCCCAACTAAGATATTTATCCTTATTGGAAACAAAACCATTGGCTTTATTTAATGTTGACATGATTTTCTAGTAGACATAAGGTATGAAGATCCAAATAATGGAAAGATCCCTTATCTGGAAAACCCCAGGTCTCGAGCATTCTGGATAACAGTTCCCATACCTGTACTGATTTCTGATTGGAGAGATTTGTTACAATGCATACGGTTGTTTTGATTTTCTAGCTCATGGTACCTATAAAAGTTCCACCACTTTAGGGCAGAGACACTCATAAAGATTCAGTGAGATTAAGTAGCTGGCGACAAATTGCATCTTCTTCTGGCAACTAATCTCCCCAAACTGCCTTCCCGCCAGCTAGAATCTAAATTGCCAGCAGGATGGCACTCGGAGTACTTCGTTTTCCGAAGTTGCCTCCATCCACTCGTCAAACATCAAAAATGCTTTCACATGAGTGTGTCTCTACATTTATAATATACAGGTATGGGATCCGTTATCCGAAAACCCATTAACCAGAAATCTTCAAATTATGGAAAGGTCATCTTCCGTAGACTCCATTATAATCAAACAATCCAAATTTTTAAAATGGATTTTCTTTTTCTGTGTAATAATAAAACAGTCGCTTGTACTTGATCCCAACTAAGATATAATTAATCCTTAATGGACGCAAAACCAGCCTATATGTTTACATGATTTTCTAGTAGACTTAAATATCCAGAAAACCCCACGTCCCGAGCATTCTGGAGAACAGGTTCCGTAATTGCACTGTTTATTTAAATGCAGCTGTATTGCAACCCTTTATGGCATTTCTTATTGACTTGCAACCTGGGTAAGAGAATCTATCCAAAATGGATGTCCAGTAATTATTTTTGGGCCATGAAATAATTTGATTTTTTTTCTGGCAGGGTTTAAAAAAAAATTCTACCAGTCCATAGGAGGCTCAGTGTAAGAAAGGCCTCAGCTGTTGCAGTGCTCTGTAAATGGAGAACTGTCAATCACGGCTCAGTTTTCCTCAAAACACGCTCTATGTAAGGAATACCCTGGAGCAACTTATAGGAAGGAGAATTCTGGCTGATAAACCGGCATAGCCGCCTCAGTGTCTGTCCTAGAGCACTAAGGCACCACGGCTCCATTGTCTACATTTCCATGCAAAAAATGGATAATGATCTATTTAATTGAACATGGTTGGACATAGCAAGTCAAGGGTAACTTGTACCTTGTGTGGGCCCAATTCCATATAATGCAAGCAGTCACTAACTACTCCTCTAGGCATTTCTAAATAGCCAAAAAGTCTTGATAATCCAAAATATCTTGATAGGTACAAAATATAAAGAAACTCGGAGGTGGACCGCTACACACTACAGTTTGGGCAACCATGATATTATGTATGGCCTTACTATTTACACTGGTAAACATTTCATGCTGGGTACATCAGGGCTTGACCGCTGATTGAATGTTAAGGGTGACTGCCATGGGGTAAGGGCAGAGACACACGTAGAGATTTGGGGCTATTTAGTCACGACAAATTGCCTCTTCTTCGGGCGACTAATCTCCCCAAACTGCCTTCCCGACGGCTAGAATCTAAATCGCGGGCAGGATGGCCCTCGGAGAGCTTAGTTTTCCGAATTATAGCTGGCGGGAAGGCAGTTTGGGGAGATTAGTCCCCGAAGAAGAGGCAATTGTAGCTGGGCAACTAATCTCCACGTGTGTCTCTGCCCTAAATGTGTAAAAAAAGTGTTATTATTTGTCTGAACAGGACTGGACTTTTATGTGTAACTTCTATTCTGTGGGGCTTGGGTAATCGCCCAATGTGTGTCTAATTCCACCGTACATTTATGCAGTTCAAGAAAGTTCCATGCATTTGTTTTGTACACAGCCTAGAGGTCTAGTTCAGGAACACTTGTGAAGTCACATAGTGCCGATACCTAATATGAGCATGACATGAGCACCTCTCATAGACTTAAATAGACAATTGTATTACTCAACCTCCCATAACTACTATGCACAGAGGACTAATGAGTTTAAACACCTGGCCCCAAACACTACATCTGGGAGATAACTCCATCTGTCCACTACAATCTCCACCCATCACTTCAGCCCTGACGTAAAATAATACTAGATAACAGAGAAATGTTATGCTTTGTAATTCTGTAACCATGGAGGATAATAATGACATCTCATATGGGAATTAGATGGTTGAACTCCTTGTTTTTTCCACAAATTTGAAGAGAATACGATCAACTTCGATCTCGATTAACTAAGCAGCATAGATAACTCTTCGGTTGCAGAGGAGGTTCAGATGAGGTGCAGCTTCAGGTTGTTCCTGTCTCTGTGTCATAGGTTTGGAATCTTCAATGCTGGTCTTCCTCATTGGGGAGCCAAAAAAAGTTGAATGAGGAGCCTCACCCGGTAGGGTGAGATTTGAGGAATACGTTTTTTGTGCTGCTGGAACTGTAGCAAAGCTTTATCTTTATCCTTGTCAAAATCGAAGGGGCTCAGCCTGAAGGCCAATTAGGGTGAGATTTGGGGTGAGTGATTATTTGTACCCTGGGTACCCCTGGAACTATAGCAGGATGACTGTTACCCCAATGTTTCTATATCTGTAACCTTGTTATGAGCTAAGGGGGGCCAGTCTGAAGGCCAGTTAGCAGGAGATTTGGGGTAAGTGCTTATTTGTGACCTGGGTACCCCTGGAACTATAGCAGGGTGACTGTTACCCCAATGTTTCTATATATCTGTAACCTTGTTATGAGCTAAGAGGACCCAGTCTGAAGGCCAGTTAGGGGGAGATTTGGGGTGAGTGCTTATTTGTACCCTGGGTACCCCTGGAACTATAGCAGGGTGACTGTTACCCCAATGTTTCTATATATCTGTAACCTTGTTATGAGCTAAGAGGACCCAGTCTGAAGGCCAGTTAGGGGGAGATTTGGGGTGAGTGCTTATTTGTACCCTCGGTACCCCTGGAACTATAACAGGGTGACACCCCAATGTTTCTATATATCTGTAACCTTGTTCTGAGCTAAGGGGGCCCAGTCTGAAGGCCAGTTAGGGTGAGATTTGGGGTGAGTGCTTATTTGTACCCTGGGTACCCCTGGAACTATAGCAGGGTGACTGTTACCCCAATGTTTCTATAGATCTGTAACCTTGTTATGAGCTAAGTGGGCCCAGCCTGAAGGCCAGTTAGGGGGAGATTTGGGGTGAGAGCTTATTTGTGTCCTGGGTAACCCTGGAACTATAGCAGGGTGACTGTTACCCCAATGTTTCTATATATCTGTAACCTTGTTATGAGTTAAGGGGCCCAGTCTGAAGGCCAGTTAGGGGGAGATTTGGGGTGAGTGCTTATTTGTGCCCTGGGTACCCCTGGAACTATAGCAGGGTGACTGTTACCCCCAATGTTTCTATATATCTGTAACCTTGTTATGGGCTAAGGGGACCCAGCATGAAGGTCAGTTAGGGGGAGATATTTTCTGCTCTGGGTAACCATGAAACTACAACCGGATGACTGTTATGCCATATGTTTCTTTACATTAGTAACCTTAATATGAGTTACTGGGGGCATGAACAGAGTGTTGGATGACAAGAAGTCAAACATTTGACTATATTATAAAGTATTTTTATTTTTTTTTGTTCATGGGTAGTGTGACTCCTGAGAAACGGACTATCCTTCCAAAAATGTTGAACCAATTCCATATTATTAGCCCGCTGCACTGTTGCAACTTTGTTTTTCATTTTGATCTGCTGCAGATAATATAAGCTAGCACACAGTAATGGACAAAGCCTTCAGAACTATCATAACTGAAGTGTTTAAATAAATCAGGACTGTGTGTTATTGATTTGCTCTGTATCGCCCTGTGAGCTCTGCAATAATATTTACTTTCAAATAAAAGGATTTCCAGATAGAAACTTTTCTTCATTATGAGGGTTTGATGTGTCCAAGAACATAGCAAAAAAAACGCTTTTGGCAACTTGTTAAAATGTCTTTAAAAAAGTAGTATTCTAAACAGCCTTTCTTTTTTTAGGTGTTTTTGAATTATTTTAAAATGTAAGATGGGCTCAGTTATTTACTTTATAACTGACCCCAAAAAACAATAGTTTAAATACAAGTCTGTTGAAATTATTATTTATTTACTAAATATCTTATTAAAATGATGTCCTCCTCTTTTCCACCGGCATTTTAGCAGTCAAACACCTTTCTGCCTAAAAAATAAAATTCAGCGTAATTTAAATCATTCAGAATTCCCAGAAGATAAAATATAAAGAGGAGAAATTAAGAATTTTCTCACACATTAGTGAAAGTGATCTTATAATGTTTTTTATTTACTAGAGAAACTTAAAATTTATCAACTTAGTAACAACTGGAGCCTGACTTCTTAATATAAATTATAATGTATAAACAAAAATCAATAACACTCAAAGGCCGTTAAATAAGCATGTTTTTTTAACTATTGACTTTTGGTTGAGATCTTTGTTGAGAACGACACATCAGTACTTACTGATTTTTTTTTTTTTTGAAAAAAAATCATATACAGGTATGGGATCCATTTTCTGAAAACCCATTATCCAGCTTTGATTTATGGAGAGATGGTCTCCCATAGACTCCATCTTATCCAAATAATCCAAAGTTTTAAAAATAATTTCCTTTTTCTGTGTAATAATTAAACCTTTCGCTTGTACTTGATCCCAACTAAGATATAATTAATCCTTATTGGAGGCAAAACCAGCCTATTGGGTTTATTTCATGTTTATATGATTTTCTAGTAGACTTAAGGTATGAAGATCCAAATTACAGAAAGATCCATTTTCCGGAAAAACCCCAGGTCCTGAGCATGCAGGATAACAGGTCCCATACCTGTACTAAACATTCCTATTAATAATAACAATAATAATATTAAGGGAGTAATAATATAATATTATTTATCATACAGGTATCTATCTATCTATCTATCTATCTATCTATCTATCTATCTATCTCTCTCTCTCTCTCTATCTATCTATCTATCTATCTATCTATCTATCTATCTATCTATCTATCTATCTATCTTTATCTATCTATCAATCTATCTATCTATCTATCTATCTATCTATCTATCTATCTATCTGTCTGTCTATCTCTATCCCTCTATCTATCTATCTATCTATCTATCTATCTATGAATCTATCTATGAATCTATCTATGAATCTATCTATCTATCTATCTATCTATCTATCTATCTATCTATCTATCTATCTATCTATCTATCTATCTATCATCTATCTATCTATATCTCTCTCTCTCTCTCTCTCTCTCTCCCTCTCTCCCTCTCTCCCTATCTCTCTCTCTTTCTCTCTCTCTCTCTCTCTCTCTCTCTCTCTCTCGCTCTCTCTCTCTATCTATTATCTATCTCACTATCCTAATTCTACTACGTCTACTAAGGGTCTCTATGCAATCTGTCTCCCTATCAATATTGTCACTTTTATTTCAGTAGCTATTTTGTGGCTATATTTTACATATTCCCCTGTATCGGAAGTATTGGTTAATATAGAATAGGGACAGGGCCTTAATTTTGGGTCAGGTTTCACGTCTTATGTGATCTGACTGAATCGAGACCCCTGGACTATTTACAACCCACCCTAATTAATTTTATAATCTGTACAATTTATCTCTATTAATCTGTAAATTCCTAATTTGTTGCCCATGTTAGATCAATGATGTAACAGTATATATGCTGTGCTTTCCAGCTTTCATTTGTATTTTTTAGAAATGTGTCTTTTTTAAATTATTATGAAAACATAACTATAATATCTTCTAGAAAAGCTCTGCGTATCTATATCAGGACTTATTTTGTTTCATGAGACCCTAATCTTATTGTAAGGCACTGACAAATAAGCTGGCACTTTATAAATACCAGATAACAGTAATAATAAACGTCACATTAGTGGCCGAAAATTATTATCATGGCAGAAAAATGTTATAATCTCTTAAGGCCGCAAAAGAGACGTGAAATCCTCTTAAATGTACTGAGTTGCTTATAAGCTAACGACGAGTTTTTTTTTCTTTTTTTAATAATGAAATCTAATTCTCCTGGTATGAATCTCCAATGCTCTTGGGTTCCAGAGATTTCCAGGGTGTAGAATTTTCAGCTGCACTAGATATGAGAACCTGGCTGAGATACTGGAATTAGTTAAAAACTAATCCGTTTTCTTGAATCGGTCCACCTGCTGTTTATATAACTTTCAGTGAAAAGTTTATATTGCTCTCATTCTATCATCATATGAAGTGGGTTTTTTTTCCCCCGGCTGCTAAAACAGCTGTCCTGCACATTTTTTTCGTTAGCGAAGAACGGTGCCAGATTAGTATAGCTGCTCTGAGAAAGGCCATATTGGATTGCTAGCTCTCAGGACTAAAACTGATTGGTTTACTGCCTCCGACCCCCTCTTTATTGAACAAGATCTTTCTCAGTGTAGGGGGACTTCTCCATTTAGTAGGTCCAAGCTGTGGAGCAGAAGAAGTAGCAGGAGCGAGATGGGAACAGTATTAGGACTGCCCACTGATTCAATGGTTTTGGGGTGAAGTCCTGGACTATATCTCAATTACTTTAAATGTCGATATTGGTATGTGTTCTGGGAGTGGCCAACAATCTGGGATTCCATCGAACTCTCCTACCTTTAGCTTCTATATAATACTAAAAAAGCCATACATGCAGCTCCCCCAACTTTTGCCTTTTGTCGATCACTGATATCTAGTGATGGGTGAATAAATTCGCCAGGCACGAATTCGCTGCGAAATATATGCGTTTCGCCACTGGTGAATAAATTCGCAAATCTGCCGCAAAAATTCACCCCCATCAAAAAATTTTGGACGCACATAGGAAAAGTCGATCGTATCAAAACCGTCGCTCATTAGCAATATTCGGACGCCCATTGACTTTAACGCCGGAATCAAAATTGATGCGATCGTCACATTTCGCACATTTTTTGCCGAAATTTGCGAGAAATTAGAGAATTTTTTTGGCGAAGCAAAACAGCACATATTCGTCCATCACTACTGATATCCCCAGTCAAAAACTGACTTATATAGCCGGGGTTGTCCTTAAAAGTTTGAAGCAACCTGGGGCCAGTGGTTGTAAATGAAAGATACCCCTTCTGACTCCAGTGTATGAGGTTGTTGGCCACTCATTTTACTGGCTCCACTTGCAACCTGATTCCTTCTTTTTTAGTTTGTTAAAAATTAAAATACAAACTTGAAAAAAAAAGATGCAGACAGTAGAGAAAGATGGGGACATCCTTGGAGCTGGTTATCCTGCCTATCCTTCAGTGGATAACGGAAGGCAAAAAATGATGAACAATGAGGGGCAGGTTTATCAAAATTTGAATTCAGGCAAAAAAAAACAAAACATTAAATTTGGAAACTAACATGTTCAAGATTCATTAAGGAAAAAATTCGAAAATTCGAGTGAAAACATTGGGCATTTAACAGCTGCCGGCTTTGCTTAGAAAATGAACAAAAGTTGTATTTTCAATTCGAGTTTTCAAGATTATTTTGAAATTTGACAGAATGTTAGAATGTGAGTTTGAGTTGTTTGTGTCATGTTTTCAAGCAATCGAGTAAATTTAGAATTTTCTTCACAAATAAGTGTAATCTTTTCAAGTTTTACAAATTTGAGAAAAAAAGCTAATTTAGAGGAATAATGGACCTCTATGATTTGCCCCTGGCCCCAATACAAAAGCCCTTTTGGGTATTCTTCACCATATATATATATATATATATATATATATATATATATATATATATATATATGCTGTATATATATATATATATATATATATATATATACTGAATCCGTTTGGAATTTTTTCAGTTGCTGAGACATGCATGCAGCACATCAATGTTCTTTATTGTATTGCCGTGGCCTTTCACAGCCTCGCTCTACTCGAAAGGTATAATTGTGTTGTAATTATACCTTTTAAATGGACCAATGTGGTTAACATTTATTTTCTTTGTTCCCTGTGATTGTATTCAATGGAAAGTACAAACAAAAGTATTTGAAACGCCTGTTAGGTAGTGTGTGTGAGCCTCCACGGCTGGTGCCAGTTTCGAATAACCTTGGTGAAGGTCAACGTATGGGTTTTGTTTTCCCTTGGCTTATCATGTATTACTGTATACATGTATGGGACCTGTTATCCAGAATGCTCTGGATCTGGGTTTTTTTGGATATCCATACCTTAAGGGCAGAGACACACGCCCAGATTCAGGGAGATTAGTTGCCCATCGACAAATCTCCTCTTCTTCAGGGCGACTAATCTCCCCGAACTGCCTCCCGCCGACTAGAATGTAAATCGCCAGCCTCATGAAGAAACTTCGGGCGACGTCGAAAAACGAAGCGCTCCGAGTGCAATCCCCGAGTAATCTCCCTGAATCTGAGCGTGTGTCTCTGCCCTAAGTCTTCTAGAAAATCATATAAACATTAAATAAAGCCAATAGGCTGGTTTTGCTTCCAATAAGGATTAATTATATCTTAGTTGGGATCAAGTACAAGCGACTGTTTTATTATTACACAGAAAAGAAGGAAATAATTTTTAAAAATTTTGATTATTTGGATAAAATTAAGTACCCTGACAATATGTTTATCCAGAAAGCTCTGCATAATGGCAAGTCTACTAGAAAATCATATAACATTAAATAAAGCCAATAGGCTGGTTTTGTCTCCAATAAGGATTCATTATAACTTAGTTGGGATCAAGTACAAGCGACTGTTTTATTATTACAGAAAATAAGGAAATAATTTTTAAAAATTTGGATTATTTGGATAAAATGAAATACCCTGACAATATGTTTATCCAGAAAGCTCTGCATTATGGCATGGTCGTCTCCCTTAGACTCTGTTTTATCCAAATACAGGTATGGAACCTGTTATCCAAATGCTCAGGATAGGGGGTTTTCCGGATAATGCTTTTTTTTTTGCAAATTTGGATCTTAATTTTTCCAGTTTACTAGAAAAAACATATAAACATTAAATAAACCCAATAGGCTGGTTTTGCCTCTAATAAGGATTAACTATATCTTGGTTGGGATCTGTTATTTAGAAAGGTCGGGACCTGGGGTTTTATGGATAAGGGATATTTCTGTAATTTGGATCTTCATACCTTAAGTCTGATAGAAAATCATGTAAACATTAAACAAACCCAATAGGCTGGTTTTGCTTCCAATAAGGATTAATTCAATCGTATTTGGGATCAAGTACAAGCTACTGTTTTATTGTTACACAGAAAAAGGAAATCATTGTGAAAAAACTGGATTATTTGGATAATATGGAGTCTATGGGAGATGGCCTTTCTGTAATTTTGGAGCTTTTTGGCAAATGGGCTTCCGGATAACGGATCCCATACCTGTATAGGCAAAAACATAATAAATACTGTATTTTCTATTCTCAGAATTCCGAAATTAATTCTGAAGACAAATATCTATTTGTAATTTATTAACTAGGTTTCTTTCTGGATTTTGTCTGGGATTTACTCTTGGTCCTCTTAAAAATAGAGGCTCTTGATCTGAGGTTCAAAGCCTGACAGTTCCTAAGTACGGATATATTATATTGCAATGCAGAAGTGCAAATACAGACTTGAATTGGAATTTAACACATTGTTTGCCCCCTCCCTACTCAATGGCTATTAACTGGGCTGCCGTGGCACACGTAGTTTCTAGACATGTGTATCCCCTGGGACTTTAACAGCATTGTAGCCATGTCCCCTGGGTTGTATATATACACAAGCTAATGGTTTTAACAAAGAATAATGAGGAAATCCTACTGTGAATATTTCTTTCCCAAACACCAAAATCCTCCCAGGGCTCTAGACAATGGAACTGTAATTTTATTAAACTTGTGAGCCAGAGCATATCCAGCTTATTTCAACCCCTTCATAGTAAGACAAGTGAGATGTCTAAGGGCACATTAAAGATATTAAGCCCCGTAACCCTAAATAATAAGGATATTAGAAGTCACTGAGGGGTTGTTCTGTGACCATATAAAGGCACAAGGCTGCAGGCTGAGTTATACAGGGAACTCTGAGTATCACTTGTGTATTATAAGGGATAATGTACCCCCTACTGTAAATGATAAGGATATTAGAAGTCACTGAGGGGTTGTTCTGTGACCATATAAAGGCACAAGGCTGCAGGCTGAGTTATACAGGGATCTCTGAGTATCACTCATGTATTATAAGGGATAATGTACCCCCTACTGTAAATGATAAGGATATTAGAAGTCACTGAGGGGTTGTTCTGTGACCATATAAAGGCACAAGGCTGCAGGCTGAGTTATACAGGGAACTCTGAGTATCACTCATGTATTATAAGGAATAATGTACCCCCTACTGTAAATGATAAGGATATTAGAAGTCACTGAGGGGTTCTGTGACCATATAAAGTCACAAGGCTGCAGGCTGAGTTATACAGGGAACTCTGAGTATCACTCATGTATTATAAGGGATAATGTACCCCCTACTGTAAATGATAAGGATATTAGAAGTCACTGAGGGGTTGTTCTGTGACCATATAAAGGCACAAGGCTGCTGGCTGAGTTTTACAGGGAACTCTGAGTATCATTCATGTATTATAAGGGATAATGGACCCCCTACTGTAAAAGATAAGGATATTAGATGTCACTGAGGGGTTCTGTGACCATATAAAGGCACAAAGCTGCAGGCTGAGTTATACAGGGAACTCTGAGTATCACTCATGTATTATAAGAGATAATGTACCCCCTACTGTAAAAGATAAGGATATTAGATGTCACTGAGGGGTTCTGTGACCATATAAAGGCACAAGGCTGCAGGCTGAGTTATACAGGTAACTCTGAGTATCCAGTGGCTTTGTGTGTCTTTAACTGGTCACAAAGTTCATTACCCTCTCCTAATCTCTTTCAAATTTACAATCAGGAGTAACCTGTAATAAGTAGTAATGGCCCCTTATCTTTCTCATTGTAAATAACATATAATTTATGTCCCATAGTTATTATCAGGGAAGTGAGGGGATCTGTGTGTTGACAATAGGAATGAACTCAGGGCCCATAGAAACACCCTCCTCCCAGCTTTATACCTTACTGCCTCAGCCTGGCAATTTCTTTTGTGTTGGGACTGAAATGTGATACACAGTTCTTCCTGCACACACAAATAAAGAATGTTGTCCCGGTCACAATACAGAACAGAATATTTTCTCACACAAGCTGTTTTCAATGGCCTCTGTGAAAGGCAAGAAACACAATCTGGCACCACCTTTTTTTCTACTGCTTCTGACAATAATCATTAAAACGATGGGGAGCAAAGTGTAAATTCGTTAATAAGGTGAGAGGAGGACACTGTCCCCTCCCAATGCGTTTCAACTCACTGTGGTTCATTCCCTCATTCCCTTTTCACTTGGACCGGACTTGGGGACTGTTCCTGCTGAACTGTACTTAGTACAGGGGAAAACCTATGCTTGTCATAATTTTATGGGATCTCTCTGTACAGACTATGAGCAAACTTAGGGGACTGTTCCTGCTGAATTGTGCTTAGTATAGGGGAAGACTTATGCTGCCATAGTTTTATGGGATCTCTCTGTACAGACTATGAGCAAACTTAGGGGACTGTTCCTGCTGAATTGCCCTTAGTACAGGGAATACCTATGCTGTCATGGTTTTATGGGATCTCTCTGTATAGGCCCTATGGGGTTCCTGCTGAATAATTATTACAGAGAAAACAAAAATTTTGAGTACAGTTAGAAGATCTGTTATCCAAAACCCATTATCTAGAAAGCTCCAAATTATGAACGGCCGTCTCCCATAGACTCCATTTTATCCAAATAATCCAAATTTTAAAAAAAAATAATTTCCCCTTTCTGTGTAATAATAAAACAGTCGTTTGTACTTGATCCCAACTAAGATATAATCAATCCTTATGAATCCTTAATGGAGGCAAAACCTGATTACATGATTGTCTAGTAGACTTAAGGCATGAAGATCCAAATTACAGAAATATCCCTTATCCACAAAACCCCAGGTCCCGACCTTTCTGAATAACAGATCCCAACTAAGACATAGTTAATCCTTATTCGAATTATTAAATTACGGAAAGATCCATCAACCCCCCAGTCCCGAGCATTTAGATCACATGTCCCATACCCGTATTTGGGAGACAACCTTCCCGGAATGCAGAGCCTTCTGGATAGCAGGTTTCCTGATAACGTACCCAATACCCGTACAAAAAAATCTGCTAGAGGAGTTACCAAAAAAGACAAAAGCCTTGCTGCTTCCCAGGCAGAAATTACAATTCTTTGGAGCACATGGAATTAATTCATCTTAACCACAAACCGTATGAAAAAGAGCTAACGACCATGAGGATCTGGGTTACAGAAAAACATATTGTCAGGGTATTTTTATCTTTTTTTTTTTTGCTTGTTTTCTCATCAAACCCAGGCCTGTGTTGTTTGGCTCCTGTGATCATTCGATTACAGAACAAATCTCATCCCCGGTCCCTGGATGCTGAGAGCTCTTACTTACCTGCCCCTATGTCATTCGCTGGATCCACTCCTTGGCTGCTCTTATTCATTTGGCAGCTGTGCAACAGAACTCCAGCGCAGCTTCCAACATCATACATCATTTTCTCCACTTGTCTTTGCTTATGTTGTCACACTGAGATTTTTATAGAAAAAGTATTTTTGCACATTCATTTTCTGTAATCTCTGAGACCGAGAGGCTTTTCACATTCATAACAATGGGGTTTTCTGCACTGAGATCCTTAGAATTGATCTGTATTTCATTTTTGGTTATGGTTTATGTCTCCAAGACTGAAATCTCTCACAATTGCCTTTTATTTCACTCGAATGACTTGCGTAATGAGTGTCAGCCAGTTCCTTAATAATGGCTACTGTTATTCTTCCCCATCAGCCAAAGGCAATACTTTTACTAATCAAAAGATAACGTTTGTATTATTGTTTGAAAAAAATATTGTTATATTTGAAAAAGTTATATTTATTTTGCTTGCCTATAAAAATCATGAGAGTCTGACTGTCCCAGTGACTGCACACAGATCCTATCTGATCCCCATTGTAAGCAGCAGTCCTGCCCTGCTTTATGGCAGCTGAAATTCTAGCTATCTGTATAACAGAACATTCTGTCCCAGTGGCTGCACAGATCCTATCTGATCCCCATTGTAAGCAGCAGTCCTGTCCTGCTTTATGGCTGAGATTCTAGCTATCTGTATAACAGAGCATTCTGTCCCAGTGGCTGCACAGATCCTATCTGATCCCCACTGTAAGCAGCAGTCCTGTCCTGCTTTATGGCTGAGATTCTAGCTATCTGTATAACAGAGCATTCTGTCCCAGTGACTGCACAGATCCTATCTGATCCCCATTGTAAGCAGCAGTCCTGCCCTGCTTTATGGCTGAGATTCTAGCTATCTGTATAACAGAGCATTCTGTCCCAGTGGCAGCACAGATCCTATTTGATCCCCATTGTAAGCAGCAGTCCTGTCCTGCTTTATGGCTGAGATTCTAGCTATCTGTATAACAGAGCATTCTGTCCCAGTGGCTGCACAGATCCTATCTGATCCCCATTGTAAGCAGCAGTCCTGTCCTGCTTTATGGCTAAGATTCTAGCTATGTTTAAATCTGCCACACATAGCCAATAGCCATCTGTAGTTCAGTAAGGACTTGTCTCTCTGTATTAAAGTCTGCTGAACTTTTGAAGTATTATTCAACAGCAAATCTGTGGTCCAAGAAATTTCCTGCATCCATGAAAAATTATTTGGGAAGCAAGAAAGAATTTAGTGACATAATTTTTACTCTCATGCCCAGAAATACCTTCATCTTAAGGGCAAAGATGAAGCAGAACCTGCTTTGGTAGGAGCGGGTTTATTGGTCATATCATTATGGTACATTATATATATATATATATATATATATATATATATATATATATATATATATTGTATATAATATTTAATACAATAATATATAATACACTAGAATGAATAAAACATATAAGTTACCTGTAAAATATATAAACTGTATTTAGTGATGCCATCACTTGTAGCCCTGTTAAATGTGCCATTAACTCTTCAGTGACTTCTTATATCTTTATCATTATCTTGAGACTCAGAGTTCCCTGTATAACTCAGCCTGCAGCCTTGTGTCTTTATATGGTCACAGAACAACCCCTCAGTGACTTCTAATATCCTTATCATTTACAGTAGGGGGTACATTATCCCTTATAATACATGAGTGATACTCAGAGTTCCCTGTATAACTCAGCCTGCAGCCTTGTGTCTTTATATGGTCACAGAACCCCTCAGTGACTTCTAATATCCTTATCATTTACAGTAGGGGGTACATTATCCCTTATAATACATGAGTGATACTCAGAGTTCCCTGTATAACTCAGCCTGCAGCCTTGTGCCTTTATATGGTCACAGAACAACCCCTCAGTGACTTCTAATATCCTTATCATTTACAGTAGGGGGTACATTATCCCTTATAATACATGAATGATACTCAGAGTTCCCTGTATAACTCAGCCTGCTGCCTTGTGCCTTTATATGGTCACAGAACAACCCCTCAGTAACTTCTAATATCCTTATCATTTATAGTAGGGGGTACTTTGCTTTAAAAGCTAAATTTCTGTTATAAATTGCCTTTTTGGTGCCATGCCATTTCCTACATCAAATGCGGCATTTTGGGGATTAGCTAAATAACATTTCAGTAGCCGAAGCTCAAACTGCCACACTTATTATTTGTGAGGCAACTTCGGGCGACTATGGAATGCGAAGTGCCTCGTGTGCCATGCCGCAGGCGACTTTTCATTAAAGCCAGACAAGAGAGAGGGAAGGTGTTCAGGGGAGATTGATCGCTGCAAAGATGAGGCGATTAGTTTCCAGGCGACTAAATCTCCCCGAATCGCCCAGTGTGCCCCTACCCTTAGGCTTAAACATTGAGGGTCCTGATGGAAAGTGACTGTGGAATTGGAACCCCCCCCTTTGATGTGCGGCTGTTGTGTTAACCATTTTCTCCCGGTGTGGCCTGAATGCTCAGACACAATTTTAAAAGGTCATGTCAATAGCATTGCCGCCTTTTTACTTCCCTGATTGCTGAGAGATGAAAGCGTTAGGGCCATGGAGGAAAAACATGAACTTTCTTTGGTTTTTTTCATATGGGGGTCTAAATGGTTTAACCCTTGGAAAACCGAAGGATCAGTCTAGCACCTGTTGAACAGAGGATATTTCATGTAAAGATCATGGATGGTTTATTGGGTTAAGTGCTTTGTTGCTAAAAAGCCATACATATTCTATACTGAATTTTCCCTTTTGAGGGCAGAGACACACGCTCAGATTTGGGGAGATTAGTCGCCCAGCAACAAATCGCCTCTTCTTCAGGCGACTAATCTCCCTGAACTGCCTCCCGCCGGCTGGAATGTAAATCGAAAAGGGGTTATATTGAGAGACTAGAACAGAATGAGAACCTGAAGGAGCTTTCCAGTGACGCTGGAATAATGGGGAAAACACTGCAATTGTCTGATGGTAGTAAATGTCCCTTGTTATCCTACCAAAGAGGCAGATTCACTAAAGGGTGAATTGTCGCCAGCGACCGTTTCGCACCACTTTGCCAGGCGCAAATTCGTTACCACTGCGCTAATTAACTAAATTGCGAGGTTGCGTCCTGGGCACCAAACGCTGGCGACTTTTCCCCAGCGATACTTCTTCAGTGCGAGCATTTCATAGCGAAGATTCGCTATCGTTCATAGTTTCCTGCGCCTGTTAGTGAATTGGCGATGTCCTTGTGGATGTGATATCGGTCGAAAAGTCGCTGGCGCCACTTCGCTTCTGCCCCAAAGTCGTTAGGCATAAATATTTTATTGTGGGGCCAGGTATTTTTTATTCATACCTCGTGTAATTCATAAGGTTAATCCCCTAGGACAGAGCTCAAGACTCGATTCCCTGGCCCAGTTTGTTTCCGAGCATTTTCCTCCTTCGAGAATGATTATCCCCCTTTTTATCCTGTTCATCCGGCTTGGGAACTCGGTGAGAAAGTTCTGTTGTTTTTCTTTATTATTTTTTTTCCCTTCCTTGGAGCAAACGTCCTCGCTGTGTCTCTTCAGGAAACAATAATGTCTGCGCAGGGGTGAAGAGACCAGAAAAAGGTTCAGCTCCTGCACTCGCCCTGAGTTCTTTAGCACGGAAATGAGAGCTAATGAGAAAACCAGCTCCACCGTTCCTCCGACTCATCCCGGCTGCTTATAAAGACATCATCCTCCCTTTGCTCTGGCTCTGAAACCCGCTGATCACTCTTATAGTTATTCTACTCAAGTGCAGCAAGCTATAATGGGTATTGAGTATCTGCTTCGTGCTGATGAAAATAAGATGTTTATTCATAATGTTATCATGGAGCTTTTCCCATGTAGAGGGCTGAATTTGCTTCTAGTTGTTGCACAAGACCCAGAGAAGGGGCAGTATTTGGGTCTGGGGCTGACCTTGATAATGGACCTCTGGACACCCACTACCCTTGCCAAGAGGTGAATGTGCTTTACAGTCTATGTGGTACTGATCAAGGAAGAGAGGGGCACCCCTATTCCCTACTGGATTTAGCTACTGTTAACTTGCAGACTTAGAGGAATTGTATATATATAGGCACCCCAGGGACACCCCTGTAAAGTGGTGCCCTACGCTTTGGCCCACTGGTGCCTACAGAGAAAATACAGCCCTGACCAGAGAGCAATCCTATTGTTTTAGCAAATGTATACACAATTAATACCCATATTGAGCACATATGGGGAAGGCTGTTCAAGAGTAATGGCCCCAAACCTGATTTCCCAGACACACAGATCAAGTTTTAACAATCTCCCTGCTGACCATCTGGGTAATTTAAATTACAATTACAGGGTCAGTCGGTCCACTTATTCATCCAGTCATACAGTCACCTGTGCTCAGCCAAGGAGAACCTGGCACCCTGCCTTTGTATGGATTTTCCCTGTATTAGATACACTGAGACAATAGCAATGGGGAGTAAGAGAGAGAGAGATTAGATAGATAGATGATAGATAGATAGATACCGTAGATAGATAGATAGATAGATAGATAGATAGATAGATAGATAGATGATAGATAGATAGATAGATAGATAGATAGATAGATAGATAGATAGATAGATGATAGATAGATAGATAGATAGATAGATAGATAGATAGACAGACAGACAGACAGACAGACAGACAGACAGACAGACAGACAGACAGACAGATAGATAGATAGATAGATAGATAGATAGATAGATAGATAGATAGATAGATAGATGATAGATAGATAGATACCGTAGATAGATAGATAGATGATATATGATTAAAAATGATTCCCTTTTTCTGTGTAATAATAAAACAGTCGCTTGTTCTTGATCCCAACTAAGATATAATTAATCCTTATCGGAGGCAAAACCAGCCTATTGGGTTTATTTCATGTTTACATGATTTTATAGTAGACTTTAGGTATGACAGAAAGATCCGCTATCTGGAAAACCCCAGGTCCCGAGCATGACTTGAGTATGACTCAATGTCGATCCCAACCCCATTACCCCCCATAAAATACTCAAAAGAGTAAGGGGAAAAGGCAGCAGCTTTCTTTTATTCCATAGTCAACTTAAATGAGTAAAATATCCACCAAACAAACCATCATTATTATTATAACAAAATAACATGTTGACATGTGTAAAACACTAGCCAGTTAAGGCTACATATAACCGTTAACTATAGCTTATAATAAATTAACCTTATTCCTGTTAGGGCAGGGACGCGCTCAGATTCGTGGAGAATTAGTCGCCCGGCGATAAATCTTCGGGGCTAATCTCCCCGAACTGCCTCCCGACGGCTATAATCAAAATCGCCGGTGGGATGGCACTAGGAAAACGCTTCGAAGTCGCCCGAAGTCTCCTCGTGAGCCAACTTCGGGCAACTTCGGAAAATGAAGCGCTCGGAGTGCCATCCCGCTGTCGATTTACATTCTAGCCGACAGGAGGCACATCAGGGAAAGTAGTAGCCCCGAAGAAGAGGAGATTTATTGCCTGGCGACTAATCTCCCCGAATCTGAGCGTGTGTCTCTGCCCTTAACCAACCCGTTCTCCAGCCTAAGCCTAAGCCTCCATCACCTACTTCCATGCCTACTGTGCCTCCTTGCCCCTCAGCCTAGCCCCTCAATTGTGGAATGATGTTTTAATTTCCCAAAAACTGGTGGTGGTGGGTGGGGATTGTTTCCTGCTTTTCTGTGTCTTTGCCACTTCCGACGACTTGTCATTTCGCTACAGCTCACGAAAGAGGTCAACGTATCCGTAATTCATAAAAACCACAACGCACCATTTTCGCGGTCATCACAAAAATTAGGTTGGTAATAATTGCGGAAATTGAAGGAAAGTTTGTTGAGAATAGGTGAAATCTGCCCCCCTTTTCCATCCCTGCATTAATTTAAAAGACATGAATTTCGGTATAAATGCCCCTCTTTGTTTAGGATAGTGCCTGTTGGGAGTGTGGAGCATATTGGTGTATACAGTGACAGCTGTGATTGCCATGGGGGTTGGGCAGCACCGGTACCCGCTCATATGGAACATCTTTTTTTGGTTTTGTTTCCCCTTACACACGAGCCATTGTTCCAGGGAGGCACACGAGCCCCGTCGTGGCTAATGCAATTTCCAAACAGTAGTCAAAGGAGATCTCAACTCAACCTGTTTGTGGGGTTCCGAATTCTGCCCATATTAGCACAGGAAAAAAACAGGGTATCGTGTAATACAACAACTGCACTGCATGGAGGTGCCGTCGCATTATATGATGCAACCAGGGGTGCATTTTGATACTGCATGAGTCTCAGCTGTAGGAGATCCTCCTGCACTCCAAAATCATTCGGGCAGGTTCATTGGCTCCTGATAAAACTGCCCCTAGTGTGTTTGACTGTCAGAAATATACAGGTATGGGATCAGTTATTTGGAAACTAGTTATCCAGAAAGCTCCAAGTTACGGAAAAGTCGTCTCCATTTAATCCAAATAATCGGAATTTTAAAAAAAGATTTCCTTTTTCTCTGTAATAATAAAACAGTCGCTTGTACTTGATCCCAACAAAGATATAATTAATCCTTATTGGAAGCAAAACCAGCCTATTGGGTTTATTTGGGGGGTCATTTACCAAAATCCAAATTTATCTCGATATTAAAAAAAAAAAAAGCTTGAACAAACACCCATGCTTGATTTTGCCTTATTTATTAATAATATAACTCAAATAAATCAGATTGGGGAAAAAACCTGATAAAATTGGGTAAATACCCAAATCGTACAAATTTTTCAGGCTTTTTTCCCGAATGGCTCGATGTTTTTTCCCTAAAAACCCTGCAAAGTTCCGATTTTCTGGCTAAACCCACCAAAGACTACAATAACCTTAATTTGGGATAGGTGCCTCTCCCATTGACTTATAAAGGACCTCGACAGGTCTGACAGCGGATTTTTCGGATTCAGGCTTTTGCAGCATCAGGTATAATAAATCTTGAAAAATTCTAGGTTTTTTTTTAAATTTTGCCCCAAAGAGCCCGACAAGAAAAATTTAAGGTTTAATAGTAACCCCCTTAATGTTTACATGATTTTTTAGTAGACTTAAGGTATGAAGATCCAAGTTACGGAAAGATCCATTACTTGGAAAACAACAGGTCCCGAGCATTCTTGATAACAGGTCCCATACCTGTATGAGGAATAAAAAAAAAATAATACTGACCAATCAGCAGATTTTCTGGTTGCTAGGAAAAGAGTCCCTAGTTTCAAATTGGCAAAACAGCAAATCATGTATAAATTACATAATATGACTAATTGCAAAGCTGTTTAAATTATTTCACTCTACAGAAAAAAAGACTGAAAAGGTTAATTTCCCCTTTAATTGTGGGCGTTGCTTTGGACTTCACGGGTGTGTGTTTTTCTTTGAGGGTGCTGCGGAATCCATTTAAGTATTTTCCTTTCCCCTGGGGATATTTTGGGGTCAGGAACATGTTTCTGGGGTTTTGCCAGGCAAGGGAGAGAAGAAATAAAAAAAACACTTTTGTCCACTCAGTTCCTTGATTGCCAGTACTTGTGAAATTTTCCATTTCATCCAAAAAATAAAGTATCCAACGTTTTGTATTGGGGGGGGGTGAACCACACACTGAGTGTGATTTCACTTTTTGGACCAGCGCTACTTTTCCTTTCTGGCACGCAGGCCGGTGGGTATTAGTGGGTACACCACAGGAACCCAGATTTATTAAACCACCATCAGAATGTGTACGTGTCACTCGCCAGCTTATTTAACCTTCAGTTCAGTGACTGTTTGTGTCTGGCCAAACAAATAATACTGTAAAAATGAACCGTTAACCCTAACAGATAGGTGTCTGCTCTGGGTACTGATAGTAAGCTGATAATATAAAAAATATAATATATTAATATTTTACTTCTAGGGACACAAGCAGCAGTCCTGTCCTGCTTTATGGCAGCTGAGATTCTAGCTATCTGTATAACAGAACATTCTGTCCCAGTGGCTGCACAGATCCTATCTGATCCCCATTGTAAGCAGCAGTCCTGTCCTGCTTTATGGCAGCTGAGATTCTAGCTATCTGTATAACAGAACATTCTGTCCCAGTGGCTGCACAGATCCTATCTGATCCCCATTGTAAGCAGCAGTCCTGTCCTGCTTTATGGCTGAGATTCTAGCTATCTGTATAACAGAGCATTCTGTCCCAGTGGCTGCACAGATCCTATCTGATCCCCATTGTAAGCAGCAGTCCTGCCCTGCTTTATGGCAGCTGAGATTCTAGCTATCTGTATAACAGAGCATTCTGTCCCAGTGGCTGCACATATCCTATCTGATCCCCATTGTAAGCAGCAGTCCTGTCCTGCTTTATGGCAGCTGAGATTCTAGCTATCTGAACAGAGCATTCTGTCCCAGTGGCTGCACAAATCCGATCTGATCCCCATTGTAAGCAGCAGTCCTGTCCTGCTTTATGGCTGAGATTCTAGCTATCTGTATAACAGAGCATTCTGTCCCAGTGGCTGCACAGATCCTATCTGATCCCCATTGTAAGCAGCAGTCCTGTCCTGCTTTATGGCTGAGATTCTAGCTATCTGTATAACTGAGCATTCTGTCCCAGTGGCTGCACAGATCCTATCTGATCCCCATTGTAAGCAACAGTCCTGCCCTGCTTTAGGGCTATTCCACACGGGGAGATAGCCACGCGTTTGCGGTCGCGGCGACAAAGCGCCGCGACAGTCGCCGCGACCGGCGCAGGCGACAGTTTTGTATGGGCGCCTATGTAAAAACGCCTGTGCTAACCACACGAGGCGATGCGCTTTTCAACAGTCGCCTGAAAAAGCCTGGCGAGGCATTTTCAGGCGACTTTTGAAAAGCGCATCGCCTCGTGTGGTTAGCACAGGCGTTTTTACATAGGCGCCCATACAAAACTGTCGCCTGCGCCGGTCGCGGCGACTGTCGCGGCGCTTTGACGCCGCGACCGCAAACGCGTGGCTATCTCCCCGTGTGGACTAGCCCTTATGGCTGACATTCTAGCACATTTGGATTATTTGGATAAAATTGAGTCTATGGGAGACGGCCTTTCTGTAGCTCTCTGGACAACAGGTTTCAGATGCCATACCTGTAGAACATTTTGGTGTCAGTTTTGGGTAATTTGGGTTCAATAGGGAGCAGCACTGGCTGAGTCAGTTTTAAACTCCGGGAAACCTTGCTGACAGGTATCACAATGGGCCTCTAAGAAAATCAGCCGTATAAAGTGCTTCCATGAAAGCTGAGACCTTGTTTCCCAGGGAAACCGACCCATTGTCTGATAGAAAAAATAAATGTCAGCGAGGAATTTGAATGGAGCTTCAAGATGTCTCTCGGCCATAGCAAAAGCCGCGGATAAGATCGTATAAATGGCTCATAAAAATACAGCGATCCGGTACATTTTGCTTAAGGATTATGCGCCTTCAGTTCAGTAACTCGTAAACGGAGTTTATAATCCCAATCTTCAGCGAGCGGAGCCTGTTTCAAAAAATGATATTTTCATCAGAGCGGCTGAGTTTATGGGCAGGGATCTTAGGTTCAAACTGAAGATTTGTTCCGCGGATTTGGACTCTGTGTTACTTTGACTTTTAAAGAGGCAGTAGATGTTTTAAGAATAGACGTGCCCCCAGAAATATAGGCTAAAAGGGGCCCGGACGCTGAAGGGGGGCCTAATTCATACGGCTGATATCAGTTTAGGGTGTGATACGTAATGCACCAGGACTAGTTACTTCCTAAACTCTGAATAAAAAATCCCAAAAAATGTGGGGGTTTTTTTTATAAATTTTTTTTTTAAACCCCGAGGATGAACAAATCCAAATTAGAAAATCCGCCATCTCAGACCTGTCGAGGTTGCATATAAGTCAATGGGAGAAGTCCCAATGATTGTTCACTGGGTTTCGTGCAATACCCCGAAGTTTTCAGGTGAAAAATCCGAAAAAAACGTGAAAATCTGTTTTTTTTTCCCGCAAAGCAAATTTTCGGGAAAATGTTATAATAAATAAGCGTAAAAAAACCTGAGCGTATTTGATCGGAGTTTATAGCAGAAAATGTTGAGATAAAATCGGACTTTGATAAATAACCCCTTTACAATCCAACCAGCAGGTAATGTTAATTGGTTTCCGATTGGAAGCATATCTGATCATCATATCAGTCGAATCCATGAATCCTTCGAGAAAGATTCGGCCAAATACCGAACCAAATCCTAATTTGCATACGCACATTCGGTCAATAAGCCCAATCCTAGCCGAATCCTGAACCGAATCCTGGATTTGGTGCATCCTTAGTTATAAGACCAGTGCAAACTGTCTACCCTTAAAGCAATAATTTAATAAAAAGGTGCAAAGTTTCCTGGGGGTCTAGTAACCCATAGCAACCACAGGGGAGGAGCAGTGATATGGGAGGAACATTAGAGGCAGGAGATTGAGCAGGTAGGGGCAGGGTCAAGCTGATAGAGGATAACCTGCTTGTTACGGCAGAGGTGATTGGGTGGATAAGGGGCATAATGCAAGGGGTGGAACAAAAGGGACATTTTCCAGCAATTTAGTTGTAAATTGGTAAAATGTCTACTAGTACCTTATAGATTGTAAGCTCTTTTGAGCAGGGCCCTCTTGTATCAGTCGTATTATTGTATATGGTTAGTATGTTTAGTGTACAGTGCTGCAGAACATGTTGGAGCTTTATAAATACATGTTAATCATATAAATATGGCAGTCAGAGCCATATGACACTTAGAATTATCTGGCACTAAGAGTATGGCTAACTGGCGGCTGTTACCCAAAATTCCATACTGTTGTGAAAGCAAAGTGATTTGTTTTGGTAATGCTTTAGGAAGAAAATTCCTTGTTGATTATTATTTTTAGTGCTCACTGGGATAATATAATATATGGATATTAAGAGGGGGGGGGCATTTTGTTGCAAAAGAGACTACTTGCCATAAAATTATTCTTCTCTTCCATATACCTGGCAGGACTTGTATTTTTTTTTACTGTGAACCGAGAAACCTTAAAGTTCTTGCAAGACAGAAGGAAGAAATATACATTTCAGCCAGATCTATATTTGCCAGGTTTTTTTTTTTTTAGACCCTGTTTTTTCTTCTTCTTCACTACTTTAACATTAACAGCAGCTTTCCGGTTGGAGGAAATTAAAAAATTTCAGATCACAGTGGGTGAGGAACCCGATTAAGATTTCACTTCGGCAAACGTCAAACAAAACATATTCTAAACATTGCCAGTTACCGATTCCTGTGGAATGTCAGCTTTACGCACACAAAAAAAACCCAGAAATCTGACATTGTACAGAGCGGCCAAAGAAATTAAACACGAAAAATGTGCAAATCGGCTACCTCTGGTTTTATTTTTATTATGCAAAGGGAAAGCCAGATGAGATGCCGAAATTGTGCAAAATGTAAATTTGCCTTATATATCTTAATAGGGATGCACCGAATCCACTTTTTTGGATTCGGCCGACCCCCGAATCCTTCGTGAAAGATTCGGCCGAATACCGAACCGAATCCGAACCCTAATTTGCATATGCAAATTAGGGGTGGGAAGGGGAGAACATTTTTTACTTCCTTGTTTTCTGACAAAAAGTCATGAAATTTCCCTCCCGCCCCTAATTTGCATATGCAAAATAGGATTCGGATTCGGTTTGGCTGGGCAGAAGGATTCGGCCGAATCCGAATCCTGCTGAAAAAGGCCGAATCCTGGCCGAATCCCGAACCGAATCCTGGATTCGGTGCATCCCTATATCTTAATGGAGAAAACATTAAAAATAGGGGTCTTTTTTTAGCATTTTCAATTTTCAGGGTACATAAACTAGGGCCGAATCCACGATTCCTTCGCGAAAGATTTGGCCAAATACTGAACCGAAATCCTAATTTGTGTAGGGGTGGGAAGGGGAAAACATTTTTTACTATTTGGCTTTTTGAAAAAAAGACACGTGATTTCCCTCCCTGCCCTTAATGTGCAAATTAATATAAAAAATAATAATATGCAAATTAGGATTTGGATCCGGTTTGGCCGGGCAGAAGGATTCAGCCGAATCCGAATCCTGCTGAAGAAGGCCAAATCCTGGCCAAATACCGAACCAAATCCTAGATTCGGTGCATCCCTAACATAGTTCTTCTTGCTTTTTAGATATCCAAAAAGACAACCCCAGCAAATCAACTAACCATTACACTTGTGTTCCACCCAATTTGCAAACTATTAATGCCCAAAATTTACCATACCCGTGCCGAGTTACAATAAGTCACCTTCAGCCCCAGTGTGAGCCACCCACTTTTCTTTTAATTCCAGAAAGGGAGCGCTCCTATCTAAACTGGGGTATCTAGGAGGTAGGAAATGGTGAAAATGAATGGATTGTGGAGCATTACTCAGTTACCAATGCTAAGGGTCAGACTGGGATAGTTAAGACCCATCAGAAGATGTGACTTTAAAGTCCGAATCCAGGATTCGGTTGGGTATTCGGCCAGGATTCAGCCTTTTTCAGCAGGATTTGGATTTGGCCTAATCCTTCTGCCCGGCGGAACTGAATCATAATTTGCATATGCAAATTAAGGGTGGGGAGGGAATAAAACAAGGAAGTAAAAAAATGTTTTCCCCTTCATACTCCTAATTATATGCAAATTATGGTTCGGTTCGGTATTCGTCCGAATCTTTCTCAAAGGGTTCGGGGGTTCGGCTGAATCAAAAATAGTGGATTCAGTGCATCCCTACTTTAAAGTAGGGATGCACTGAATCCAGGATTTGGTTCGGGATTCAGCCAAGATTCGGGCCTTTTTCAGCAGGATACACATTCATTTGAATCCTTCTGCCCGGCCGAACCGAATCCTAATTCACGTGCAAATTAGGGACGTAGAGGGAAATCATGCGACTTTTTTTGTCAAAAAACAATGAAGTAAAAAATGTTTCTCCCTTCATTCTCCCAATTTGCATATGCAAATTAGGATTCGGATTCGCTTCGGGATTTGTCCGAATGATTCGGGGGTTCAGCCGAATCCAAAATAGTGGATTCCTACTTTAAAGTCCCAGTAACCCAGTAACCCAGTGGACAGCAGACCCAGTGCAGGGGATCCCACTGGGATTTCTCCCAGTATCCCAATAGTCCAGACCAACCCTGCTCTACTGCTCCAAATTTTTTGCACCAAGTTTAGTAACTTGCTTGTTAATTGTCACAGTTGGCCGAGGTCTTATCACCTGCATAAAAGAGGTTGTTCACTTTTGAGTTAAGTTTTAGTTAGAGAGGGATATTCTGAGACAATTTGCAATTGGTTTTATTTTTTTATTATTTTGGTTTTTTATTCAGCAGCTCTCCAGTTTGTAATTTCAGCCATCTGGTTGCTAGGATCCAAATTCCCCCAGCAACCATGCATTGATATGAATAAGATACTGGAATATGAATAGGAGAGGTCTGAATAGAAAGAGAAGTAATAAAAAGTAACAACACATGTGTAGCTTTACAGAGCATTTGTTTTTTAGATGGGGTCAGTGACCCCCCCCCCCCATTTGAAAGCTGGAAAGAGAAGAAGACAAATAATTCAAGAACTGTAAAAAATAAATAATGAAGACCAGCTACCCCTTTAACTCTCGACTTATATATTGTTGTTGATACTGCTGCCTTGAGGTCGGGGGTCCTAAATTTGATTCCAACCAGGGATCTGCACTGCATGGGTTCCTCGGATTCCTCCCCAAATATATACAGGCAGGTGAATTGACTCCTGATCACATGGTGCCTAGTGAATGTGATAGGGACCTTAGATTGTAAGCTCCACTGGGGCAGGGACTGATCGGAATGATGTATAAATAATCTCTGTAAAGACCTCAGGAATACCTGTTACCTGGACTTAGGGTTTTCCGGATAACAGATCTGTCTGTAATTTGCATCTTCATACCTTAGGTCTACTGAAAACCATGTAAGCATTAAGAGGGTTATTTACTAAAATCCGAATTTATCTCATTATTTAAATAAAAAAAACACAACCAAACTCGAATACCTGATTTTTACCTTATTTATTATTAAAAAAGCTCGATTTAATCGGTTTGGGTAAAAACTCAATAAAATCAAGTGAAAACAGAATTGTATGAGGTTTTTTTTTAGTTTTTTCCCCGAATCGCTCAATTTTTTCGGTCTTTTTTTCCAAAAAGATTTTTGCCCGAAAAGTCCAAAATGGTCGGATTTTCGAGTTAATTCCAGCCGCAGACCACAGAAACTTCCAAATAGGATAGGGACCTCTGCCATTGACTTATACACAAACTCGGCAGGTCTGAGATGGAGGATTTTCATATGTGGGCTTTTTGTTTCATTAGGCTTTAATAAATCTTGAGTTTGCCCCAAAAAGCCCAACCGGAGTTTAATAAATAGCCCCCTTAATAAACCCAATAGGTCGGTTTTCAATAAGGATTAATTATATCTTAGTTGGGATCAAGGACAAGCGACTGTTTTATTATTACACAGAAAAAGGAAATACGTTTTTAAAACTATGAATTGTTTGGATAAAATGGAGTCTATGGGAGACGGCCTTTCTATAACGGGTTTCCAGATAACAGATCCCATATGTGTAATTATAAATTGCTCTCCTCAAGATCGAGGTCAAAGGTGTCGGTATCCAGTAAACCCCCTGACACTGCTTACAAGTGACATACAAGTGGCATAGTGTAGGCTGGGTAATAGGAAAAATACTTTGGACCGAACCAGCAGGACACGAGAGCCATAATATCATTATATTATTCTTTTTTTTTCCAGTCTTCCAGTCTTCGAGTCAGGGGTCGAAAGGCAAAATGTATTTGGTGCCCTACTCCAAAACCGGACGCAATGCTTTGCACAAGCTTAAAAACCTAATATGTGATTCATTTGCCAAAAAATGTCCACTGAATATTTAAGGCAGCGGCTACACAGTGAGGTTACAGTTCCTTCCACCCCCACTCTCCAGCAGGAGCTTGCACTCCCCTCCCAACGGTAACATATTCTGACACCATACATCCTGAAATCGACTTCCTGAATTTGTTCTGTTCTGGCGCTCAGTCCATCTCCTGGCCCTCAAATTCAATAGCACACTCTTTATTCTGCTCAGCAAATATTAATCTCTTGATCTTGCAGAAATGTTGGAATCGATTGTAAAAAAAAAAAAGAGCCTTAACCCTTTGTGCACCCGTTTTTTTTTTTAAAAAAATAAATTTGATTGAGGAAGAGTTGGACCCAGAAGAGAAATAAAGTTATTGGTGGTTCCGAAAAATGCAGCAATTTTGGTCATGTGAATATTATCTATTACCTATTTCTTTTATGTAACCGGACTAGGGATGCACCGAATCCACTATTTTGGATTCGGCCGAACCCCCGAATCCTTTGTGAAAGATTACCGAACCGAATCCGAACCCTAATTTGCATATGCAAATTAGGGGTGGGAAGTGAAAAATAATTTAACGTCCTTGTTTTGTGACGAAAAGTCACGCAATTTCCCTCCCCACCCCTAATTTGCATATGCAAATTAGGATTCGGATTCGGTTCGGCCGGGCAGAAGGATTCGGCCGAATCCCGAACCGAATCCTGGATTCAGTGCATCCCTAAACCGGACCCATAATTATGAATATTTTCCTTTTAAATCAAAAAGGCAAATGTATTTTCTGCCCTACTCCGAAACCGGACGCAATGCTTTCTTTGCACAAGCTTAAAAACCTAATATGTCATTTATTTGCCAAAAAATGTGCTATTGAGACCAAAAAAAATGTAAATTAAATGGCCTGATCGATTCACCTTCTCAGGGGTCTATAAATCCAAAAACAGAATGTTGTCGTTTGCTAGCGCTAATGCCTGCCTCCTAGTGATTTATATTACTAATAACAATTTATCTCGGAATCCATTAAGAGACAGTGAGTAACCTGAGCAATTTAAGTGGGCCGGTTCAATAGCAAACAATCTGTAATTTCAATCGAAAGAGAAAAAAGAAGTGTGTTCAATCTTTTCACGTGCAGGGCAGCCGCCATCTGGCCGATAAGCAAAGGCTTCATGGGCCAGTAATCAAAAATCCTGCTCGAGTTAAGAGATCTGTCGTCAGGGTTCAACTTCCCCCCGGGCAATATGGTACAGATGTGCAAAACAGGTTGCAAGACTATATGCAATCAGGTCCATGTTAGACGTGTGGATAGAGGCCTCTCTAGCTGTGTGCCACCTTTTTACATCCTCTACTAATACCTACCATTAATGCCCTACTGCTATTGGGTTTCCTCAATCCACCACATTGGAACCTGCTGTTCCTCCATAAAACACACCACTATGCAATAGGTTTTTTTTTGTGTGTAAACTTTGGCCTATGAAAGTCAAAATAACAAATATGGCAATATCATACCCCAGAAACATAAATGGAAGTCAGTTATGAACATAGAATAGTTTCCCTTTAAGAAACGTCCCCGATCTTTGGAATCCTCTCCATAGAGGGGAAACTCGTCGAAGGAATTGCAATTCACGTGTTTATTTAAACTCTGGCAGTGCAGATCAGTGCAGTTATGTGGCCTGCGTTTAGGAATATTGCACATTTTTTTGCGTTTCTTTTAAACGCCTGAAAGGATCACTCTTGGAGGGATCAGGTTTTCCAGAAGCATTTCTGTTTATAAACTACATTACAGTCCCAGCCTTCTGGAAAACTTCATTTGCAAACGCTGGGATCCATTATCCAGAAACCCATTATCCATTACAGAATGGCTGTCCATTTTATCCAAATAATCCACATTTTTAATAAAACAGTATCTTGTACTTGATCCCAACTAAGATATAATTAATCCTTATTGGAAGCAAAACCAGCCTAATGGGTTTATTTAATATTTACTCGATGTTACCCCACAGCAAATTTATTTTAATATAAATATTATATATTTTAATATATATTGAAATTGCTCATTAAGTATGGCCTTATGGGGCCCCCTATACCTCCTGGGGCCCCATGCAGGGTCTGCTTCCTCTGTAGTTACACCCCTGAATGTTTACATGATTTTCTAGTAGACTTAGGGGCAGATTTATCAAGGGTCGAATTTCGAGGTGATGGAAGTGTTTTTAAACTCCCATCAACTCAAAGTTCGGATAAAAAATGACCAACCAAAATTTATTTCTGTGGGTAAAAAGGCTGTATTCGAATCGTTCGAAACGAAATAAGATCGTATTTGATCTACTTTGATTAAATTTTTTTTAAAAAAAACGTAGATTTTTCAAAGTCCATCAAATGACGCCAAATACAGTGGCGGAACTACCGGGGGAGCAGGGGGTGCAATTGGGCCAGGGCTTGCACCCCCTCAGGGCCCCCCGGCAGCTCGCGCACTGGCGATTTCCACCCGCAGCGGCCGATTTCCGCCCAGATAATCTTGTACGGAAGGGCGCGGGGCCCGGCTACACGTCCTGCATCAGGGCCCGTCCCCCTCCAGTTACGTTACTGTCCAAATACTTTCTAGGGCGTCCCCCATATGCCAGGTTTTAGATGGCGAATGGTCGAAGTCGAAGTTTTAAAGAGACCATGCATGATAAATTTCGATATTCAATAATCACATTTTTTCAAATTCGAATCAAATTTTGGCCTATTCGATAGTCGAAGTACACAAAAATAGCTCGAAATTTTTTTACTTCTAATTTTTACTTCGACCCTTGATAAATCTGCCCCTTAATGTATGAAGATCATAATTATAGAAATATCTGTTAACCCCCAGGTCCTCAGCCTTCTGGATAACAGGTCCCATACCTGTATGTTCAAATACTAAAATAAATTTCTGAAGATACAGACATAGAATCGGCTCTGGCGGTGATAGATTTAAACATTTATCCCAGAACAATAACTAGCCAAACGGGAGAGCTCAAAAGAGGGGGGAAATCAAAGAGGAATTAGCAAAAAAAAAATTGAAATAGAAAGTAATAGAGGAAAATATAACAATGGCATGAGAAGTATAGAGAGAATAAAAATGAAAGACAAAGCAGATGAGGAATTAAAGCAAATGCAGGCGAAAGGGTGAACTTTTGAGTGATATTTCACTTTATGAGTTTGGTGAACATTTCATTGCTTCGAAGACGCCACGTAAAAATTGCATGAATCTGATGACAATGTATTAGAAAGGATTTAGCTATTCCATGGTGACCCCATGTTAAGATTCCACTGGCTAGCGGAATGGCTAGCGGAATGTGCTACAGGCATGCCGGACAGTTGGCATCTGTCACAAAAGTTCACATTCTAGAGAGGTTAGAGGGCCTCATGCAAACGAGCAGCTCCAGTTATATTTAAATGGCATCCTCCAGTAGGCATTTTACACCAGATAACTAGAGTTGCCTGCTAAAATATTCCAGCACCCCCTGCCACCAATAATCATCAGTTTATCTCTCCTGCTTTCTCTATACAGCCCTATCTGTCAACCCTCCGCATCTGTAATTACTTCCTGCTGCTAAAAGATCTCGTTTATTGGGACAACAATTGATAAGTCTGTTGCTCCCAATTTTTGAAGGATACACATTTGTCCACAAGATATTCGCATGTATTTATTTTAGCTGGGGGTTGGCCACATTGCTTTCTTGATTGAGCTCTTTAAACCTTCCATAACAAGTTAGGCCCATACGAGTGGCTTTCCTGGAACTGTTTATCTCTGCAGAACTTTTACAGTTTGCATTGCTCTCAAATACCAGATTCTACAGGTGAAAATTGAATTTTAATAGATAAATCACTGGTTCTTGACATTATCAGGGTTGGACTGAGGGCCCTGGGGCCCACCGGGACTTTTGTCCAGGGCAGCTGTCCAGGGCCCCCCTTTACCCCCTACTGCAACATAATGCGCAAAGGAGCCGTGCGTGAAAGGAGCTGCTCGCATGTGCAAACAACACTGCTCTCTGCCGCAAATGGGACCAGGAGATCGGGAGAGGGGGTCTGGCCCGGCAGGGGCCCATGAGGGCTGGGGCCCACCGGGTTTTTTCCCGGTGCTCCGGCACACCAGTCCTACCCTGCTTGACATACCATGGTTATTGTCCCACCTGCACTGTTTGTATATCTATGTGGTAGGGATACAAAAAATCCACTATTTGGGATTCGGCCAAACCCCTGTGAAAGATTAGGCCAAATACAAAAACGAATCCAAATCATAATTTACATATGAAAATTATAATAATAATAATATAATAATCATTTTTACTTCCTTGTTTTGTGACGAAAAGTCACGCGATTTCCCTTCCCACCCCTAATTTGCATATGCAAATTAGGAGTCGGATTCGGTTCGGCACAAGGATTCGGCCGAACCCTGCTGAAAAAGGCCTGATCCAGGCAAATCCTGGATTTAGTGCATCCTTACTATGTCTACTTGTTCTTGGTTTTCCATGTAAAGCAGTGGGTCACAGTGGGCTTTTAAAGAACAATTGGATCACCTAGGAGGGTCTTGAACTGAAAAAGTCCAACAATCGCTAATGTAAAAGAATGAAGAAATATATATATATATCAACATTTCTTATATACATTTTGTAAGCAACACAAAGATTTGATGGAACAAGCACTTTTTGGTTTGTTACCTGCGTTTCACTTCTTTTTTTTCCCCCAGACACTTAAAACTTAATAAATGCTTTTCTTTCTTTTTTAATTAAGTGCAGTCTTCCTTCTACTAATTCCTTTCAAATCTGGTCACTCACCCGTTGGAAAAGAGCGAGAGGGAGGAAAAAAGGGTCCCTTGTTCTCTATAAGGTTCATTTGGAAGAAAAGAATGTTTCATCCGATTTCTTACCTTGAACTGATCAACCAGAAATCTGAGCAGCCAGAGAGGCAAAATCCCACCTTTAGCCGGGATGCCCTTGTGTGTATCTCCCTCTCTAATCTCTTTCACTTGTTAATTGCAGGAAGTTTTGGGAGGTCCATCTCCCAGCTGTTGCCTCCCATAATGAATGACCTCTAATTCTTCATGTGTGCTCTGTGACCATTGAGTCAATGCTTCAGGGGGAGAGAGGGAGAGGGTGACTTTTTAGGAAACAGGGGAAGTCCTAACAGGCTTGAGAAAGACAGAAGGGGGACTCTAGTTACCTAGAAATAGGAGACGTTTGAGGACAGCAACTGACAACTGGCTTTGAAAGACACTTCATTAGATCCACTGAAAAGGGAGTTAACAGTGCAAGGGCCACGTTCTTGGGAAGTCAATGCTATACGTACAAGGTAAGAGGGGGGTTGCTTTTGTTTCATGGCATTTCGGTGGCTGCAGAAGGATTAAGGTTCTTCTTAGCTTCACCCCAAGTTTAGTCAGCTGATATTTTTAATTAAAGTCTTATTTAGTGGGAGCTTTAAAGGGTACTGAGCTGTCCTGCTTAGCTCAAGGTATCAGATGGATGGAGAACTGGGCTTGGTTCCATCAACTGCAGCTTTGTAGCTAATCGTATACTCGTCATGCACACCGCTAGATTATTGTTGCGGCCGTCTTATATCAGATACATCTTGTCTGTCCTGATGTGTTATATGGCTGAGGGCTTTATATCAATCAGACTTTCTATCTGGTCTCAAGAGCTTACATTCTAGAAGCATGCATGCTATTATTGTAATATTGTTTAAATATATATTTAAACTGCCGCCTGATAAACTGTCATAGACAAATCAGGTTTGAAGCTTGGGAATTAGATTGTAAGCCTCAAGCTATATTTTTTTATGGACCCTCATTCTGAAAAACCTTCATGGTAACACAGTGGTGATTGCCTGAATTAAATATTTATTAAACATATACTGCCTGGATACCTCTGGCTGTTATTGAGATGCAACTCTTAGCATCCAACAATGGGAAGGCTGCAGGTTTGGTGTAACTGATTTCTAATGTGCCACCAATACTGACTGTAGCAATACAATGTACAGAGAAGGAATGCTCTGGGCACACTATACACTATACCTTTATACTGTAAGTTAATATGGCTGCTCCTACAGAAGGGATACAGAAGGGATGTCAGGAATGTTCTGGGCCCAATATAAGCTACACCTTTTAAGGGAAACAATATGGCACCTTCTTCCCATATGTATAAATACAAATATACAGAGAAGGAATGTTCTGGGCACACAATAAGCTAAACCCTCATACTGTACTGTCTAAGGGAAACAATATGGCACCTCTTTCCCATATGTATAAATACAAATATACAGAGAAGGAATGTTCTGGGCACACAATAAGCTAAACCCTCATACTGTACTGTCTAAGGGAAACAATATGGCACCTCTTTCCCATATGTATAAATACAAATATACAGAGAAGGAATGTTCTGGGCACACAATAAGCTAAACCCTCATACTGTACTGTCTAAGGGAAACAATATGGCACCTCCTTCCCATATGTATAAATATAAATATACAGAGAAGGAATGTTCTGGGCACACAATAAGCTATACTCTCATACTGTACTGTCTAAGGGAAACAATATGACATCTCCTTCCCATATGTATAAATACAAATATACAGAGAAGGAATGTTGTGGGCACACAAGAAGCTATACCCTCATACTGTACTGTCTAAGGAAAACAATATGGCACCTCCTTTCCATATGTATAAATACAAATATACAGAGAAGGAATGTTCTGGGCACACAATAAGCTATACTCTCATACTGTACTGTCTAAGGGAAACAATATGGCATCTCCTTCCCATATGTATAAATACAAATATACAGAGAAGGAATGTTGTGGGCACACAAGAAGCTATACCCTCATACTGTACTGTCTAAGGGAAACAATATGGCACCTCCTTCCCATATGTATAAATACAAACATACAGAGAAAGAATGTTCTGGGCACATAATAAGCTATACCCTCTTACTACCCCATATAACCAGAGTGAAAGTACACACTATAATTTCAGATGTAATACGTACATGTAGTTGTTTATTTAAGGGAAAATAAACCTTTAACAAGCCAATAAAGCCTTATAGACAAATATGGCCTTGCGTCGGAGCTGACCAATGTCCAGCAGCCAATTAGTGTGAATGAAACTGACCTTTTGTCAAACAACATGTAACCTATAAATAGAGTGAAATATTTTGTGTTCCAAAAAAGTCATGAGGTTGTGTATGTATCCCCACTAGTTTTGAAGGGGTTAATTTAAAAACAAACGCTACTTCCTCTTTCCGAAACCTTTAAAACCCTCTGAAATGGGAAAGGCGATGTTCTTTTTTTAATCACTGCAGTATGGCAACGATAATCCTTCTACACAACCGGACTGGGGATTTGAGCAGTAATGATTTGTTATCATAGTTCTGCCGTCATTTTTTTTTTTTGCATCCCATCAATTTCGAAGTTGTAGACTGAGAACATTTGCTTCCCAGATGTATATTAAATGTATAAGCCAGGGAAAGGTTAAGGCGAATGTACACAACAGACAGTGCAAGGAGACAAACGTTTATGGGACGAGTGGGAGGGTTAAAATAAGTGTTTTAGTTTCTTCTGTTTTATTTCCCCTTTTAATTTATACTTTTATTCTTCATTGCCTGGAGGATATGATTTAGTTGTATAGGTGATAGGGGACTGGTAATGATTTCTGCAGATTTGTCCCCATGCTTCTATATTGTCATATAAGAGTAGTAAGGGTTACGGCCTGTCTGCTTTTTTAATCCCTATTGAAATACAGGTTGGTAGCACTAGATAGGCATACCCCCCTACTGTCCCGTTTGTAAAGGGACAGTCCCTCTTTTGACAGCTCAACCCGCAGTCCCTCGTTTGTACTGGAAAGTCCAGTTTCTCTCTGCACTGAACCGGCAGAAAAAGAAACGTTTCTCACTTAATTGGCTTTTGGCAGAGAGCCCAGAACAGCCACAGCAGCAGATAAGATAGTTTTGTAACAATTTTGAGATAAGCAAATAAGTAATTGTAACAATATAAGATAACAGGTCCCTTGGGAAATGTTAGACTCGCAGCTTAAACGGCAATTCACCTTCATAAGCAAAACTGTGAAAAAAAACACAGAAATGTGTTTAAACTTTCATTACCTGCCAACCTGTATAACAGAGAATTCTGTCCCAGTGGCTGCACAGATCCTTACTGATCCTTATTGTAAGCAGCAGTCCTGTCCTGATTTATGGCTGAGATTCTAGCTATCTGTATAACAGAACATTCTGTCCCAGTGGCTGCACAGATCCTATCTGATCCCCATTGTAAGCAGCAGTCCTGTCCTGCTTTATGGCAGCTGAGATTCTAGCTATCTGTATAACAGAGTATTCTGTCCCAGTGGCTGCACAGATCCTATCTGATCCCCATTGTAAGCAGCAGTCCTGTCCTGCTTTATGGCAGCTGAGATTCTAGCTATCTGTATAACAGAGCATTCTGTCACAGTGGCTGCACAGATCCTATCTGATCCCCATTGTAAGCAGCAGTCCTGTACTGCTTTATGGCTGAGATTCTAGCTATCTGTATAACAGAACATTCTGTCCTAGTGGCTGCACAGATCCTATCTGATCCCCATTGTAAGCAGCAGTCCTGTCCTGCTTTATGGCAGCTGAGATTCTAGCATTAATTAAAAGCACATTAAAAAATGAAGGATGAATATGAGGACGATTACATCGTTTGAGACAGGTGCTGTTTTCCCCCCCAGTGATAGAGAAATAGATATTCTCATTTTTGTTGCATGATTTGGTTCCAAACACAGCAACTGATAAAAATTCATCAATCTCTCATTGTCTAATGAAATCGCAGACCGGTGATGTAATTAGAATCTATAATTCCTTAGAAAAGTAATATCTTAAAAAAACATCTGTTCCCCTGCAATTGAATGCGCTTTGGCGCGGTTGTACCTCTCGTGTAGAATGGGGGCGGAAGTCAGATGAGATGTTCCTTGTGCAAAACATCTTTCAGTTCAGTGGGGTTTGGAGCGAAATGATCTCGCCGGCATTTCTTTTGGTCTTGTTTGGCCGTGGGGGCTGACAAATTGAGTTAGCAGTACGAAGGCTCAGCATAAGCAAAACAAGATGTAAGGTACACGATTTCAGGCACATTGATGGACTCTGTGTCCTGGGGCCACGGGGACTTCCTGGAAACCATGGAGGGGATTATTTCGGTCAGAGTGATCCCGCAGCTCAGGAATGGGCAGAAAGTGTTGCACGAACAAGGACACGTTTGCTCTTGTCTTGTAACCCATAGCAACCCGCCAGCAGTTTGTATCCGGATTAAATGCTCAACAATATATCTGAGTGGTTGCTGTGGGTTAAGGGGGCTTGGCAATTGCCTGTGCATTGCATTTTATTTGATTTATATAGCATAGAAACAGAACTTCGAAGTCAAAGAACATAAATCATAAGAAGAGGTATTTTGATGAAAGACTGGAAATTTTGGAGGGGTAACTAACAGATTCAGGGAGATTAGTTGCCCGGTGACAAATCTCCTCTTCTTCGGGGCGACTAATCTCCCTGAACAAGGAAATTTCGGCCAATTTAGGAAAATGAATCGCAACGATTGCCATCCCGCCGGTGATGTACATTCTAGCCGGCGGAAAGGCAGGGGAAGGCAGTTCTGGGAGATTAGTCCCCTGAAGAAGAGGAGATTTGTCGCTGGGTGACTTATCTCTCCGAATCTGCCTGTGTGCCCTGACCCCTAAAACTCCTCCTGTTGGCTAGAATCGAAATCACCGGCAGGATGGCATTCAGAGTGCTTTGTTTTCCGAAGTCGCCCAAAGTTTCCTCGTGAGGCAACTTCAGACAACTTCAGAAAACGAAGCACACTCATTGCCAACCCACCAGCGATGTACATTCTAGCTGGCGGAAAGGCAGGAGAAGGCAGTTTGGGGAGATTATTAATAGGGCTTACTGTGATTGGCTGCCTGCACTTAGCTTCGATCAGCCAATCACTTTTTTGACATTATGCCTGGCTGGCCTATCGAGTTGTCTATATGTACTCAGCAATAGTTTTATCGTTGTTGGACTATTGAGCATCTGGCCTCAAGATAAACCTTTATACACTGACTAAGGCTACTGGGATTTGTAGTTGGAAACAACAGCCCCTTAAACCGGCTCTGTTTCGAACCAAGTAAAAACCCAGACGGCGTGTTTAAAGTAACACCCAAGCGCACATGTACGTATTTGGTGGTCTGTATCCTACAGTTAATTGCAATGTTCCAGAATAAAGGCCCAGTGGAATTGTGCATTGTGCCAGACATATCTCCATATTAAAAACAGCTTCGTTTATTCTCCTGGTTTACATATCACACACATCCGCCTGTTTTCTTGAGTCTGGCCGGCTTGTAGTCAATCAGACAGATTTTCCCTGTATGACTTTAACTCAGCAGAGTCTCCGCGGCCTTGAGATTTAGAAACCATTTGAAATATCCGAAACGCATGAATCTCATCAATAAATAGCAGCCCTCGCAACGCGAACGGCCTCAGACAGTCCTCCTACCATTGAGGAAAAGGCTCCGAAGTCATTGATATAATCCAGGAAGGCAACGTCTCCTTCCATTTCCTGATTTCAGGTCTGGCTATAGATTGTTTGGAACAAACCCAAATTGCTTGTTGCTAGAATTATTCCAAAAAACATATTGGAATACGTTCCTCGTGTGTTGCGTGGGGAAAACCCTGCAAATAGGTTAACCCTTTCTGCTGGCCTCGACAGGAAAACATGCAAAGGGGAATATTAAACCAATGCACTGTGATACACAAATAACATGATATATGATTTCAAGTTTGTGTGATATTGCTAAATGTTTCTATTATTTTTAAACAATTTTACAATTTTCAATGTAATTATTTAGCGCTATGCAGGGCAGGACTGCTGCTTCCAATGGGGATCAGATAGGATCTGTGCAGCCACTGGGACAGAATGATCTGTTATACAGATAGCTAGAATCTCAGCTGCCATAAAGCAGGACAGGACTGCTGCTTCCAATGGGGATCAGATAGGATCTGTGCAGCCACTGGGACAGAATGATCTGTTATACAGATAGCTAGAATCTCAGCTGCCATAAAGCAGGGCAGGACTGCTGCTTACAATGGGGATCAGATAATAACTGCGCAGCCAGTAGGACAGAATGCTCTGTTATGCAGATAGCTAGAATCTCAGCCATAAAGCAGGACAGGGCTGCTGCTTACAATGGGGATCAGATAGGATCTGTGCAGTCACTGGGACAGAATGTTCTGTTATACAGATAGCTAGAATCTCAGCTGCCATAAAGCAGGACAGGGCTGCTGCTTACAATGGGGATCAGATAGGATCTGTGCAGTCACTGGGACAGAATGTTCTGTTATAGAGATAGCTAGAATCTCAGCTGCCATAAAGCAGGACAGGGCTGCTGCTTACAATGGGGATCAGATAGGCTCTGTGCAGCCACTGGGACAGAATGCTCTGTTATACAGATAACTGGAATCTCAGCTGCCATAAAGCAGGACAGGACTGCTGCTTACAATGGGGATCAGATAGGATCTGGGCAGGCCCTGGGACAGAATGCTCTGTTATAAAGATAGCTAGAATCTCAGTCATAAAGCAGGACAGGACTGTTGGAGAAGTGGGTGGGATATAAGAGTTTATACAAGGTGTTCCTCACAGAGCCGGGCCAAGCCGGGCAGGCGCCCTAAGCAGCCTGCCCGGCTGCTGCGCAGTCTGGGTGCTCGCATGCGCCGCGCGTGCGTGAATAGATGCTCATATGCATGCGCGAATAGGTGGTCTCACCATGCGCGGAGCGACACGCATAGATGAGAACAAGTGGGCAATCGGCAGAGAAGGGACTGAACTAGGGGTAGGAGTAAGTACGTGCCTGATGCCCCTCCACTTTTGCGCCCTAGGCACGTGCCTACTCTGCCTACCTCTAGTTCCGTTCTCATGTATATGTTACCATAAAAAACACCAGCAAGGTCAGGCAATTCCCATTATGGTAGAGGAGGTGGCAAAATGCTGGCAATCTTTCCATGTGCCGTGCAAAAACATAGATTCTTTATATTCCAGGAGTGAAGGAGTGAAACAAGCAAGCAGAGTTTTGGCCTCTGTTATTCTTCTTCTCCAGCCCCTGGGCAGGTCGAGTCAATCATATCTCTATCTGCCATCTCTCCCTGACAACCCATTTGCTTTATGTATGTCCCGGCTCTTATTCTACTCCTCATAAATAGCTTTTTCTCTCATTCCCTGTACTGGCTACCTTTTCTGCTACTTCATTTAATGAGAGAAAATCTAAATTCCAGATACTTTAGAATGCGAGAATTGCAGCCTATACTCCCAGCTTGCGTCTGTAAAATATATTCTTTGACAGGCACTGGATCCCTAAAAGTTGATCCATAATTCTTTGTTATTATCAAAGAGAGTAACTGTACAGAAATGAGGACCCTGCTGCTGCTGTGGGGCCCAGGAGGTATTGGAGCCTAGGAGGTATCACGGGCCCAGGAGGTATTGGAGCCTAGGAGGTATCACAGGCCCAGGAGGTATTGGAGCCTTGGAGGTATCAGGGGCCCAGGAGGTATTGGAGCCTTGGAGGTATCAGGGCCCAAGGAGGCATTGGAGCCTAGGAGGTATCAGGGGCCCAGGAGGTATTGGAGCCTAGGAGGTATCATGGGCCCAAGAAGTATTGGAGCCTAGGAGGTATCAGAGGTCCAGGAGGTATTGGAGCCTAGGAGGTAGTGGAGCCTAGGAGGTATCAGGGGCCCAGGAGCTATTGGAGCCTAGGAGGTAGTGGAGCCTAGGAGGTCTCAGGGGCCCAGGAGCTATTGGAGCCTAGGAGGTATCGGAGGTCCAGGAGGTATTGTAGCCTAGGAGGTATCAGGGGCCTAGGAGTTATTGGGAGGCCAGAGGTATCGGGGGCCCAGAGCAGCAATGACTGATAAGTTCAATACATGTTTATGGTAAATATCTTATTCCCAAAGGTTAGGGTGGCCCTAAAATGATATCACTTTGGGGCCCAGTATATTCTAGTAATGCATGAGTGTAGGGAGGAACGACTACATTTTTCACTTAAATTTGAATTTCAAACAAATCATTGGGATTCATAACATTCAAATGGATTCACTCCGCTTGCACAGTGATGCACACAAGGGACTGGCATAAGCTCGGGAGTGGGTTCTTAGTCGTGATGAGAATGACATTCTTTCTAATCCTGTCTGGAATTTAGGATTCGAGATTTAACGAGAGATGATGTTTGTTATAATGTTATTGTTAAGTGGTGTCTGATTTGCTGGCACTTTATAAATATGGAATACCCAATTATGTATCAGACAGAGGCTTATTTCTGGGTGTTTTGTGAAGTCGTCAGTTATAGTTTGGACTTTGTGATATCACTTGAAACCTGGGTATTATAAAATATAATGTGTATCCTAATGTAAAATATGAGAATACTGCAAGTCCCCTGGGCATTCTATGACCTGTTTAAACATGTTCATATTATCCTCAGTGCCTTCTAATATCCTTATCATTTACAGTAAGGGGGTACATTATCCCTTATAATACACAAGTGATACTCAGAGTTCCCTGTATCACTCAGGCTGCAGCCTTGTGCCTTTATATGGTCACAGAACCCCTCAGTGACTTCTAATATCCTTATCATTTACAGTAGGGGGTACATTATCCCTTATAATACATGAGTGATACTCAGAGTTCCCTGTATAACTCAGCCTGCAGCCTTGTGTCTTTATATGGTCACAGAACAACCCCTCAGTGACTTCTAATATCCTTATCATTTACAGTAGGGGGAACATTATCCCTTATAATACACGAGTGATACTCAGAGTTCCCTGTATAACTCAGCCTGCAGCCTTGTGTCTTTATATGGTCACAGAACAACCCCTCAGTGACTTCTAATATCCTTATCATTTACAGTAGGGGGTACATTATCCCTTATAATACATGAGTGATACTCAGAGTTCCCTGTATAACTCAGCCTGCAGCCTTGTGCCTTTATATGGTCACAGAACAACCCCTCAGTGACTTCTAATATCCTTATCATTTACAGTAGGGGTACATTATCCCTTATAATACATGAGTGATACTCAGAGTTCCCTGTATAACTCAGCCTGCAGCCTTGTGCCTTTATATGGTCACAGAACAACTCCTCAGTGACTTCTAATATCCTTATCATTTACAGTAGGGGTACATTATCCCTTATGATACATAAGTGATACTCAGAGTTCCCTGTATAACTCAGCCTGCAGCCTTGTGCCTTTATATGGTCACAGAACAACCCCTCAGTGACTTCTAATATCCTTATCATTTACAGTAGGGGTTCAATTATCCTTATCATACAGTGATGAATATCTCTGTGTTCATAACTTAAGCTTTTTCATCTCTTATACTGCGGTGCTTTATATTAACTTACAACAAATTAATAGGAAGAGAAGCTTCCGCTCATTCGGAAAAACAGGAAGTTACGGATGCAAAGAAAATTGATCTCAATACAGTTAGCCGAAGCGGAGAAGCCGTAGATCGGAGGAGGCTGCGTTTAATATATAAATGATTGCCCTCTGCGGAGATTGTTCAATTGTCCAGACAGATGTTTATCCATATTGAGTGACATGTCCTGCTCGGCGTTAGAGGGGGGCTATGGGTCCTGTTGACTAAGGAGTCCATGGAGCCACTGACTTACCCGATTCATATGCTTTTAATCCATTTCCAACACAGACTGCCTTTGAAGTCCCCCTCCCCTCAGCTCCAGCTGTCATCTCTTGGGTTCCGCTCCCTGACACCGCTCTGGAACATTGCTTTAAAGGCAGTCATGCTTCTCCCTAAACGCTTCTGCCCCCGGGGCGAGGGGAATCAGGGTGACGAAAAGCTTAACAAATGCTACAGGCTGCCCTATCCCGACTCTACACTCCATCACTGCCCCCCGTCTCTAGGCCAAGTCCTCGTTCTTGTTCACTTTACATGCTAATCAAGTGCACATTTCTCCATGTTATCTGTTATAAACCTCTCAGCGGGGAGGAGGCATCGGATTTTGTTTCTCATTTGTACTGTATTAGGTCATAATTACAAGTAATAAGGATAAAGTTATTTCCAACATTATTTATGGTGGCGTACAGCAGGAAGAGGGGGAGGAAATAAATCGGGCTGAATAATCAGGTTTTCAGATTATCACACTTTTTAGCAAAAAAAAAACGGAAGCGCGGCAATAATATTAGAACCAAATCAGAGAAGAACTGAATAGTTTTTCCCCGTTTGTTGTCTGTTTAAGGTACAGGTATAGGACCTGTTATCCAGAATGCTCAGGGGTAACAGATAGTTCCTTAACTTGGATCTTCATACCTTAAAGGCCCCCAGACACGACCCAGACCGGGCCATCCAACGGGCTTTCTCGATTGTGCAGGTTAAAAGATCCCGTCAGATCGCGACCACATCTATGCGGTCCCGCCATCCGACCGCCCGTATCGGATCCATTCTGATCTGATCACTGGGCCCTAAGGCCCACAATCGGATCAGCCCGATATCGCCCACCTCAATGTGGGGAGAGAGCCGCTCGTTTGGCAACATCTCTACGTCTATGGCCACCTTAAATCTGCCATTTCAACATTAAATAAACCCAATAGGCTTGTTTTGCTTCCAATAAGGATTAATTATATCTAAGTTGGGATCAAGTACAAGCTACTGTTTTATTAGTACAGAGAAAAAAGAAATACGTTTTAAAAATTTGGATTAATTGGATAAAATAGAGTCTATGGGAGAGACGCCTGCCTGTAATTTGGAGGGTTTCCGGATAACATACCCATACCTGCACAACAATGGGCACATAGCAATAGATGGAAAAATTGTTTCTCAAACTTTGGTTCACACGGGCACCCTTGCTTTTAACCAATTTATGATTAATAATGATTCATAGAAGATCCACTGTTAGACTGTCAGCTCTGTGCCATGTACTTTTTCCTCTTTCTTGGCCCATTAGCTCAAGCTCTAGAGTCAGAAGTCATTGGGGGTCATCAGTAATATGGCCTACCTCTTACATAGATGAATTGCAGCAGGTTTCTCAAGGTAGAGAGTAATAAATTGGCCATAGTAATTAATTGATCTCCATGACATTACTAGCGGCAGGGCACCCTACAGCCTTCCAACATTGCCATTAATATGTGGGTCATTTTCTCAATCCCCTGATACAAGTGCAAGAGCACTTGGGGTATGAAAGCGCACCCCTTAGAGTGTATTTAGAAAAAAAACACTTGTCCGGAGTCTAAGTAAATGGCCCTTTTTTGAAGGATTTAGGGTTCTCTGCTGCTAGTGAGGCAATGGAGACCATTTAGTTACCCTGGGCAATTTCACACTAGCGTAGGATCCCTTATGGGGTTGCCACCTGGCCGGTAATGTAGTTGCCTGTAAATTTGTAATACCCTTGGCCTGCACCCAATTCACTTACCTTTTTTTCGGCCATCGCATGATGTGGCTGCGCCCATTTCTTTTGCATCTGGGACTGCCCTTTTGTTCCCGCCATCCCCCACGGCTATTGAAAACTTTGAGAAAAGGTGGCAACCCAAATCCCAAAGCAACCAGTCATATTTACTTGTTTCAATATTAACAGTATGTAATAGACTGATCAAAGCAAATTGAGGATTAGTTGCTATGGGCAACTGCACTGGTGCAAAATAGCCCAGTGTTGGTAAATCAGACCCACAGTTTCTGGGTTGCTATGTATATTGGGTCGCGTTGTGCTTTTCAGAACTGAAAAATGTTCCCTTCCTACAAGAGGGAACATGGATAGTTCTTATAATGTATTGTAACACAATGGGAGACACTGGCCTGAAAGCGAGACTGAAAATAAAAGCTAAGCCTGTATCTCTGCAAAACAGAAGATGTTCCATCTCCTAGGGAACCGGCTCTCATTACGATGCACCGCTCTCTTAGGTGGAAAAACTTTAAATGTTATTAAGAGAGAATTTGAATAGAGAGTGAGGTTTGGCTAATCTGTTTTAATATTCATACTTTTGGGGGGGGGGGAGGAGGATGGTAAAGGCATTAATCCTGCAGAAAAGCCGAATACATTCTTTTTCTTTTGTCCTGTTCTAGGCACAAGGAAATGATAGATCTATTGATATCACAGAGCCTGTCTGTAAGCAGTGGGTCTTCTGAGAATCTCAAGTTCGACCTTTCCGACAGTCACCCCGAATCTCCTGATGACATAACAGGTAAGAACGGGACTTCATTTCTTTCATGGCTTTGTCTTGGTTCGGCCATGTCTTGTTGCCCAGGAACAGATCAACTAGGAGGGTGCTGAGACAGCGACTATGCTACAAGCTCCCATCGTTCAGAGTTCTTGTGGGTGCTAATGTTCCCGAGCACCCAACGTTGAGACTCAAATGAAAGGGATTGTTCACCTTTAAATTCACTTTGCTATGATGTAGAGAGGGATATTCTGAGATCATTTGCAATTGGTTTTCATTTTTATGATTTATTTAGCTTTTTATTCAGCAGCTCTCAGCAGTTTGCAATCGGGTAGCTTGGGTCCAACTTACCCTAGCAACCATGCATTCATTTAAATAAGAGACGGGAATGTGAACAGGAGAGGAGAAGTAGCAATACTTGTAGCCTTACAGAGCATTTGGGGTTTTTTAGATGGGGTCACTGACCCCACTCGAAAGCTGGAGTGAGTGAGAAGAAAAAGGCAAATATTTCAAAAACGATAAAAAATAAAGGCCAACTGAAAAGTTGCTCAGAATTACCCATTCTATAACGGGAGAACCCTCCCTTTAATCCCATATGTCCCTGCCCCAGTGGAGCTTACAATCTAAAGTCGCATTCACTAGGGACAGTTTTATCAATTCACCATGTGTTGAAGCCGGAGTACCCGGCAGGAACCTACTCAGAACAGAATCCACAGAATATACAAACCCCTTGCAGTTACTGCCCTAGCTGGGATCAAGTTTAGAACCCCCCGGCCATGCTTGATGCCCCATTTACTACTTTCTTAAGCATCGTTTACTACACTTTTATAGGTCCCATTCCTGGAGACTGAAAGCATCTTGAAAATGACCCTGTCGAACCATATAGTTGGTGTACGATCCATGCAGAAGAGGCTAAAATCTGTTTAAAGAATTACTGGCAAAAGCCTCAACCAAAACGAGTTCTCTTTGGACCGTTGTTTAATTGCCGTCCCTCTCCCTTATTATTAGTGTATTGTTAGCAAAACACACCAGGCTGTTTAAGCCATTATATCCTGTTGTTAATATTTAAGGAGCTTCTACATACCCAGAAATGTTCTTTGACTGTTGGAAATATACAGCCGGAAGAATTCTGGCTCTTGTAGAACTACAGCACCCAGCTTTCACCATTAGACTTATGGGATTGTTGACATTTAGGGGTGACAGATGGAGTCCTGCATTAAACTGCTCACTTTGATGGTGACAGGTGGACAGGGGTGGCAGTCAAACCTCCTTTGTGCCATGTGTAGGGTGTTCTAGGTGTTGTATATCCAAGAACATACCAAAACTACATCCCAGTTATTCCTTCTAATGATGGGGCCACAACGGTGCCAGTAATGTACCAGGTCTGGTTCTATTCCAAATTCCTACAGAGACATTTGAGGGTATTACCCCTTCCATTCTGGCACAGCCTTCTGTCACATACCCGCTTCTTTACCTTCCCGAAACCGGTTCAACTGCTTCGGCATGCTTCTCCCATAGCTAAATTTTCATGCAAATCCAGAAAGAGCACCTATATCTGGTGTTAGGCTCAGTGCCATAGGAACCACCTATCCAGCCATTGATTTTAAAGGAAAAGGAAAGTCGTCTTGCCCTTGGGGGTGCCAAATGTTAGGCACCCCAACATGATTGTATTGACTTACCTGAAACCCCGGGTTGGTGCTCCTATCATCAGAAAACGGCACCGGGCCGGGGTTATACCAGTGAGCACCACAGAGCGATTCTCTTCTGTCTTCATCTTTCTTCAAATTTCCGGGGCAGACGCAAGCGCAGTTGAACTAAAAAGCTGACTTTTTAGTTAAAGTTCGGCTTTTCACTTTAATGCACATGCGCAGCCATGCAAAGAAAGAGGAAGACTAAAGAGGATCCCTCCGTGGTGCTCACTGGAATAACCAGTAACTGGGGTTTCAGGTAAGTAAATACAATCACTTTGGGGTGCCTAACATTTGGCACCCCCAAGTGCAAGACGACTTTCCTTCTCCTTTAAAGAGGTTGTTCACCTTTTTAAATAACTTTTAGTAAGATGTAGAGAGTGATATTCCGATTACAATTTGCATTTGGTCTTCGTTTTTAATTATCCGTGTTATTTAGCTTTTAATTCAGCAGCTCTCCAGTTTGCAGCCATCCGGTTACTAGGGTCCAAATTCCCCTAGCCACCATGCACTGATTGGAATAAGAGACTGGAATATGAATAGGAGAGGCCTGAATAGACAGATGAGTAATAAAAAGTAGCACTAACAATAAATTTATAGCGTTAGAGAACATTTGTTTTTAAATTACCCCCATTTGAAAGCTGGAAGAAGAAGGCAAATCTTTAAAAAAAAAAAAACTATAACAAATAAATAACAATGACCAATTGAAAAGTTGGTTAGACTTGGCCATTCTATAACACACTAAGGGGCTGATTCACTAAGGGTCGAATATCGAGGGTTAATTAACCCTCGATATTCGACTGGGAACTGAAATCCTTCGACTTCGAATATCGAAGTCGAAGGATTTAGCGCAGATAATTCGATCGAACCATCAAAGGATTATTCCTTCGATCGAAGGATTAAATCCTTCCAATCGCACGATTCGAAGGATTTTAATCCAACGATCGAAGGAATATCCTTCGATCAAAAAAAGTTAACAAAGCCTATGGGGACCTTCCCCATAGGCTAACCTTGACTTCGGTAGCTTTTAGATGCCGAATTAGGGGGTCGAAGTTTTTTTTAAAGAGACAGTACTTCGACTATCGAATAGTCGAACGATTTTTACTTCGAATCCTTCGATTCGAAGTCGTAGTCGTAGCCGAAGGTCGAAGTAGCCCATTCGATGGTCGAAGTAGCCCAAAAAAAACTTTGAAGTTTTTTTTACTTCGAATCCTTCACTCGAAGTTAGTGAATCGGCCCCTCAAAGTGAACTTGAAGGTGAGCTATCCCTTTAAGGCAAGTTTATCATTCTTACAGCCTCACTGACAGTTTACAACAATCATACAGGAATGTTTACAAGAACCCGGGTTACTTACACATTGTTCTGACTGTAAAAAGGTTGAAGAATCATTTTCCAAACCTCAATTAGCTGGAAATCTGTGCTTCCCTTGGCAAGCCCCGGACCGTGTGAAATAAGTCATTAAATCTGCTTTCTTTCCTTGTCTCGCTCGGCGAAGGGCAACGTTTCATTTTCATCTAATTCTTTTTCCAGATACGTCAAAGAAAGTGTCTTCCAGAGAAAGCTTCCCACATTCAGGTAAGGACTGACGACTCCTGGCTGCATGGAGGAGCTGGAGTCTGAATATCTGAGTTGTGGCTCACTTGTATTTCTATTAAAGATGTGTAGTGGGAGCTTCCGATGGGTTATCTTTGCACATGGGAACGGAAGCTGCCATGTTAAAAACTAGGGGTGATGAGTGTCCTGTGTCAGACTGAGAACATGGTATAGAAAGTCCACTCTCTCACCAATTAGATATAAACACGGTTGAATGTAATAGTCGGCATGCAGACCCAGTGGTGTAACTACTTTCCGTAACCGCTATCCGGAAATCCGTTATCCAGAAAGCTACAGAAAGGCTGTCTCCCATAGACTCAGTTTTATCCAAATAATCCAAATTCTCTTTTTCTCTGTAATTATAAAATAGTCGCTTGTACTTGATCCCAACTAAGATATAATTAATCCTTATTGGAAGCAAAACCAGCCTATTGGGTTTATTTAATGTTTACATGATTTTCTAGTAGACTTAAGGTATGAAGATCCAAATTACGGAAAGATCCATTATCTGGAAAACCCAAGGTCTCAAGCATTCTGGATAACAGGTTTCATACCAAACACTGCGAGCGATCTATACCTCATACCTTACCGTTCATTCTAGGGAAAAGTCATGTAAAATAATCTCTATGTATAAAATATATTTCATTTAGAGAGAAAAGCTTTATCTGTTTAAAGATCTGTTATATGTTCTTTGCAATAAACAGCCTAAAGTAAAGCCAGAGAAGGTTTTGTATGTGCTCTCTAATGTCTGTTTCTTTTGCTGTTTAAGGAAATAGCAAGGAATCTCAGCAATTTACACCTGAAGGAATCTACTCGAGGTAAAGCCAGTTTCTTCTCATCCATTGTTTCTGCATGGGAAAGCAATGTTAAATATCCTGTTTCTGCTGTGAATTAGAGTTCTTAGAATACTAATGCATTTACACTGTCTTCACTGTCATCATTATTTTATTGCTATTATCCTTTATTTATACAGAACCAAAACATTTGGTGCACCATTCCCATCCAGGGCCGTGAGCACCTTGTCTCAGGCAGCAGTGAACGGCCAGTTACAAGGCAAAAAGCCGCCTCCTGTAACTTTAAGAGCCGAATTTCCAGTTTTTAAATCGGAAATTCGGCTCGGCTAGTGCAGAAAGCGCAATATACGCTCGCGATGCAGCCCATTTTGACCCACTCCGACGCTAAACTTATAAGTGCAGAGCGGGAGAGGGGGCGGCATCGGGGTTGCTGCTTTAGGCGGCAGCAGCCCACGGATCGTCCCTGTTCCTATCATCATCATCATTAAAATGTATTAAGCCAAAAATGTATGCAACTCCTTAGATCCTTATAATTTACAGTAGGGGGTACATTATCCCTTATAATACACAAGTGATACTCAGAGTTCCCTGTATAACTCAGCCTGCAGCCTTGTGCCTTTATATGGTCACAGAACAACCCCTCAGTGACTTCTAATATCCTTATCATTTACAGTAGGGGGTACATTATCCCTTATAATACATGAGTGATACTCAGAGTTCCCTGTATAACTCAACCTGCAGCCTTGTGCCTTTATATGGTCACAGAACAACCCCTCAGTGACTTCTAATATCTTTATCATTTACAGTAGGGGGTACATTATCCCTTATAATACATGAGTGATACTCAGAGTTCCCTGTATAACTCAGCCTGCAGCCTTGTGCCTTTATATGGTCACATAACAACCCCTCAGTGACTTCTAATATCCTTATCATTTACAGTAGGGGGTACATTATCCCTTATAATACATGAGTGATACTCAGAGTTCCCTGTATAACTCAGCCTGCAGCCTTGTGCCTTTATATGGTCACAGAACAACCCCTCAGTGACTTCTAATATCCTTATCATTTACAGTAGGGGGTACATTATCCCTTATAATACATGATACTCAGTTCCCTTTATTTGGTCACTGAACGCTAATATCTTTATAATTTACAGTAGGGGATACTTTTTAATACTTTAAAAATGCTTTCAAGTTCCAGTGCTTTCCGATGCATGTTGTGTTATGAACTGTATCTTATCCACTGATATTTTTGTTTGTTATAGGCACTACCCTCATATTGTGTCGCCCCCATCTGTACCAGGGATGGCTGCTTATGGACAGACCCAATACAGTGCGGGGATACAACAGACAGCAGCTTATTCTACATATCCACCCCCAGGACAATCCTATGGAATCCCATCATATAGTAAGTGTGATAATCGGTTTGTCGACTCTTTTCCTAAGCAAATATGGACTTCACTATAAAATCAGCACTGTGGCAACTTCAAATACATTTGAATTGTTTTTTGTTTTTATTGTACCTTTTGTGAAAGGTTAGAATTTAATCTGATAATGATTGGCTGCTGGCCTTCTTTGGAGTCAGGCATGATCCCAGTATGATATTTGCTCTTCATGGTTGGCTAGAATGCATGTCAGTCCATGTGTATGTCCATCCATGTTTACTTGTACATTCCATGGGTATGGCTTTCCTTTTTCATTCAATGGGTACGTCTTTCTTTGTTCAATGGGAACGGCTTTCCTTGTTCATTTTATGGGTACAGCTTTCCTTGTTCAATGGGTAAGGCTTTCCTTGTACAATGGATACGGCTTTCTTTGTTCGATGGGTACGGCTTTCCTTGTGCATTTTATGGGTTCAGCTTTTCCTGTTCGTGCCTTGAGTAAAGCTTTCCAGTGCTGGGCCAAGCTGGCCGGGTGCCTAGGCAACCCAGACGACTGAGCTGCCCCCCACCGAGGATGTGCGAGTGCGCATACGCGGAAGAACCCATACGCAGAAGACACACATACGTAGAGGACGCACGAGTGAGCAGGCGCAGAGGACACACACGCAAGAGAAAAAACCTGCTGCCACCGCTTCTGGTACTAGGGGAAGGCATCGGAAGAAGTATGTGCCTGGTGCCCCTCTACCTTTGCACCCTAGAAACGTGCCTCTTCTGCCTACCCCTAGTTCTGGCCCTGAGGCTTTCCTTGTCCTTTCCATGGGTATGGATTTCCTTGTTCATTTTATGGGTACAGCTTTCCTTGTTCGTGCCTTGGGTAAGGCTTTCCTTATCCTTTCCATGGGTATGACTTTCCTTGTTTTTCCACGGGTACAGCTTACCTTGTTCGTGCCTTGAGTGAGGCTTTCCTTGTCCTTTCCATGAGTACGGCTTTCCTTTTTCATTCCACGGGTACGGCTTTCCTTGTCTATTCCATGGGTATGGTTTCCTTATTTATTTCACTGGTAAGGCTTTCCTTCATTCAATGGGTACAGCTTTCCCTGTTCCTTTCACGGGTATGGCTTTCCTTGTATATTTCACGGGTCCAGTTTTCCTTGTTCATTCAATGGGTACAGCTTTCCTTGTTTATTAAAGGGGTTCGGCTTTCCTTGTTCATTCACTGGATACGTCTTTCCTTGTTCATTCAATAGGTACAACTTTCCTTGTTCATTTTATGGGTACAGCTTTCCTTGTTCATTCATTAGGTACAGCGCTCCTTGTTTGTTCCTTGGGTACGACTTTCCTTGTTCATCCCATAGTTATGGCTCTGCTTGTTCATTACACAGGATTTGGTTATTTCAGCTGAAACAAGTTGAAGACTAACTCAGTAGTGATGCGGTTAAGAAAAAAGTGGGGAAAGAGCTGGAATCCAAGATATCAGTGACCAGCAGCAATGTTTGGTATCCGGTTTGAGGTTTTTGCCAAGAGGAACTGTTGCTTTCATTTCTGGCAGGGCCTTCAAGCACTGTACACAGGCCTCTCATTCCATTCGTCCCGGAGAAACACGGGATGCCAGATTTCGGGAATTTACATCAGGGATGAAGTTCCACCCTCACACAGACCCAAACATGAGTCAAAGGCGCTGGTGAATAATTGGGCAGGGTGTAGAAGATAGAGTTAACCACTTCCAAACGCCTATTTGTACGGCCAACCGGAGACAATGGGCACTTATGGAAGACTGAAACTGCAAGCTGGAAAAATAACACATTCTTCTAATCTAGAATCTGGGAGGGGTAAAGCAGGCACGAAGAAAACAAATGTAGCTTTTACTATTTCCATTGTGAAAAAAAATACACATCTCAGTGGTTTCTTCCTTATGGCATGAATTCTTTTTATGATATTTCCCCTTTAAGAAAATGTACTCCATTCATGTTTTTCCCGCTTTGCCTTAAAAAAAAACCAGCAGCGTGTTTCAGCAGATGATAATACTTGTTTTATTTTTATGGGGTTGCTGTTCTGTTTGCGAGCTGGAACGTTTCCAGGACAAATACTAAACAGTTGTTTCTCATAGAGCAGGTGAGAGCAAAAAAAAAAACAAAAAGCCTTTGCTACTGGATTTCGACTTTAGGCCGCGCACATGTCAGTCCCAGATGTCGCTTATAAATCCCGTAGCGTAACTATTGGGGTCCCTCGTACATCGCATGTGCAAAGTGGGGAAATTAATTTGGTGCTAATTTTTTTTTTCTGTTTTTTTGAGTTTACAATAATCCTTTGAGTCTTAGAACTCACTATAGGGTCAGCGTATTGAGGTTTTCTGTTTCGACTGCAGGAGCAAAGTTTCATCACTGAACGGGTTTGTTCCCCTTTAAATTAACTTTTTGTATGAGGTAGAGAGGGATATTCTGAGACAATTTACAATTGACTTTCATTGTTTTTTATTTTGGGGTTTTGCGTTATTTAGCTTTTTGCTCAGCAGCTCAGACGTTTGCGATCTGGTTGCTAAGGTCTAAATAACCCATAGCTACCATGCATTGATTTGATTTTGAGACTGGAATATGAATAGGAGAGGGGCTGAATAGAAAGAGGAGCAATAACAATAAGGGGCCGATTCACTAAATTCGAGTGAAGGGTTCGAATTAAAAAAACTTTGAATTTCGAAGTTTTTTTGGGCTACTTCGACCATCGAATGGGCTACTTCGACCTTCGACTACGAAAATTGAACGATTCGTCGTAAAAATCGTTCGACTATTCGACCATTCGATAGTCGAAGTACTGTCTCTTTAAGAAAAACTTCGACCCCCTAGTTCGGCAGCTAAAAGCTACCGAAGTCAATGTTAGCCTATGGGGAAGGTCCCCATAGGCTTGCCTGGGATTTTTTGATCGAAGGATTTTCGTTCGATTCGAAGGATTTAATCGTTCGATCGAATGAAAAATCCTTTGATCGATCGATCGCAGGATTTGCGCAAAATCGTTCGACTTCGATATTCGAAGTCGAACGATTTTAGTTCCTAGTCGAATATCGAGGGTTAATTAACCCTCGATATTCGACCCATAGTGAATCGGCCCCTGCATGTGTAGCCTTGCAGAGCATTTGTTTTTTAGATGGGGGTCAGCGACCCCCATTTGAAAGCTGGAAAGAGTTAGAAGAAGGCAAATAAATCAAAAATTATATTAAGAAATAATGAAGGCCAATTGAATAAGAATTAGCCATTCGATAACATACTAAAAGTTACCACCCCTTTAAGTCGGAAATCCTAAGACTTAATCCAGCAACATTCTGAAAAATCACTTGGAGGCTCAACCTATTTCCCATGTCGATGTGAAGAAAAGATATATTTTATCATAAATTCCAAACAATCATTTTTGTTCTTTCGCTGCTTTCATGCAAATGTTTAAGTCTTGTATCCATTGCCCACAATGTTTCCGTAAAGGTTAGAATGGTTTTCTCCATCTCAGAGCAGGGGAATCATTTTAGGCAAAAAGAAAATTTTTGAAAATTAGTGATGGGCAAATAAATTCGGCAGGCACAAATTCACAGCGAATCTCCGCGTTTCGTAGACGGGGAATAAATTCGCAAAACTGTCTAAAAATAAAAAATAAAAATATTTTTTTTAAACGATCTTGTGGATCCGTCTGAGTGCCGGGCGGCCCTGTCTCTTTTACATGTCTAGAAAGTTTACCGTCAAAAAAATTTGAGCGTGCGTCAGAATAGTCGCATCCACAAAAATTGTCGTGCGTCAAAATTATTCGGACGCCCATTGACTGTAATGCATTTGGACAAAATAGGTGCGCATCAAAACAATTTTGACGCCCATTGACTTCAATGCATTTTCGCCGTTTCACAAATTTCACAGGAAATTCGCCGATTTTTCGGCAAAGCGAAACGGGACAAATTCGCCCATCACTATTGAAAAATTGCATGTCCATGTCTGCTGTTTTTATGTTTTGGAGCTAAAATGTGGTTTTTTTTTGTTTTCAGGCATTAAAACAGAGGACAGTTTAAGTCATTCCCCGGGACAGAGTGGGTTTCTTACCTATGGCTCCAGTTTCAGCACCCCACCACCAGGCCAGGCGCCGTATACATACCAGGTTCATGGTACGTACAAATGGTTCTGCTGTGGGTTCTGTTGTATTCGTCTTAGCTGCATATACAATACAAGTATAGGGTCTGTTATCCGGAAACCCGTTATCTCAGAATTACGGAAAGGCTGTCTCCCATAGAATCCATTTCATCCAAATAATCCACATAATGAAAAATGATTTCCTTTTTCTCTGTAATAATAAAACAGTAACTTGTACTTGATCCCAACTAAGATATAATTAATCCTTATTGGAAGCAAAACCAGCCTATTGGGTTTATTTAATGTTTACATGATTTTCTAGTAGACTTAAGGTATGAAGATCCAAATTACAGAAATATCCGTTAACCGGAAAACCCCAGGTCCCGAGCATTCTGGATAACAGGTCCCATATCTGTACTTGATCCCAACTAAGATATAATTAATGCTTATTGGAAGCAAAACCAGCCTATTGGGCTTATTTAATGTTTACAGGATCTTCTAGTAGACTTAAGGTATTAAGATCCAAATTACAGAAAGATTTGTTATCCGGAAAACCCCAGGTCCCGAGCATTCTGGATAACAGGTCCCGAGCATTCTGGATAACAGTTCCCATACCTGTACTTGATCCAAACTAAGATATAATGAATCCTTATTGGAAGCAAAACCAGCGTATTGGGCTTATTTAATGTTTACAGGATCTTCTAGTAGACTTAAGGTATTAAGATCCAAATTACAGAAAGATTTGTTATCCGGAAAACCCCAGGTCCCGAGCATTCTGGATAACAGGTCCCGAGCATTCTGGATAACAGGTCCCATACCTGCACTTGATCCCAACTAAGATAAAATTAATCCTTATTGGAGGCAAAATAGGTGGCATGCAGACCCAGTGGTGTAACTACTTTCCGTAACCGCTATCCGGAAATCCGTTATCCAGAAAGCTACAGAAAGGCCGTCTCCCATAGACTCAGTTTTATCCAAATTCTCTTTTTCTCTGTAATTATAAAATAGTCGCTTGTATTTGATCCCAACTAAGATATAATTAATCCTTATTGGAAGCAAAACCAGCCTATTGGGTTTATTTAATGTTTACATGATTTTCTAGTAGACTTAAGGTATGGAGATCTAAATAACGGAAAGATCCGTTATCTGGAAAACCCCAGGTCCTGAGCATTCTGGATTACAGGTCCCATATCTGTAATACATAGATTGTAGCAATGGCTATGAGTTCCATTTGGTCCAGGGCATACCATCAGCATGCTGTATCTGTATGTTCATTGGCTTGTGATAAAACAGACCCCTAGTGGGCGTGTTTGGAAATTAAATTGGACACGCCCCTGAGGATAAGCTATTACAAATGATTTGAAATGATGGGAAATATAAATGAAAGTGTGTAAATTATGTTATGTTTTTATATGTTATTACAATTTTGCAAATGAAGGTGAATTGCCCTTTAAGCTGTGAGTCTTAGTTCTTATCTTATCAAAAACTGTTACAAGAGCATCTTAAGTATGTATTCTAGGCTCTCTGCCTAGAGCCAATTAAGTTAGAAACGTTGTATCTTTTTCTGACTGTTCAGTGGAGCAGATCAAAGAGAAACATTTCTGTACAAATCAGGGACTGTGGGATGAGCTGTCAAAATCGGGACTGTCCAGCTCAAAACGGGACAGTTGGGAGTTATTCTGCCGACCCTAGGCCTGGGCCTTGGTGGCCTTTTGACAAATCCAGGCCTGTGTGTATCAATTACAGATTGTAAGGAGGTCGGGGAGGGTCTGCTTTTTTTTGTTTAACATCTATTGCCTATAATGTTTATTATTCCTGCTGCAGTACCACGTCCCACCACTTTGAGCCATCAGAGCATTTCCCCCTTAAGATCGCAATAGAACAGCGCCCCCGTTAGATAAATAAACGCAATAAATGGAGACTGAAGCATCTGGTAGAAATGAACAGACCCCTCTACGACCTGATGCAAATTGTTGCCCTAAAAAAAAAAAATATTTGTATACCCCAGGGAGCCGGCTATAAAATTTAGGCAAAAAGAAAAAAAAAACATTGATAGCAGGCAGGCGTCCTTGTTCTGTAGACTTTCAGATCTGAGTTTTTACACCTTAAAGAAACAGCTGCAGGGGCAATATATTAACTAACGTTGCGTTGAGGCTTCTGACAGCAAAGGGTTAACCAGCCAACAAGCGAAGCAAATTTCCAGCTGTCTCGGTGGAATGTTCAGTAACATGGGACATGACATATGGACTGAAACGTGTGGCTTGTGCTCTTATCCAAAACAAGCCCCACATCAGGAGACATTTCCCATCCCAATAAAAAGTTTGTATTTGTTGTATCTGTCTGGCAGGTTGGAAAGTATTCCGACAACTTCATTTCTTGCACCTACTCACCTCCAGGGCCTTTACATATTCTTGGGCTCCTGAGAAACTCTTTCTTGACTAGATCCAGTTTCACGGTGGATTTTTAAGCTGCTTTGCCTTCTAGAAATAGAACTGGTCTCTCTGTCACTGAGATTTACTATCCGGCAAATACATGTTGTCCATTTGGTGCTAAGAGGGGAACCAATATGGCAGCCTTCTGGGGCACAAGTAGCAAAGGGAGTGAGGAACTCTGCAGATCTGATGCCAATTTTATCTACTTTAATGCTAAAGGTGGCCTTGAGGTGGGCAATATCGGGCTGATCCGATCGTGGGCCCTAGGGCCCAACGATCGGATCCTAACGATGTCTAACGGGTGGTCGTATCGCGGGACCGCATAAACGAATAGATGCGGCCGCGGTCCGACGGGATTTTTTGTCCCATCCGATCGAGGATCTCAATCGGTGAAGCCCGTCAGGGGGCCCCATACACGGGCCAATAAGCTGCCGACATGGTCTGTCAGCAGCTTTTATCGGCCCGTGTATGGTCACCTTTACAGTGCACTTGCAATATAACTGGAAAATAAGCCATGCCACCCAGTTACACCCACACCCCAATCTGTCTCAGACTTCACCTATTATTTGCCTGCTACTATCCCCCCTCCCTACTATACCTGCTATCCCACAGTCACACTCCCTTCCCAGAGACTATTATCCACTGTTACTATAGGCACCATCTCTCCCTACTATACCTGCTATCCCACAGTCACACTCCCTTCCCAGAGACTATTATCCCACTGTTACTATAGACACCATCTCTCCCTACTATACCTGCTATCCCACAGTCACACTCCCTTCCCAGAGACTATTATCCACTGTTACTATAGGCACCATCTCTCCCTACTATACCTGCTATCCCACAGTCACACTCCCTTCCCAGAGACTATTATCCACTGTTACTATAGGCACCATCTCTCCCTACTATACCTGCTATCCCACAGTCACACTCCCTTCCCAGAGACTATTATCCACTGTTACTATAGGCACCATCTCTCCCTACTATACCTGCTATCCCACAGTCACACTCCCTTCCCAGAGACTATTATCCACTGTTACTATAGACACCATCTCTCCCTACTATACCTGCTATCCCACAGTCACACTCCCTTCCCAGAGACTATTATCCACTGTTACTATAGGCACCATCTCTCCCTACTATACCTGCTATCCCACAGTCACACTCCCTTCCTAGAGACTATTATCCACTGTTACTATAGGCACCATCTCTCCCTACTATACCTGCTATCCCACAGTCACACTCCCTTCCCAGAGACTATTATCCACTGTTACTATAGACACCATCTCTCCTTACTATACCTGCTATCCCACAGTCACACTCCCGACTATTATCCCACTGTTACTATAGGCACCATCTCTCCCTACTATACCTGCTATCGCACAGTCACACTCCCTTCCCAGAGACTATTATCCACTGTTACTATAGGCACCATCTCTCCTTACTATACCTGCTATCCCACAGTCACACTCCCTTCCCAGAGACTATTATCCCACTGTTACTATAGGCACCATCTCTCCCTACTATACCTGCTATCCCACAGTCACACTCCCTTCCCAGAGACTATTATCCACTGTTACTATAGGCACCATCTCTCCCTACTATACCTGCTATCCCACAGTCACACTCCCTTCCCAGAGACTATTATCCACTGTTACTATAGGCACCATCTCTCCCTACTATACCTGCTATCCCACAGTCACACTCCCTTCCCAGAGACTATTATCCCACTGTTACTATAGGCACCATCTCTCCCTACTATACCTGTTATCCCACAGTCACACTCCCTTCCCAGAGACTATTATCCACTGTTACTATAGACACCATCTCTCCCTACTATACCTGCTATCCCACAGTCACACTCCCTTCCCAGAGACTATTATCCCACTGTTACTATAGGCACCATCTCTCCCTACTATACCTGTTATCCCACAGTCACACTCCCTTCCCAGAGACTATTATCCACTGTTACTATAGACACCATCTCTCCCTACTATACCTGCTATCCCATAGTCACACTCCCTTCCCAGAGACTATTATCCCACTGTTACTATAGTCACCATCTCTCCCTACTATACCTGCTATCCCACAGTCACACTCCCTTCATATAAGGCTAATTTATTATAGTAGACATACAGAACAAATAATATTAAAAATGAGTGATTTTTGTGTTGTGTTGCTCTGTTGTATTTCACCCTCTGCTTTTTAAAGCAAATTTAAGAAAGTACAAAGCTGTAGTACAAATACAAAACATCCCAGAATGAGCTGAAAGAAAGAGTTAAATAGAGCAATTAAGGGAGTAGGAAGCTTTTCTGTGTGTAAGGTATGCACTGGGGCAACCATAAGCCTACTGCCTTTCCCACGCCACTACATGGACTCATTCACCCTCAGCTACACGGGACAAGCATGTTTCCCTAGGCTGAGCAGTAATTAAATTGCCTCATAAATTGCCCTCCAGGGTAGATTTTTACCTCTTTTTTGTTTTGTCTCTTTAAAAAAAACCTGCCCAAATGTCTCGAGACTGACAGCCAACGACAGCTGCAAGCCCGTGTGATAAATTTCATTTTTCAAGATGATTCCCACAAGGCTTTTTAAATTCTGGCTTCCAACCTCTGGTGGAGAGTAAAGTTTTAAGTGGAGGCAAAAACTATTTGGAAAGAAAATATCCCCTGCTGCTTTCCAGCCATCTTTGATAATAAAATGTCTTGAGTATTCGTTGTCGCTTTAAGGGCCTCTTCAAAGCAAAAGGAATGTGTGTGATGGTTCTTAAAATATCCTTCAGGGATTTAAGTGTGAGTCTAAGGGTCAGGTCACACAGGCAGATTCGGGGAGATTAGTCGCCCCGCGACAAATCACCTCTTCTTTGGGGTGACTAATCTCCCTGAACTGTCTCCCCTGCCTTCCACCGGCTATAATGAAAATCACCGGCAGGATCGCGATTTGTTTTCCAAAGTCATCTGAAGTTCCTCGTCAGGCAACTTCGGCGACTTCGAAAATCTCCCTGAATCTGCCTGTGTGCCCTAACCCTTAGGGCAGAGACAGACGAGAAGACTCTGGAAGATTTAGTCGCCCAGCGACAAATTGCCTCTCCTTCGGGCGACTAATCTCCCCAAGATGCCACCCCGTCGGCTTGAATCTTAATCGCTGGCGGGATGGCACAAGGAGCGATTTTTTTTCTGATGTCGCCTGAAGTTTCCTCGTCAGGCAACTTCAGGCGACTTGGGAAATCTCCCCGAATCTGCCTTTGTGCCCTGACCCTAAGGGCAGAGACAAGCGAGAAGATTCGGGGATATTTAGTCGCCGGGTGACAAATCACCTCTTCTTCGGGCACTAATCTCCCCGACCTGCCTTGATGCCGGCTAGAATCTAAATCGCTGGCAGGATGGCACCCAGAGCTCTTCGCTCTTCGCCCGAAGTTTCCTTGTACTTCAGCCTTGAAGAAGAGATGATTTGTAGCCGGCATCTAAATCTCCCCGAATCTTCTCGTCTGTCTCTGCCCTAAGGGTAAGTCCACACTGGGCGTTTGGGGAGATTTGGTCGCTTGGCGACCAATCGCCTCGTCTTTGGGGCGACCAGTCTCCCCAAGCACCTTCCCTGACTCTGCAACGGCTTAATCACACGCGGCGGTTCGTTTTCCGAAGCCACCTGAAGTTGCCTCATGAGGAAACTTCGGGTAACTTTGGAAAACGAATCGCTGGCGTTTTTTCATTTTAGCCGGCGCAGAATCAGGGAAGGCGTTTGGGGAGATTGGTCGCCGCAAAAACGAGGCAATTTGACGCCAGGCGACCAAATCTACCCAAAACGCCCAGTGCGGCCTTACCATTAGTCTTAATATGTTATATATATGAATAAAGTTCCCCCTCTTGTAAAATATAAGGATATTATAAGTTACTGAGTAGTTCCATGACCATATAAAAGGCTGAAGGCTGTTTTTATACAGGTCCTGGAACTCTTCTGTAACTTATAATATGATCCTTATATTTTACAAGAGGGGGTACTTTATTCACTATGTATATTAATACTTTGGTTAAAATGTTCCCAGTTTGATTAATGATGAGGGAACTGGAGATATCTAAATGTAGTTGAAAGCAATCATAGCAACCAGATGACTAAAATTGCAAACTGAAGAGCTGCTGAATAAAAAGCTAAATAACTCAAAAAACACAAAGAATAAAAAATGAAAACGAAATTGCAAATTGTCTCAGAATATCACCCTCTACATTATACTAAAAGGTAAATTAAAGGTGAACAACCCCTTTAAATGAATGTGAATGTTAATAGGGACAGGAATGTGCCTCAGGCTAGGGGGTGTTCAGTGACAGAATCATTAAGGTATAATAGGTCAGGCTGCCTGCCGGCCACTTCTCTGTTAATTAATTCTAATAACTAGCTTTGTTTCAAAAAGCAGCATGTATACTCCTTTAGCTTCCAAGAGGTTAACTATTGCTTCCATCTTTTAAAAGGGCCACTATAACCTCAAATGTGCCTAGTGCAGGTGACGATACTGTCATAGTTTTATAGTATATCTTTGTACAGATTATGAACAAACTTTTGGGGCTGTTCCTGCTGAATTGTGCTTAGTACAGGGGAATACCTATGCTGCCATAGTTTTATGGGATCTCTCTGTACAGACTATGAGCAAACTTAGGGGACTGTTCCTGCTGAATTGTGCTTAGTACAGGGGAATACCTATGCTGCCATAGTTTTATGGGATCTCTCTGTACAGACTATGAGCAAACTTAGGGGCTGTTCCTGCTGAATTGTGCTTAGTACAGGGGAATACCTTAGCTGCCATAGTTTTATGGGATCTCTCTGTACAGACTATGAGCAAACTTAGGGGACTGTTCCTGCTGAATTGTGCTTAGTACAGGGGAATACCTATGCTGCCATAGTTTTATGGGATCTCTCTGTACAGACAATGAGCAAACTTAGGGGACTGTTCCTGCTGAATTGTGCTTAGTACAGGGGAATACCTATGCTGCCATAGTTTTATGGTTTTTGTCTATACACAGTATGGGCAAAACGAGGGGTCTGTATGTGATGAATTGTTTATAGTAGTGAAGAATAACTATGATAGTTATATAGTTATGGATTTATAAGGTGTGGAACATTCATGCCCATACCAATGCACAACAGTTCAGGCGCTGGTTGGAGGTGCTAATATTACAGGGCTTCCCAGCACTCATAATCGACACTGTGCGAAAAGTCAAATTATAAAAAAAACACACACACAAAAAGGCAATTCATATCAGCTTTTGTCTATCCTCAGCTGTGGTGGGAAAATGTTGTGTTCAGAACATGCTGGAAGGCAATTGTCTTGAGACAAAGATAAAATAGAGATAGAGAAGCAGTCAGACACTGCCTTCAGCTACTAAAAATGTTGCATTCCTGCGTAGTGGCATGTACTTGTATCTATCAATCTATATATATATGTATATACAGGTGTGGGACCTGTTATCCAGAATGCTCAGGACCTGGAGTGTTACAGATAACAGATTTTTTCGTAATTTGGATCTCCATACCTTAAGTATACCAGGAAATCATGTAAACATTAAATAAACCCAATAGGCTGGTTTTGCTTCAAATAAGGATTAATTATATCTTAGTTGGGATCAAGTACAAGCGACTGTTTTATTATTACACAGAAAAAGGAAATCATTTTTAAAAAGTGGGATTATTTGGATAAAATGGAGTCTATGGGAGACAGCTTTCTGGATAACGGAACCCATACCGATACAGACACGTAGAGGCGGATTTATCAAGGGTCGAATTGAAAATTCGAAGTATGGGCTCTTACTGACGAGCGGTTGTAGCTGCGCTCCCCTGCGTTCCGTTTTTCTGCGTTCAGCCGCAGGGGAGCGCAGGAATAGACACATTTTTTCCAATGGGGCTGTACTCACACAGGCGCGTGTAGGCGCCGAACGCAGGAAAAATGCAGCATGTTGCGTCTCAACCTGCGTTCGGCGCCTACACGCGTCTGTGTGAGTACAGCCCCATTGGAAAAAATGTAATGCGTCTATCCCTGCGCTCCCCTGCGGCTGAATGCAGAAAAACGGAGCGCAGCTACAACCGCTCGTCAGTAAGAGCCCTTAAAAAAAATCTGAATTTCAAGCTATTTTTGTGTATATTGAGTAGGGTATATAGTCCAAATTCGATTTGAATTTGAAAAAAATTCGAAAATTAGACCTCCTAGAACCAATTTGGAGTCAATTGGTGGACTTTGAAAAATCGAATACAGCCTATTCACTTCGATTTTTTTTAATAGATTTCGGTTGGTCTTTTTTTTATTCGAATTACGGGAGTTCAAAAAAACTCCCATTGCTTTGAAATTTGACCCTTGATAAATCTGCCCCGTAACTCACCTAAATTGTAAACCTGAGTAACTTACTCATCATTGTGTAACATGGTATAACCAAAATCGGTGAAAGGCAAATCCACTACTTGTCTTTCAAAAGGGGAATGGAAGGGGTGATCCCTCCCCAATTCCTTCTCAATAGACTGCCTGCTATTTGTTTTACAATGTAAAAGTTGTTGTACAAGACACATAAATGCCAGAGGCAACGACCAGCCACGTGGGGTCCATCTGGATAACAGCCATTCCTACATATGCCAAAGAGATCTGGTGGCAATGCCAGGCTTTTAACAGCCGAGAGCCTCTACTGATCCCATTAGAGACTGACGGCATCTGATTATGGTAAACGGATTTTTTCCAAAATGCCCATTGTGCTTGTTCTCTGGGTGGCAGCCTCCATGGTGGTTGTAGGGGGCCCATCTTGATAAGGTCACTGACTGATTTTATTATGTTTGCTGAAAAAAAAGGAGTTGTAATTCATCCAAGACGCCGGCTCCCCTGCCTTTGCTGGATTTTGTGTTTGCCATGGGTGGTGGGGGGCTTAGAGTGATTTGAGGTTTACAGTATTGAAGAAAACATATGTTGTCTGACTCCAAACAATATCAGTTGGGCCAGTGCTGGAATTATTTGTGCTCTTGGGTAAAGAACAAACAGTAAAGTATATTATATGTAAGTATATTATTCTAAAGCAAAGGCTACTTGTTTTGGGTTTTGGGCCCCCTAGGATTACAGGGGCCCCTTGGAGGGAGGGGGGTTGTTGCTTAAAGTACAAAGAACATATATTGTGACAATTCTTTTTTTTATATTGGATGTCATGGATGTCCAACCTGAAACTACCAGCTGTTGTTTAAGGCCAATTACTTGCATGATATGATATCAATTATAGAATGCTAATAACTGGTATTTAAATAGATAGAAAATCAGTTATAAAATATTGATTTACCCCAAGCCTTAAGCCAGTTATGCTCTGAGCCCAGTATAACTAATACCTATTAGAACATTCACATGGTTCTTCTGTAGCCAGAGCATTAAGACACTTAGGGTGGTGGCAGACGTGGCTACTCGGGCCCAGCGACAAAACGCCTCTTCGGGCGACTGCTCTCCTCTAAATGCCTTCTTGCCGACTAGAATGTAAATCGCCAGCGGGATTGCACTCGGAACAATACGTTTTCTGAAGTCGCCCGTAGTTTCCTCGTGAGGCAACTTCGTGCAACTTCGGAAAACAAATCGCCCCGGCCATTTACATTCTAGCCGGCCGGGAAGGCATTTAGGGGAGATCAGTCGCCCGAAGAAGAGGTGATTTGTCGATTAATCTCCCCCCAGTAGCCACGTCTGCCACCACCCTTAAGGTGGACTTCTGGAATGAGACGGCAGCTTATTGGCCCGTGTATGGTGACACCAATATCTGCCCAAAAATTGGCAAAGTCTACAAGTTGATAAAGTCCTCAAACCCAACAGCTTGCAGAGTTGCAATTATGATCCAATCATTGCCCTGAAGGCCAAACTATAGGATGAGCCTGATATTGACCACCTCAAGGTAGACATATCAGTGAAAGATCTGCTACTTTGGTGACCTTGCCAAATGACCGGATCTTCACATGTATGGACAACTTTAGAGCTAGTCTTTAGCCATAATATTTACTGATTTACAGGACTAAACCAACTTGTATAGTTACATACATAGTCAAGTCAAAATGAAACTCAGCGCCAACCCCTGTAGCCAATCATAAAATTGAACAATTTACAGAACTAGACCAATCTGGATCTTATCAGATCCTTAGAAGATTCAAAAGCCTAGTCCATCCAGTAACCAATGAGAGCGCTGGAACATAGACAGGACTTCATGGTCAGAACAGTAGAACCTTCTAATGGCTATCAGAGCTGTAGAACATTAGAACATTAGCAGTGCTTTATCAACCTGGAGAAAATAGTAGAGTACTGTATATTTGAAGGTTTTCATGGATATTCCAAGGTTAAAATGTTCACAATGCAAAGTTAACTTTAGCTGAGCCAATTGCAACTAAACCAACCTGAATAGTTACATACATAGTTGAGACCAAATGAAACTCAGAGCCAACCCCTGAAGCCAATCATAAAATTGGACAAATTACAGAACTAGACCAATCTGGATCTTATCAGATTCTTTGACGATTCAAAAGCCTAGTCCATCCAGTAACCAATGAGAGCGCTGGAACATAGACAGGACTTCATGGTCAGAACAGTAGAACCTTCTAATGGCTATCAGAGCTGTAGAACATTAGAACATTAGCAGTGCTTTATCAACCTGGAGAAAATAGTAGAGTACTGTATATTTGAAGGTTTTCATGGATATTCCAAGGTTAAAATGTTCACAATGCAAAGTTAACTTTAGCTGAGCCAATTGCAACTAAACCAACCTGAATAGTTACATACATAGTTGAGACCAAATGAAACTCAGAGCCAACCCCTGAAGCCAATCATAAAATTGGACAAATTACAGAACTAGACCAATCTGGATCTTATCAGATCCTTTGACAATTCAAAAGCCTAGTCCATCCAGTAACCAATGAGAGCGCTGGAACATAGACAGGACTTCATGGTCAGAAACAGTAGAACATTAGCAGTGCTTTATCATCCTGTTGAAAAACAGTATATTTGAAGGTTTCCATGGATATTCCCAGGTTTGGCGGTTAAAACGTTCACAATGCAAAGTTAACTTTCGCTGAGCCAATTGCAACAAGAACGGCAGAAAAATATATAAGAATTTATTTAAAACGTTCACAGATAGACTTTTTTTCCACCCCCAAAAGCCAACAAAATGCAATCCAAATGTTATAAATATAATCCCCCTTTAGCCGCCCGACAGCCAAGTGCCTGACAGCCCCGTATTAGATAACAGCGCAATAAATGTCCCATTGAATATTGTGCCGCGTTGATTGTACAAATAAGCCGCAATGCTCCAAATTGGGGCAAATGCTGAATAAATGACGTCTGACTTTGAAATCAGCTTGTGACACGCACACTTCATGGGTCCTAGAAAGTTACTTAACCTCGCAGTTCCTCCGCCCGGGCCTGCGATATGGGAGGACTGGGAGTAAGGCATACGGAATAAATGAAATTGAAAGAAAAATTCCTTCGCTTCTGCTGTATTTAACCCCTGACCCCCGCCATAATGAAAAACAGGCACGGTGGCTGCAAATCCGATCTAGTGAAACCACCGCTGTGTGTTGCAGCTGAAGTAGACTGAAACATGCGGGATCTGTGCGTATGCCGCATTCCAAGGGGCAGATTTACTGGCTGTTCGCCAGCCTTTCGCCAGCGTTGCCACCCGCAGGGACATCGCCAATTCACTAGCGAACGGGACCGTCGCTAGCGGTCATTTGCACTCTATCGCCAGCTGACTTTTCGCTCTGGCAAATGAATGTTACTCTACAAATTCACTAAAGTGCGGATTTTATTGAATGTTACCTCTTTCGCCAGAGTTGTATTTGCCACATCACTTATATCATATCTTGTGTGCCGAAAATCATCATCATCATCATTTATTTATATAGCGCTGTCAAGATACGCAGTGCTTTAAAATGCATTAAGGTTCGAAAAACGCTGGCAACTTTTCCTTTTTTGAAGCAGAATTGCCTGCAAAAGTCCTGACTTTTTTTGGGTAACCGGTTTTCTCCAGACATTTTATAAAATATGGAACATACATTTTACAGTGGGCTCATGTGTAGGGCATTATATTAACTCTCTTGTCTCTTGGCAGCCATTCAAGCACAGGATACACAGTAGATAACAGATAAGTACTACTATAGTTTATATAAACAAGCTGCTGTGTAGCCATGGGGGCAGCCATTCAAGCACAAGATATACAGTAGATAACAGATAAGTACTACTATAGTTTATATAAAGAAGCTGCAGTGTAGTAATGGAGGCAGCCATTCAAGCACAGGATACATAGTAGATAACAGATAAGTACTTCTATAGTTTATATAAAAAAGCTGCTGTGTAGCCATGGGGGCAGCATTCAAGCACAGGATACACAGTAGATAACAGATAAGTACTACTATAGTTTATATAAACAAGCTGCTGTGTAGCCATGGGGGCAGCCATTCAAGCACAGGATACACAGTAGATAACAGATAAGTACTTCTATAGTTTATATAAACAAGCTGCTGTGTAGCCATGGGGGCAGCCATTCAAGCACAGGATACACAGTAGATAACAGATAAGTACTTCTATAGTTTATATAAACAAGCTGCTGTGTAGCCATGGGGGCAGCCATTCAAGCACAGGATACACAGTAGATAACAGATAATTACTACTATAGTTTATATAAACAAGCTGCTGTGTAGCCATGGGGGCAGCAATTCAAGCACAGGATACACAGTAGATAACAGATAAGTACTACTATAGTTTATAGAAACAAGCTGCTGTGTAGCCATGGGGGCAGCCATTCAAGCACAGGATACACAACAGATAACAGATAAGCTCTGCAGTATACAATTCAGAACTTATCTGATATCTACTGTGTATCCTGTGCTTGAATGGCTGCCCCCATGGCTATACAGCAGCTTGTTTATATAAACTATAGTAGAGTTTCTGAAGCAAACAGAACTTTTACCAGTGGAGGACAACAGTATATATTGTTGTTCCTTTAAGACACTTTCATTTTTTGGGCGTTACTGTTCCTTTAAAAGTATATCTTGGGTAAGCCCCACTGCTCTTTTAGCGATATGATTCAGGACTAGGGAAATCCCATCACTATTCAGTAGGTTTTCTGCTATGATTTCCCTTTTGAGAGACCAACAATTACTTTTCAATAGTTGTAAATGATTTTATTTTTATTTTTATTTTTATTCTGGGCACTCGTTTTGTTTATTTTTTTATTTTTTTACTTTTACTTCCAATGCTCAAAATATAAGTTTATTTCACATCACCTACCGAATAATAACATTAACATTTTATCCACCCCTTTTCAGTCGCTTGCACTTCATTAAAGATATACTATTTTTGATTTTGTTGGATAATTGGCCTTTTTCCCCCCAAAAACTTTTCATCCAACCTCTCAGATGTTTGGTGTAAAGGCTGCGAGAGAATCCGTCAATAGTAAAACACAAGAAGTCAGGGCTAAATAAAGGGTTATAATATTAGTTTATAGTACAAAGGGAAATTTCTAAAATCTTTTTTAGAATCTTTTTTTTTTTTTTTTCCGCAAAAAATACACAGAACAACCAGGGGGGGAAGACAAGTTTGCTCCATAAAACCAAACTCTCCATAAAATAAGACTTTTTTTTTTTCTTTTAAAGTTTTTTTTCCCCCCTCACTCCAGATGGTTTTGATTAACTTTAGTCTAAGATTATGGCGGCAGAGCTGATTTTTAGCCCTCCAGAAAGTCCACGGGGAATTGAAAGGCCTCATTTGTTAGGGGTCAGATCACAAGTTTTACAGTACAATTAATGTTTCACAAATAATGCTTTTTTTTTTTCTTCAAAAGTGCTTGTTGACATGAACTATCCAGTGATTTCTACAAACAGAATATGGGCTTTAATTTTGATAATCTCTCCATTTAATTTTACTTTATGTTTTCTTTGTCCTAAAACCACCCCCGGACGTGATATATTATTACATTGTCTGCACTGATGTTATATAGTTTATTCTCTACTGCCAGTAAAAATATATAAAAATATATATAAAAATAACAATAATAATTTCATTGCGAAGAGCCAAAAAATGAATTTAAAATACCCATCAGGTAACTGTGCTGATAATATTAGCATTTGAAAAACAAAAACCTTATTATAAGCCTCTTTGCATTTATTGTTTAGCTTGCAGTTCAATTTAAAAAAGTAAAAAAAAGTAAATTTAAAAAGAGACTACATTAGCTTTGTTGTAACTACCCTACATTTTCTAAATAAATACATTTATCTTGTTATATATATTATATATAATTTTACTTGCAATTTATATATAAAGGTATGGGGCCTGTTATGTTATCCAGAATTCTCAGGACCTGGGGTTTTCCGGATAACGGATCTTTCCGTAATTTGGATCTTCATGCCTTAAGTCTACTAGAAAATCAAGTAAACATTAAATAAACCCAATAGGCTGGTTTTGCCTCCAATAAGGATTAATTATATCTTAGTTGGGATCAAGTACAAGCGACTGTTTTATTATTACACAGAAAAAGTCAATATTTTTGAAAAAAATTGGATTATAATTTGATTATAATGGAGTCTATGGGAGGCAGCCTTTCCATAATTTCGGAGCTTTCTGGTTAACAGGTTTCCAGATAACGGTTTTCATACCTGTGTGTATATATATATATATATATATATATATATATAGATAGATAGATAGATAGATAGATAGATAGATAGATAGATAGATAGATATAATAGAGATATATATTTATATATTTACACATATTTTTGATTTTACTTGCATTACTTATATAAATATTTTTGTTTTGTTTTTTTTATAAAAAGTTTTTTTTTTTACCTGCATTACAAAAAATAAACACAAATGAAATCCAAACCATTTTCTCATATCATGGTCAACTATAGCATTCTGTTTAAATGGCAGAGCAAATCGAAGCATAAGAGGAATGCTATTTATCCACCCTAAAAAAAGCATTTTGAAGCATTTCTGAGCTGAACCAATGCTAACGGATTGTAAATAAATAGCAGTGCTTTCATATCTAGCAATTTCTTTTCACTCCAGTGCAGATAAAGATATGTCCAAATTTTTTAATCGGCATTTGCAATTAGCATCAGGGAGTAGCGATTCAGATGGGTGATAGAGCTCAGCTTGGCTGCTTAATTCTAAGGGCAGAGACACAAGTGGAGATTCGGGGAGATTAGTCGCCCGGCGACAAATCGGCTCTTCTTCGGGGCGACTAATCTCCCCGGAATGATTTCTCGCCGGCTAGAATCTAAATCGCTGGTGGGATGGCACTCGGAGTGCTTTGTTATCCGAAATCGCCCAGAGTTTCCTTGTCAGACAACTTCGGATGACTTCGGAAAACGTAGCACTCCGAGTGTCATCCCACCAGTGATTTTGATTCTAGCCAGCGAGATGGCAGTTCAGGGAGATTAGTCGCCCGAAGAAGAAGTGATTTGGGCGACTAAATCTCCCTGAGTCTCCACGTGTGTCTCTGTCCTAAAGCCCCACAGCTTAAGGAAACGATATCTGAAATATCTGGGAATCCCTCTGCATCCCCCAGTTTGCTATTTTATAACCCTATTTTTTTTTCTGCCTTTATGCAATAAATGTAGATTTTGTACATTTTCCCAGACCTTTTGTCATGGAAACATGAGGTCACTAAACATTTGTCCCAGTAACAAAGCATATACTACATGGCAATTATACGGACTCAGAATTCAATTTGTGAAATGATTTTTGTATTATAAACACTTTTCATTCCTGCTTTAACCCCTCAAAATCTGCTGAAGAAATATACATATATATATATAGAGAGAGAGAGAGAGAAAGAGCGAGGTTAATTTTTAATTCACTGGAGCAAAACCCCCTCTAATGAAGTGATTCTTGTTAGGACAATGAAATCCAAAATGCTGAGCGTAGAGAGAGAAAGGCTTTGAGAGGGAAACAGATTGCTCCTATCTTTCATTAAGGTCACCATCAGTGAGGAATGAAGAGCTTTGCCAAAACTGCAAGGCATTCTGACACAGTGTTCTCCAAGACTTTAGCATTTGTCTCACTCGGGTCTGCAGGGACCAATTTATATACGTCTAACAAAAAAGAAATTAGTCATTCTTGTGCACATGTATTTATTTTCGGAATGAACCCAGGGCCTCTGTTTTTCTATGAGATATGCTCTAATTAGCCAATTAAAGCAGTTTTTTTCCCATTAGGGTTGCTGCAGTCTGTAAAATACTCGCATACAATAGTCATAATAAAGTACTAATTTATTGCCTTATACATTAGGGCAGTATTTACACAAATGCATAATATAGAACATATCTTTTTCTATCATGAACATATAATGGAAATGTTATTGGTAGGTGGCGTAAGTAGATGCTACGGGGCCCCACAACAAATTCAATGCAGGGCCCAAAAATATTGATAAGTTGGCCTAGCCTACCAATCTAAATTAAAATGTCTCATTAATTAGGGCCTCACCGGGGCCGCTACACTCCTGGGCCCCCCTGCAACTGCAGGGTCTGCTTCCTCTGTAGTTACAGCCCCTGGCTGAAATATATTTCTAGGCTTCTTTATTAGGGTTGCCACCTTTCCCCCGACAAACTCCAGGGGGAGGCGGGACCATGACATAGGGGGGCAGGGCCATGACATGATAGGGCGGGACTACAACAATATGGTAGAGTGCTTCCACCCCTAATCATGTACCCTTTGCGGTACCAGGTGCTATACCAGAAGACCCACTCCTGCCTTGTGGGTCATGTAGATACATAGAAGAAATTCCAGTAGCACACTGAATGCTGAAAAATGTGTTACATTTATTCACCCAAATACATACAGACAAGGGCAACGTTTCGGACCACTCGGGCCCTTTGATAGGGCGGGACTGTGACATGGCGGGGACGGGACTGAGACATCAGGGGTAGAGCTATGACATGGTGATCAGCAATTGGCCGTTCACCCCATCAATCTCAGGAAATTCTGCCCGGTTTTCCTGATTTGGAAAATCGGGTAGCCAGGCTGTCCATGTCAAAAACGAACAGGTGGCAACCCTATTCTTCATTGATATATGAAATCTTGGCTTGAGGTGTAAAGGTAGAGGTGCAAATGCATTTAATGAATGTCAAATTGTCAAATATCACTACTATATTTCAATTTAGGGGGTCATTTACTAACAGTCGAATTTTGATTTTGACTGTTCAACTGGTTTTGACAGTTTTGACTGATTTTGAGTTCGATTTTTTTCCACGAATCTCTTAAAATTCGTTGCTTTTTCTTTTTTTAAAAAAAAAAAAAGCTCTAAAAATTTGAAATTTAATGTCACGACAAATGTCACAACTTTTTTTATCCAGATTTTTTAATAAATGTCACGACATTCGTAGTTTTAGGGGGTTATTTTTTTGCCTTTACAATGTTTTGGGTGGTGGGGCAGTTTTGCACTTCGCTCTTATTGATTGGGCAGTTGAATCACTAGAGGGATGTGCCTCATCTTAGTTTCGGTTGGCTAATGCAAATGCCGTGAGTTTTAGCCTTAAGGGCAGAGACACTCGAGGAGATTTGGGGAGATTAGTCGCCTCTTCTTTGGGCGACTAATCTTCGCGAACTCTCTCTAGAATCTAAATCACCAGCGCAATGGCACTCGGATCGCTTCATTTTCCGAAGTCGCCCAAAGTTGCCTCACTAGGAAACTTCAGACGACTTTCGGAAAACGAAGCACTCCGAGTGCCATCTCGCTGGTGGGATGGCACTCGGAGAGCTTCATTTTCCGAAGTTGCCCGAAGTTGCCTCACCAGGAAACTTCAGGCGACTTTTGGGAAAACTAAGCACTCTGAGTGCCACCCTACCAGCGATTTATATTCTAGCTGGTGGGAAGGCAGTTCGGGAAGATTAGTCGCCTGAAGAAGAGGCGATTTGTCGCCGGGCGACTCAATCTTTCTGAATCTCCACGTGTGTCTCTGCCCTAACCTATGGGTCAGGATCCAAAATTGGGTACCATGAAGTTGAGGATGTGTCTCCATGACCTCCATTATTATGTGAAAGGTCTTGCTACAATAGTAGCCGATTCTAAAACCAATTCTTGGGTTGACCCAAACTTTATTGGGACCACTGATAAAAGGACAAAGAACCCCTGGAGTAATGATTATCCTCAAATAAGATTTATGTCAACTGCTGCAGCTGCGGGATACATTTTCGGAAGTCCTTACTTAATTTATTGATATTGGTATCCTCCAAAGCACATCATGTTCTGGAATATGAAACAACATCATTCTTCTTAAACAAACTTGTGTTTTTTTTATATCCCCAAGTATGTGGTCCTGATTTGGTAAATGAAAGAAATTGAATTTTATGAAAGCCAAAAAAAATTCACAATTGACGGCCAAGAGATGCATTGTGGGACATCCTAGTCGTGTCTACCGGGAAAACTTGCCAACATTTTCTATGACCCATGGTAGCAAACATCTCAAACATCAGAAAAGATGTTTAGCCATTTAGAAACAAATTATCACCCAGTGGGAGACAATAGATTATTCAAGTCCATTGTCCTGGGTGATGTGCTGCAGATATTCCCATAAACAAAGAGTCACTTTAACATTTCAAATACTTAATTTTTTACGCCCGGAGGCTGCATGTGGTAGCAAATTGCTCCTAGAACCATATCCCCATCTAACTCCTTCCTGGCAAAAATCTTCTTTCTCACTGTTCCTTTGTGATGGCCCCTGGCGTGCAGTAGTTTATTCAGCTGTTCATTCCCTAGTTAATCCAGAATCTTAAAATAAAAACAAGCAGGGTCTTTAGGGAGAGGACGTAGGAAGACCATATACTGAGGTCCTGTCCATACCTGAAATAGAGGGATAAATGCTAAAGTGATTCTAGTCTGTGGTCCATAATCTCCTTCAATTGGTGATTGGAATTGTTGACCCAAATCTGCTGAGAAAATATAACTGAAGCCTCAACATCTTCAACCAGCCAAGAGCCAGACATCTAGGTTTAAACTATTATAAAAATCTGCTTTTTTATGTTCAGGGAAAAGGAGTGGGTTTAAAAACAGCCTAGTGTCCCTTTAATCTTTGAAACCAAACTTAAATCTTTGCCAAAATCTTTGCCAAAAGTAAATGTTTTGTAATTAAGTGTATTGACTTTTTGTTTAGGTCCATCGGGTATTTATCAAGGAACCAATGGCCTGACCAACGCAGGAGCCTTTGGAAGTGTGCATCAGGTAAGATTTGGATGGGGAACCAAGTCTTCTTTATAATGTTTTATTGATGCGCAGGAGTAAATATCTGTACTGGAAAGATTAGACTATTCTGAGAGATCCGGTTGGTACTTGGGAGAAGTCTCTCTCTCTTATGAAAAACAGGTAGATATTCAGAGCTTATTTTAGGTCTGGATCTTTCATTGTGGCAGGGATAGGATAATTGCTGTTATGGGTACCCATTATTTCTCTAAGGTAAAACAGTCCTTTCCACTGCCCTTTGGATCTTTTGACAAGTACTGGGGGTTGTATTTCTATAAAACCTTGCCCTACTGTCTCCATCTTGCTCTATAATGCATTTGCATATTGTTCTTCTGTTTCCATACTGTACCATTGCCTATGCTTTTGTCCTACACTTGCCATCTAATACTACTATTACCCTACTATCACTAATTTTGGCCCTACTCTTGTCACCTTATGCTATTGTCACTATCTTTCCCTACTGTTTATCATCTTGTTCTTCTGTCTCCATACTGTCCTATTGCCAATGCTTTGGTCCTATTCTTGACATATAATACTATTGCCCTACTATCGCTAATACTGGCCCTACTCTTGCCGTCTTATACAGTTGTTACTATCTTGATCTACTGTTGCCATCTTGCCCTACTGTATGTGCTTCACCTTCCCACTTTCTACCCACAACTGGTGCTTTGCTGAACCCACTATGAGTAGGACCAAGGGCGTTTGCTACTAACTTGACTAAAGGTGGCCATAGACACACAGATAATATCATACAAAAAGAATTTTCGTCCGACATTCATTGCGTTTATGGTGGAAAAAGAGCCGACCGATATCGGCAGAAGACTTGGATATCAGTCGGCTCGTCGATCGGGCTGGAAGGAAAATTTTGATTGGGTGCCTTTGAAGGGACCCAAACATCGGCCATTGTTAGTGCTGAATCGTCAGATACAGGTAGAATTCTATTGTTTCTTCCCGTATATCTACCTGTATATCTGACGATTCAGCTCTACACGTGTGTGTATTGAAACGAACGATCTTTCTTGGAAAGATCTTTTCCAAGAAAGATCATAATTGTTACGTCTATGGCCACCTTAATTCTGAGCTTTATCCATGACCCATTGTTTAAGGTTTATAATGTATATTATACTAAGGTCCATTTTTATTCTTTAAAGGAATATTCATCATACCCAGGCTTCAGTCAAGGCCAGTACCCACAGTATTACAGCTCCTCATACAACTCCCCGTATGTACCCACAAACAGCATCAGCCCCACAGCCCTGTCTACAGCCGCGTACTCAATCCACGAATCATCTCAGCACATCTCCAACCAGACCACAGAACCACTATCAGGTAGGTCTTGCCCGTATTCACTTGTTGACCATGTCCTTTAGAAGGTTTGGTCATATTGGCTACAGGTCAAAAGGTTTGCTCATTGGGTCAAATTTCCAGTACTGCCTATGAAAGAAGAGTCACTGTATTAAACATCTCTGAACCTCAGTATTTTTTGTGTCTGAATAAATATGCCCTGCCCATTATGTTTCAGGGGAATACAATGCTCACAATGGTCCCTCCACTCCAATTAAAGACTCAGAAAATGATCAGCAACACCGAGGATCTGACGCCAAATTACGCGGAAGATCTAAAAGAAATAATGACCCATCTCCTGCGGTGGATAATGAAATAGAGGTATTTTATTAACTCATAACACATACAGTTTATGGGGAGATAGATGCTTGGTGTATCTATAAATAAAAATACACCCAACAGCTCCTATAGCTACAAGGGTGTTCTTTGAAGTAGTGTGACTTATTTGTGTATATGGATATTTTGCAATCCACGCCACCAAACATAACTTTCGGACATGAAAAAAATGAAATTATCTTTTTTCTTTGTCTCTTTAACGGAACATTGCTAAAATCTTCTCGAGAGGGCAACGTTGCCAGTCATAATAAATGCAGAGACTGGTAATGGTCCATTGTGCCAAACTTTCCCAGATGTTGCGGATTAGAGCGTGAACTCTGCTCTTGCTAAAAAAAAAAAAAAAAAGTACCAAACAATTAATGAGCTGTGATTTACTGACTTTGGAATTAAATGATTTGGAACGAGATTGTGTCGGGTCAGGGTGAACAGGCAGAAACACATGTTACTCTATATCAATGGGACAGCTCTAGGAATATTGTGTTAAAAAGGGTAGTCATCACTAACAATGACATGGGGCTGGGGTCCAAGAATATCACAATGTTGTAAATAAACTTCTTATATTGCTGTTATTGTTGCTTTTTTTCTGTTTGCACATTTTCCTGGTGATGGTTTGAGTTGAGTCAGCTTCCTTCCTGCCAAGAACCAGCATAATGTTTGTGAGAGGCTGTCCAGAAACAGGTTCTTTCAAGGAGCAAAGTTAAATTGCTGATAGGCTCACTTTTGTGTGGTCTTGGTACTCAAAGAGCAGCACTGGTAGCGCCAACACATGTACCACAGTGCTATGAATCTGCCACGCTGATGCCTGCAACTCAACATCCAACTGAAAATAATAATAAATAATAAAAGTAACAAACCCATCACACCCACAGAGTCTCACCTTCCTGATGCTGGGCTACCTTCAGCAAATGCCATCCAAGAAAGGAGAGAGTAGATCTGTCCACTGCGGTCCCTACTCTGAGCAAGTACTGCTTCTGAATTTATCTCATAATTCAAATTTAAAAAGCTCCACCTAACTCCCTTCCCTGATTTTACCTTTTTTTTAATAATAAAATGACATAAATAAATCAGATTTGGAAAAAACCTGATACAATCGAGTGGAACACCGAATCATGACTTTTTGCCAGAAAACCCTGAAAATATCGGATTATCAGGCTAAACACAGCACAAACTACGATAACTTCCAATTGGGACAGGGCATCTCCCATTGACTAATACTGTGCATGACACCAACAGGTCTGGGATGGCTTTCGGCTGTGCTTTGTGCAGCATTGAAACATTTGAGGGTTTGTTCCTGTGAAAAATTTGAGTTTTGCCCCAAAAAGCCAGACTAGATACATTTGTGGTTTAGTTAATAGCCGCCCTTAATGTCAGGCTTCCTTTGGTCGCATGAAACTCCAATCTGCTACTCAGGGGGAGAGCCCTAAAAGCCAACCATAGAGTCTCACCTTCAGGTTGAACCCTTCCTGATGCTGGGCTACTTTCAGCAAATGCCATCCAAGAAAAAAGAGAGTAGATCTGTCCACTGTGGTCCCTACACTGAGCAAGTACTGCATTGGGATTACAACCGCCACTAATTTTCCAAATTGGGTTTCACAACTGGTCCTAGTCCCAACATTTAGGGGATTATTTACTAAAATCTAAATTTATCTCATGATTTAAAATAAAAAAGCTTCACCAAGCTCCCATCCCCAATTTTGCCTTTTTTAGTAATAAAATAACACGAATAAATCAGATCTAGAAAAAACCTGATAAAATCAAGTGAAACCCAGAATCGTATGATTTTTTATGACTTTTTTCCTGAATTTTTGCCAGTAAAAAAATCCTGAATTTTTAGGCTAAACCCAGTGCAAACCATGCTAACTTCCAATTGATATAGGGGCATCTCCCATTGACTTATACATGACTACCACAGGTCTGGGATGGCGGATTTTCGGCTTGGGCTTATTGCAGCGTTGAAAATTTTGAGGGTTTTTTTTTCTGTGAAAATTTTGAGTTTTCCCTCATAAAGCCAGACCAGATAAATTTGTGGTTTAGTAAATAGCCTCCTTAATTTAGCAGTCAGGCTTGGGCACAGGAAACTCCAATCTGCTACTCAGAAGGAGAGCCCTAGGAGCCAACATTAGAGTCTTACCTTCAGGTTGAACCATTCCTGATGCTGGGCTACCTTCAGAGACCTGTCCACCCTGGTCCCTAAACAGAGCCCAAAAAATTTCCAAAACGAATGGGGGGTTATTTACTAAATCTCAAGTTTATCAAACTCCCATCCACTCATTTATCAATCAATGTTCTCGAAAAATTCGGAGCAAAAAAAAAGCTTGTGATAAACTTATGCTTCGATTCAAGTCGTACGACTGACTCTCTGAAAAATTTACTTTATCGGATTTTCAGGCGAAAACCTGCGCGGCTCACAATGTCAAGAAACATCAACTTCTACATGACCTCGACAGGTTTGAGATGGAGTATTTTTGGATTCTGGTTTTTAGCAGCCTTGGAGTATGATAAATCTCTAAATTTTCTCGGTTGTTTCCCCCCCCTCTAAAAAAATTTTTCTTTAAAAACTCGACCAGAAAAATTCAAGGTTTAATAATCATTCAGGCATTTAGAGGCTCCCCATTCATTTGAAGAAGACCTGTAGCACATCATTGCTACTTAATGGCTGGCAGATCTGTTGCAAATTTGCAAAGACTAAAAAATAGTCAATAGCATTAGACTTTGCTAGAGGTAGAACAATATGGCAGCTCCAAATACAGAAAATGACAGTTCTAGGCAGAATCATAACTACCATTATTTCTGCAACATTTTTATGATGGTTCCATAGGTGAAACCTAACCCCCCGTGCTTGTTTTTTTTTATGTTTCAGCGTGTGTTCGTATGGGATTTGGATGAAACAATCATTATTTTTCACTCGTTACTCACGGGAACCTTTGCAACAAGATACGGGAAGGTAAATCTGAATATCATTTATTTTCCTATATATTATATCGATTTTCCTAAAGACGAGCTGGCCCCACACAAAAGATTTGGTCAGACTTGAATCGGCTCGTGATTAATCAGTTTGGCAAACCCTCATGCGTGGTTGGAAATGGAAAACCGCATCGTCACACAGGACGGTCGTATTCGTTTGTGTGGTCAAAGGGTTTACGTATTTACGAAATGTTGGGAAATTGGAAAGTGTTGAATTTCCTAAACTGCACAAAGGGATGGTTTTGCACTAAGATTTGTTGTGGCCTTCGGGCATCAGAGGGGGTTTCTGTCTTCTGTTATGGGGTTATTTACTCAAATCCCAATTTATCTCATTATTTAAATTAAAAAAAAACAACCATGCCTGATTTTACCTTATTTATTACATAAAAAAAGCCTGCTTTAATTGGTTTGGGTAAAAACCTGATCAAATTGATTAAAAAGCCAAATCGTACGATTTTTTCAGAGGTTCTTCCCAAATCACTGAATTTTTTTTGGCTTTTTCCTGAAAAGCCTAAGGGGCCAATTCACCAAGCTCAAGTGAAGGATTCGAATTAAAAAAACTTCGAATTTCGAAGTGTTTTTTGGGCTACTTCGACCATCGAATGGGCTACTTCGACCTTCGACTACGACTTCGAAACGAAGGATTCGAACTAAAAATCGTTCGACTATTCGACCATAGCGAAGTACTGTCTCTTTAAGAAAAAACCTTGACCCCCTAGTTCGCCACCTAAAAGCTACCGAACCCAATGTTAGCCTATGGGGAAGGCTTGGCTTGGCTTTTTGGTCGAAGGATAATCCTTCGATCGTTGGATTAAAATCCTTCGAAACGTTCAATTCGAAGGATTTAATCGTTCGATCGATGGATTATTCCTTCGATCGTTCAATTGAACTTTTTGCGCAAAATCCTTCGACTTCGATATTCGAAGTCGAAGGATTTTCTTTCCCCACTCGAATATCGAGGGTTAATTAACCCTCGATATTCGACCCTTGATGCATCGGCCCCTAAATGTTTTCGCCCGAAATGGTCAGATTTTCGGGCTGATTCCAGCACAGACCATAAAAACTTCCAAATAAGATAGGGACCTCTGCCATTGACTTATACACAACCTCGCCAGGTCTGAGATGGCGGCTTTTTGCAGGATTGGGCTTTAATAAATCTCGAAAAATTTGAGTTAAAAAAAATAAATAAATTGAGTTTTGCCCCAAAAAGCTGACCAGATTCATTCGGAGTTTAGTAAATAACCCCCTTAGTGTCTGGTAAGCCTTTTAACCCTTCCTGGTGGTGGTACGGTTTTATAATAGCTGCACTCTTGTTCGCAGCAGTGTCTTCATGCTTTATGGCTGGAATTGTATCTATAACAGAGATGAGTTCTCTTCTTTCTGAATGACTCTGGGTTACTTTTAGGAATGTACCGGATCCCAGATTTGGTTTGGGATTTGGACAAATCCAAGTTGTTTTTATCAGGATTCGGATTTGCCAAATCTACAAGCCTGGCTGAACCAAAGCTGATCCCTTTCTGTTCACATAGGGTATTTCTGACTGTGCGCTATCTCTTTCGATGTAGAAGAAGTGTTTCGGATTTGGTTTGCCCAAATCCATACCCCTTGATTCAGGGATTTGGCTAAATCTGAAAATCAGGTTGGCACTTGTATATTGGCACTAGTTGCATGTATCGTATGCATGTACCACTGGAATAGCACTTAAATTTGCGTCCTTTTTGCTTTTGTAATTTTCGTTCAGATCACCAATGGCTGCCATAGTTTCCTCATTTTTATCCTATAAGAAGCAGTGCCATAGCAGTAAGAGTCAACGTCTTCCCAAGAAACAACATGGCGGACGTTTAGGACGCAATCCCACTCCCCACCCTGCATAAAGGCCTGTAAAGCATCATGCCTTGCCGGCATTCATACGCCCGAAAGCTAAAACAAATTAAGTTTTACAACGCACATTGGAGACAGTAAATCGACGTGTCGTGCAAATATTTTTTTAACATTAGAAAATCAGCCGCATTCATTAACGGTTTTTTTTTTCTTTTTTTGCCACATTGAATGAATTGAACGTTTTTTTCCTATTTTTTTTTTTTTTTTTTTTTTTTTTAAACTCTGAGCTCATTTTGTAAGCGTTGTGTTTATGTAAAGTGCATAAAACCTGATGACTTATTTCCTATTTAAACAGCTTCGAATTAATGCGCTTAGCAGCTTTTAAAAAAGGGGGACATGTCTGCTCTTATCATTGTAAGCCATCAATTAAAAAGCTAATATGGCAATTTTCACTGCTCATAACCCAACAGGGTACACACATCTATTTATAGAGTCCAAGAGGCAAAGTACTCCTAATGAGTCACAGTGTCCTAACACTTCATTAAAATGAGTGTGTGCGCTAAAAGGTGCCAGGGGTGAATGGTACGACCCTGTGTTTAACTGCTCTAGGAGACATTGGTTTCACATTCAGCCATCTGTGCAGATGCAAAACTATACCAGCCTAGGTATTCCCCTGTACTAAGCACAATTCAGCAGGAACAGTCCCCTAAGTTTGCTCATAGTCTGTACAGAGAAATATCATAAAACTATGGCAGTATAGGTATTCCCCTGTACTAAGCACAATTCAGCAGGAACAGTCCCCTAAGTTTGCTCATAGTCTGTACAGAGAGATCCCATAAAACTATGGCAGCATAGGTATTCCCTGTACTAAGCACAATTCAGCAGGAACAGACCCCTAAGTTTGCTCATAGTCTGTACAGAGAGATCCCATAAAACTATACCAGTATAAGTATTCCCCTATACTAAGCACAATTCAGCAGGAACAGCCCCCTAAGTTTGTTCATAGTCTGTACAGAGACATCCCATAAAACGATGGCAGCATAGGTATTCCCCTGTACTAAGCACAATTCAGCAGGAACAGCCCCCTAAGTGTGTTCATAGTCTGTACAGAGAGATCCCATAAAACTATGGCAGCATAGGTATCCCCCTGTATTAAGCATAATTCAGCAGGAACAGCCCCCTAAGTGTGTTCATAGTCTGTACAGAGAGATCTCATAAAACTATGGCAGCATAGGTATTCCCCTGTACTAAGCACAATTCAGCAGGAACAGTCCCTAAGTTTGCTCATAGTCTTTACAGAGATATATCATAAAAATATGGCAGCATAAGTATTCCCCTGTACTAAGCCCAATTGAGCAGGAACAACCCCGTAAGTTTGCTCATAGTCTGTACAGAGAGATCCCATAAAACTATGGCAGCATAGGTATTCCATTGTACTAAGCACAATTCAGCAGGAACAGTTCCCTAAGTTTGCTCATAGTCTGTACAGAGAGATCCCATAAAACTATGGCAGCATAGGTATTCCCCTGTACTAAGCACAATTCAGCAGGAACAGTCCCTAAGTTTGCTCATAGTCTTTACAGAGAGATATAAAACTATGGCAGCATAGGTATTACCTGTACTAAGCCCAATTAAGCAGGAACAACCCCGTAAGTTTGCTCATAGTCTGTACAGAGAGATCCCATAAAACTATGACAGCATAGGTATTCCCCTGTACTAAGCACAATTCAGCAGGAACAGCCCCCTAAGTTTGCTCATAGTCTGTACAGAGAGATCCCATAAAACTATGGCAGCACATTTCTGCAGCAAAATAATTTTGGTCGTCCCCTTTAAGTCACTTATTGTTATTCACCTGACCTATAGAAATACTTGAGGCAGGAAGAGATTTCATTATCCTCTGTTTTGGGTAATTACATTCCACCCCTCAAGGCAATGCTAGGGAGGATAATAAATAAGATTTTAGGACTGATCTAGTAACACTGGCGCTAAATTCCACAGTTACCAATCAGATCTTTGTTGTTATTTTCTAGGTAGTAGCAGACTGATCAAAACACATTCCTGATCATTACTGGCAACTGCACTTGTAAAATTCAGCAGCTATGTTAGCTGAGCCCTATTTCTGCTTCTATTGAGAAACTTCTCTCCCTGTTAGCGATTTCCCCGTTTCACCTCCTTAACTCCAAGTATAGGATGTGATACAGAATACTTGGGACCTGAGGTTTTCCCGATAATTGGGTGTTTCTGTAATTTGGTGCACCGTGTATTAAAAAAAACATGTAAACATTAATAACCCAATAGCTTTGTTTTGCCACCATTATGAATTCATGCAGTTTCGTTACCATCAAGGACAAGGTCATGTTTTTTTATTACAGAGAATCAGCCAATAAATTAGAATCGTTTGATAAATATGACAGAGGGGGTTCTTGATAATAAATCAGAAACCCTTTCATTCACATGGGCAGCTGAACATGACAATTATTTGGTGGAGGATTCGGTATTATGGATTTGTACACCTGCTTTTTTCCATTCTCTTCTCGTCATTTCAATGCCTGGTTTATACAATATACCATACTCTAGAAAACAGTGCACTTTTCATACATCACAGAACTTATAGCAGTATTAATACAGCAACAGTTCCATACCATATACAGTATGATGACCCAGAACACAGGGCAGGATAAATACAGTGACAGTTCCATGTATAATACCCAGAATACATGGCAGGATAAATACAATCCTAATTCCATGTCTAATTCTCAGAATACAAGGCGGGATAAATACAGTGCCAATTCCATGTATAACACCTTGAACACAGGGCAGAATAAATACAGTGTCAATTCCATGTATAATACCCCAGAAAACACAGATGAATAAATACAATGCCAATTCTATGTATAATACCCCAGAACACACAGAAGTATAAATACGGTGCAAATACCATGTATAGTATCCCAGAACACACAGCAGTTTAAATACAGTGCCAATTCAATTTATAATACCCCAGGACACTCAGCAGGATAAATACAGTGGTAAGTCCATATATAATACCCCAGAACACACAGAGTATAGATACAGTGCCAATTCCATGTATAATACCCCAGAACACACGTCAGTATAAATACAGTGCCAATTCAATGTATAATACCCCAGGATACCCTGCAGGATAAATACAGTGGCAAGGACAGATATAATACCCCAGAACACACAGCAGTATAAATACAGTGGCAATTCCATGTATAATACCCCAGAAAACACAGAGGAATAAATACAATGCCAATTCTATGTATAATACCCCAGAACACACAGAGTATAGATACAGTGCCAATTCCATGTATAATATCCCAGAACACACGTCAGTATAAATACAGTGCCAATTCCATGTATAATACCCCAGAACACACGTCAGTATAAATACAGTGCCAATTCAATGTATAATACCCCAGGATACCCTGCAGGATAAATACAGTGGCAAGGAGATATATAATACCCCAGAACACACAGCAGTATAAATACAGTGGCAATTCCATGTATAATACCCAGAACACACAGCAATATAAATACATTGCCAATTCCATGTATAATACCCCAGAACACATGGCAGGATAAATACAGTGCCAACTTCATGTATAATATCTCTTTGGTATCTATTGTCGTTAACGTCCCTTTATCTCCAGTAACATTTCCCTATGTGTTCAGCAACTGCAAACCACTCAACTCAATCCGTCAAAATGTTTGGATTAGGAGTCTGCACTCCATTTACCCAGTAACGGGCAATAATAATAATAATAATAATAGTCCAAGTATGGGGTTGAGTACTCTCTACCACTTAGCCGAACAGACAGCCACTTGAGAGTGATAACTCCCGTGCTCCCGTCTGTGTCGGAGATGAATAGACATCTCCCGCTGGGTCATTAGTCAACTAGAAGTGCCACAAATTTCTGCTCTGCCTTTCCATCCCCAGGAACCTTTAGATCTAGTCCTATATCACCTCTGTTGTTGAAAAATGTAAGCATTTCCAATTCCTTTAGAAAAACACAGGCCAAAGTGCTTAAGGACATCTGTTTATTTTATTTCTTTAATGAGAAAACCTTCCAATTTCTGCCTGGCTCAGCTGTGTTTGTTTACATTCCCTTAGTCATGCATGCTGTGCTCCTAGGGACTGCCAGTAGACCCTCTTAGGCCCCTTTCTGGGCCATTCCCTGCCCCCTCTGAATTAAATTAGTCTTTCCTTAGAAAAACAGAGACCCCTGGAACCCAGCAAAATTAGCCTTCGAAAAAACAAATAGGGCTTAATTCACTCAGTCGATGGCGGATTAGCTCGGGATGAATACAATTTGGGAAGGATTTTCCAAGGAAGTTTAAGATTGGTTTACACACACTGGAGGTATTTGTGGTATGCAGTCGCACACAGGTAATTAGAAAAGACAGCAATCACTAGATATTATTATTATAATGCAATTTAATAATGCAATATTAGGAACTAAGGGACTTCTGCTATAATGGCACTACACAGGCACTTTCCTATTTTTTTTAGACCAGTTGTTTTTTGTATTTGCCTTGTTGTGCCCACTCATAATCCTACCTGGGTCACAGCTAGGGTTGCCAACTTTTCTGGAAAAAAAAATACCGGCCTTCCTATATATTTAACTTTTTCCCTAGAAATAACATTGGGATTAGCCATAATTTTTAAATTCCGGCCATGTGGCAACCCTAGTCATAACACGTACATATACAGCTCATGAGATGAATGGTCGCAAATGGCAGGGCAGTGAACCCCAGCTTGGCACACTAAGCTCCAAGCCACAGGAGGTAGAAGGCTACACTGGAGAAACCAGACAAGAGTAAATTAGACAAGCAAGAGAGGTGCTAATTGAACAAATCAAATGGTGGCCAGCTGTGGGGCGTAACATAGCATTCCTAGGGTATAAAGTCATTAAAATATCTATATAGATATTTATAGCCCTTAAAAAAATCCTGTGCTGTGTTGACTCCTTCGGTTCTTGATGGTGCCAAGATAGTGTCTGACAGCAGGGTCTATTAAGGTAGGAAAACACTGGCTGATGGCCATGCACTGTGGATCTGTCCCCTAGGTCAACGATCATACAGAGGGGTCTACAGGCCCGTTGGATGAGGATCACATCAACACGCCTTGTTAGAAACAAAGACCAAACATGTCCAATTAGTATAGGTCAGATATTGGTCATGAAGGGCTGTCAGTGGCCCCCATATGTGGGTCAACAAGCTGCTGACTTGGTCTGGTATAGCCAAGTATGGACACCCTTATAAATTACTCCAGATCCTCATTAATACAGAAAGTATATCCTAACTGCATGTAGACCTTGTTTTCCTATAAACATTCAGTAAAACATATTAACATAGCTCAGTCATGAGTAATGGGCAGATCTCTATATGTTAATAAATTAGCAGTCCTGATTTATCCTATCCCACCCTGGGTAAGTGCAGAAAAATCCAACTATAACATTACCCCAGGAAGCCAACAGCCTTTGCCCTTTATTCAGTGCCTCTACATCTTCTCTGTATAATGCCTTCCACCTTATACTTTGTTTCCTTCCATGTTGAAGGGGGGGGGATGACTTTTTCCCTTTATTGAAAAGCCATTAGGGGGTTTTAAAATGAATGTGATTCACAGCTATACGAATTTCGGTGCCATTCATACAGGATATGACATCAGCGGAGTTAGTGTGAATCCATTTGGCCTTTATTGAGTGCAGGGAAGGTGCTCCCTGTGCATCTATTGAGTGTTGACATAACTGGTAGATATTCCAGCAAGGCAGCTAACGGAGGAGGAAAGCATAGATTATAAAAGCCATCTGGTTAATATCTGCTTGTAATAATCTACAACTTGGGCCGCTGGGCTGTGCTTGTGAGACTATTATATGTGAAGCAAACAAAGCCTTCATATTTCTGCAAGCATATTGAGATCTTGTAAAAATATCTCTATACTGTGTGTGTGTATATATTTATATGTAGCTAGTAAAATATGTAGGAATATTTAGCCGGTTTGGGAATGTATTCCTTGGCCTTGTCTGCAAAGTCGGTCAACGTCCTTCTTGAGTTAAAGCCACATCATTTGACCTGATGTTGGTCTAGACTGGGTCCATTGGGTCAGCCCTGTATATGTTTTAATGGATAATGTTCGTTTAGGCCAACGTATAGTGAAATGTTACAGTTTGGATTTTGCCCTACTGTATGTACATTCTAATGGTAAATGTACCTAGCGGCTAGTGAACTTTTCGGTTCTGATGCCCACTAATGTTCAGGCTATAACGTTCGTTCGAGTTCGTTCATTGGATATCCTCTAACTCCATTGTTCTCTGCATAAAGACCCTAGTAAACCATTACAATATGCTTATCCTTTTGCTGATACTTAGCCTACATTTCTAGCCATACCTATCCATTGAACTCAGCATGAATTGTTCTGACCACAAGAAAAGGGATACATGATATTTAAAAGTAACAGGAAATGAGTCCTAGCTAGCGAGAGTAGATCCACAGCAAAGAGTTGAATGACCAAGTCCTAGTTCTTTGATGCCAAAAGGAGTACTTTTCCCAGAAGTCAGGCTTTTTGGTCCATCTTGCTTCCAACTTACTTATTGTACCTTTCAATCATGGCCTGGGGAGCTTTTAAGATTAATAAGTGTGATTTGAATGTCAGGCAGGAGTAGCGCTTGTTTGGAGATCTGGATTGCTTTTGTGAGTTAAAAAACGGTGGAGTTCTCTGAAAACAATCCAGCCTAAGCCCTTTCCTGCATACCTAGAAAATTCGCTTTTGTGTTAAATAGCAGGTTAGAAGCCTGTACTTCACCATTATTTTATGGCTGGTTGACGTACAAATAACAGGTTGGTTCGCAAGAGGAGGGATTGAATTTAAAGGAGAACTTTCTCACTATCTTCCTTTTGTGCAAAAAAATAGTAAAGAGATGATTAAAGGGAAAAAAAGATGAATTATGGAAAGGTAAGCCTTATGTTCTTATAAGGACAATTTGTTATCTGCATATTTTAATTTAATAGGTTGGGGAGGCTACCAGTAGAAGTCTTTCTTTGAAGAACTTTTAGCAGGTGATCTCTTTTTTAAGGAGGCTTCGCCTAAATATTATTCTCTATCCACATATGCATTGGTGGCCACATTGCTTGCCTTCACTGCAGTGAACCTGAGGTGTATATCTAATTTTCCAACCACAGTGTCACCTCTTCTGAGTACGTCTCCAGATGCCGCTGATATCAGTCTAGGAGTTATGGTATAGATTACTTAGATGAAGAAGAAAAAAAGATTTAACCTACTACACACAATAAACGTTGTCCAATAAAAATGTGGAGCTGAAGAAGGAAATAATTCTTTGAGGTTTCTTGTTTTGATTTTTACATGCCTAGAGGATTAGACAAAGAGAAGCCAGGGAATGGAGACCTCTGCTAAAGGCAGTGATTGCGTTGCTATGTCTACAAACTTAACTGGGCAACAGAAACATCTATCAACTCAATGTATCTGCCTTTGACTGTACTTATCAGCCTTGTCATATTCAATCAGGGAATATCTCTTTTGGTCCAGCCTCGAGCGCAAGAACATGGATTGTTGCACTCTTGAATTCCTTTTGGAAAAACATTGGTTTTAGTGGAAGCTTTAGAATATTTTTCCTACCTCTTGGGTGCTGGAAAGGTCACATTCTGAAAGGCTTGTTGGCTTTCTATGGGCCTTAAAATGTAATGTGATGTCTTTAAACCTGACTGATAAAAATTAAACTATGAAAATAACCAGGTCCATGGATTCTAGCCCAGAGAGTTATCTCTCCAACAGAGCTGTCCAACAGTTGGCCTGTGGTCTGGGTGTGGACCTCCATGAAATTTTTATGAGCCTAAGCCTGCCCTAGAGTTTCAATGATTTCTTTATGTGACTTTTTAATTTTATTATAGCCTAGCCCAAAGAAATGTGGTTAGGTGAATAATTGGCCACCTACATGGATAAAGTTGGACATTGCTGCTCTAAAATGGAAGAGAAGAAATTTATAAATGTCCATTCTGCTATAATTATAATAATAATAGATACTAATTATCCAGGTCAAACATTCGGTCTTACCAGAGGATACCTCCATTGAGATTCTGGTTTAAAGAGCCACAGTTCAATTATTGGTATTAGGCAGGGGATCTCAAAATGTGGAATTATAAAGTTGGTGGGGAGGGGGGGCTGAACCAAAAGCCAAAATTCTGTTTATTTTATGCTGGCTTTAACACAATCCTAAAGGTTATTATTATTGTTTTTGGGATTATTTATATAGTGCCATTGCCTCCCACAGGGCTTTACAGAGTCAAAGATAAGGTGAAGGACCAAGTAGGGTACAAAGTTTCAAAGCATGAAGCTGTCGCTGTGTGGAATAAACTGTACTCTGGCTAGAAGTAAAGGGAAGGAAACATTTTTCTTGGCTACGTATTGGGAAAAAGACAAGGGAGATGAAGATTTGAATTGACTGCCTGATGAGCCACAGTCCAAATTTAGCCTTGAAGCATTGTTTTGTTTTCTTTGTTTATGTGTTTAGGAACTCTCTAAATCTCTGTTCCTTTGTCTGCTATGTTTACTATCTTCTGGTTTAACTGCACCCACAGAACATTTAGAGGGTGGGCTTGTTGGCACTTACAGCACATTTGGGGAGTTTTACTGAGCAGTAAAGGTAAGTGAGTGGACAAGAAGCTCCCTCTATAACAAAGAACATCACTGTAACTACAATTAGAAAACCCAAGTAGTATGCAGACTATCAGCTCAGCCATCTAAACAGAAAGGGGGCCTGCACAGACCTGTGCCAATTACAGTTTGTACCTTGTCCAACCAATAACTAAAGGAGTGCAAAATAATTATTGAGACGGGGATTGTTTTGGAGCCCATATACATATAAACAGGCTGCCAACTTGTTCAAGAGAGAACAAGCTAGCAATCAATGTCTGTCCAAGTATGAACCTGCCTAAATTGTTTTCAATCTCTTAACACCTGCCATTAACATCAGCACACCCTTGACCATTTACTTTTTTCATTCTCCAAGACCTGTCATTCTGATCGTTCCAGGTCATAGAAGGTTGTTTCAATTTAAAAAAAATATATTGTCTTTTTTTTATGAACAATATTTCTTGCTGGGCAATGGCAGCTCCAACGCAACTGTATAATTTAAGGGCAAATATTTAAAGACAGAATAATGCAATAAGCTAAATGTCCTAAACTGTTATTGTCCATTTAAAATAAAATAAGTGCAAGCCAAACCATATTTATACAAAGGGTATATTTTTCCTTTAGGCTCTGAATTCTCCGAGCTCAGCTGCTTGTTCTTGCAGTTGGGTTTCATTATTCTAGTATTCTTCTGGCTTGCAGCCAGTCAGGGTGGGGGGAAACTCTAATGCAACCTGCCAGAGTGCATTAGTAAGGTGTCAATGATGTCCCAAAGCTTTGCGTCCCATAAACATCTACTGAAACTATCTCTTGGCAAGGGGGCAGCAGAAATTTACCGAAAAGGCTGTCACTCACATTTATGTGTTTGTGTTTTAACGGGCTGGGCAAATTGAAACTGCTCTGAAGAGGGAAAAAAAGGAATTTTCTTTTCTTTAACTGGGATCCAGCTCTAGTCTTGGTGTCCAAAAAAGCAACTATTCTACTTCGTTTATATTAATTATGCTTTTTAGGGATACTTGGAGTTCAAGCCACAGTATAAATCAAGACGAAATCTTATCCATTTGCCTTTCAGTGCTGGCTGCTTTGTAAAATTTCTTGTAGCAATAAATTATAGTGTCCACACTGAATTAATGGGAAGAATTTATAGCTGGTCATCGATTAAACCACCCTGGAGTCGGTGAACATACTACATAGATTTAAAACCTATGCTTTGGCTTCCCTGAAATGCACACATATCTATCGAAAGGCACCATATTGGTACAAAAAGATACAGTGATTTAATGACAGCATCCAACAGCATGGAGTAACTTTCCAAGGCAGTTCTTTAGATATTGTTCAAAATTATCTCATGCAGATTTTAAGTATTCATCCCAAATCTCACCCTAGCTGAACTTCAGGCTGGGCTTTGAGGTGTATCTAGAAGTTTAAGCATTCTCTCTAAATCTCCAACAAACTGGTATGAGAACCATAAAAGTACTAGACCAACCAGTAGCCAGTCAGAATATTAGTATATTCAATCTGTCCATCAAAAAATGTAAGGAAGGAATATCCACAAGAAAAACCAACAAAGAAATAGCTCAAACATCTACTAATAATCGTGAAGCCCTTCAAGAAGAATCACTTGTTGGCCACTGTTCCCAGAATTCTTACCCATCTTATACTAACCATACTAGTCTGTTCTCTAAGTTTCCAAGTAAAGTACAGTGAAAGCCATTAATTTTTTTTTTTTAGCTTTTGTCTATGTTATTAATGCAGGTAAACCCGTAAATAGGAGCCTTTACCACAGAAAGCCCTTGATTGTCTCCTAATCTGTCTCTGACCCTTGGCTGACACTTTCACGAGATAAATTCTACAGAATAGGCGTCTGATTTAATAAATACCACATAATTAATGCTTTCACCCTTGTGGCAGTGTCATTATTTGCTCACAGACTCAACAGGTAGCTGGCAGAGATTTTGTGACAGGAAAAAAAAGTTTAAAAAAAGAGGCTGATGGGTTTAAATGGTTATAAAAGCTTATCCAAGGAGCTTACGTATCTTTGCATTGTCCGTGCATTTTGAATGTCAAGGTAATTAGAACATAAGCAAATGGAGGCGAATTCAGGCAGAATACTGTCGGCGTGTAATACCTGTTTCACATTAATCCGCTTGGCCTTGCAGAACGTCCATGCAAGTCCAAACACCGTGTTTCTCAGACATACGCCAAGCACATGGGTGCATCCAAAAAAATTTAGAACTAATGAAAAGTGCAAATTAAAGTGGAGTTTTACAGTATTTCACTTTTTTTCATCCATTATGTATGTACATGCATAGAATGTTCATTCTCTTATATGACTGGTTTAAGATCCCTGGCAGATTTTGGTTCTGACTCTCCATTGCTTAGGATATTTCTTCACACAATATGTCTCATATTGTGCTGTTTATTTAATAGAAATATCAATAGCAGACAACTCAAACTTAATATTTGGGTATACGTTTCTCTTAAAACAGCTCTATTTAATGATGTACCCACACTACCCTGAGTTGTATGGCAAATAATCATTAATATTAATACCCTTTACAGAAATACTGTATTCACATCACCTGCACCAGGGCAATTTACAGTCCCTGTCACAATGGTCAATTTTAGGAGCCAATTAACTTTTCTTTGTGGATTTTGCATATCTTTGCACCTTCCTGCTGGTAAATTACCACTATAATGGATTCCTAACATATAGAATATTATAAATATTTAAATTTTAAACAGTATAGCCCCAAATATATCACACGTTACACAATATTAACATACGTCATGATATCTTTATTGTGGTCATTGCAAAAGAACCTTGGGGTACTGCCAGGGATGTTTTTCCAATGACAGGTTTTATTGCATATTTACAGTGAGATTAGGATGATGTTTGATACCCATGTTTATTCTGTTGGGTGTTAGTCTCGTCATTATGTGACTATGCCAGTAAATATTGGTTATTTGGCACCTTGTTTTGTGACTGTAATGTCAATACTGCTTTGCTGTAATGCTGTGTTTAGGAGAATTGAATTATTTGGGGATATTACCATGTCAATTGCTGGCAAAGAAAAAAAAACGCCAGTTTTATGACATCAAAAACGAGGTGCTTTGTGTTAGGTTGCAGTGACCCACTTACACACAGCAACAAGATTCTTAACAGCTAGTTGGGTTGATAATCATAACTGGAATTCAATGCTCCTCTTGCTTTATTTGCTGCTTGTGGGCTTAATCTCAACCAATATACATGGGCTCTTTATCCAAAATTATATGAAGCCAGGGTATTTGGCATCTTGCACAGCAATTAAGAGCTCAGGAGGCAGAGCCAAATGTTCGATATCATCACTCTTTCAGATCTACAGAACTTAATTTAAATAAGTCTACTGCAAAGCAAATCTCTGATTGGTTGGTATAGGTGATTGCACCAGGGCAAATCTGCCCAGTGTTAGAAAAAAAAAACTGGGACCCCAGCAACCAGATAACACTTTAGATTCCAGGATAAAGATTCCCTTAGTAAATCATAGTCTACATACTGTAAAGAGTTAATTTTAATGGTGATTTAGTCGCCCAGAGACAAATCGTCTCTTCTTCGGGCGGCTAATCTCCCGAAAAGCCTTCCCGCTTGCGAAAATGTAAATTGTCTGTGGGGTGGCACTCAGAGCGATTTGTTTTCTGAAGTCGCCCGAAATTTCCTTGTGAAGCAACTTGGGGCGACTTCGTAAAAGGATCCCGCCAACGATTTAGATTCTAGCTGGCAGGAAGGCTTTTCGAGGAGATTAGTCGCCCAAAGATTTGTCTCTGGGCGACTAAATCTCCCAAAATCTTAGTGTCTGTCACTGCCCTTAGAAAGTGAGATAAAACAAAAAAGTATAAATTTGCTTATAGGATATTTAGGGCCAATGCAACTTGAATTTTGCTTCCTGTTAGCCTCACATGATCGTGGCTTATTCAATATTCCATCTATGGGATGTTCATTTTAAATTCTTCTTTTTACCATTGGGGTGAGGGGGGGTTAATTGGTAAAGAAAATAGTTTATTTCTGTTGTTGTTTTCTTCTGGTAAGAAAGCATCAGAGCCTGAGAACGATCCGAGGCCTAATTGTGTAATCAGTGTGGAACAGATGACGTCCCTTCTGGTCTCTTTAGCAGGAAAATTCTGTTTTCCTTTGCACCCCTCATTATGGGGTCTCTGTGAGTCACCCGTAGGTCTAAATCCTCAGCCATTCTTCTTTAATTAAAGTGCTCTTTGTCAAGAATGCGTAATAATTAAGTTACACCCGCCATATCCAAAGAGCTTGTCATAGAGCTTGATTGAAACCTACTAGGCCTTCCTTTCTCTTCTTGGGCCCTAATTTGCCAGTGACCCTTTCCACCCAGAACATGACAGGAGGGAAAGCTGCAGAGAATTAAAGTTAAATTCTGCCTAAATCTGGGGCGCCTTAGTGTGATTTGTAGCTTGACTGGAACAGAGCTGCCCACACGCGTTGTCTATGGAAGAAAAAAAAAACACAGGCTGAGCCGACACCATCAGGGCCATGAAAGGGACTTTGATTTTATTAGCATTTTTATCTCAGATGATCAGGCAGACAGAGTCCACCAGCATCTCTTTCTCTCATCCTTTTTTTTAAAGGAAAAATATAAATGCTTCATACAAATCTGTAGGCTTTATACCCCATGTATCTTACTTTTATAATACAGCAGTAAAGTGTGAGGAAGTATGAACACCATGAATGGGTGGGAGCTGCCCTATTGTTCCTTTGAGGAAGTATAGCAGTGACATATTGTTTTCCTTTACAGTACAGTATAAGGCAGAGGTATTTTGATCATTTTATAGTACAAGATTTGCTTTATAAAGTTGGTTATTTTATCCTATTTGTCCCTCAGATGGGGCACCTCTTTTACTGCCCCTTAATGGGAGCCACTGTATGGTTAGCCCTTTCTTTACAATTCCAAGGCCTGTATTCTGTGAAAAACAGGAAGCAGGAAGTGATATTGTGCTCTGACATTACAGCTTCCTGTTGGCTTTGGGAGTCTGTTGTCATGGCAGCATTCTAATGGCTGGGAGAGTAATTAGTACCATACAGAGGAGCACTTATTGATGTCCCAAAGCAGACAGAACTTGTAATATCACACAAACTAGGAAAGTTAATGCATACAGGCCCATAGTGTGCTCCCAGCTCCTTTTTATACAGGCCCATAGTGTGCTCCCAGCTCCTTTTTATACAGGCCCATAGTGTGCTCCCAGCTCCTTTTTATACAGGCCCATAGTGTGCTCCCAGCTCCTTTTTATACAGGCCCATAGTGTGCTCCCAGCTCCTTTTTATACAGGCCCATGGTGTGCTCCCAGCTCCTTTTTATACAGGCCCATAGTGTGCTCCCAGCTCCTTTTTATACAGGCCCATAGTGTGCTCCCAGCTCCTTTTTATACAGGCCCATAGTGTGCTCCCAGCTCCGTCCAACACTGCTGGTATCTGAGGTAATTTTGGGTGGGGTTTAGGCCTTTTCAATTGTGGTGTTGAAAAACAATGAGCAGGAATCTCTAGTGCAAATGAAAACATAGATTGTAAGCTCCATTGGGGCAGGTACTGATGCGCAGGCCTGGATTGGCAGTCTGTAGGTTCTGGCAAATGCCAGAGAGGCTGCTATAAGATGCCATAGACAATAACTATTTTATGAGCTGGTGGAAGCTGTTTGGGCCTTTGTGTACTTGAAATGCCAGTCTCAGTCGGGATCTCCTGATATGCAATGCTGCTCCTGCCATGAGGCAAGGTGAGACCCTTGTCTCAGACGGCACAGAGCTGCTAGTTACCAGGGGTGGCAAAAAGGTAACTTTAAGAGCCGAATTTCGGTTTTTTAAAACGGAAATTCAGCTCTGCTAGTGCAGCGAGCTCAATAACGCCCGATGCACTAGCGGCAGCAGCCCCTGAAACGCCCCCTGCTGATATGAAAGATATATAATCTCTGTAAAGCACTGCATCATAATATAAAGGCAAATAATACTTGATAAAGGTGCCAAATTTTACCAATAAACGTTTTCTTTTTGGTTGAAACAGGACACAACAACTGCAGTCAGAGTAGGTCTGATGATGGAAGAGATGATCTTCAACCTTGCGGATACACACCTGTTCTTCAATGACCTGGAGGTAGGTTTGTACCTAATGAACTAAATCTGTGTCTTGATTTTAGTTTTTAAGACGGTTCATTGGGGCTTATTAATTGTTGGCCCGGGCAAGTGAAAGACTAAGTGCAGAGACTTTGCACATGGACCCAAAGGGTTGGAATTTTAAAATTAAAATCCAATGTAAAGTTCAAAGTACAGACCACACAATCGAAATGCATGGTGAATGATGGGAGCAGAAACAGACAGAAACAAAAGACTTATAATTCAAAAACTACAAAATAAGGATGAAAAAGGATTGAAATTTTCTATAGCATAAGCCGATTGGGGAACATCCCCTTTAAATACTTATTTCTGCAATTCAGGAGCAGATTCGTGAATATTTATTCATCATTGCTAGTTCCTTTAACATGATTGTTAATGTAGTCACAGATGCTGTGCCCTTTAAACACGGCATATGACTTTTAGGACAAATGGCATAAATATATAGATGAGTTGCATGTCACCGCGACCAAAACATAAATGGAAAACAGCAAGGCTCTGTCACTTAATTTAATCGTTCAGGAGCTTATAAATGGGGAATGCTTCCTCCGGCAAACATACATATTTATCAAAATATATCTCTATATATGTGCTATCCAATTAAATAGCATTTTGCTGGCTGAAGGAGCCTTAAAGGTTGCATGCATTTGTTCAGGCTCCATTTTTCACTCTATAGTTTATTAACTATTCTAATAATATACACTTTGTGTATTTTGGTTTTTTGGTAAGGTCCCCAGCTACACCCCTGTCATCGCACCTTGACCACACCCAATTGCACTTCACCATTGCACTATTTATACATACAGACGACTGCTGTAATATAAGCACTGGGTTAACAGCTCTGCTTTATGGCAAAGTCACATAGACTTATTCAGTTGTGCCATGTGAAATATTTAAATCGAACAGTGGGGGAGTAGGCAGGGCATGGTGTTTGAGATCATATGGACAGACAGCTGACATGAGTGAATTGCATACATAAACATACACATAATCTGTATGAATGATATCGTTTTGCAAAAGAATTCCAGCCCAGGCAGTCTCAGCACAGACGTCGGAATGAGGGTCTGTGGTTAGCAACCGCCATTGTGTATCTTTTCTTTCTGCCTGCGAAAGAGTCACTGCTAAATGGAAGTAAGCAAAGATCTGTATTTTTTAATGAACTTGGGGGGGGGGGAATGGTCTCTTTGAACCTCTCAATCACTTGTAGTTCAGAGCCAGATTTACCCACACACATCAGAGCAGCCACAAAGCATTGTCATTCAAGAAACACTTCCATGCAATAAACTGGGATTGTTATACAAATGGTGTCCTGGGATGTTACCCCAGTTTCCCCAAATCTCTACTTATTCAGCCCTGATACCATTAAGATTCTGAATATTTAATCAAATTCACTGGATATGTGACCACAGTGTTGTCCAATTACAACTTCTTTCTAGATGCTTCTTGGGTGCAGGATATCCGCTGTACCAATCAAATAATTTTTTTCTGAGTGCACAATAAGCCATACCCCTATTCTGTACTGTCTAATGGAAACAATATGGCAACTTTCACACACATACTAATGCAAATACACAGTAAAAAACTGATCTAACAGCACTGTCTAAGAAAAACAATATGGCACCTCCCTCCATATACATAAATTTAAATATCCAGGCACAGGCTCTCCCCTGAAAACTGAAAGAAAAGGGGTGCAGGTGGCTATATATTCACAACCTTCCAAACTCCCACAGGCCCTCAACCCCGCGCTTAACCCAGAAGAGAAATCAGCCTGTTCCCCAAATACTGAAACCCCTGACCTGAACTTCCTACTCCTTCCAGTCCTGTCCCGCTGGGTAATACGATCTAGCCTGGCTGGTGGGTTATGAGGTAGTGTCTCACCGAGTGTCATGGTATTTTATTAAGGCAAAGGCAGAAATGTGATAGCTACTGTTGTCGCACGTTAGCATGTTCAACAATTCAATCGAAAATGAGAATTGCAGATCCCCTGTCCGCACACTAAATACCATTCTGCTTACATAATCCCCAAGCACAATGCAGCAACCGTGCGTAGGCTGCAAATGGGACAGGTCTCTGCTGAAATCCACTGCTAATTCTATAGAGTGAGGTCTCCTTTGTAAATCTGGGTTCCTCTGTGTAACGTAGTTCAACCTACAAACAATAGAAAAACTAAAGGTGGCAATACTGGCCTATTCTGCAACTTATTGGTCTGTGTATGGGGGTGCATGCCCAACTGATTATTATATATAATAGAGAGGATGCTCTTCGCCAAAGGGTATGAAGGTCAGTTGTAGAGGACAACCAGGAGACAACAATAGCCATGGGAACGTTGAGCTGTTTTTCAAATAAATACTGGAATTACATATTCTTTAGGAGTTTCGATTGGCCCACAGCAACCTCCTCAAAATCAGCTCGTCAGGGCTCTTCTAGGTACAGAAAAGTCCTGAAGCTGCTTTATGTGTCTCATATTTTCTGGTTACACCCATGCTAAGCATTTGTTTTATTGACGTGCAAAGTAAGCCTGTATCCAATTACAGTAAAGAAAAATACCCTATGTGAAATCCAGTCAATTTATCATCGCTTCCGGGTACCCCCGGGGACTGGGTGTGTGAAAATATAGTGTCATTGTAACTGTAACACTAGGCTTCTGTCCTTCTCCAAACAAAAGCTGAAAATTCACCTGTTTGGCTTTTTATTTTCCAGGAATGCGACCAAACTCACATAGACGACGTTTCCTCGGACGACAATGGACAAGATTTGAGGTGAGATATTTCTTGAAATTCTACCTTTTAACGAGGTCATTGTTGTGCTTATTCAGATGTCTCGAGGGCGTTTCGTGGTGTGAAAGTGATTGTCTTGCACTAATATGGCTTTGAATGCTGCCTTCCTGTTCACATTAAAGGGCAAGTATGCCTACGTAGGGCTGTTATGTCTTAACATCCTAGACCAAATGGTGGAGAAGTTGCAACTGATGGAGCAAACTTTGTTTTGGCATCAGACAGCCATGGCCAACAGCACATCACAGCGTTCATTTCAATGGAAAAAGTCTTCTCAGTGAAGCAGTGGGACTTGTTGATCCATCAGAACTAAACTGTGGTCCATCTGTACTTTTCCAAAAAACATTATAACTGTACAACATTAGCAAAAGCAACTGTTCCCATTACAAGGGTGGGCTCGCCATTCTAATGTTCCTGTCATCAGTGGTTATATCCTCCCCTCGTAGCTTGTAATAGCCAACAGCTTTTTGTGTGAAATTTTCCCAAAAGGGAAGAAAAAAAAAAAGCTTACAAATTCTTTCGCCAGACACTTCTATGACTTGATCCTGCTTTTACGCACCGCTCCCAGTTAGAAAATTAAATGAAAATTACTTATTTCCAAGGGCTGGAGTGGAACACTTCCGAACCCCCCAAGTGCAGTCTCATTTGCACAAAGCAAACAATGGTGGGGAGGCTTGGTATGGATGTCTGTTGGATCGTGCTCTTTTTGGCGCAGCGTTCATATGTATTGTAATGAAATTCCGCATAAATTATCTGAAACTTTGACATCACAATTGGCTTCCCAACGAGGCGAATATATTCTGCAGCCCTAATAATTGCTTTCTCAGATGACAAATGTGTGGATCCACAGTTATCACCAACATTCCATATCCTTATTATAGGGGTGGACACACACACATTATTTAAGGATAAAAAAAGATATAAGTGCTCATATATAAAGCAAATCCCAATATTCTTTTTCCCAAAATGCAGTTTCCCCCCAGAACTCCAGCATTATTGTGGAATAACCTATCTTCTATCGTGTTATACTGTATCTTCATGCAGAGAGCTACATCCAGGCTTTCAATGGTACCTGGATATTGAGTGTCACTAACATTGTTCCTCCTTTGTCATCCCACAGCACATATAACTTCTCTGCAGATGGATTCCACAGTTCTGCTGCTGGTGCCAACCTCTGTCTGGGATCTGGCGTCCATGGGGGAGTTGACTGGATGAGGAAACTAGCGTTTCGCTACAGGAGAGTAAAGGAGATGTACAGCACTTATAAAAACAATGTAGGAGGTAAGTTTCTATCGACTATGACACACATGATTGCAGCAACCCATCCAAGGAGAGCAGACAGCATGCACTATTGCCAACCTAAAAGGGATACGGTCATGGGAAAAAAAAAATTTCATATCAGTTAATAGTGCTGCACCAGCAGAATTCTGCACTGAAATCCATTTCTCAAAAGAGCAAACTGATTTTTTATATTTAATTTTGAAATCTGACATGTGACTAGACATATTGTCAGTTTCCCAGAGGCCTCCAGTCACGTGACTTGTGCTCTAATAAACTTCAGTCACTCTTTACTGCTGTACTGCAAGTTGAAGTGATATCAACCCCTCCCTTTCCCCCCAGCAGCCTAACAACAGAACAATGGGAAGGTAACCAGATAGCAGCTCCCTAACACAAGAAAACAGCTGCCTGGTAGATCTAAGAACAGCACTCATTTTAAAATCCAGGTCGCACTGAGACACATTCAGTAGGAGAAACAACAGCCTGCCAATAAGCAGTTCCATCCTAAAGTGCTGGCTCTTTCTGAAAGCACTGAAAATGACCTAAGATGGCTCCTACACACCAATATTACAAATAAAAAAAAATACACTTGCTGGTTTGCAGGAATGCAATATTATATTGTAGAGTGAATTCTTTGCAGTGTAATTAAAACATACAAACTACATCATAAAAATTATGACAGAATCCCTTTAACTTCCAACAAGGCCTCACCCAGAAATAGTTCATATTGTTTTAACACATGGGGGAGCTCTACAAAAAGAATACTTCTCCTTTAACTCTATAATCCTTTTCAAAAGAACACACCGTGCTTCCATCCAATCTGACATCAAAGAGACAGAACAGGAATGCGCAAATTGCCCGCAATTAATCCCAAATTCCATTTCAGACAACAAAAAAAAAGCATTTCTATCTCCATAAATTATTTTTATTCCTGAAAGCCTGAAATCAGGCACAGGAACGTCCCGGCGCATAAATTTATTTGGATTAGCAAGCAATCAGCTTTCGTTTTATTAGGTTTAATTGCGGTTGCCAACAACCGGCAATACTTGCCAAAGCTAAAAAAAAGGAGGCATTTGAAGATCTGTAAATATGTGCCTTTTAAATCGTGCCCTAATTGGTTCCATGTTATTTCATTTAGCATACAAACCTATTGTAGTTTGCTTTATTATTCTGCGTGCCAAGGGAACAGCAGTCTATGTCACTTTTATTGAGTCGTAATGAGAGCTCAAGGTAAACAATTTACAAATATTATGTATCTCCAACAAACTACAGTGAAGGTTTATTTAGTGGGGAAGTGAGATTTTCGTGGCGGATCCTTGGCCCGGATTACTGGCGTTTTTTAGAGGGTCCCATAGCACATAGGATCAAAGTCCAGTGCTTGCAATTGAATGTGACATTGCCCTAAAGGAAGGGGGGCGGTGGTGGATTTCAATGCACAGATTTCCAATGTATAGGAGTAACAAGATAACCATGGCAGGGAAAGGGTTAATGCTCAGAAACGATTAGGCCTTGAACAGAGTCTGTGTGATTCTCGTCAAAAACGTAATCCCACGCACACTGAACTCCTGCCACTGGTGTGTTTAATGAATTATTCTCCCCCCTCCTTACATTTTATATGTGTGTTTTTAAGATCTGTGTTCACTGGACAGAAAACGTCCTGTTTTTGCCTCTCGGACATTTGTATTTGGATTAAATACAATAGTAAAATTTCCACTGCGCCCTCTATATTTGCTTTTTCCCACGACATGGTACAATGTTAGGATTAAATACGATAGTAGGATTGCCACTGCACTCTTTCAGCTTTTGGGTTTTGTTTGCAACCCTAAAATCTAATATGGCCAGCTAGTAATATGGCCGCTAGTAAATCATTGCGACCAATTAGCAAGTAGCTTTAACTCAGATTCAAGTAGAATAAACACAAACATAACCCCCAAGAAAAATTGCAGGAAGGTTTATAAATGTTTTAGCTGGCTACTCCTGGCATGTGGAATGTCTATCATGGGACCTTTCAGCTAGCTGAGAATGCTGGGATCTGTAGTTTGGGACTGCTGAAGGTTTAAAAAGGGTGCCAAGTACATTAATGCCATCTTGTTTTGTCTCCCTAGGTTTAATCGGAGCTCCAAAGAGGGAAACGTGGCTTCAGCTAAGAGCAGAAATGGAGGCCTTGACCGATCTGTGGTTGACTCATGCACTTAAAGCGTTGAATCTAATACACTCGAGGTAAGGGTCAGGCATAGCTGAATTGAATCTGATAGAGGGGTGGGGTGTGCAGTCTCTAATGGGCTTGTTATTTTTTTTTTATTATTATTATTACTATTAATAATAATGGCAGGGAAGATAATAATAATAATAATACCTGGTTGAACTTTTGGGATCCAGGATATGTTTTATTTGAGATTTTATAAAGCCCAATAAGTTTCAAACATTTTATTTAAGTTTTAAAACAATAAGGGGGTTATTTACTAAACTCCAAATGCCAAAAATCCAGAAAAAAAACTTCAGAATTTATTAAACCCCGAGGATGGAAAAGTCAGAATCTGAAAATCCGGCATCTCAGACCTGTAGAGGTTGTATATAAGTCAATGGGAGAAGTCCCAATGATTTTTTGATGTGCACTGGGTTTTGTACAATACCCTGGAGTTTTTGGGCAAAAAACATAAGAATCCTGAGTTTTCGGGTGAAAAATCTGAAAAAATCGGGAAAATCAGATTTTTTTACCCTTATTTACCCTTATTAATAATAAATAAGGGTAAAAAACCCGAGCGGATTTGATCGGCGTTTGCAGCAGAAAAGACAAAATCGGACTTTGATAAATAACCCCCTAAGACTTGAAAGTTTAGGTGATGGATATAACACGCAGTATCCATAACCAGTCACATAGATAACACTACATTTGATGAATTCTCAAATTATAGGAATAACAAAAAGAAGATTAAAAAGAAACATCCGAAAACAAAAGAAATATTAACAATAATATATGTAACATTATAGGTATACGCAGAGGATGGGAAGGAATAAAAATAGGCATGTAAATAAATAAAGCTTAACCATTATATCCACGTACAAAAAAATTAGATATGGAGAAACTTAATTTGAGATTTTATAAAGCCCAATACAGTGGAAGGGGCTAAGATAAATGAATGGCTGAATATAACGAAGCTGGTAAATAAACACCACTAAAAGAAAGGAGCTTGATGTCAAAGAAAAGCAGATGTTAGTAATAAATAGTAGCCTTCCCCTTCTGAGAACTCAGGACACATTCATCAGTGTATTAACTTTATTCATACCCTTAGAGGTTTAATGATAAGTATAACAAGCAAAGAGGACCAGGAAGGTTGTATGGGCGTCCAATAACCCAAATAATGAATACGGTAACACATTTCTCAGTTCCCTGATTGCGTTTGTATTTGCTGATTGTATTTCTTTTCCCTTTCCAGGCCAAACTGCGTAAATGTACTAGTAACCACCACGCAGCTCATACCAGCCATCGCCAAGGTGCTGCTCTACGGCCTCGGAACAGTCTTTCCAATCGAGAACATTTATAGCGCAACAAAGACAGGTACATGGAAGTTTCTTATGATAGAAACCATTGTTGCTTCCTCCCAAAAACTCTCCATTTCTTTTTCATCATTTTCATTCAGTTTATGTGACTGATCTTATTTTATTTTTATTTTTTTTGATATAATAAAAGTGCATGTTGGAGTCAGAAATTATTTTTTTCTCCCTCTGAGGCAAATTGGAGAGGGTTCAGAGGGTTTTTCGCCTTCCTCTGGATCAACTGGCAGGTTATATATAGAATTAAAAGGTTGAACTTGATGGACATGTGGCTTTTTTCAACCTAACTTACTATGTTACTATGATGTCACGCTGCTAAATGAACCTCCTTCGATATTTCTTTCTATTATTACTTGTAAGCTATGAGCGCCTGGATTCATTTATGGCAGGGCTGCTGGAAAAGCCTCTCCAGCGAGATTCCATGACCATGAACAGTTTACCAGAATAATCCTAGTCTCACTCTTTTTCTCTTCTACTTTTAACATCATATGCACAATATAAAAGAGTGTATATAACAAGATAATATTAAGCGAATAATATATTTCTTTCTCTTTTCTTTTTATTAAAAAAAAAAATAATAAAATAATAGTCATTATTTTCTTTTTTTTTTGCTCCATGCAGGGAAGGAGTGCTGCTTTGAGAGGATAATGCAGAGATTTGGAAGAAAAGCTGTGTACGTTGTAATCGGAGACGGTGTGGAAGAGGAGCAAGCAGCGAAAAAGGTAGATTTAGTAAATACCCATTTGTTTAAATCCGTGCTTACGACCAGGAATTATTTCTTTATTTTTTTTAACCATTTGCCCTTTTAAAAAAAAACTTAATTATCTGTTTTTTGTGCAATTTCCTACAGCAAATCCCTCTGCTTTAAGCTGCCCTCCCCTGATAACGACTGCAGCTAAAAAAAATTCGGCAAACCACTCGTTTTTCCCCCCTTTTTTTCAATGTAGTAAAAAAAAAGATTATATTATTTTAAAGTAAAAAACAATATTTCTTAAAAAAAATTGTTTAAAGGCGACATTCACTATAAATTAAATTTATTATCAATAGATTCCCCAAGGGAAATAAATCCTATTTACAGCTGGGTTTAACCAAAGGTTTTTAGCTAAATACCTAAAAAGTTTTTAGATAAATACCTGTTGTTGGAGCTCCTGAACTTTGTAGTTTCACTGTAGGAAATTGGCAGGGCCTAGTCTAAAGCTGGTGCTGTTAACTTTACTGTCGAAAGCAAAAATGCAGTTTTAAGAGGTCCAACAGCCAGAACAGAAACAGAAAATCCACTCCATCTTTACAAAATAAAAAATAAAGAGGGCTACAGGCATTCACACATATTCATGTAAAACTGTAAAATATAAATAAATGTAAAAATAGTTTCATGTATTCATGATTCGTATACAATATGTGTGTATCTGTGTGTTTCTCTTTTTTTTTTTCCTAGGGCTCTAAAACTTTTACAACTCCCAGCTTGCAGTATAGAACATTGAATTACCATGGTATCAGTCAACATAAATAAACCGACTTTATTTCTCATACATTTCTGCTATTATTGGCCACCAAAATATTCAGTCCAAAGATCCAATTTTACTTTAATAATAAATAGCCTTCTTGGGATTTCAGTAGGAACACTAAAAATAGTATAGAAAATATTCCCTATCTATCTATCTATCTATCTATCTATCTATCTATCTATCTATCTATCTATTTATTGGTCTATCTATTTATTTCTGTATCATCTAGCTATTAGCTCTCTCTCTCTCTCTCTGTTGCTATCTATCTATTTATCATCTATCTATCTCTTTATCTATTATCTATCTATCTATCTCTTTATCTATCTATCTATCTATCTATCTATCTCTTTATCTATTATCTATTATCTATCTATCTCCTTATCTATTATCTATCTATCTATCTATCTATCTATCTATCTATCAATCATCTATTTCTCTATCTATCTATCTATCTATCATCTATCTATCTATCTATCTATCTATCTATCTATCTATCTATCTATCTATCTATCTCTTTATCTATTATCTATTATCTATCTATCTATCTCCTTATCTATTATCTATCTATCTATCTATCTATCTATCTATCTATCTATCTATCATCTATCTATCTATCTATCTATCTATCTATCAATCTATCAATCTATCAATCATCTATTTCTCTATCTATCATCTGTCTGTGTAAACCTGATGAAGTGGCCCCTGTTAGTCCCTAAGCAGCTGTGTAACTAAGCAGTGGATTGATTCAGTGCCGGCTGTATGGGGAATTCAGAGCTGATGCAGGAAACATTACAATTCTCTTTGAAAGCAATGACCTGGATCCGAGTTGTATTACTCTGAGCAAACAGGTTAAAAGGCTCTGTGCTTCTATTCCCCCAAACATTCCTTTCCGCAGCTGTCAGGCACGGTGATAGATGAGGCTCATTTTCTGACACTTTAGCTCCCCTCAAATCATCAAACATCAACAAACCAGCTTGGCTTTTATTCATGGCCAGGCAGAAGCCTTTTCCTTGCACCCATCATGTGACTTTCTACCATTGACTGTGTTTATGATTGGACTGGGAGTTTCATTTTAGAGTTATCTTCTCATTCCCAAGAAACAGTAAAAAGCTAACCTAAAACGAAAAGTTCCTGGCATAAATTGTTCGTTTATTGTTGACTGGGAGCCTGCAAGTCCTATTCTTGGCCTTCAGCCTCGAGCTTTCATAAAGTCATGGAACTCCTCGGGGTCTTATTATTTCCTTTTATTTGACAATATGGGGTTCATTATTCACTATATAGTTTACAATAGGGGGTAACTGTATCCTTATATATTTGCATATCTATACCCAGTGACAGGGCTGGAACTAGGGGTAGGCAGGAGAGGAATGTGCCTAGGGTGCAATGGTTGGAGGTGCTGGACACTTACCACTTCTACCTGAGTTAAGCTAATTCTCAAGGCCCCCCTCCTGCTTGTGCACACTCATACATCAGAGGGGGGCAGGAACGCCTACAGTCAAGAATTGGGTTACCTGTAGGGTTGCCACCTGCCAGGATTTCCCCCAGACAGCCTGGTTTTTGGAAGAGCTGCCCGGGTGAAAAGTTCCTGTCTGAATATCCATATAAGGAAATCTGGACAGGACACAGAAGTGAATGACATGGCAATCCACCAATCATTGATCATCAGTCCCACCCCTGATGTCACCTGCCCTTCCTCCCTACATCACTGGCCTGCCCCCCTATGTCACCGGGCTGCCCACTGCCCATTTTCGCCAAAAAAAAAAAAAGTGTCAATCCTAGTTACCTAGGGTACTCATCTCCGTTACACAGTGATCCTCAATGATCTCCACCCCTATTGCTCCTTTGGATGTCACTGTCCAGGGACTATAAGCAGGAGCTTGTTTTTGACAAAATATACTGGCAAAGTGACAAATAAACATCTAAATAATAGTGCGTGGCTCAAAAAGTCAAAAAAAAAAAAAAAAACGATAAAAGACAAAGGAAAAGAAAGTTATAAAGTGGTCTCTTACCAGAAAACCCCCTAGTCCAATGGTTGCCAATCATTTTTTGCAGAATATGAAAAATTCAAAAATAGGAAGAGACCAACTACTAGTAAAGCAGTAGCCCAAGTATATACAGTATATAAAGTTAAAAAGACTTTATTAGGACATACATAAGCCTAACATGTGCCTAGAGTAGGCACTTACTCATAGGCTGGTGGTCTCCCCTTAGTACAATCCTACTTTACTAGGTCTCTACCTATTTTTGAATTTTTCATATACAGCCAGTCAACTATGATCTACTCCAATTCTCAATCATAGGGGTAACTGCTTATGTCATAACAAATAATTATGAATAACAAAAAGTTTGGATCTCCTGCTCTAATGAAACAAAGGCTAAATAATTTGAAAAAAAAAAAATGGCGGAATACTTGCTTGGATTTACAATGTCGTTTTTTTTTCCCCCCACTGATACAGCACAACATGCCATTCTGGAGAATCTCTTGCCACGCTGATCTGGAAGCATTACGGCACGCTCTAGAACTGGAGTACTTGTAGCAGGAGTTCCGTGCTGGCCTCCCCTCAGCAAGTCTCTCACCTAGAACTTTCTCAGTTGGTCAGGAACATGGAAACTCCAGCAGGATGATCAAGCTATGGAGGATCCGACCCAGAACTTGTATAATTTAATCAGACGCTCATTGCTGAACCTGGACTACTAGTGCGGGTTTCTCCACCCTCCAAACGGACTATTTATAAGCACAAATGGACTTGATATAATAATACACATTGGCCGCACAGATACACCGGCCAAACCCACTACACAATGGATTACCCACCATGGCGTCAAATAGGTTTTTTTTTTTTTGTATGTTGTTTTTCTAATTTATGGACTTCTCTCGTTTTTATTTCTTTCACTTTGCTCCTTTAGCTGAGCCTGTAACTGTCTGGAGGCGGGAGGGTGGGCGTACGTCGATCTTATTTAATAATTCTTTTCTTCACGGCAAAGGCTGGGGACAATCAGGTTGTGTACATTAGTAAGGGTTGGTACAAATAGTTATGTTTGAACCTTGTATAGATGGTAAGTGGACTGTGCATGCGTCTACGCCATGCCTTGTGCTGCCATCTTTCTTTTTTTTTTTTTTTATATAGGTAAAATAAGTAAAAAAAAAAAATATGTTGTCATGAATGAAAAAGGCATTAAAGAAAACTACGTTTACATTTTGGGGGAAATTCATAGCCGGTTTGGAGTGTTTGCAGTTCTTATTTGTAGCGGAATTCCCTTCTATCTCCTGGAATGACGGCAGCTCATGCTATCCCGGGAATAGTCCATTCCCAAACCAAGAGTGTTAATGTGAAGTTGTTCCTCCATTTGCTTCAACTAGATGGTGGAACATTGTTGGGAGTTGTTTCCATTCAGCCACAAGAACATTAGTGAGGTTGGGCAGTGATGTTGGGGATCAGGCTCAGATTCGGGGTTCCCATTCATCCCACAGGGGTTCCGATAGGTTGAGCTAAGGGCTTTGTGCAATCAGGTTCTTCCCATCTCAGCAAACTTAGTCTATACAGACCCGGCTTTGTTTATGGGGCATTATTGTGCTGAAATGGGAAAGAACAATGTCATTGTACCCTTCAGTCTTAAAGGAAATGTAACACTAAAAAAATTTTTTATTAAAAAATCCATTCTACCCACAGTAATAATAGATCTACCCTGCATAAAGTTTATTAATATAAATGCTTTATTGTAAAAAAAAAAAAAAATGCTGCTAGAAAACACTGCTTCCTGTCTACTGGAAAACGGCGATAGGGCGACTCACTCTGCAGCTCTGCGCTTCGCATCTTCCCCTTAACCCTACTTCTGCCAAAAACCGGAAGTTGTAAGCGATGCAGTCGTGGCACGCCAGTTTCCCAGTTCCACCTTTTTGCAGGGATCGAGGGCAAAATCAGATCTACTCAAAAGTCTCCGCAATACCAAGCCGCTTGCAAGGATATGCATCTAATGGGTGCGCTACTCCTCTCCGGCTGTCAAAGCAGTGCCTTACAAAACATACATACAAAAACTAGCAGACAGACGGAGTCTACGGTGATGTTGGCCTTGAGTGTGACTGCATACCAGGGTCGGGCTGGAGGGTTGGAGGCCAGTGGGGCTCTCATAATAGGGCACCCCCCCCGGGCTCCACTGCTCCAGCCGCAACCCCCCGCCACCTTTTCTGGAAAAAAAATTACCGCCCTTCCTATATTTTTATGGTTTTTCCCAATAAATAACATTGGCATGAAGCAACATTTTTACCGGCCATATGGCAACCCTACCCCCTACAGGTACTCCGCCCCAGCCACAACTGCCGCCCAGCCCCCCTGCATGTACCTGTCCTCTAGTTATGGCATTGATTGGGCAGATGGGAGATCAGGGGGCAACTTGGGCAGTAGAGGGGTGCGAGTCTAGATTGCTGGGGCCCACCAGGTTTTTACCTAGTGTTCGGCCGGCCCAGTCTGACCTTCACTGCTTGCCTATACAAGTTCTAGAGGAACCCACGAGGGACGTTGTGGACAGAAAGAGCAAGAATAATGGCATTACTACAAGGCTGAAACTGACAGATGAATCTCTAACACCTTCATAGAAGCTACAGCAAAGCAAAGGGAACCAGTTCGGGCAATCTAATGGGGCAAGGAAAAAGGTCTAGTAGCCCTTTAAAGGAGAAGGAAAGCTCCAAGACAGTTTATTGGCAACAGATTAGCCACAATAGTGCAAACTAGAAGACTAGATTTATTCTGCAGAATGCTTTACCATACCTGAGTCTAGAAGCTCTCTCAGTTTGTTTAGAATAGCAGCTGCCATATTAGCTTGGTGTGACATCACTTCCTGCCTGAGTGTCTCCCTGCTCACTCATAGCTCTGGGCTCAGATTACAGCAGGGAGGGTAGGAGAGAGGAACAAACTGAGCATGCTCAAGCCCTAGCCCTGGAGGTTTAAGCTGAAAACAGGAAGTCTGATACAGAAGCCCATGAGTACACAATAGAAGGAAAGAAATGTGCTGTTTATTTTGACAGAGGACTCAGAGCAGCATTACTTTGAGGGTTTTCTGGTGTATTTATATAGACTTTTCTGATAAAGCTGACTTAGTTTTAGCCTTTCCTTGTCCTTTAACCCAACAGCCAGCAATTAAGTGTGTTGGTTTAATCCTGGTGGGCGGGTTAAATTTCAGTTTGGGGTTTTATATGTGGGGCAGCCGCGCATGGTTGGTTGCATTTGGGTGAAAAGGTGTAAAATCAGTACAGACTTGCCCCACTCTCTAACACACAAGAGCCTGATGAGTTTGTGATGGACGGAATGGCCGACACCAGGAAGCCCTTGCAGCTCGGTGTGATAATCGCTTTCTCCCGCAGATTTCACACGCCATCTGGGATCACTTAACCCTTGTGGCTCTGCGAGACCGAGTGAGATTTTAACACGTTGCAAAATTCCAGTCCGGCCTCAGAATAAAAACAAATAGAAGGATCGCTTGGCCTTAACTCTGATACTTGATGGAAAGATACTTCCAAAGGGGTAAATTGGACTCATCCCCAATGAGTGTTACTGATCCCCCATGTGTTTATACTGATGGGCACCATTCACCATTTTTACCCACAATCCTTTTCTTTCCGGCCATAAATAGTAAATAGAGTGTGAGCAGGTATATGGGAGTACTCCGGGAGTGCAGTGTGTGAGCAGGTATACGGGAGTACTCCGGAAGTGTAGGATCTGTTCAGGTTCATTTAGCACTAAGTAAATACAGATACTCACATACACAATGTTTATTATCTTATAATGAGAGGGAGAAATGACTACTTGGCCATAACACAGGACTCAAAGGTTCAATTGAGACTTTGTCATTTTCTGTTATTTACAAATGTACAACATTGTAGGAATCAGAGCTACGCATATCTGCCCCACTGGGGGGTCATTAATCCCCCCTTTTTATTTGCGACAACAGTATTTATCTAAAGGGACAGCAGAGAGCAGAAGTGTAGAAGTGCAGTTGTCTGGGATTCTGGTTGTACAACATTTCCCATGACAGGTGCTCCCCCTAGTGGAGAATAAAGCGCATTGCAGACAACATGACAGTGGCCTTTCCCACATGGACAGAAAAGAACCATTTGCTTGAATAGGTGAAACAACCAATTACTGACTGTTGTTTTGTCCCCATAAATGGACCAATCACCTGCTCACTCTCAGATCCCTGGAAAACGGCAAAAAAATGGATTTAGTTGGGCTGAACTGAATTCCTCTGGATCCAAATCCTGCAGTGAAAGTACCAGTGACCCCCTCCAATGCTTCAGCAGATTGAGAGTTAATCCCAACAGGTGTTTAATGACAGGTAAGGCTTCCCAGCCCTGACTCATGTCTCAACTACTCCCTTTAACTACTCCCTTTGTCCCCACTGCTCCTCCTCTGAGCAATTAAATCCCTCCCAACCCCTCGTTTCTCTCTCTCGCTGCCTCTAATGCACTTTATTCACTAGCCAGGCCTATAATTAACCCCCGCAGCTAATTACCCACTTACAATTCTCAGCACTGGGCTGTGCCCGTCAGCTTGGAGCAAAGAGGTCTCTAGAATTAGCAGGGTTTCCCTTACTGCACTGTAGTAAAGTGCATTGAAACTCCCATGGCACAGGCAGCAATTCCCCTGCTGGTTCTGACTCTTGAAACTATGTAGCAGAACTCTTTCACCCAGACTTTGTGTCCCACAATGCGTCCTCACGGGTCTGTTAATCAGTTGGCTTCTGCTACATTGTTTCAACAGTCAGACCCAGCAGTGCAAAGAATAGCACTGAACCGAGAGATCCAAGTTTATTTCTGTAAATAATTTAAGTTATATTTAAGTACATTCAGGGTTGGACTGGGGGGGCCCGGGGCCCACTGGGACTCCTATCCAGGGCCTCTGTCCAGGGCCACCCTCCGGACCCCCTACTGCCTGCAATACCGGGCATGCGCAAAAGGAGCTGTGTGCATGCACAGCACTGCAATTTTTTTTTTTTAGGGCCTGGAGTTAGGGAGAGGGGTCTGCCCGGCTGGGGCTCACTGGGTTTTTTCCCGGTCTCCCACTGGGCCAGTCCAACCCTGAGTACATTGTAAGGTTCTTTTATAAAAGTAGAAACAATACCCACAGCAGTAGGAGCAGAACAGTCCATTGTGCACATTGTACAGCCAATGAAGAGCTCCCTCTGGTGGACAGTTGGTGATACAGCTGGTCTAAGAGAGGGACATTTATATATGTATCACGTCTCTTTGGTTTCCCTTTGCCCCTCTAGTTACACCTGACATATTTGGGCAGCACAAGTTTGTACCCCCTGAACCCCTCTTACCTTGTGTGTCGTTCAGAAGTGGAGTCTGGGAAGTGCCGGGGGCTACAAGGCACAGTTAAAGGAATGGTTCACCTTTGGGGTAACTTTTAGTTTGTTATAGAACAGCCAATTCCTAGCAACTTTGCAATTGGTCTTCATTGTTTATATTTGATTGTTTTTTTTAATGACTCACCTTTTTCTTTTTTTGTCTTTCCAGCTTTCAAATGGGAGGAGTCACTGACCCCATCTTAAAAACAAATGCTCCATAAGGCTACAAATGTATTGTTATTGCTACTTGTTGTTACTCATCTTTCTATCCAGGCCTCTCCTATTCATATTCCAGTCTCTTATTCAGATCAATACATGGTTGCTAGGGGAATTTGGACCCTAGCAACCAGATTGCTGAAACTGCAAACTAGAGAGCTGCTGAATAAAAAGGTAAATAACTCAAAAACCACAAATAAAACATGAAAACCAATTGGAAATTGTCTCAGAATATCACTCTCTACATCCTACTAACAGTTAATTTTAGTATGGGGTTGTTCATGCTGGAGAGGAAGCACTTAAAGGGGTTGTTCACCTTTGAGTTAACTGTTAGTATGATGTAGAGAGGAATATTCTGAGACAATTTGCAATTGGTTTTCATTTTTTATTATTTGTGGTTTTTGAGTTATTTAACTTTTTATTCAGCAGCTCTTCAATTTGCATTTTAAGCAGTCTGGTAACTAGGGCCCTAATTCCCCTAGCAACCATGCATTGATGTGAATAAGAAGTTGATCCAGGGACTGGTACCATTGCCATTTTGGAGTCAGGAAGGAATTTTTTTTTTTGGAGAGGCTTCAAATGAGGGTTTTTCGCCTTCCTCTGGATCAACTGGCAGTTTTGCGGTCGCGGCGTCAAAGCGCCGCGTCAGTCGCCGCGACCGGCGCAGGCGACAGTTTTGTATGGGCGCCTATGTAAAAACGCCTGTGCTAACCACACGAGGCGATGCGCTTTTCAACAGTCGCCTGAAAATGCCTCGCCAGGCTTTTTCAGACGACTGTTGAAAAGCGCATCGCCTCGTGTGGTTAGCACAGGCGTTTTTACATAGGCGCCCATACAAAACTGTCGCCTGCACCGGTCGCGGCGACTGTCGCAGCGCTTTGACGCCGCGACCGCAGACGCGTGGCTATCTCCCCGTGTGGAATAGCCCTTAAGGTTGAACTTGATGGACTGTGTCTTTTTTCAACCTAACTTACTATCTATTTAAAAGTGAACAACGAGGACTTCCGGTATGGCGCCTAGGGGAATAGACGCACAGTGATCGCGCTCCGTTTGCGCCCTCAGTTCAGTTTATTATTCAGTAAAACTTTACCTTACTTGTCCTCCAGTAATGGCGGGGAACTCTCCCAAAGTCATTAAAAAGACCAAAAGCTCCGGGCAGCTGAGTCCAGAGGGAGTGAAATTATGTAAGCGAGTGAAATCCAAAATGGCCGACGAGATCTCTTTGGTAACATCGCAACCACTTCAAAACACCTCAGAGTTAAAGCAGCAGGACCTAAATTATAAACTAATGGCATTGGAGGTAGCTAAATTGATTAACCCTACAATTGAAAAGTCAATTGAACTCGCTGTTAAAAACTTACAGGCAGACATTAATAAAATAGCAATACAAATCACCTCACACAGTGATTCACTGGCAGAACTTGAGGAGAGAGTTTCTTCTATTGAAGACAATTCATCTATAATCAATTCCAAAGTAAGATTTCTGGAAAAGAAAGTGCTAGAATTGGAAAATAAGACTGAGGATCTTGAGAATAGATCCAGAAGGAATAATTTAAGGTTCATTGGCATACCGGAACACCATAAACAGGAATCTCTTATTAACCTATTCTCACATTGGCTCCCAAAGGCTCTTGGATTACAAAAGACTATTCCCAATCTAAAAATAGAGAGAGCCCATAGAGTTGGGGCATTGAGTGATTCCACTAGCCACAGACCTCGTACAGTGTTGGTAAAATTCTTGGATTATTCCGAAAAGTTATTAATTTATCAAACCTATAAAAAATCCAGAAATCTCCATTTAGAAAAGGACAAAATATTAGTTTTTCAAGATTTTTCTTCAGCTCTCTCCAAAAAGAGACAATCCTTCTCTAATGTCTGCCAAACTTTGTTTCATCATGAGGTGAAATTTGCCATGATCTATCCTGCCATCTTAAAAATATTCTTGCCAACAGGCACACATACCTTTGAGGATTTAAAAGAGGCTGAGAGATTCACTTGTCAACTAACTTCACAATCGGTGAATAAAACTTCTCAAGCAACAAGTCCTTATGGGAAACCAAGAGGGGAATCTGTTTATAAAGGTTCAGATCGCCCCACATCTACCAATGGAAACCGAAGAGAGGAATCCACCTTCAAGGGATCAGATCGTTCCACAAGAAATGGAGAAGATATCCCACACATCTCAAGAAAAGTCAGCCCATACAAGAAAAGGGAAAATAAATTCCAAAGTCTTGAACAAAGATCTAGATCCCCTCATTCTAAAAACAACTCCCCCTCTGATCAGTTAAGGATGGAGGCTTAATTTCATCTAATTCTAGGTCACTTATTATTTGATGGGTAAAAGCTGATCCTTCTTTATAAATGAGGGCACAGATAATGCGATAGTCTGGTTAAATTCTTGAAAAGAATTTATTTAGTGCTGTATCCACTTTAGGAAAAAAGTGAAGTTACGGTTATTTACTTTTCATATATAAGTTTTTTTTTTTTTTTGTATATGAACAGAGTTATAATAGTTATGTTCATTTATTTGTCTATTCTCTTTATTTGCACAATGATATATATTTGTTACAGTTTCAACAATGATGATTGTTACATATTATACAATGCTAGACTTGCTATATGGTTAATCTTCAGATTATATTTGACAATTCAATACTTAAATGGATAATATTAAAGTAGTTTCCTGGAATTTAAACGGTATAAATTCCCCAATTAAACGAAAAAGAATCTTGCAGTCACTTAAAAAATCCAATACGGATATTGCTCTTCTCCAGGAGACACACCTCAATGACGAGGAAAACAAGAAGTTATGTTCTTATGGTTTTGTTGAAAATTTTTGTTCACCTGCAATAAAAAAGAAAGGAGGTGTTTCAATATTAATTAACAAAAATGTAAAATACCAACTAGTAAAAACATTGAAGGATAATTTAGGAAGATTTATACAAGTAGAAATTCTAATTCAAAATCAGTCATGGAATATTTGTTCGGTTTACGCCCCTAACAATAATAAATCAGAATTTTATCAAGATCTTATCCATAGATTAAATTCTATTAACCCTGCTAATTTAATAGTAGGGGGCGACTTTAATGAGTCACATATTTGGTCTATTGACAAATGCAGTTCAAATATTAAATATTCTCCTATTAAATCTAAATTATTTTCTGATTTGTTAGATCAAACAAGGCTTAAGGATGCCTGGAGGATTTTAAACCCTTCCAGTAAAGAATTTACCTTTTACTCCCATTCACATGGTACTGGTACAAGAATTGATTACATACTTACCTCAGTTAATTTAGTAAGCCAGGTAACTGATGCAACAATAGGACATTTTTCTTATTCAGACCATACACCTATAAGTATTACAATTACTACAAAATTTGTTCCTAAGTCATATATCCCTTGGAATTTCCCTCTATTTCTTACATCTAGACCGGATTTCCAACAGATGCTTAAGGATAAATGGAATACTTTTATATCTGACAACATTGTTCATGCTGATAACCCAATCCTACTTTGGGACACATGGAAAGCTTACATCAGAGGAGAAATCACCTCATTCAAGTCACATTTTACGAAAAAGCTAAATTTAAATATACAAGATTTAAGTCATAAACAAAAAGAAGCTTATGCAGCATTTAAAACTTGTCCTTCACAAACTACTCGCCAGGAGTTTGAGAATTCCATAAAAGATTTGAAATCTTGGTTAAATATAAGAGATTCCATTAATCAAACCTATTATAAAGCCAAATATTTTAATATGAGTAATAAAGCCAACAGGCTGTTAGCCAATATTACAAAAAATTGGTCAAAACTCCATAGTATTTCATCCATTAAATCCTCTAACAACAAATTAACCTATAATCCACAAGAAATAGTAGAGACATTTAGAAAGTATTATGAGGAACTATATTCTCCTTCTTATACTGATCATACTGTGAGACAAGATATGTTCAGTAAAATAACCTTTCCTAAAGTATCTCAAGTTGATTTAGATATCCTCAATTCACCAATCACTGAGGACGAAGTAAGATCAACAATTTCACAACTAAAAAAATATAAAGCTGGGGGCCCTGATGGACTTACTACTCCTTTTTATAAGATTTTAATTGACGAAATGTCTCCCTTTTTAACTAAGTTATTTAATTCATTTATTGCTCAACAACAGTTATTACCTTCCAGCTTTAATTCTTATACCAAAGTAATACTCAAACAAGGTAAAGACCCGACCCTTACCTCTTCTTATAGACCAATAGCCTTAATAAACCAAGATCTGAAAATACTAACAAAAATAATTGCTACACGTTTGGCCAGGATTCTTCCAAATCTTATCTCACCAGAACAACGAGGTTTTATTAAAGGCAGATCAGGAACAAACAACATAAGATCCTTAATTAAAGTGCTCTACACAGCAAAGTCACGTAAGATTCTATCTGCCTTGGTGGGAATGGATGCCGAGAAAGCCTTTGATAACATTTGCTGGAAACATCTTAAGGACTCTCTAAAGGCCTTTGGTTTCAGGGGTCAATTCATGAGTTTAATTAATTTATTATACTATTCTCCAACAACCCAAATTATTGCAGCAGGTGAACTTTCTAACACTATAAAATTAGAAAAAGGTACAAGGCAAGGATGCCCACTTTCACCTTTATTATTTAATTTGTCACTAGAACCATTGATCAGATATTTGAAAAATGCAGATTGTTTACCAGGCTTAGTCATAAATAATTCACCCATTCAACTGACTGCATTTGCAGATGATTTGTTATTGATTGTTAAGGATCCTAATAAAAACCTTATAGACATCTTCAATATTCTCCAACAATATGAGTCTATATCAGGTTTCAAGATAAATGTGAAAAAGACAGAACTTATGGACATTTATGGACAAACTTCTTCCAATATACTAAAACACCTTGGTATAGAAAAAAGACAGTCCTTTATTAAACATCTGGGGATCAATCTACCGGCTGACCTTACTCGTTTATATTCTCTGAACTTTCCTCCGATGATAAAAAATGTATTGAATTTATGTAGTAAATGGAAAAATACTCCTTTAAATTTAAAAGGCCGAATTGCTTTTTATAAAATGTTGATTTTTCCTAAAAGCATTTATCCTATCATAAATCTTCCTTTACTTATCAAACATAAGGATATTACTCGATTAAATTCAGGACTCACCCAATTTTTATGGAAAGAAAAAACACCAAAAATAGCTCTTAATAAATTGAACAGTCCTAAAACATATGGAGGATTATCTGTTCCTAATTTCAGATCATTTAATCTTTCTGCTATTACCAGATATATTATTGAGTGGATATCTGAAAAAGGAAAGTACACTAATTTACAATTAGAGTTATTTACAAACCTTCATGAAAATGTGGTAGAACAGTTACATAAACCTCTAAAAAATCAGTCAACAGAAGTAAAAGAAAATCCATTATACAGGGATACACTGGCCGTTTGGAAACTACTGTTCAAGTCAAATAAATTAAGTTATAATCTAACTCCTTTCTTACCTATTGTCAAGAATTCAAGTCTTCCAAGCTCATTTTCTCCACCATTTACCACTTCCTGGAAGCAAAAAGGATTACGTTATTTAGGAGACATAATTTCGTCAAATTCAGATAATATCATCAGCTGGAATGACTTTAGTGAAAAATTTAAAATTCCAGAAAATGAAAAGTTATTCTACTTACAGATATCTCATTGGTTTAATGGTTTGAAATGGAAAAACCCAAATTCATCTTATAACTCCCAATGTATTTCTTCGCTAAATAAGATGATTGATTCACAATATCTTAACAAAATTAGGATGATTCAATCTTTAATATGGAATATATCAAATCTCAAACAACATCCCATGGATAGTACTGCAAAAAAATGGTCTAAATATTTACAAACAGAAATTTCTCCAGAATCCTTAGTAAATGGTATAAATAGATTTGACAAACTTATACATACAGAAATTTGGAGAGAGCAAAACTATAGGCTTTTCCATTTAGCATATAAAGGTTTTAATTTTGTTTCAAAAAATAAAAATCTTTTAAACAAATGTCCTAAATGTGATTCGCAGCTTCCCAACTTTTTTCACTTAATTTGGGATTGTTCTTCTATTAGAAAATTTTGGAAGGAGATTGAAAATGTCTTGAATTCAAATCTACTTTCCCAAGTTACATTGTCATCTAAAACAGCTCTATTGAATAACGTTGATGGCTTGGATCTTCTATCAACGTTACGGCAGCCTAAATTTAGGCATAAGTTATATTCGATTAGATATACTGAATTAATATTAGCAGCAGCTAAGAGAGCCATTTTCAATAAATGGATTGATAGCAACCCTCCTTCTTTAAAAGATGTGTCTTCTGAGTTGAAAACCCTTTGTTTTAATGAAGCAATTGATTTTACTTTTGACAACAAGAAAAATCGATCTAAATTCTGGTTTAAATGGAAATTATTTATAAGTACTTTATCTCAAATTGACAAAGAACAGTTAGACAAGATTCTATATTCTTTTTCTTAAATTCCAAAGATTTATGGAGTCTATTCTATCAAATGCAAGTCAAGCTAACCCAATTTAATTCTTTTCTAGGTTTTACTTTTATTACCAACTTATTACTCATTGTACTAAATTGTTATTTACAGTTATATAATACTTGAAAATGTATGTATTACTTACCTTAATTATCCTGATATGGTTTTTGTATGTCATTTTTCATTGTATTTACCTAAATTTAAAATAAAAAAAAAAAAAAAAAAGTGAACAACAAGTCCAGGGATCGGCAGGGCTAATCCAGTGCGAAGTGCACAGAAAGTGTCAGTTCCTCAGCACTAGTGGCCACCGAATGCCCCCAGAATCCTGCATGGACACCGGAAGCCCCTCCTCCCAATCCCACTGCATCTGCCCAATTCCATCTGTCTGTACGTGGCACACAGTTGGCACAAAACAATATCTGATACCCGGGGCCTGGTTTTTAGCTTTCCAAGTGGCAGAACTCACAAGAGGTCCCTCTGATTGATGTCTGGGGGTCAATTTGATTATTTTGGTTAGGGATGCACCAAATCCACTATTTTGGATTCGGCCGAACCCCGGAATCCTTCTGGAAAGATTCAGCTGAATACCGAACCGAATCCTAATTTGCGTATGTAAATTAGGATTCGTATTCGGTTCAACCAGGCAGATGGATTCGGCCGAATCTGAATCCTGCTGAAAAAGGCCGAATCCCGCAGCGAATCCTGGATTTGGTGCCTCCCTAATTTTGGTCCCTGGAATTAAGAAGAGATTGACACGTTGATTAAACATCACTGGCGTCTGATGTCAGGGGATCCCACGTGTGCCGCACATTAACCCTGCGGTCGCAGCTAATAGAAGGAATCCAGCCCACTGGCTGCAGCCCCGCCCCTCATCCTCTGCGTGGCCCCTAATTGAATTATTTGCAAACGTGTTTCATGTAGAAAACTCAGCGCATAGAATGACAGAGCCTGGAGGGCCCTCCCCGCCCGCTGCACTTTTATTCCTATAAATATAAATTGTCTCTATCAATGTCTGCACAAGGCACACACATTGTTATTGCTGTAAATAAATTCCTTACAGCGACGCTGTTTCTTTAAGATGTGCTGGGCCTTTCTGCATTAGGTTACAGGAATGTAGAATTGTATTTTAAACCAAAAAGTGTAAATAGGAATTCAGGGATTTTTTTTTTTTTTTAACTCCGCCACTAGGTGGCGCATCAAGTCTGGAATAACAGCAGTGACGGCATCCTCAGAACATGGCATTGCTGCAAAGGCTCCAAGACATCAGTGAAAGCAAACGTATAAGGTGCATGTGCAGGGGGAGGGGCTTTGGGAGAGTGGGCAGGTATTGGGGGGCCCCTCACACACCCAGTCTGAAGGTGTAAATGCTGTTTCTCAACTACTTTACCCAAATGTCGCTGAACCTTAATTCCCAGCATTCTCCAATATTATTATAAGTTAACTTTTAATATGTTATAGAATGGCTAATTCCAAGCAGCTTTCCAATTAGCCTTCATTTCTTCTTTTTTTTTTTATAGTTTTTTAATTATTTGTCTTCTTCTTCTGACTCTTTCCGGCTTTCAAATGGGGGTCACTGACCACAACTCACAAAAATAAATGCTCTAAGGCGACACATTAATTGTTATTACTGCTTTTTATGACTCATCTTTCCATTCAGGCCTCTCCCATTCATATTCCAGTCTCTTATTCAAATCAATGCATGGTTGCTAGGGGAATTTGTACCCTAGCAACCAGATGGCTGAAATTACAAACTGGAGAGCTGCTGAATAAAAACTCAAAAACCACAAATAATAATGAAAACCAATTGCAAATTGTCTCAGAATATCCTTCTCTACATCATACTAAAAGTTAATTTAAAGGTGAACAATCCCTTTTACATTATTTGCCTTTTTCTTCTCCCTGACACTTTTTAGCTTTTAAATGGGGGTCACTGACCCCATCTAACAAAAACAAATGCTCTGTAAGGCTACACATTTATTGCTATTGCTACTTTTTATTACTCGTCTTTCTATTCAGGCCTCTCCTATTCATATTGATGCATGGTTGCTAGGGTAATTTGGACCCTAGCAACCAGATGGCTGAAACTGCAAACTGGAGAGCTGCTGAATAAAAAGCTAAATAACTCAAAACCCACAAATGATAAAAAATGAAAACCAATTGCAAATTGTCTCAGAATATCCCTCTCTACATCATACTAACAGTTAATTTCAAGGTGAACAACCCCTTTTAAATTATTTGTCTTTTTCTTCTCCCTGCCACTTTTTTAGCTTTCAATTAGGGGTCACTGACCCCTACTGCTCTTTGAGTCAACAATTTTACTGTTATTTTCTATTGCTTATCTTTCTATTCCGTCTCTCCTTTTTGTCTTCATTCAAACTGCTGCCTGGTTGCTAGGGTAAACTGGACTACAGCAACCAGAAAGCTAAAAAATGAAGACCAATTGCAAATTGTCTCAGAATATCTCTCTCTACATCATACTAAATGTTCATTTAAAGGTGAACAAATCCTTTTAAATTACTTGCCTTTTTTTTCTCCCTTCCACTTTTTTAGCTTTCAATTGGGGGTCACTGACCCCTACCGCTCTTTGAGTCAACAATTGTACTGTTATTTTCTATTGCTTATCTTTCTATTCCGCCTCTCCTTTTTATCTTCATTCAAACGGCTCCCTGGTTGCTAGGGTAAACTGGACAACAGCAACCAGAAAGCTAAACAAACAAAAAAAAGACCAATGGCAAATAATCTTAGAATATCTCTGTCTGCGTCAAGGGCAACTGCGCCCCTTATTGACTTTTTCAAAAAATACACTAAACAGAAGAATCAAAAAAGAAAAAAAAAATTTAGATTTAATACAAATTTTATACAAAGAAAAATGTGAAAAAATACTTCGGATATGCTAAAAGCAATTATGCTTCACAAATAAGGCCTGCGCGGCTAATGCAAGTCCCGTCGGCCGTAACAAATCTGTTGTGTGTTTCGCGTGTGCGGCTGCTGAACACACGGGGGTCCGTTACATACAATGGAAGGCGGAAAAGAACACGAATACAATGTACAGCCACGTGGAATGGGTCGGGCATCGAACAGTTAATCGTCTCATTTACATACGTCGTCTCTGATTGGTCGGGAGCCGCTGACATCACAAGCGGAACCAGAATTCAGCGTCCAATGTAACAGGCGGGCGTGATTTTCATGCTTTTATCGAAACGTCCTTATTCTACTCCCAATTCCTAATGTTCGGAGTCGGAGGCGCCTTTAGGTTATCGAAGTCGATTCTATAATTTTTACGGGGGAATCTTATTAATAACAACATGTACAATTGGTCGAAAGTCGAATTCACGCGTAATATCCGTAATCCGTTTCACGTAAGCGCTCTGTTTCTGTTTCGCCAAGTTGTTTTGCAGTATGGCAGCTTCCATTCCTCCCCCAGGGGCAGTTTATTTCTAATCCGTTAGGGAAGTTGATGCAGGAGCAGTTTTATTTGTGATCATAAGTTAAAGGTCCGTAGAAAAACGAAAAAAAAAACGGTGCTTGAATTATTAAACGACATCCACAAATTGTACAGTATTTACAAGGGCGGGATCCTCCCCCAAATCTTCAGATGCAGAAGTCCTACCCCAGCCAATGGCGGGAATGTAGTGTTGCCTGTTATTTGTCCAACCGGAGGGCCCCGGGGCTACACCTTTCTCACTTGTGCTGTCCCGCCGCTCTGAACGTACTGGACTCCTCCTCCTCTCACCGACATCGATCCGGCACTTGGACTCACCACCACCGGGATGGTCTGTAAATAAAAAAAAACAAAAACGTTCTGAATATAAAAGAAAGTCTGGGTGCTGTAATCCCCAAACGCAGATTTAAAAGGAGGATTCCTCTATTAATATATCATAGAATGGACTATTCAAAGCATCTTTTCTATTGGTCTTCATTATTTATTTTGTATAGTTTTCTTTTAAGATTTTAAAAGAATGTAAAAAAAAGATTTTTTTTTTAACTTCGCCACTAGGTGGCGGGTCAAGTCTGGAATAACAGCAGCGACAGCATCCTCAGAACATGGCACTGCTGCAAAAGCTGGATCACAGAACCCTGTAAATATATATAGTAAATACTATAGCATGATAGAGACCTCTAGTGACCAAACAGAGGTAGAACTGCAAATTCAAACTTCTCTATATCCATGCTTTTTAGTTTTAGTACATCATATTCAAATCACAAAAACCCCGCATGGAGCCTAACGCGTTTCATGCTTACCTAGCACTTAGTCATAGGCAATGGCTCCAAGGCATCAGTGAAAACAAACATATAAGGTGCATGTGCAGGGGAACAGGGCTTTTGGGAGAGTGGGCAGGCATCGGGGGTGGGCCTCACTCACCCAGTCTGACCCTGTTTCTCAGCCACACTTTACCCAAATGTCACTGAACCTTAATTCCCAGCATTCTCCAATATTATTAAAGGGCTGGATCACCTTTAGTATGTTTTAGAATGGCTAATTCTAAGAAACTTTTCAGTTGGCCTTCATTTTTTCTATTTTAACGTTTTTTTCAATTTTTTCTTTCCAGCTTTCAAATGGGGGTCGCTGACCCCATGTAAAAAACAAATGCTCTGTAATGCTACAAATTAAAAGTCATTGCTACTTTGTATTATTCGTCTTTCTATTCAGGCCTCTCCTATTCATATTCCAGTCTCTTGTTCAGATCAATGCATGGTTGCTAGGGGAATTTGGAATCTAGCGACCAGATAACTAAAATTGCAAACTGGAGATCTGCTGAATAAAAAGCTAAATAACTGAAAACCCACAAATAATAAAAGTTGAAAACTAATTGCAAATTGTTTCGGAATATCCCTCTCTACATCATACCAAAAGCTCATTTAAAGGTGAACAACCCCTTTAACTATATAATTCAGGCCAGAAGATTAAAATATATCTATAAATCTATAAATCAATATATATATATATATATATATATATATATATATATATATATATATATATATATACACAGGTATGGGACCTGTTATCCAGAATGCTCGGGACCTGGGGTTTTCCAGATAAGGGATCTTTCCGTAATTTGGATCTTCATACCTTAAGTCTACTAGAAATTCATTTAAAAATGAAATAAACCCAATAGGCTGGTTTTGCTTCCAATAAGGATTAATTATATCTTAGTTGGGATCAAGTACAAGCGACTGTTTTATTATTACACAGAAAAAGGAAATCATTTTTAAAAATTTGGATAAAATGGAGTCTATGGGAGACAGCCATTCCGTAATTTGGAGCTTTCTGGATAAGGGATCCTATAACTGTATATATATATATATATGTATATATATATATATATATATATATATATATATTACCTTGGAATACTTGAATGTGCTATTAGAAAAGAAACACGAAGCCTTTAAAGGAGAAGATGGCTACAAATGCCATATTTTATATAGTGAACTTATTGCACGAGGCTAAAGTTTCAGCTTGTCAATAGCAGCAATGATCCAGGACTTCAAACTTGTCACAGGGGGTCACCATCTTGGAAAGTGTCTGTGACACTCACATGCTCAGTGGGCTCTGATTGGCTGTTGAGAAGCTAAGCTTAGGGCTCGTCACTAATTATCCAGCAGAAAATGAGCTTCCCTGGCTGTAATATAAGCTGATGCTACAGGTTTGCTGATTATTAAATTCTGATGCTAATTGCACTGGTTTCTGTGCTGCCATGTAGTAATTATCTGTATTAATGACTAATCAGCCTTATATTGTGACATTTCTATTCTATGTGTACTGTATATTGTGAGTGGGTCCCTAAGCTCAGTAAGTGACAGCAGCACAGAGCATGTGCAGTGAATCAGCAGAAAAGAAGATGGGGAGCTACTGGGGCATCTTTGGAGACACAGATCTTTACTGCTAAAGGGCTGTGGTTGCCTTGGGCTGGTATAGAAGCACAAAACATCATGTACAACATTTCTAGCTACTTCTTTGGTTAAGTTTTAGTTCTCTTTTAAGAGATGAGCCGCAAGCCAGAAGCTCCTTTCACCTGCAGACAAGACAAGAAGCTTTTCAGAACTCACTTTGGCTCTGGACACCCTACAGAGCAGCGATACGTACAGTCACACTTTCTTTGCTTTTGTCACCCTCCTTTTCTTTTGGGGTGCTGCTGCTGCCTTCAGTTGACTGTGGTTGGATGCTAGAGGTCGGCTGCATGGATTTATCGGTGCTGAGTTCGGGGTCAGGCTCTTGCTGTGTGGCTGTAGCTGTAAATGAACAAGAAGATGTTACAATGTGTTTGCTATTAGTAAACATTCTATATTCTCATGGACTGTATATTTCTTATCGGATCATTTTGAGACTAAGAATGAATTCTGAAGTTAAGGGCAGAGACACACGCTCAGATTCGGGGAGATTAGTCGCCCATCGACAAATCTCCTCTTCTTCGGGGCGACTAATCTCCCCGAACTGCCTCCTAGAATGTAAATCGCCGGCGGGATGGCAATCGGTTTGCTTCGTTTTTTCTGAAGTCGCCGCAGAAAACGAATTGATCCGAGTGCCATGCAGCCGGCGATTTAGATTCTAGCCAGCGGGAGGCAGTTCAGGGAAATTAGTTGACCCGAATAAGAGGCGATTTATCCCTGGGCGACTAAATCTCCCCGAATCTGAGCGTGTGTCTCTGCCCTTAGGAAAAATAAAGATGGTATCAGAGAACCGCATGGGTAACCATGGCCAACCAAATTTGACCGTATCACAAATATCCACCTCTGCAGCATCCTACAGCTTCAACTGGACGTTGCTAGGTAACTGAAGCCATAGAATCCATTAACAAGGTTGCAGCCGTGCAAACTGAGCCAAGTCCCTACCTGACTGGGTGCATGATTTCATGTGCTCCGGCCAATGGGCTTGCTGACAAGGGTAGTCACAGTAACTTGTATTCCAACAGCAATAAAAGATGGCTTCCTTTTTACAGTTTGCACACCACTGCTTCTTTTTTGTCTCATCCACAGCTTGCTGCTTCTCTAACTCCGTCTGCTTCTTTACTTCTGCGATTAGCCGGTCTCGCTCCTGCTCCAGGCTCTGTCTCATCTCAGCCATGGTAAGCTCTTCAACAACAAACAATATAGAAGTTTGATTTAGAATTCATTACACGTCTTCTATTAATGAGCCCCAGCTCCAGGCTCTGTCTCATCTCAGCCATGGTTAGCTCTTAAAGGAACAGTTCAGTATAAAAATAAAAACTGGGTAAATAGATAGGCTGTGCAAAATTAAAAATGTTTGTAATATAGTTAGTTAGGCAAAAATGTAATGTATAAATGCTGGAGTGACTGGATGTCTAACATAATAGCCAGAACACTACTTCCTGCTTTGCAGCTCTCTTGGTTTCCACTTACCAGGCAGTAACCAATCAGTGACTTGAGGGCGGGCCACATGGTTCATAGCTGTTGCTTTTGAATCTGAGCTGAATGCTGAGGATCAATTACAGACTCACTGAACAGTTATGTCCCATGTGGCTCCCCTTACAGTCACTGACTAACTCAGAGTTAGAGAGCTGAAAAGCAGGAAGTAGTGTTCTGGCTATTATAGTCGCAGTGTCGCCGTTTCTGAAGAGGAGCGCGGGTGGAGTTTCCATAAATTATTTCTTAACAAAGACTTAGCGATTTAAAAGTTTAATTTGTCTTAGTGGGCTTTTTTTCGTTCTATACTAACAAATTCTGTTACTGATCCTTTAAATGTGTAATATAAACTATAGCATGATAGAGACCTCTACATTTGTGCTATTTAAAAAAATGTTTATTATATCATATTAAAATGACAATGACCTCACGTGCAGTCTAACGCATTTCATGCTTACCCAGCACTTAATCATAGGCAATCTCAAAACGTTTGGGTAAGTGCTGGGTAGGCAAGAAAAGCGTTAGGCTGCATGTGAGGTTATTGTCATTTTAATACGATATCATAAACATTTTTTTAAATAGCATGAATATAGGGATTTTTTTCTTTTTGAGTTTAATACCAGAAATTTACCAGGTACCCCCGTCTACTGTCCCCTGCAGTTATGGGATCTGATGTCCCTATAGGTTTGTCATTGCATTAAGGGTTTATATGTGTTTATTCATCCTTAAAACACAGTCTAGTACAGTATGAAGTGCTTATGTATGAATATTCCTTTTCTATCTATTTGGATTGATCCAGATGCTGCCATATTGCATCAGATAACGGAGACATACTTCACACCAGAATCTTACCCAGGTTGTGCTTCATTTCAGCGAGTTCCTGCTGGTGAAGCCATTGGAGCTTTTCAATTTCAATCCGTAATCGTCGGATCTACAAGAAAACCCGACAGCAAGATACAAGGTGAAGCAACAACGTACTGAGATTGTGCTCAGTCATTCAATTCCACATGGCCTCGGCATCAAGCTTACAATCTCATAACCCCTGTGCTTGCTTCGTACCTCGGCTATGGTGCTCCCAGTAGTGTTTTTAGACAAGTCGTTGTAGATTTCAGTCATCGTCCCTTTTATCGCATCCATCATCTGACAACAAAGAAAAGAGGCGCAGGGTCAGGCTTCAGCTTTCACTCACATATACAGTTCATTATATTGCTGATCTGAGGCCAATATATAAACAGCAACGGAGCCTTCAGCCCTTGACCCATAGCCTAAGAGCTACTAATATTATATGGCAGAGCTGTGCACTGTAGGTTATCATTTTAGCTGGGCCCCTTAGATCACAAAAGGTAACAGATATTTAAATAATGGATGTAAAAGTCACCCTGCTATAGTTCCAGGGGTACCCAGGGTACAAATAAGCACTCACCCCAAATCTCCCCCTAACTGACCTTCAGGCTGGGCCCTCTTAGCTCATAACAAGGTTACAGATATATAGAAACATTGGGGTAACAGTCACCCTGCTATAGTTCCAGGGGTACCCAGGGTACAAATAAGTACTCACCCCAAATCTCCCCCTAACTGACCTTCAGACTGGGCCCCCTTAGCTCATAACAAGGTTAAAGATATATAGAAACATTGGGGTAACAGTCACCCTGCTATAGTTCCAGGGGTACCCATGGCACAAATAAGCACTCATCCCAAATCTCCCCCTAACTGGCCCTCAGACTGGGTCCCCATAGCTCAGTACAAGGTTACAGATATATAGAAACATTGGGGTAATAGTCACCCTGCTATAAATCCAGGGGTACCCAGGACCCAAATAAGCACTCACCCCAAATCTCCCCCTAACTGGCCTTCAGGCTGGGCTCCCTTAGCTCATAACAAGGTTACAGATATATAGAAACATTGGGGTAACAGTCACCCTGCTATAAATCCAGGGGTACCCAGGGTACAAATAAGCACTCACCCCAAATCTCCCCCTAACTGACCTTCAGACTGGGCCCCCTTAGCTCATAACAAGGTTACAGATATATAGAAACATTGGGGTGTCACCCTGCTATAGTTCCAGGGGTACCCAGGGTACAAATAAACACTCACCCCAAATCTCCCCCTAACCGACCTTTAGACTGGGCCCCCTTAGCTCATAACAAGGTTACAGATATAATTACTCAGTAGAAGTTATTCATGTGACTTACTTTACTGGTGTATTTAGCAATATCGGCAGCAACATCAGCAGAAGCAGTGGCAATTGGCAGGTCGTTGCTGATTGGAGGATTTATGGTGTTTGTGGGAGTGGTTACCACAGGCAGCGGAGGAGCGTTAGTGACGAGGGTTATGGTGGAAGTCGTAGTGGCAGGGCTTACGTCTTTCTGTTGCACAGCTGGAAGCACAAGAAACAAGTCATTAGACTTTATATCAGTGTGAGTAGCTACGTCCAACAGGGAGAAAACATTCCCTTTGCTTGTTTGGGGTAGTTTGGCTTTTTCTTGCTTTAGTCACAATGGGGGACTACTTTGGGTACTCCGGATGCTGCTCATACTCCAAACACACGTGGCAGAATAAAGGGGAGGTTCATCTTTAAAAGGGAACTAACGCGAAACTGAAAATTTAATATTAGCATCATACTGAAATAAAAAACTTTCTACACACAATCAATTAAAAATTCTGCATCATTTCTGAAATAATCAAGTTTATCTTCACTATTCCTCTCTCAGCATCTGTTTCTCTTCATCCTGTCTTCATTCAGGAGTTGGGTGTCAGATGAATGACCCGATATATCTTATAGGGGGGCTCCTTTTGCCTAGAAGATGTATTAGAGATTACTCTATTAAAATCACCAGACATCATGTCTCTCTACATGCAGAATTTGTGCAAAAGGCAGTTATTTTGTTAGATTCTGTTTGTACTGGAATCAATTATTTGAGTTCTAATTCATCTGCTAGGAAAGGAATCCCCCCTATAAGATATATTGGATCTAACTGTCAATGAATATCTGACACCCAACTCCTACATAAAGACAGAATAAAGAGAAACAGATGCTGATAGAGGAATAGTGAAGTTAAATTTGATTATTTCAGAAAAGAGGCAGAATATTTAATTGATTATATTTAGAAAGTTTCTTATTTCAGTATGAGGAAGCGTATATTACATTTTAATTTTCACGATAATTCCCCTTTAAGGGAAGGTTCATAGTGGGTCTACTATGGATACTGCCAGATTTCATCCCCGATTATTTCAGAAACAATGCAGAATTTTTAATTGATTGTATTTAGAAAGTTTCTTACTTAAAGGAAAGTCTTCTTGCACTTGGGGGTGCCAAAATGTTAGTGCCGAACATTTGGCACCCCCAAGTGCAAGACGACTTTCCTTCTAAGGACGTTTATATTAAATGTTCATTTTCGCGATAGTTGCCCTTTGAATTAACTTTTAGTATGTCATAGAATGGCCAATTCTAAGCAACTTTTAAATTGGTCTTCATTATTACTTTTTTTCAATATATTTTTTTTTAATTATTTGCCTTTTTCTACTGACTCTTTCCAGCTTTCAAATGGGGGTCACTGACCCCATCTAACAAATGCTCTGTAAGGCTACACATGTATTGTTATTGTGACTTTTTATTACTTATGTTACTATTCAGGCCCTTTCCTATTCCTATTTCTCTTTATTTCCAGGAATGCTGGTTTTGCCACATTACAGTATGTGCCCAGGGGTTTCAAGTTTACCTTTCACAGCCTGTCGGGTCTGGTATCTGGTTCCGGTGGGAGACTGCGGAACTGCTGCCGGTTGCTGTTGCTGCTGTTGCCTCTGTACTTTCTGCATATGCCATTTCTGGGACGAGGTCTGAAATTTACTGGAAGAATTCCACCCCACTCTCTGCCCGGTAGGGACTGTTTCCTTAGGCAGCAGCGGCCTTTGCTTTTTGATGGGGCTGCCTGTGGCGGCCGCTGCTACAGGTACTGATGCCAGGGCACTGGTCGTCACGGTAACGCCTACTGCAGGTATAGACTGGGCTGCTGACCGGGTCAGAATGGGGGTTTCTGGCTGGGGTTGGCTGCTGGTGTTTGACACAGCAGGGGATTTACCTGCACACAAAACATTCATGGGGAAATGATCACTATTGTTCTCACCACACCAATTCACCAAACTACAGTGCGTTTATGATTTAGTTAAAGGGCATGTAAAGGCAAAAAAATAAAATCCCATTTTTACTTTCTTTAATGAAAAAGAAACCTATCTCCAATATACTTTAATTAAAAAAGATGTACTGTTTTTATAAGCAACTTGACTGTATGCAGTGAAATTCTCCCTTCATTTACTGCTGTGGATAGGAATTGTCAGACGGTCCCTAACTGCTCTGCAGGGAATCATACTTATGTACAGCAGGGGGAGGCACCACCTTACGTCCCAGCCATGCAGAACTCAAGCAGCTTTGTTTGTTTCCCTGTAGAGCAGTCGGTGACTGTGTAGAGATTTGTATTGGATTTTACTTTTGCCTTTACATTCCCTTTACTGTTTCCAACTCCAGCTGCAGGGACAAAGATGGAGCCAGATTTAAACAGATAAACTGGGATTCTATTTGGAGGATTATTTTGCTGCAGCCACTGGTTCTGCAGAGTTGGAGAAAGTTTCTATTAAACAATACAAAAACTATAAAATCCACATTAGATTACATGACAACACAGGACCCAGTGCAGTCTGCATATTCTGATTATTATTATTATCAGTCTTGCTGTATCGGCTTCTGGCAGATATTATTTGACTTGTGCTGTTGATAATTTGGTTGATAATTTATGACGAACCCTAAGCAGCCCAGATCACACTGAGCATGTGCACAGTCTTGGTCTTGCAAAGATGTATAACAAAGTTACAAGATGGTGACCCCCTGTGGCCAACTTTGAAAGCATAAATCATTTGTTTGATTAGGCTTGTGGTGCAGTAAGTTCATGTTTATGTTTAGTATACAAAATACAAGATTTCTAGCCTTATTCTATTTTAGACTTTCCTTCCCCTTTAAGAACTGAGGATTGGTTCTGACTCTGAATGGTTAACTATAGGTGCCATAACACAGCTCATTGCACTTGGCAAATCACTTTTCTCTTCGAAATCGATTAGGACGAATCAGTGCAATATTTTTGCATAATGTGGTCAAATACCAAAACATTCAGTGGCTAGGAGAAACTCATTTGGGCACACGTGATTAATGGGGAGGTATCGCGAAAATTAAAATTGAATATAAGCTTCATTATATTGAAATATTTCGTAAGACTTTGTTTGTACTGGAATCAGTTGTTTGAGTGAGCCCTAATACATCTGCTAGGAAAGGATGAAGTGAAGATAGAATGAAGAGAAACAGATGCGGAGAGAGGAATAGTGAACAGAAACATGATAGAAATGATGCCGAATTTTTAATTGATTACATTTAGAAAGTGTCTTATTACATTATGACGAAGCTTGTATTAAATTTAAATTTTCGCGATAGTTCCCCTTTAACCTTTTAGCATCAGAACCAAGGTTTTCAACTGAACTCTATATGATAAGAGGTGCCTGATTTTACTCTAGAAAGTGTAACAATGGTCTGCTATTAACTCCAAGAAACACACGCTGCAGCAATCAGAATCCTGTGAAAGATTCGGAGGGCTGCAGCGTGCGTTTCTTGGAGTTATAGGTGGGTCCCTGGCAGGGGGACCAGCAACTTGCACCCGACACTACAACAAACGGTGAGTTATAGTTGAGCATCGCTCGCATTTGGTTGTAGGGATGCACCGAATCAGCTATGTTGGATACAGCCAAACCCCCGAATCCTTCGCAAACGATTTGGCTGAATACTGAACCGAATTTGCATATGCAAATTAGGGGTGGGAAGGGGAAAACATTTGTACTTCCTTGTTTTGTTACAAAAAGTCACACGATTTCCCTCCATGCCCCTAATTTGTATATGCAAATTAGGATTCGGTTCGGCCGGGCAGAAGAATTCCCGAACCGAATCGATGTACAGCAGCAGGTAAAATTGTTGCTACGTACTTTCTTGTTGCTTGGCCAGTGTTTCCTTTGCTTCTTTCTTGTGTTTGCGACCTTCTCGCCCAGCCTGATCCTCTCCCAAATCTATTACCAGTTCACTTTCAGAATCAGAGTCCAAACCCAGACGGACTGTGGGAGAGTCCGCCTCATCTTTCCCTTTCAGCTTTTCCTTGGCGGCGATTTTGGCCTTTTCCGTGACCTCCTTCGGTGTTTCCAGACCGGATTTATCTTTGGAGGGGGCGTCTGTTTTCTCCGCGGCCGTGGGAGTGATTTTTGTAGTATCCTTGGTATCAGCAGAGGCGGGTGGCTTGGCTTTCTTCTTTAACGATGATGCCGAAGAAGAAGAGGAGCATTCCTTTTCAGTTTTGACGCTCTCCTTCTCCTCGCCATCTTCGTGTTCGTTCTTGGTCTTCTGCTCCTCGTCGCTGGCGTATTCGCTGTCGCTGCTGTCTGTTTTCTCGGATTCCTCGGAATCGCTGTGTTCCACAGCCGTGTAGACGTCCTCTGAGATTTCGTTGATCCCTGAATGTACAAACAGCAAGTCAAAACCTTTGTGTTCTGGCCTTGTTTTGTTTTTAATTAGGAAAGCAAGGTTTTCATACCTAATTGGGCTTTGCAGCTCTCTATGGTTTTGTCAAGATTAAGCTGAAATCTGCTCCGGATCTGTCTCTTTGGGGATACAAGTGGGGTCGGTGTAGATTGCTGTAAGACCGATTCACTGAGCTCCTGTAAATCCATTTCTGCCTTGCTGCGGTCTAAAATAAAACAGTATAAATACGTTTAATCGAACTTGCTGCTCATACAAGTATACAAGGTACGGTGATGTAATTGTGTCTCTCTTGCTTTTATTTCTTTACTGTATATAAAGGTGCTACTTGTTATATTTCTCTGTACTGAGCACAATCCAACAGCCCCTCAAAAGAAACTATAAAACGATGCCAACATAGGTATCCCACTGTATTGAGCATGATTCAGCAGGAACAGCCAGTACAGAGAGATCCCGTAAAACTATGGCAGCATAGGTATTCCCTGTACTAAGCACAATTCAGCAGGAACAGTCCTGTAAGTTTGCTCATAGTCTGTACAGAGAGATCCCATAAAACTATGGCAGCATAGGTATTCCCTGTACTAAGCACAATTCAGCAGGAACAGTCCCTAAGTTTGCTCATAGTCTGTACAGAGAGATCCCATAAAACTATGGCAGCATAGGTATTCCCCTGTACTAAGCACAATTCAGCAGGAACAGCCCCCTAAGTTTGCTCATAGTCTGTACAGAGAGATCCCATAAAACTATGGCAGCATAGGTATTCCCCTGTACTAAGCACAATTCAGCAGGAACAGTCCCCTAAGTTTGCTCATAGTCTGTACAGAGAGATCCCATAAAACTATGGCAGCATAGGTATTCCCTGTACTAAGCACAATTCAGCAGGAACAGTCCCCTAAGTTTGCTCATAGCCTGTATAAAGAGATCCCATAAAACTATGGCAGCATAGGTATTCCCCTGTACTAAGCACAATTCAGCAGGAACAGCCCCTAAGTTTGCTCATAGTCTGTACAGAGAGATATCATAAAACTATGGCAGCATAGATATTCCCCTGTACTAAGCACAATTCAGCAGGAACAGCCCCTAAATTTGCTCATAGTCTGTACAGAGAGATCCCATAAAACTATGGCAGCATAGGTATTCCCCTGTACTAAGCACAATTCAGCAGGAACAGCCCCTAAGTTTGCTTATAGTCTGTACAGAGAGATACCATAAAACTAAGGCAGCATAGGTATTCCCCTGTACTAAGCACAATTCAGCAGGAACAGTCCCCTAAGTTTGCTCATAGTCTGTACAGAGAGATCCCATAAAACTATGGCAGCATAGGTATTCCCCTGTACTAAGCACAATTCAGCAGGAACAGTCCCCAAAGTTTGCTCATTGCCTGTACAGAGAGATACCATAAAACTATGGCAGCATAGGTATTCCCCTGTACTAAGCACAATTCAGCAGGAACAGTCCTTACGTTTGCTCATAGTCTGTACAGAGAGATCCCATAAAACTATGGCAGCATAGGTATTCCCCTGTACTAAGCACAATTCAGCAGGAACAGCCCCTAAGTTTGCTCATAGTCTGTACAGAGAGATATCATAGTGTCTGTTATGGAATAACTGACCAAGATTGAGGTTGAGGATGCTCCCTGTGGTGGCTGATCGATCTTGCTTGGAGGACACGGGTGTAGATGATTGAGGAGAGAAAGGTTTGGGGCTATCTGCTATACTACCCCCATGGCCAGGTTTTGTTGCTTTAGGAGAGGCTGAAAGGAGAAATACTGTAAGAAACTTGTAAACAGTGTAGATATTATGTATACAGAACCGTACAGCCCCATTAGAAATTAGCAACCCACAGCAATCTAAGTAATAACTGTGAGTAATAACTGTGAGTAATTAGGAGGATTCAACTTGGCAAATATTCCTCAATGCACGTAGGTGCCGAGGTTTACGTATTTCTAGATCTTGCTAGAAATCTGGATAAATAAATGCCAGGGTCTCTATTATTATTCTTTACATGTATTTATAAAACATAAACCATAAATGGGTGTATTTCCAGACACATGATGGTTCCCTGTACTGGTAGATCTTAATAGCTCCCTGTTCTGCAGAATACAGCAGGGCCCTCTTTACCTCTTGTATAGGATGTTTTTTTGTGTTTTCTTGTACAGGTTTGTACAGGTGGACATACACTATTAGATCTGCTCGTTTGGCGAAAAGATCTTAAGGTGACCATACACTATTAGATCCGCTAGTTTGGTGAAAAGATCTTTTCCAGGAAAGGAGTTTTAAGGCTGCCATAGACTATTGACTAAGGTCGCCAAACGACCTGATGTACCTACTAACAGCAGGGCGATATTGAGTTAATCTGAACGTTTGGCCCCGGGGCTGAACAATCAGATTGTGATGAGAATGGGTGCCACATCAAATAGCCAATGGTGTCCTGGATCGAAGAAAAAAAAAACCTGCCCGATCGATATCTGACCGATTTTTGGCCTGATATCAATCGGGAGGACCCATCGGAAGCCCCACACTCAGGCAGATAAGTTGCAGAATCAGTCTAAACTACCAATATCGGCAGCTTTAGGGTCCGGGCACACGGGCAGATTCAGGGAGATTAGTTGGCAGACGACAATTCTCCTCTTCTTCGCGGCGACTAATCTCCTCGAACTGCCTCCCCCTGCCTTCCGCCAGCTAAAATCTAAATCTTCTGGGGCAGGCACACGGAGTGCTTCATTTTCAGAAGTCGCCCCTAATTGCCTCACTTCTGGAGACTTCTGAAAATGAAGCGATCCGTGTGCCTGCCCCCAAAGCGATTAACATTTTAGCCGATGGAAGGCAGATCGGGGAGATTAGTGGCCGCGAAGAAGAGATTTGTCGTCTGGCGACTAATCTCCCCGTGTGGCCAGACCCTTAATCTGCCTGTGTATGGCCACCTTTAATTGTAGCCTGTATGGCCACCTATAGGTTAGGCTTGCAAATAAAGCCATTTAAAGTAGGCGTTTACTATAATCCCACTACTTATCCCACCTGTGCTCTTATCTGTAAAGTCCATGGATTCCTCACTTGCGCTAAAGTGACTCGACGCTACTTTCTTCTCCGCCTCCTGTTCCGCGTCGGACCCAGTATGAACAGAAGAGTTTGTGCTCATTGGTGAGCGAGGCATGTCCGTTAAAGAAATCCTCCTCCCGCCGCTACTGTTCAGCACGGGTTTGCTCATCAGGATTTTCGGTGACGCCGTCATGTCAAAGTTCAGTTTGATTTTCTCCTGTTTATCGGTCTTTGCCGTTCCAGCACTTGGGTTCCCGGTGTCCAGCAGCATTTGGTAATGGTTGTTAGGGGTGTAAGGTGTCCGAAAAGGGGCGTAATTAAAAACTCCAAACCTCTTGCGGATGTTCTCTACATAGACCTCCATCTCCTGCATGGCGCTGTTGAAAATGCTTTTTGTTTTTTTCACAGAAAAGGGGATCTCTTTGGACATGAGGTAGCAGTTATTCATTGGTACCCAGGCTCTGAAATCATTAGGAACAGCGTCAAACTCCCAACAAAGCACATTCTTTCATTAAAATGATAATTATTATCCCCGAATATCCTCTTTAACATTCTGACACACTAAGTTTGTTTTGTGCAGTTTTCTGTTCTTTATAAGATACCGGAGATTCATAAAATACACATATTGTGGTTTGGTTTACTTCTCCTCTGTTCCTTAAAACAATTAAGGGGAATGTCAAAGCAAACACTTTTATTGTCACAATTGTTCCAAAGGGAACAACTTGAAATGTCTTAAATTGGCGTCTATTTCCAAGTTACTGACAAAATGCGAAGGATACTTTAGTACAATGGGAAATGAAACAGTTGCAGCAATAACAATGATTTGTATTTAAATAGGTTTCAGATATGATTTTTGACCACTGTGATGGTATACTCCATTGTGTGGATGGCTAGAATCTCAGCCATAAAGCAGGACAGGACTGCTGCTTACAATTGGGATCAGATTGGATCTGTGCAGCCACTGGGACAGAATGCTCTGTTATACAGATAGCTAGAATCTCAGCCATAAAGCAGGACAGGACTGTTGCTTATAATGGGGATCAGATAGGATCTGTGCAGCCACTGGGACAAAATGCTCTGTTATACAGATAGCTAGAATCTCAGCCATAAAGCAGGACAGGACTGCTGCTTACAATGGGGATCAGATAGGATTTGTGCAGTCACGGGGACAAAATGCTCTGTTATACAGATAGCTAGAATCTCAGCCATAAAGCAGGACAGGACTGCTGCTTACAATGGGGATCAGATAGAATCTGTGCAGCCACTGGGACAGAATGCTCTGTTATACAGATAGCTAGAATCTCAGCTGCCATAAAGCAGGGCAGGACTGCTGCTTACAATGGGGATCAGATAGGATCTGTGCAGCCACTGGGACAGAATGCTCTGTTATACAGATAGCTAGAATCTCAGCTGCCATAAAGCAGGGCAGGACTGCTGCTTACAATGGGGATCAGATAGGATCTGTGCAGCCACTGGGACAGAATGCTCTGTTATACAGATAGTTAGAATCTCAGCTGCCATAAAGCAGGGCAGGACTGCTGCTTACAATGGGGATCAGATAGGATCTGTGCAGCCACTGGGACAGAATGCTCTGTTATACAGATAGTTAGAATCTCAGCTGCCATAAAGCAGGGCAGGACTGCTGCTTACAATGGGGATCAGATAGGATCTGTGCAGCCACTGGGACAGAATGCTCTGTTATAAAAATAGCTGAAATACACTGAGCCTTGGGCACAGGTGTGAGAGTGAACACTGAGGAAGGACTTATCTGCTCTCCCACCTGTCATGCTGACCGAAGAATCGTGCGTCAACCTGTCCATCCTTATCTCTAAGTGCTTTTGCAGGCCAGAAGGGAAATCCTTTTAATTTCGCCCAGACCAAAGGGTGTGGATTGCTCTAAAGAGAAAACAAAAAGTTGTTCAAGATGTGTTAGGCCTATGCAATATTACTGTGGCACAGTACTGCCCAATTGTTCTATGTAACAGGCTGATCGTCCTATATATCACTTGACTAGGGAACTGGAGTATAATCAAACTTTGATCTCATATACAGACATCAACATACAGACATGCAACCCCGTCCAGTTGTGAGCCACAAAAATCTCCAGTTAGAATGTCCTGCTGTAGCAGATAATAGCAGAATTATTTTAATAGTCATAGTCTGTATACTAGAGAAAGATCCCATAAAACTATGGCAGCATAGGTATTCCCCTGTACTAAGCACAATTCAGCAGGAACAGTCCCCTAAGTTTGCTCATAGTCTGTACAGAGAGATCCCATAAAACTATGGCAGCATAGGTATTCCCCTGTACTAAGCACAATTCAGCAGGAACCGTTTCCTAAGTTTGCTCATAGTCTTTACAGAGAAATATCATAAAACTATGGCAGCATAGGTATTCCTCTGTACTAAGCACAATTCAGCAGGAACAGTCCCCTAAGTTTGCTCATAGTCTGTACAGAGAGATCCCATAAAACTATGACAGCATAGGTATTCCCTGTACTAAGCACAATTCAGCAGGAACAGTCCCCTAAGTTTACTCATAGCCTGTACAGAGAGATCCCATAAAACGATGGCAGCATAGGTATTCCTCTGTGCTAAGCACAATTCAGCAGGAACAGCCCCCTAAGTTTGCTCATAGTCTGTACAGAGAGATCCCATAAAACTATGGCAGCATAGGTATTCCTCTGTACTAAGCACAATTCAGCAGGAACATTCCCCTAAGTTTGCTCATAGTCTGTACAGAGAGATCCCATAAAACTATGGCAGCATAGGTATTCCTCTGTACTAAGCACAATTCAGCAGGAACATTCCCCTAAGTTTGCTCATAGTCTGTACAGAGAGATCCCATAAAACTATGGCAGCATAGGTATTCCCCTGTACTAAGCACAATTCAGCAGGAACAGCCCCTAAGTTTGCTCATAGTCTGTACAGAGAGATCCCATAAAACGATGGCAGCATAGTTATTCCCTGTACTAAGCACAATTCAGCAGGAACAGCCCCCTAAGTTTGCTCATAGTCTGTACAGAGATCCCATAAAACTATGGCAGCATAGGTATTCCCCTGTACTAAGCACAATTCAGCAGGAACAGTCCCCTAAGTTTGCTCATAGTCTGTACAGAGAGATCCCATAAAACTATGACAGCATAGGTATTCCCCTGTACTAAGCACAATTCAGCAGGAACAGTCCCCTAAGTTTGCTCATAGTCTGTACAGAGAGATCCCATAAAACGTTGCCAACATAGTGATATCTGCCCTAAGCTTTGATATATAAGTGACAGATTGAGGCTGCTGGAGACAGAAGAAAGGCAAATGAATAAAGACTGGGTAAAACTACTCACAGACAGACGTGTTACTTACACAGGGTTCACAAAACCAATTCTCTCTTTTTTGGCAAGCAGCTAAGTAACATTCAGGACAGACTTCGATTTCATTCATCTGAAGAGGCAAACAATAGAATGAGGTTAGTAACAAAAACAAAAGCTGTGCAGCTGGAGGTGACAGTTGTGTTGGATGAGAAGAGAGTATCTTTACTCTCCGTTATACAGTATAGTGAGGATAGTGTTATTTTGTGTATGTGCAACTAATATTCCCTCCCTGTGTATATAGAGATATATTTATAGGTATAGGTTTGAGCTGCCATATTGTTTATCATGTACTTATTGTGATACTTTTAGTATGTTATAGAATGGACAATTCTAAGCAACTTTTCGATTGGCATGTATAATATATTTTGTATATTTTTTTTTAATTATTTGCCTTTATCTTCTGACTCTTTCCAGCTTTCAAATAGGGGTCACTCACCCCATCTAAAAAAACAAATGCTCTGTAAGCCTACATTTTTTTGTTGATTTTTAATACTCATCTTTCTAGTCAGGCCTCTCCGATTCCTATTCTCTTATTTAAATCAGTGCATGGTTGTTAGGGTAATTTGGACCCTAGCAACCAGATGGCTGAAACTGCAAACTGGAGAGCTGCTGCATAAAAAGGTAAATAACGCTAAAACCACAATTAATAAAAAATTAAAACCAACTGCAAATTGTCTTAGAACATACCTCTCTACATCATACTAACAGTTACCCCAAAGGTGAACAACCCCACTTTAATCATCTACAGGTGCAGTTCCACAGCTGAACACCAGGTGGCAAAAAAATGACTACAAATTACTCCTATTTGCAGAGTGAAGCAGAGTCAATGATAAGGATGAAGATGCTCCTGCAGTCCTGTTGTATGACCCCCCAACAGCTCCTGTCTCTCTGTCGTTCATGAGATGCGAGCAGGAAAATTACCAGCATTAGCATGTGAATAGTCTGTAATCACGACACCATATTAAAGGGAAAATGTACTCTTGCTTATCTACATTTATTTTCTCTTACATACCTCTTCCTATACGTAACCAACTAAAGGTAAAACAAAGCCTATTTATAGGTAGCATTTGTATATAAAAGTATTAGGGCTTCTCTGTGTATTTCTATTTCTGCAAAGCGGTAGAAGCTGCCATATTGTTTCCCACAGCCAGTACAGTATGAGGGTAAAGCTTCTATAAGCAGGGATTTTCAATTTTTTTTTAATTATGGAAATTGACTCCATTTTATCCATTTCAAAATGATTTCCTTTTTCTGTGTAATAATAAAATAGTCGCTTGTACTTGATCCCAACTAAGATATAATTAATCCTTATTTGAGGCAAAACCTGCCTATTGGGTTTAATTAATGTTTACATGATTTTCTAGTAGACTTAAGGTATGAAGATTATGGAAAGATCCGTTATCCAGAAAGCCTCAGGTCATGAGCATTCTGTATAATATATAATTCAAATGCACAGAGGAGATTTCTGTTCATGCACTTTGCTGTTTATCCAGTGGGATTTCTACAGAAGTTAAATCTATATTAAAAGATTTTTTCCTATATAAGCGGCTCTAAAAAAAAAAAAAAATTTTACTAAAATGCGAAGAATATTCGCCAGCGTGACGTCATTTTGCCACTTCGCAAATTTACTATCAGTGACCCTGGCGAAAATTCGCCAGCGAAGTTGATAGCCTAGCGCAACTTCGCACCCTAATGCTGGCGAAGTTGCACTCTGGCGAAGGGGGCAAACTACGCAAATTTAGATTATTTTTTTTTGTTGTTAATGTTACCTCCCTCGCCAGAGTTTACTTCGCCAGGTCAGAGCAGGCGAAGTTCAATAGAGTAGACAGGAGTTTGTAAATAAAAAAAAAAGTTGAAAAAAAAGTCCCAAAAATGTTGAAATTTTTTCTAAGCTGTAGCATAACGTCCATTCAAATTTAAATTTGGCGCCGTATGCAAATTATCCTTCGCTAGCGCTACTTCGCTTAGCCTGACAAGTTAACGCTAGCGCTACCTTTCGCCTCCTGAGCGCAACTTCGGATTTTAGTGAATTAGCGACGGCCTGGCAAATATTCTCCAGGTGAAGTGCGGCGAAGGCGGCGCTAGCGCAACGCCGCAGGTTAGTGAATTTGCCCCATGGAGTGAAAGCTTACCTCGTGCTCACAAATCTTGATTATAACTTTTGCTGTTTGTGTCAGCTTGTGATTGCCTAACAAAAGAAAACACAAAGAAATATGGTCACAACCATTGAAAGGAAGAGGCAAGTATCACCTGGTATGAGCGACTGTCCGTGCAAAGTCTGCATTAAGGTGGCCATAGACGGAACAATTACGATCTTTCCTGGAAAAGATGTTTCCAGGAAAGATCATTCGTTTCAATACACAAGTGTAAAGCTGAATCGTCAGATATACAAGTAGAAACAATCTACCTGTATCTGACCATTCAGCACTAACAATGGCCGATGCCTCAAAGGAACCCGATTTTTCCGGGCAGCCCAATCGAGTCTTCTGCCGATATCAGTTGCCTCGTCTCCCACCATACACACACCGAATATCTTACGAAACCTTTACTGTATGGGGCGCTGTCTAGTTTTTAGTGATGCACCGAATACAAGATTCGGTTCGGGATTTGGCCAGGATTCAGCCTTTTTCAGCAGGATTCGGATTTGGCCGAATCCTTGTGCCTGCATATGTAAATTAGGTGTGGGTAGGGAAATAACGTGACTTTGTCACAAAAGAAGAATTCTTTCCACTTTTTCCTTTCCTGCCCATAATTTGCATATGCAAATTAGGATTCGGTTCGGTATTGGGCCGGATCTTTCACCAGGGATTCAGCTGAATCCCAAATAGTCGATTCGGTGCATCCCTAATAGATTTCTTTAACACTCTATGTGCCCAGAAAGCCAAAGTTGACCTTGCCCTTAGCCACACCCTATGATCTTGCAACTTGGTTTGGCTGGTACAGCTCCGGTCTCTACCCCCTCAGTTCAGGGAACAGAACCTGACCCACCTAACGGAATTCTGAAGCTGGTCATAAATTACTTAAGCATCAATTCAGGCTCATCGAATTGTTTGTCGGTCCTTGCCCAACTGGATTTCCAAACATGGAAATGGCAGACCCCATACATGGGCCAATTTATGTTTGCGTACAAGGGTTTATATATAGAGAACATAATCTCTCCAGTTGCTGGGGACTCTGGAATTATAAGGACCGAAAGAAGCAGTTTCAATACGTTTTTACTTCCATGACAGTCACATCATGAATAAGTACAAAGTACTCACCGCCGTTGTAAATAATGCAGTTGTGTAAAATCCATTTAGCTTCGGCCAAAAAGGCTTCCGTGCAACCGTACATTTTCTTCTTTACATTCTGTGCATGAGAAACAATAAAATGTATCAGCAGCATAGTAACCCATAACCACGTCTTTATAATTTCATTCTTAGTTGCTTAAAGCTGGCCATACATGAAGAGATCCGCTTGTCTGGCACCGATATGCCCACCAACGGCAGGGTTATATTGGGTTAATCTGAACTAGGGCCGAACGATCGGATTACAACGAGGAGCTCGATAACCGGAAAAATTAGACCGTCCCGATTGTGGCCAGATATCAATCGGAAAGACCCGTCAAAAGCCCCCATAAAAGGGCAGATAAATTGCCGAATTGGTCTAAAGGACCGATATCGGCATCTTAAATCTGCCCGTGTATGGCCACCTTTAGGCTGGCTGGTAACCTTCAGTATTACCTCTTGTAGCCCTTCTATTGTGTTGTAATTCACTGTAGAAGCCATCAGAATGTGCCAGGGTTTAGGCATGGTTTCATGTCACTAGTACCAGGACCTTTACAACAAGGTCAGCAATGGTATACTTTAAACACAATAAAAGTAGGAACTGTCTCTTAATTAAGGGTATATTGGCCCTTTATTTACTTAATCTACATAATACTATTAATAATAATCCAGAATGGTGTTACCATGGAGCAGGAATCCGACTGCAGGGTTGCCTGTGTGCGGCACCACTACTGTCCTGGTCCACAGAGGAAACGCAGTTGACTCATTTTAAATTATTGAATTACCAACATGACATACTCAAACAGAAAAGGGCATGCAATGTGCTATTTACCTTTTCTAAGGTACTAAGATCCATAGGATTAAATATATATTCTGCATAATCAGGGTGTTGCTCCAAAGATACCGGTTTCTGGAACGGCTCTGTCTGTGGAATATAAAGAAATGTACATTATTCATGGCTCTAGCAGCAAATGCTGTGTGTTTACATACCCATTCCAAGGGCCTTTCCAAAATTGAAAAATGTCTAAGGCACAGAGGAATGGAGAAGCGCCCAATCATGGCCATTCTCAACCGGCTGAATAAACCAGGCCTGGACTTGCAAACTGTGGGCAAATGTCAGAGGGGCTGCTGTAAAATGCCATAGACACTTAGGGGTAGATTTATTAAGGGTCGAATTGAAAATTCGAAAGTCTATATGGCACAGGTTAAATAGTGGATAACAGATAACACCATTATGTTCTACAGAGCTTATCTGCTGTGTAACCTGAGCCTTTTCTCCTTTGAATGGCTGCCCCCATGGCTACACAGCAGCTTATTTATATAAACAATAGTAGTGTTTCTGAAGCAAATCCAACACAAACGGATTCCACACTTATCACATGGATCAGTTAGCCCTATGACACAAGTGGTGTTTTGATCACCATATTCATATTTTCATTGGCCAAGAGGCCACTGTGTCATTACTTCTCTGCCTTGTTCTCTCCGTGTTCAACTAATTTCTGAGCTGATGCGCTAATACCCTGTACACCACATACATTTGTATTCAGGCAGACAACATACTATCCACATACAATGAAGGCCACCGCAACAAGACAATCGGGTGCTCAGCACCCAGACCTACCCCCGGCTGCTTCATCTTCTGTAGTGCAAATTTAAGCAGATAAGACAGCTGTTCGATGGTCAGCATTGTCATTGCTTTGCTCTGCGTCTCTATGCATTCTGCAACTGTGATTTTCTAAGGAGACAAAAGAAAGGAAAAAATACATGTGTAAATAAACACAGGTGTCTGGGTGGGGGTGCAAAAGCATATTTGGGACACATTTTTTAAGCTGGCCATACACAAAGAGATCAGCTCGTCTGGCAACATCTTCAAACAAGCGGATCTTTCGCCGATATGCTCACCAACGGCAGGGCTATATCTGGGTAATCTGAGCATTCGGCCCTAGGCCTGAACAATCGGATTACAACAAGGAGCAATGGGCTAAAATGGGTCGGTTGCTGGAAAAATTAAAATTTCCCGATCGATATCATGGCCAGATATCGATCGGGAAGACCGGTCAGAAGCCCCCACACACGGCAGATAAATTGTCAAATTGGTCTAAAGGACTGATATCGGCAGCTTTATCTGCCTGTGTATGGCCACCTTAACACTAACATTGGGCCAGTAAAGCTGACCATAGACGTGCAGATTCTCGCCATATGCATGATCACACAATCTCCCGTCCTGCTTCAGATTAAATACAGTAGTAAAAGAACAAATCAGACGATGTTCCGGCCATGGCACCAATCGTAGGAAAGCCATTGATTTCAGAAAGCCAATACGCCCAGAAATATTATAGTTAACCAAGAGAAATCTTCTAACCTGTCTGATCGACTAAACGACCAATCGCCATGGTATGAAAAATGGATGATCCACAAATGGTCTAAAAATCGTACAAAACTAATTTTCGTGTGACTTTATCTTTGCGTCTATGGCCAGCTTAACCCATATCAATTAACCACAATAATTCATGGGACTCATGCTGGTGTCAGGTTTAACTTCTGTCAATGACCTTCCCCGATGGTAATGTTACCAGCCTAATACAGCCCTCCAGTTATACCACTGCCTAATTCCCCAACCCAGGTGAGGCATGCCTCTATCTATACCAATCTCTACATTACAGGAAGGGGTTGGACGTATGTATAAAAATCATAGGGGACTGGTAGATACAGTGCTGCCCCATATATTCAATCTGACCCAAGTCAGAGTGTGCAGATAGACTGTGCTTCCGTATTTCATAGCAAGTATCTAGCGTGAGGGCTTTAGAAAATTTGTTGGGGGCGGCATGTTTCTAAATAGGCCACCCCTGCAAAGCTGCTACCCTAGACATGGACGTGCAACAGCCTATATAGAAAACACAGCCCTAAGCTGGTTTGGGTGCAGAAAAGGAACATCTGGATTAGTGGTTAGATAAATTGCTGATCGGCCTATGACTATCCCCCTGAACAACTAAAGTTGGCCATACTCTATAAGGTCGCCAAACGAGCGGATCTTTACCCGATATGGCCACCAATGGCAGGGCTATATTGGGTAAATCCGAACGATCAGATAACAACGAGGAGCAATGGGCTCTGACGGGTCGATCAATGGAAAAATTAAACCTTCCCGATCGATATCGTGGCCAGATATCAATTGGGAAGACACGTCGGAAGCCCCCATACACGGGCAGATAAACTGCTGCATTGGTCTAAAGGACTGATAGCGGCAGCTTCAATCTGCCCGTGTATGGCCACCTTATTAGTCTCTGCCAATTGGTCTGGGACTCACAAAACAAGCACATTATTTGAAGCACACATAAATTAGGTTGTGGGAAACACTAATAAGATATTAAACATTATTAAAGGTATTCAGTTGTGATTTTTATTACGTATTTTTTATTTTTGAATTACACTGCAAATAATTAATTCTACAATATAAAATTTCATTCCTGAACCAACAAGTGTATTTTTTAGTTGTAATATTGGTGTGTAGGTGCATCTCAGGTCATTTTGCCTGGTCATGTGCTTTCAGAAAGAGCCAGCACTTTAGGCTGGAACTGCTTTCTGGCAGGCTGTTGTTTCTCCTACTAAATGTAACTGAATGTGTCGCAGTGGGACCTGGATTTTTAGTGCTGTTCTTAGATCTACCAGGCAGCTGTTATCTTGGGTTAGGGAGCTGCTATCTGGTTACCTTCCCATTGTTTTGTTGTTAGGCTGCTGGGGGGGAAAGGGAGGGGGTGATATCACTCCAACTTGCAGTACAGCAGTAAAGAGTGAATGAAGTTTATCAGATCACAAGTCACATGACTGGGGCAGCTGGGAAACTGACAATATGTCTAGCCCCATGTCAGATTTTAAAATGAAATATAAAAACATCTTTTGAGAAACGGATTTCAGTGCAGCAGCACTATTAACTGATGCATTTTGAAAAAACAGTATCCCTTTAAAAACAAGAAGACTTATCACAGAAGCTCAGAAGATCAGTCTTGTGATATTCCTATTACAGGGCTGCCCAAGCTTAGGTAACTGCATTGCGTTTCTGCTTTGTCTGAGCCATTGTCTTAACCCTTAATAATCATTATGTTACATCCCTTTCAGCCCCCCGGAAAAAATGGTTTGGAGATGTGGCTGGAACATGCGGTGTGTGTGCCCTAAAACCCCTTACCTCGCACTCAGGGCAAAACCAATCACCCTCAGGTTCAGCTGTCAGTTTCAGACACTTAGCATGGTAAACTCTTGGGCAGAGCTCACAGCACAGAACTTGACCTTCCCGGTGACAAACCCAGCAGTAGAAATCGTTTCGGCCATCCTGCGGTACAACATCAACAGGGTCTGTTGTGAGTGGCTGCTTCATATAGTAAAACGGACCATGCCTTAGCTCTGACTGGAATGTAGGCAAGAGAGACAGATTGGGGGGTTTTAAAAACAGATGCGCCATAACAGAGGGCAACAACAAAACAAAGCAGAGAGCAAAGCAACAACAAATAAACAGGAATAAAATAATAATACAGACGCCAGCAAAGCATGTGCAAAGAAACCCCGTGCTACTGCTTCACATACAGGAACTTCCTGGTACTGTTAAAGCCTATTCTGAAATTAAAGGAAAACTAGAACTTATATATTAAATGTGGTATTTTGTAGACAGGAGTCATCTAAGCAAGTAAAGCTCAGATTAATATGGCCTAAAATTAGGATAAAAGCTGTTGAATGCTAGCATCAGTATTATTATTATGCTCAGGGTCTCTCCTGTGGTTGCAAGGGTGGGTGGGACTCTAGCAATAGCTAACAGCTTAAACTGCAACTAGAAAGCTGCATCAAAGAGAGGTACAGGTATAGGACGTGTTATCCAGAATGCTCAGGACTTGGGGTAACCGATCTGATTGTAATTTGGATCTTCATACCTGAAGTCTACTAGAAAATCATGTAAACATGAAATAAAGCCAATAAGGATTAATTTTATCTTAGTTGGGATCAAGCACAAGTTTTATTACTACACAGAAAAAGGAAATCCGTTTTGAATATTTGGATTATTTGGATCAAATGGAGTTTATGGGAGATGGCCATTCCGTAATTCGGAGCTTTCTGGATAACGGATCCAATACCTGTAACTTGAAAGTGTTCCCGATGCATTTCTATCCTAAAGCAAGGGAAATTCGGGAAATACTAAATAATTGGACCCTTATAAGTCCAGTAAGTCAAACTTTCTACAGCCAGTAGCTGGTGACTTGGCTGGTAACAAAGGAATGTGTTTTGCTTGCTTGTAGACTGCCCCTAAAGCAGGTTATTGCTTGAGGTTCATTGCAAGTGACCAACAGCCACAAAGCAACATCATACTAATGGTTTAAGCACACGGGCAGATTTGGGGCGACTAATCGGCTCTTCTTCGGGGCGCTTCAATTTTCCAAAGTCGCCAAAAGTTTCTTTGTGCGGCAACTTCGCAAATCGAAGCACCGCGAGTGCATTGCCGCAGGCGTTTTTTCATTTTAGCAGAATCTCCCCGAATCTGCCTGTGTGCTTAAACACTAAGTGGGACATTCAGTAAGATTCGTAGTTGCGCTGGCGTCCTCTTCGCAGCACTTTGCCAGGAGTATTTTCGCCAGCTCTCCGCAAATTCACTAAAATCCGAAGTTGCGCTCAGGGGTAGCGTAAGGTTGCGAAGTTGCGCTAGCGTTCATTCGCCAAGCAAAGCGAAGTTACGCTAGCGATGATTAATTTGCATACGGCGCCAAATTCAAATTTCAATGGAAGTATTCGTAGCAGAACTACACAAGCCTGGGAAACCTTCAAAACATCAAATAAAATTTTTATTTTGCCCTACACATGTGCCCACTGTATAGTTAAGTTGCCATGAGTTAGCAAATGTAGGGGGGAAGGAGGGGAGCCCCAAAACATTTTTCGATCTTTTTCAGCCTATCACCCATAATAAAGAAAAAACGTCAGCGTTTTTTGGGACTTAGAAAATTTTTTTCACTTTTTTTGAAGCAATCCCTATCTACTCTATTGGGCTTCGCCTGGTCTGAGGTGGCGAAGGAAGTCTGGCGTAACAGATATCGTTCACAATCATTCGCGCATAAGCGAATTTGCGTAGTTACGTCCGTTGGGCAAATTCACCAGGGGTAAGGGTGCGAAGTAACACTAGCGAATTTACGCCAACGTTCGTGAATCTGCGAATTAACGAAAATGCCCAACGCTAGCGAATTCACGCTAGCGTTAGGCGCTTCGGCATTTAGTGAATTTGCCCCTAAGAGGTTGCGTTGTTATTTACTTGTAATGTTGTTTTGTTCCATACACAGGGGTAGTGTAACTCCTATGGCATCACAGCACACAACAGAGGTGATTTATACTTATTTCATTATTATATCATGATTTCTGCATTGATATGAAATGCTGCTAGCCCAGGAGAGGCAAACGAGCATCACAAAACCAAGCAGAAAAAATGACTACAATCAGGAACTCCCAGATTTGAATTGCAGGGAAAATGAAAACATTCGGAACTGGAAATTAAATGCAAAGCATGGAATGCACATGGACTGTAAAGCAAACTCACGCAGCATGGTGAACTGAATATTCGCCTTTACTCCTATTATGATACAATGCAATTCCTATGCACTTTTTTGGGTTTTATGGGAGCGAAAGAAACCCTGCTCGGTCACAAAGGTTCCTACAACCCACTTTTAACTCATGAAATGTTTGTAAAAATATTGTATACCTTGAAACAATTCAAGCAGAACCATCCGTATTCATTGATTATACCTTATATTGATAGTGATATATAATAGAATACAAGAACATTCCTTTTCTGTACATATGAAAGATGGCATATTGTATATACAGTACTACAGGTACGGGACCTGAATGCTCTGGACCTGGGGTTTTCCGGATAAGGGGGTCTTTCCATAATTTGTATCTTCATACTTTAACATCAATTTTTTTTTTCTAAAATTCGTTAGTATACATCAGAAAAAAACACAAAGACAAATTAAAATTTGAAATCGCTAAGTCTTTATGAAGAAAGCAGAGTTTCGGTAAGTTATTTCTTAATAAAGACTTAGCGATTTCAAAGTTTGATTTGTCTTTGTGGGTTTTTTTTAGTTGTATACTAATGAATTTTTTTTTAAAAAAAAATTGATGTTACTGGTCCTTTAAGTCTACTAGAAAATCATACACTTTAAAATTAAATAGGGATGCACCGAATCCACTTTTTTGGAGTCAGCCAAACCCCTTGAATCCTTTGTGACAGATTCGGCCGAATACCGAACTGAACCCGAACCGTAATTTGCATATGCAAATTAGCGAGGGGGAGGGGAAAATAGTGCCGCACACGAAGTACGCGGCAAAAATTATTTTTACTTCCATATTTTGTGACGAAAAGTCACATGATTGTAAGGATTCGGTTCGGCCAGGCACAAGGATTCGGCGGAATCCTGCTGAAAATGGCCGAATACCGAACCGAATCCTGGATTCGGTGCATCCCTAAAATTAAATAAACCCAATAGGCTGGTTTTCAATAAGGATGAATTATATCTTAGTTGGGATCAAGTACAAGCTAGTGTTTTATTATTACACTGAAAAAGGAAATTACATTTAAATATTTGTATTATTAGGATAAAATGGAGTCTGCGAGAGACTGCCTTTCCGTAATTGGTGCTTTCTGGATAACGGATCCCATACCTGAATCGGCTATTGATAAGACATAATGAATTCTGCATGTGTGATGAGAAAATAAGAGCAACTCTGACAGATACAAGATACGCCTACACGGCACCATACAATATACGTTTTCCTCAAATATTCAATGATATGTATCAGTGCACTCTCTCAGTCTAACTTTGTTTCTACAAGAGGTTCATGCTGTTTAGCAGTTGGCTGGGCATTTAAGTCTCCTGGTGCAATCAACTGCTCATGCTGTCTGTCTGGGACTCACAGTATGAGTGAACTCAGCAGGGAAGAAATAAAACTGTTAGGTTGGAGAAGTTCACTCATATAATATGAAATCTCTGAACAAATGAATGAGACAGATTTATAAACAGCAACAACGGTTCTTAGTAATTAAGCAGAATCTGGAATCACTTGTTGCCAACTGTGAAAAAGCAGCATGGCAGCTCTCGTGAGGTCATTCTTGTAGTTGGAGTGCCAGCAGGCAACGCCCAATTACCTGTTCTTTGTTATTACTGTTGATTACGCCAGGTTTCTTTTTCTTTTTGCTCGGGCTTGTTGAGGAATCTTGAGGGGAATGGCCATTGGAAGAGTGCTGGGGGCTGGGAAACCTCCGCTTTTGGCCGGGTCGTTCTGTGGAGCCAGGATCTAAAAGACATTAAGAGATGGATATTATTACTGCTTACCATTGGAACCATTATCTACAGTATATTCAGATTTGAAAGCATGCTTTGGGTTATGTAGTAAGCAAAATAACAAGGCAAGACATGGCAACCAATACAATTTTTGCTTTCAGTATTCTAACTGTGCGATTGAAGTGAAAGCTAACAGCTGATTGGTCGCTGTGATTTTGAACCACTGGTACAAATATCTGATCATGTTACTACTTAATGCAAGGACAGAATCGCTTCCCAGAAGAACTTACAATTATTATCCTTTATTTATATATCACTGACCTTTACAGAAATTATACATCATTCAAACCAGTCTCCTGCCCCAGCGAGGTCCCTATCATAATCCAAGTCATATTTGCAGACTGGACACGATGTGACTTTAGAAAGGCCGTCCTTTTAGATGCAGTAAAATAATAGTTATAAAATATGGAGTTTCCAGGCAGGGCACAGCCACCCAAAAGTCCCTAAGTTCCTGCGGCCAAACCACACGCTATTTCTGGCTCGTGATTGTAAATCGAAAAATTCTGGCTGCAGAATTATCGTGACATTCTGTTTCTTTTTCATCTCTTCAGGTCAGGATACAAGTGAAAAAGATCTTTTAACCCCTGCCAGTTGGAGTATAAAACTGGTGTTTTTTGCCTTTGGATTTTGGGATATTAGGACACCTGTCTGTCCTACATCTCATTCCTAAAATAAAGGGGATTCATAAGCAGTTTTCTTATAAACTGGTCCATTTGCCAATCTTAAGATGGCCATACATGCAAAGATATAGTTGTACGAATCAAAGTTTCATATGATTTTCGGACCGTGCCATGACGATCGGTCGTTCAGACAGGTAAAAATATTTATATCTGCTACTGATAACAACTCTGCATGTATTGCCTCAAAGGGTGACTGTCACTACTATTTGTCGGACTTCATTTCATATGATTGCTGTCTGTGATATTAATGGCCAGAACATCGTCTGATTTGTTCTTTGAATACTTCATTTAATGTGACTAGTGGTAGGTCGGGGATTTCAACGTCCAATCGTTTGTCGGACATAAAGATTTATCTCATCTATGGCCAGCGGTAGGCCGGAAGATTGGGACGTACAATCGTTCGTTGGATACAAAAATAAAATCTGCTCTTCTATAGCCAGCTTAGGCATGAGTTTTCCCCTTCTCTGAAACAAATTGGAAAGATTGCAGAGGGCTTTTTTGCCTTCCTTTGGATTAACTGGCAGTTAGGCAGGTTTTATTTAAAGAGAAAGGTTGGACTTAATGGGCTAATGCCAGATGTTGAGGATCTTAAAGAAACAGCTCGGGTGGAGGCAGCTGTTGGCTGATTTTGGCAACAAAATATGAGAGTTTGCATTTTGGAGCTGTGTCTGCCTGCACCCGAGCTGAGGTAATGTAATCGAGAGACCGCAGATGAGAGGATTCCTCCATGGGCCGAGATCAGAAATGCCTGCCACTATCCTTAGGGCAGAGACACATGGGCAGATTCGGGGAGATTAGTCGCCCGGCGACATATCTCCTCTTCTTCGGAGCGACTAATCTCCCCTGAACTGCCTTCCTCGGCTAGCATGAAAATCGCTGGTGGGATGGCTCTCAGAGTGCTTCGTTTTCCGAAGTCGCCCGAAGTTAAGTCGTGAGGCAACTTCAGAAAACGAAGTGCTCCGAGGGCCAACCCGCAAACGATTTTCATTTTAGCCGATGGTAAAGCAGTTCAGGGGAGATTAGTCGCCCCGAAGAAGAGGAGTTTTGTCGCCGGGCGACTAATCTCCCCGAATCTGACCGTGTTTCTGCCCTTAAGACAGTTTAGTATGAAAGTATAGATTATTCAGTTCCTTCTCTGAATATTTACATTTATACATGAGTGTGAGCTGCCATGTTGTTTGCCACTAGTAATTCATCCTCCAGACCTTATAACAATCTGAGTCAGTCCATTGACAGAATGCTTCCTACAAGACCAGCTAGACGTGGGGATAGCAAAACAGCTCATCTAGCAGGAATGTTCTTCCTTTGGGGCAGCCATTGTGTTGCAATGTAGCTCAGCGATTCCGCATGCCTATCTGTGAGTGTGGGGAAGGCTGTGTGATTATGGATTATGCTCTGTGTGTAAAGGTGGCCATAGACTCAAAGATCTGCTCATTTGGCAACATCGCCAAACTAGCGGATCTTTCCCTGATATGCCACTTACGGCATGGCTATATCGGGGGCAATTCAAACGTTTGGCCGTATGGCCGAACGATCGAATTACAATATGCCAAGGGGCTCCGACGGATCGGTCGGTTAAAAATCAAACCTTCCCGATCGATATCGTGGCCAGATATCGATCGGGAAGACCCGTCGGAAGCCCCCATACACGGGCAGATAAGCTGTCAAATCGTTCCAAACGACTTTATCTGCCCGTGTATAGCCACCTTAAGGGTGAATACTCACAGTCCAATGGCCCCTATTGTAGTCACCTGCACACACATGTACAAATCTCTACGGCTGGGTGTGGAGCTCACTTTGCAGCAGAGCAGCATGGGATTATTTATGACTCAGCTAATGCGACTTTGCTTTATACAGTATTAGAGAACTCGGCTCACAAGCACCCGAAGCATTTGTCTTTTGTTATAAAGACTTTCTGAATATACAGTTATGTGCCAATCCATTTCACTTTTCCTGCTCCATTCTGCAATCGTAGACGGAAAGCTAAAATGTAATAGGTAAATAATGTGCAACTTGCAGACGTTTATTTGGCCAGTTATAAGCAGAAATTGTGAAAAAAAAAAAAGGATAACAAACATTCTTTATCTCTATATTTCCACATATGATTTGGCACTGCCATATAGCTTCCCATTTAGATATTAAATAAAGCAACCCGTTTGCCAAGAGCCTAATGCTGGAGGTATATAGGCCGATATTTGCTTCTAACTTGCTCGAGCAAGGTTGGAAAACACAGTAAAACACATCGGGCCGTTGATGCGTTTATAATAATATTTCCAGTTAGATACATGTATGGGATCTTTTATCCAGAATGCTCAGGACATGTGGTTTCCCAGGTAACAGATCTTGGATCTTCATACCTTAAGTCTACTAGAAAATCATGTAAACATTAAATAAACCCAATAGGCTGGTTTTGTGTCCAATTACAGAATCCACTATTTTAGGATTCAGACGAATTCAGCTTCCAATAAGGATTAAATAATCTTAGTTGGGATCAAGTACAAGCTACTGTTTTATTATGGCACAGAAAAAGGAAATCACTTTTAAAAATTTGAATAAAATGTAGTCTATGGGAGATGGGCTTTCCGTAATTTGGAGCTTTCGGGATAACAGGTTTCCGGATGATGGATCCCATGCCTGTACCATAAATAGAGAGCATTAAAGGGGAACTATAGGAGCTGTGTTATGGCACCTATAGTTAACCATTCAGAGTCAGAACCAATCCTCAGTTCTTAAAGGGGAAGGAAAGTCTAAAATAGAATAAGGCTAGAAATGCTGTATTTGGTATACTAAACATAAACATGAACTTACTGCACCACAAGCCTAATCAAACAAATGATTTATGCTTTCAAAGTTGGCCACAGGGGGTCACCATCTTGTAACTTTGTTATACATCTTTGCAAGACCAAGACTGTGCACGTGCTCAGTGAGGTCTGGGCTGCTTAGGGATCGTCATAAATGATCAAAACAACACAAGTCAAATAATATCTGCCAGAAGCCGATACAGCAAGACTGATTAATAATCAGAATATACAGACTGCACTGGGTCCTGTGTTGTCATGTAATCTAATGTGGATTTTATAGTTTTTGTATTGTTTAATACAAACTTTCTCCAACTCTGCAGAACCAGTGGCTGCAGCAAAATAATCCTCCAAATAGAATCCCAGTTTATCTGTTTAAATCTGGTTCCAGGATCTTTGTCCCTGCAGCTGGAGTTAGAAAGAGTAAAGGGGATGTAAAGGCAAAAATAAAATCCAATACAAATCTCTACACAGTCGCCGACTGCTCTACAGGGAAACAAACAAAGCTGCTTGAGTTCCGCATGGCTGGGAAGTAAGGCGGGGGCTCCCCCTGCTGTTCATAAGTATGATTGTTTCCCTGCAGAGCAGTTAGGGACCGTCTGACAATTCCTATCCACAGCAGTAAATGAAGGGAGAATTTCACTGCATACAGTCAGGTTTTTTTATAAAAATGGTGCACATTTTTTAATTAAAGTATATTGGAGATAGGTTTCTTTTTCATTAAAGAAAGTCAAAATGGGATTTTATTTTTATGCCTTTACATGCCCTTTAAGATCACATTATAAGTTCCTTCTACTCCATTCATCTCATGAAAATTAGCTTTCTACATTGATTCGGCCTGGCAATAAGGAGATGTGTATGATAATGCAGTTGCAGTCTACTGCATATGCTCCCCGCGAGGCATGCTATTATCTTTTCTGCACGTTGCCTAGCAACAATTGAACCTAGCCTGTGTGTAACAGCGAGCATACAGCAACCATCACCCACCTCCCCAACAAGTTCAAAGGACTTCTCTATAGAAGGAGATATAGAGCAGAATACTATAGTGCATTAGTACATCTCAGTACAATTAGGCCACACGAGTATATGCTTCAATTGCAGTGGTCGGATCAAATCAGACAGCAAGGGGTAGTTTGATTCATGAATCCAAAAGCAATGGAAAACACAGCATCTAGTAGCAGTAAGACTGGCAATGCAATGGGTGCCATGGGTTAAATGAATTTACATTACAGAATTCTGTGATTGCAAATATGTATGTAGTGGTTCTTGCTGTACAATTATAATCCATCCTGAGAAATGAATTTCTATTGTAGGCGGTGGCAGAGTAATTCACATCAACATATGGACAGAATGCTGACTCTGGGCTAGGGTTACGTCTCTGTGTAATGAGATATATATCTACTATGTTCTGCAGCTCTCATTAAGATTTCCCTGCTCCCTGGAACCATCTCTCCCTACTATACCTGCTATCCCCCAGTCACACTCCCTTCCCAGAGACTATTATCCCACTGTTACTATAGGCACCATCTCTCCCTACTATACCTGCTATCCCACAGTCACACTCCCTTCCCAGAGACTATTATCCACTGTTACTATAGGCACCATTTCTCCCTACTATACCTGCTATCCCACAGTCATACTCCCTTCCCAGAGACTATTATCCACTGTTACTATAGGCACCATCTCTCCCTACTATACCTGCTATCCCACAGTCACACTCCCTTCCCAGAGACTATTATCCACTGTTACTATAGGCACCATCTCTCCCTACTATACCTGCTATCCCACAGTCACACTCCCTTCCCAGAGACTATTATCCACTGTTACTATAGGCACCATCTCTCCCTACTATACCTGCTATCCCACAGTCACACTCCCTTCCCAGAGACTATTATCCACTGTTACTATAGGCACCATCTCTCCCTACTATACCTGTTATCCCACAGTCACACTCCCTTCCCAGATACTATTATCCCACTGTTACTATAGACACCATCTCTCCCTACTATACCTGCTATCCCACAGTCACACTCCCTTCCAAGAGACTATTATCCACTGTTACTATAGACACCATCTCTCCCTACTATACCTGCTATCCCACAGTCATACTCACTTCCCAGAGACTATTATCCCACTGTTACTATAGACACCATCTCTCCCTACTATACCTGCTATCCCACAGTCATACTCACTTCCCAGAGACTATTATCCACTGTTACTATAGACACCATCTCTCCCTACTATACCTGCTATCCCACAGCCACACTCCCTTCCTAGAATATATTTTCCCTGCTGCTGCAGGTACCCTTTTATCTTGTCTCCCATGTTATACAGTCTGTTATTTTCCACCACTACCTGTACATTGAATAGGAAGATATATGTTGCATATTATACTTTCCATGCCTATAACCTACTCTATGCTGATGCCCATTATGCACATGGGCCAGGCCTATATAAATACTATTAAAGAATACGTTTCTTTTAAGATGATGTGGAATCCATGTAGATTCACTTTGCCTTTGGCGCCTCTCTGCATTAGATACATATCAGCCAGTCAATACTAATCATCTAAAATCCATAACTGAGAATCCAATCTGCAAAACAATTACAGGGACTGCATTCTTCTTGTAAACTGCATGAAGAGGTGTTGATTTACTACTTACTAGACTGCTGACTGTCTCCATGATCTTGTGGTAGACCTTCTGGGAATGCTACAGCTGGACCTAGAAATAAAATCACATTCACATGAATCACTCTGATAGTCAAAGACACATAATAAGTCATAGTTCTTCATGACGGGAACAATACTACACTTTACTAAACTAGATTGGTCCATTGGTGTCTCTTCAGGTGTTGCCAAATTACAAGTCCCACTATTCTGTGAGTTGTAGTTTACCAGCATCCTAGGGAAAAGTCTATGGTGTATACACAACTCGAAATTAGGATACTTTTAACCAAATTGGTTCTTTAAACCGAGCAGACATGTTGGTAAATGAATTCTGCAGATAATCATACTGATGTATGTATAAGGCCACTTGTATGGATTATTTCCTTGGTTCTCATTTGATCTAGTCTGTCGGCCTAGTATGCGGATTGGTCAGTGAGTGATTGGCCTGTTGAGCTGCCAGTGTGCATAAAGAAGTTATTATGAGTTTTCTGTGCTGGGAATTTCATCACTTCCGGGTTGTGTAAAAAAATCGATGCTGTGTGGGTGCACATGATAGCTATCAGCAGAGATTAGAGAGTTTTACGTGGTTTGATTCCATTCAATGCACTCTATGCTGTTTTGTGGATGTCATTAGAGAAAGAGAAGATATTATAGTAGTTCTTAATCATGGCATGTTTCTTTAATGGGCAAAGGGTGCCCAGATTTCAGAGACTGGTGGACCCACTGAATCCTTCCTACCCAAAAAACTTCCAGTTACAGCTTGATAAAAACATGTTAACAAAAGTGACTGCAGGGAAAATGGAGGGTCTCTCTGTGCCGGGGGGCAGCAGACAAATGCTACATAATTCCATTTATTCAAGTGGACCCGCTGCACTTTTTTTGCCTTGGGTTTAATGGTGAGCACAGAAAATTAAGCTAAAATATATAATATACTACCTGCAGTTACGTCATAAGTAGGGTTGCCACCTTTTCTTGAAAAAAATACCGGCCTTCCTATATATTTATCTTTTTTCCCTATTAATAACATTGGGATCAACTATCATTTTTACAGGCCAGGCCGGTAAAATACCGGCCAGGTGGCAACCCTAGTCATAAGAACTGCCCCTCACCCAAACCATAAAAACAAAGCTTAAAAAGGTGTTTTTCTGCCTTGATTCCTTGCAGTGAACCACATAGGGTCACAGCAGATTCCCCAAATGATGAATACTGCTGAACAGAAAACGGAATTCTACCAGGAAGCATTCTCAGGTCAGAAGTGAATTCCCACGGCACGAGAGACAAAATGGCTTCCCAGCAACACAAGAGATGATGGTCTCAAAGCAGGAGCTGCTTCTATAAGGTTATCCACATATCCGTGGCTAGCAGTATCAATGACAACAACCTACACTGACCCCCCCAGTCTCCTCATTCTACTGCAAGCAAAGACACCGCACCATTCCCTCCCCCCCCACCAGGCAATACACTTCTGGTCCTCCCCCACCCTCCGTGTTTATAATGCAACCCCCAGGCATATCTAGGTACCTGATATGTGTGTGTAGGAGGAAGAAATATTGCCAGATAATTATATGTGAGGTAGAAAAACAGCATTTGATGTGGCTGGCATAGAGACTGGATTTGAAGCTGTCACAAATGTGATACTGCTCAATGAATGTGTGAAAGGCAACAGAACTTCCCTAAAGACACAGGGGCACATCTAGAAGGGTCGCACGTGTCTGCCACACACCTAGAGGCCATACACTTAAAATAACTGGCTTAAAAAAACCAAAAATGTCCCCTGCATAGATATACATACTGCCGCTGCCTGAAACCCGCAATAAAGGTGGCCATACACGGAGAGATCAACTTGTTTGGCAGTGGCTCTCCCCGATATGCCCATCTTGAGGTGGGCGATATTGGGCAGATCCGATCGTGGGCACTAGGGCCCAACAATCAGATCATAACGAAGGGTAAAGCGAGGTCGGATTGTGGGGCCTGCATCAAGGAACAGATGCGGCCACAATCTGCCTGGATTTTTTGTCCTGTCCAATCGACATCTGGCCGACTTTCGGGCAGATATCGAACGGGGAAGCCCGTCAGAGGACTCCATACATGGGCCAATAAGCTGCCGACTGTCTGTCAATAGCTTTTATCGGCCCGTGTATGGACAATTAGTAGATCGTATACATATGACTGGATGGGATTCCACACACTGTACAAAACATCTGTACAACTGCCCCGCAAGTAGGCAAATGTGCACAGATGGTTTAAATCTATTAAACTGTCAGAAGCAGACAGACAGGAAGGCAGATGAAAACCACTTACGGCTAATAAAGCAGCTGATTGATTACATCTACATAAACTGACCCACCGCCTATGTGTGTGTGCATAGACCCTAAACGACCCAATTTACCAATCAGAATCTGCTCAAAAAAGAAGCCATCAATGCCTTAAGCTGGTCATAGATGCGCAGATATAAGGGTGGTGGCCCCGTCTGCCACCACCCTTATATCTGCGCATCTATGACCAGCTTAGATTAGTCGCCCAGCAACAAGTCTTCACTACTTCGGGTGTCTAATCTCCCCAACATCGACATCGACATCCAAACATTAGCCATATAAGGAATAAAATCTGAATGTCTATGGCCATCTTTGCTCGGAACCCCGCCAGGTTTTTTAAACCCTGCACATTTGTAGTATAGGTATGGTACCTGTTATCCAGAATGCTCCGGACCTGGGGTTTTCTTGATAATGGATCTTTCCGTAATTTGGATGTTCATACCTAACGTCTACTAGAAAATCATGTAAACATGAAATAAACCCAATAGGCTGGTTTTGCTTCCAATAAGGATTAATTATATCTTAGTTGGGATCAAGTACAAGTTACTGTTTTATTATTACAGAGAAAAGGGAAATTTTTTTTTTAAAAAATGAGGATTATTTGGATAAAATTAAGTCTATGGGAGACGCACGGCCTTTCTGTTATTCGGAGCTTTCTGGATAACCTGTTTCCGGATAACAGATCCCGTACCTGTATAAGTGCCCGAAACCATTAATCTTCCCCAGGATTTTGAGAATAGGATCCTAAAATCTGTGCTGTGGGCGAGACCCAGGATCTTGTACGTAACCGCATACAATCAAATTACAGGACTAGGTGCTCTGCAGAGCCTACAGGGAGGGTGGGACATTTAATCAGCACAGTGACTCCATTGTTTTCAGCACTGGGATCCAATTTTTTGTTTCTATGTTCTGCCAGTGCTTGCCTGGTTTTCCTTTGGGATCTTCATTCCAGCAGTGGGATTGATTCCAGCCAGGGGACTGTATGCTGATAGGGTATATGTCTATACCATGCTTTGTCTGGGTACTCTGATTTCCTCCAGTTAAATTTGCTCTTGATAAATAACTGAGCAGCAGAAAAAAATACCGGCCTACCTATATTTTTAGATTTCTTTCCCTATTAATAACATTGGGGTCAAGCATAATTTTTACCGGTAAAATACTGGCCAGGTGGCAACCCTAGCCGCACACTAGTGATGTGCGGGCCGACCCGATACCCTAGGTGGCTGGTGGGTGCGGGTTGAGCTCTTCTCCTGCTTTCCCCACACGCCACTTTCAAATGCCGGCATCCGACTTACGGGTTTTATAGTCTTGCGTCTGCTCTCCCCGCCACTTTTGTGAAGTCAGTGTGACCCGTGGGTCTATAAAAGAACCCCCGGAAGCGGGTGCGGGCGGGCACAGGTCATAGCAGGCGGGTTAGGATCGGGTGCGGGTCAGGGAAACCCTGATCGGCACATCACTACCGCACACCACTTACTTGCATGTAGGGTGCATTCAATTCCCTGACTGCCTCCAAGTCAATTAACATCCAAGCTGTAGGTAGGGAAGAAGCACACCAACACATACTGGCTTATGCCTTTATCATGTTTATTGCAGATGTTGTAGCTAGGGATGCCAACTGGTCTGTATTTTACCGGCCTGACCAGTAAAAATTATGGCTGATCCCAATATTATTAATATGGAAAAAAGATAAATATATAGGAAGGCCGGTATTTTTTTCCAGAAAAGGTGGCAACTCTAGTCGTAGCATAAGCTTTCGGGGACCAACCCATGTTGCACCTGAGGAAAGGGTTGGTTCCCGAAAGCTTGTGCTACAACGTCTGCAATAAACATTATAAAGGCAAAAACCAGTGTAAGTTGGTGTGCTTCTTTCCTACCTACAGTTTTTTAGATTGTAAGCCCCACTGGGACAGCAAATGATAATAAATCGTGTACAATCTTGGTACAAGTGCTATTGAATATGTTGGTTGGTTATAAATAAAGGACAATTAAAAGAATGACTGCTTATGATATTATATATATATATATATATATATATATATATATATATATATATATATATATATATAATGACTACTATAGATAGACAAAGGGTCAGATGAAGAGAATGGGAAGAGTTCCAACGGCTGGTATGAGCTCGGAGTAGAGTCAAAGGTTCTGTGCAGAACACCAGAATAAAAAGAATAACTATGCACAAATGAGCAAATTCATTCTAGGGGATAAAAAGAAGGCAATGAAGACATGCGGCAGTAGATACCCACACAGGGATGGTGGGCTGGCCGACAGGCCTCAGATGTAACAATAAAAGGAGGGAGGGACAAAGAATGCATTGTTAATGGTGTCCCTGGGGGGCAGTCACAGAGCTTGTTTCCTTGTCCTGGAAAAAGCAGGGTTACTATGGCAACCTGCACGTCACAGCGCTGGGAAACAGAGAGGTGTGCTGACTGCCAGAAAGGACACTGACAGTTGGAAGGAAAGGGGGGTTGAAGGCTACAGGAATATTCAAATGGAAGGGAAAAGGCAGGGGAATAGCCCCACATTATAGGGGTCGTTCATGGCTATTTTATCATTTGTCTAAAATGTCCCGACATGATGGCTCCTGCGTTCCAGAGTGGCTCACAGCACACGGCATGAAAGCTGCCACTTGTAATCAGACTGGCATTAAAGGGGTGGCTCATTTTACGTTAAATGTTTTTTTTTATAGTATTTGAATTATTTTAACTTCCTCTTCTGACTCTTTTCATGTTTCTGATGGGGGGTCACTAAAAAAAAACAAATGCTCTGTAAGGCTACAAATGTATTGTTATTGCTACTTTTTATTATCTCTCTATACAGATCCAACCCCCTATTCATATTCCAGTCCAGTCTCAATGCAATGATTGGTGGGGTAATTTGGATCATAGCAACCAGATTGTTTGATAATACCAACTGGAGAACTGTTGAATAAATAGCTAAATAACTCAAAGGTGAACAGCCCCTTTAAAGAACTCCTACTGGACCTATCTGGATCACCTTAAGGGCAGAGACACATTGTCAGATTCAGGGAGATTAGTCGCCCGGCGAAAAATCTCCTCTTCTTCGGGGCGACTAATCTACCCGAACTGCCTCCCAGCCATCAAAAATGTAAATCGCCGGCGGGATGGCACTCGGAGCAATTCGTTTTCCAAAGTCCGCTGAAGTTTCCTCTTGAGGCAACCGCGGGCGACTTCGGAAAACGAATCACATGGCTTACATTTAAGCCGGCGGGAAGGCAGTTCGGGGAGATTAATCGCCCCGAAAAAGAGATTTGTCGCCGGGTGACTAATCTCCCCGAATCTGCCTGTGTGCCCTGACCCTTACCAGTAAGGTCTTTGAGTGCAGCAGTCAATAGAAGTCTGTTTTTTGGCAAGCAACTTGCATGTATGATGACAATAAAGCTAGCCATACACAGGCCAATAAAAGCTGCTGACTAGGAAACTTACTGGCACAAATATGGGGTCATCTTGACAGACTGCCAGACCAATATATGGCTAAAAATAAACCAGATGTCTATCAGCAAGTTTAAAAGTCCTTATGGGGACCATAGCAGCACACTGTAGCAGTCTTCCCCAATGGGTCCCACAGGCCCACAGCATGGTCTGAACATTGGCTCCACAAACGTTCGGAACATGTACTTAGTTTAACCTATGGATGACTCTATAACACCTGAAGGTACCCAAACAGTTCAAAAGCTCAGCAGGCCCAATGAGCTGTGTTTATTTACTTTCAGCAACAACTGACCTGCAAGTGCGGAGCAATCCGTATCCATATCGCTTCAATAATTACTGACACCTCCAAGGTTAAGTGGGTTGTGCTGAAGGCAAGCTGCAACGGGACAAAGCTGATTTATATATCCTGGCTAGTCTGGCTTTGAAACATTTCCGGTGCCCTTGGGCAATTCTCTTATAGGCTGCTAAACACATATAACAGAAATACAACTGTAGTGTTCACAGTAGGGGCTATGTTGGTACTTGTCTGCCTGTTCCAATGGAACCAGTGCTACAATACATTCTGTAAGCGCAAAGCTTGGGTTGCCACCTGGCCGGTTTTGAACTGGACAACCCAGTTTTACTTGAAGCGGTTTGGTTCAACATCGACTGTCCAATTTCAAGTGTCTGAAAGGCAAACAAAAATTCACCCCCATTGTCCACCCGTGATGTCACCACTCTGCCCCTAAACTGTTCAGCCCCACCCATAAACATCTTAGCCCCGCCCTATAAACGTCTTCGTCCAATCCTATGCATCACAGCCCTATACAGTGGCAACTCTACACAAAGCTAAACACAACTAAAGGCCATAGACGCACAGATAATATAGTTTTTCAGACGATATTCGGTGCGTCTATGGTGGGAAAAGAGCCGACCGATATTGGCAGAAGATTTGGATATCGGTCAGCTCAGCTAGACAGAAAATTTTGATCGAAGAATTCTATTATTTCTAGGGATGCACCGAACCCTTTATTTTGGATTTCGGCCGAATCCTTTGCGAAAGATTTGGCCAAATACCGAACCAAATCCTAATTTGCATATGCAATTTAGGGGTGGGAAGTGGGAAACTTTTTTTACTTCCTTGTTTTGTGAGAAAAAGTCAAGAGATTTCCCTCCCCACCACTAATTTGCATATACAAATTAGGATTTGGATACGGTTCGCCCGGGCAGAAGGATTCGGCCAAATCCTGCTGAAAAAGGTGCATCCCTAATTATTTCTCCTTGTATATCTGATAATTCAGCGCTACATCTGTGTATTGAAACAAACGATCTTTCTTGGAAACATCTTTTCCAAGAAAGATCGTAATTGTTATGTTTATGGACACCTTAACACAGCAGTGATCAACACAGCCGAAATCAAAATATAAATTGCTGATCAGCTATACACCAAATCACTAGCCAAAAGCCAGGGATTTTGCAGGATTTTAACTAGTTGTGACTTCAGAAATCCGAAGCGAGTCGTATGCCATCCCGCCGGCAATTCGTATTCTTGCTGGCGGGAAGGCAATTCGGGGAGATTAGTAGCTCGCAGTACAGAAGATTTGTCACTGGGCGTCTAATCTCCCCGTCTGCCACCACCCTAATAAATCCTCAAAAAAAAGGTGCATTTTGGGATGACAGGTGATTTCAAGTAGCATCGTATGTGACGTATCAGGAGATTTACACAGTAGCAATCCTAGAGGGGGGCGGGCCCTGGTGCGTGACACGCAGCCGGGCCCCGCCCCCTCCGTACGGCCGCATTTGTATGTGGTGGAATGACGGGGGGGCCCTGAGGTGGCACCCCCTGCTCCCCCGGTAGTTCCGCCACTGGATTTACATTGTTCTCAATGAGACAAAATAATCGACTATTTGCTGAAACTCTCTTTTAAAAATCGCGGGCGACTAATCTTCCTGTGTGCCACTTCCCTTATGGTAAAGACACACAGAGCTACTAGTAGCAGCTACTTGTCATAGATACAAAACAGACAATAGTGACAATTGGTTTTGGTAAGAAACTATGAGGATATTTATCAAAGAGTAAAGTTAAAGATCGCCACAGTTCTCTAGAGGGAAATTCAGCCACTCTCCATTTATTTCTATGGAATTTTGAAAAGCATATTTATCAAAGGACGAACTTTCAACCATTGATAAATACTCTTTTAAAAATCCTATAGAATTGAATAGAAAGTGGCTGAATTTCACTCTCGAGGACGTTGGCAATCTCTAACTTCAATCTTTGATAAATATACCCCTATGTGTGTTTTAGCAGAGGCAATTTTCAGTGTTGTAGATGGCAGAATATTTTGTAGCCATAAGGGTCAGTCCACACAAGCAGATTCTGGGAGCTTTAGCAACTAAACGCCTCTTCTTCTGGGCGACAATCGCCCCGAACTGCCTGAAAAAGTCGTTTTCCGAAGATGTTTGAAGTTTCCTCGTGAGGCAACTTTGGAAAGCGAAGCGCCGCGTGTGCTGTAGCGCAGGTGACTTTTCATTATAGTGGACGGGAAAACACTCGAAGGCACTTCAGGGAAATTGTCACCCAGAAGAAGAGGCGATTAGTCGCCAGGTGACTAAATCTCGCCGAATCTGCTCGTGTGGACTGACCCTAACAAGTAGCTGCTACTAGTATTAGGATTAGTACTAGTACTAGTATGGCACACAAGGAGATAAATCACCTGTGGCAAATCTGTGTTCCCCTGGGGCAACATATCTCTTGAAAATACCTTTCCTAAAATTGGGGTTGCATGTAAAACAAATTACAAATAAAGTAAGAGGGTTATAATTTAATATTCACCAAATACAAACTAAATATATTTTTAGAAAAGTACATAAGCAAGACTAAGAGACAGGAAATTAACAAAAAAAAAATAGTTTCCCATTAACTACTTTGTGGCCAGAAACCCAAGCCGCGCATATTAACATCTGTTTCCGCACGCTGACATTCATCAGCCCAAACAACTGCTCCCAGCGCTGGGTATAGCACGGCAGTTATATAAAGAAATCAGGGGGTGCTATTCATGTGGTGTCGCGCGTAATGCCTGTTTCGTATGAAAGATGCATTGGGCCTCAGATAAAAGAACAATAACGTTGCCACTCAGCGCTATTTTTACTTTAGTCTCCTAATCGAGTTTATCTTTCCCACCCCTCCATACCACAACCTCCCATTTGTTTAATTATAGAAACGGTTTTACATGGCTGCCAACTTTATGATCGATACAAGGGCACGCAAGCCATGCGATAGGATGGACGCGTATAATGGCTGCACGGATACAAGTGAAATTTTCACACTCACAACAATGATGGGCCCAAGAAAAGGGTTTGCTCTGTCGATCTGACTTCTAAAATAGCTCTCTCAAAACCTTCAAAATATTGCACATAAAAAACCTCCAAAAATATGGAAAATGGCTACCAGCAAACTTCCTGTAAGTCGGAAGCTCCTCTGCAGGCAGACTAATAATATATCAGTCTCAGTGGTAGGCCAAACACATAAAACAGTAAGTTCCTCTAAAAAAATGATTAGCACATACAAAAGTTATGTTATGGAGTCGACCATTTCCTGCTGAACACGAGGCTGCCGATCTAAACAGGAAGTCCTTTCGGCAGCCATGTTTGTTAACCTATTATTTTCCATTATGCAAGCAAGAGAGCGAGTCTTTTGTTTTTTTATAAGAAAAACAGGGAAAAGAACTGATGTGGGATGTGTGTGGAAACCATTTCTAACAGCCTCCAAACAAAGAAAGCATCCAAAACGATGACTAACTAACAACTAGGGATGCACTGAATCCACTATTTTTGGATTTGGCCGAACCCCGAATCCTTACCGAACCGAATCCTAATTTGCATTGTGACAAAAAGTCATGCGCTTTCCCTCTCCGCCCCTAATGTGCATATGCAAATTAAGATTAGGATTCGGTTCAGCTGGGCAAAAGGATTCTGCCGAATCCGAATGAAAAAGGCAGAATACTGGCCGAATCCTGAACCAAATCCTGGATTTGGTGCATCCCTACTAACAACTACTAACCACACAACACTTTTAAAATCTGGCAAACCAAAAACATCATTAAAGTAGGACCAAAAATGAAAACATCATCCCAAAAATATCTCTGATCTATACAGCTGTGGGACCAATTATCCAGAATGCTGGGGTTTTCTGGATCCTGGATCTTTCCGTAATTGGGATCTTCATACCTTAAGTCTACTAGAAAATCATGTAAACATTAAATAAAGCCAATAGGCTGGTTTTGCTTCCAATAAGAATTAATTATATCTTAGTTGGGATCAAGTACAAGGTACTGTTCTATTCCCAATGAGGAAAAGGAAACCATTTTTAGAACGTTAGATAAAATGAAGTATATGGGAGGCGGCCTTTCCGTAATTCAGATCTTTCTGGATAACAGGTTTCTGGATAACGGATTCCATACTTTTATTCGTTTTACTGATATAACCTATGCTTATGAGTCAAGACCTGTACTAAGACCACTGCTGATTAACGAAAATATTCATTTATTTATGTAAATTACTATAAAAAAATGGATCAGTGCAAGTAGGGAGAACTGATCTTCTACTCTCGACCAAGAGCAAGCTGCTACGTCCTTGGCAATGTTGAGGGGTTAAAAACCCCAGCAGAAGCTGTTGCTGTAGACAATATCCCTTGCCCCCCAATATTCAGTCTTGAGCAGGGCCCTCTTCACCTGCAGTATTTGTATGTATGTTATCTGTATGTATACCTTTCTGCTGCGGAATATGTTGGTACTTTAGAAATACACATAAAATAATAGTCTAGCAGCCATAAGAGCAAAAGCTTACCTCCACTGCTAAAGAAACAGAGTCTTTCTCACCTTTGGATCGTGTTGTGACATCCATCCCCTCCACTACCTCCTGTTCTGTTTTTATCTCCTCATCCGCCAAACTGCAAGAGACAAAAGAAGAGAGAAGATTATAAGGCAAATTTACAATACGGGGTTCCACTTAACCTCCCATGATTTAACTCCCCTTAAAAAAAAGCTGCTTGTTCAATACAGAAGATCCTTTTCCACCCCCTTACATAGTTTTCTTAACCAACTCCTTTCAGCAGTGCACGTCCCCTTCAATGATAGATCGGAGTCACGTAGGGGTTCGCTCCATCCTTAACTATTTGCCACCTCGGAGTGCACAATCCCACAAATCTCCTCTGAGGTTGAGGAGAGCAAAAAAAAAAAAAAAATCAGTCCATTATATAGGACAGTGTATTCCTTTTAGTTGCCTTTTTGCCAATGGTCCAGGCAACTCAAAAGCCTAGAATATTCATTGAAACCCTGCTGGAGAAACAGCACTTTGTATCTCTAGTGTCAGTATGCAAGAGACATGTCTAGTCCCATCAGGTTCCTCCGCAAGGCTCTCTCCTGGGTAAGGCAGCACTCAAACATTCTAAGGACATTAAAGATGATCTTTAATAAATATGTAAAAGCCGGCCACATCTCTGCAAACAAAAACAGCCCCTACTATCATGCCGAAAACCTCCTGAAAAGACACCAACATCTAATTTACACTTGAACACACTTAGTAATCAGAATCAGGTTAGAGCTTATGGACTTCATGCAGAGGCTCACAGCCAATATGGATCTGTCTGAATCAAGTCCTTCAATGAGAAACCTGCATCAGGAGAGAAGGGAAACTGTACAAGGTAAGGGGTGGCGGTTTATATTTCGTTTATATATTTTTTGCACTACATTTTATATTATTTTTGCCTTAAAAATAAGTAGGACCGTGTTGTTTCCAAAGATATGAAATCTTTGCCATGTATATAACACACACATCTGTAGAAACTCACACGTAATCTTTGCCATGTATATAACACACACATCTGTAGAAACTCACACGTAGCCAAATAATAAAATCGTCAGGCTTCCAAGAATATAATAATCAATGTACAAGCCCTTTCAAGCCCCCCCCCCGAAGGGTTAAAGATGGCGGTCATTAATAATCCTGCCTTGTTTTTTCCCCGGTGACACCTAGCCTGTAACTGCTGCTCAGTATTAACCAGTTTTCTTCCTGCGGTGGGTTGAAGCAATTAAGAGGTTAAATCCTTCTGCTACGTTGCCTTTTGTGCAAGTGGGATTTGAGAGCCGTGCAAAGGCTGCGGCAGAAGAAAACCTTATTAAAACAGAAGCAAATACAGGGTTAAAAAAAAAAATAAGGGATAAATTCTGTGTATTATGACTGAGATAACAAAACAGATTGGGGAATGGAATAAGAATGAGAAGCAAGCAGGCTTCAGGGTAGTCCTGTTTATATCCAGCACGACAACAATATGGAAGAACTAGTATAGAAGCCCCTAGATAAGAGTTAAAGTGCAGGTTAATATGGGAAAATGTAGGAACAAGAACTCACCCATCACACAGTCTTAGTCATCGATGGCTATGCCACTTATGCAGGCTCTTAAAATGGCGTCTGGCAGAAGTGAGCTGCCTCATTCCTGCACTGTAGCTAAAATGGGAGCAGTTTATTCGATAAAAGGCATCTGTTGGCCAAAGAGCCTTTGCTATCTTTTATCCCCCCCTCACACCGAGCCCCCACACCACCACCCAGTGGATCGCCTTGGATCTCGGCAATTTGGGAGACGAAAACCAAATGTTTAGAGAGAGAAATTTAAGAGATCAGGGGACACCCGAGATGAAGGGTCAAAGGGCGATTAAACATCTACAAATGCTGCGATCCGTGGCATCCAAGCGAAGTGTAACACGGAAAAAGAGTGGAATCAAATACGACGTGAGCTGATTATAAGCACCCGTGCCAGGCTCAGATACCCTGTGATGATGGGGAGTGAAATAGCATAGAAGTTCTTTATATATAAAGGTGTCTCCTTTGCCACTTAGTAAGAAATTTGCAAGACATTCATAGTTAATGAGGTATCTCGGCCTACCGGAGTGAGATAAGTAGGGACCCAGGGTGAAGCTGGAATCCCTGGGCCCCAATTTGAGGGGGGGAATCTCCTGTGACTGTCCAACTGGTATTAAACTGCTGTCTGTTCTAAGTGAGATTAGAACCGGGTTTGATTCTAGAACAGCTCATAAAGTACTGGAACTTGTCTTTCTCCCAAAGGTAACTGACCTGACACTTGTTGCAAAAACAACCACCGAATATATTGTTTACAGGACAGTTCTACAGGTGAGGGAACAGTCATGGGTCAACCGACTCCTGATAATATACCTCCTACTGTAAATTATAAGGATATTAGAAGTCACTGAGGGGTTGAGAGGCTGAGTTATACAGGGAACTCTGAGTATCGCTCATGTATTATAAGGGATAATGTACCCCCTACTGTAAATAATAAGGATATTAGAAGTCACTGAGGGGTTGTTCTGTGACCATATAAAGGCACAAGGCTGCAGGCTGAGTTATACAGGGAACTCTGAGTATCACTCATGTATTATAAGGGATAATGTACCCCCTACTGTAAGTGATAAGGATAGAAGTCACTGAGGGGTTCTGTGACCATAAAAAGGCACAAGGCTGCAGCTTTGATGATAAGGATATTAGAAGTCATCACCAATAAACTACCTGTTACAGGCCCTGCCCTCTTACCCATTATTTTAATTGTATGTCACATAGTATAACTGAATCAGTGAAGGCAAACCAGTCCTAGATATTAGGAATACGTCTTATGAACTATTTGTTACAGGTCCCACCCACTAACCGTGCATTCTAGTTGTAAATGCCACATGGCATAAACATACCATTGAAAGACACAATTTAGGGACAAGGTGTGTGTATTTACCCAGAGGTTATTATCCCTGACATTTTTAACTCCTTTCTAATGTTCCAAATAGTATTGATGGAAACGTTAAGCAGGGATAAGCAGCCAGCAGCTGCCCAGAACCTCTCAACAGAAAGCTGGGTTTACTAGGAGTTTACTAGGAGTTGTGGCAACAGCAGGAGGGCTGCTAACTGTTCAGTATAAAGAAAACCTCATAAGGAAATGCAACTGCAGCCCTCCAGGTCTTCTTGAACATCTACTGGGAGCTGAACTTGAGGGCCGCAGACTTCAAGGCTGGCGGACTGTTAATTTAAAAAGGAAACCCAAGACTTTTAGAAACGATGGTTTCACAGATAACGGCTTTGTGGGTTAAGTTTTATTTTTGCTGTTCCTATTTTAAGTCCAGACTGACGGGGGGGGGGGGGGGGGGGGAGAACAGATGGCTACTTTGCTTTTACATAACTAAACATTCAACATTAACGGTCACACAGGTAAAGCCTTTAATATCAGAACAGAATTTGAAATACAGTCGGTTTTTCCCTGCAGGCTGGAAAGGAGGCAACAAAGTTTTATTTGCATGTGTATCAAACTAGGGGTATAGACAGCTTTTGGATTTAGAATAATGCTAATTTAGAGTAATGCGTACACACGGAGTAATTAGGTTGGCCTGGGTACAGACACACAGCTCCAAAGGCTCGAGCATGCCAAAATCCGCTCCGTATGTCTGCACCCAGGCCGATATAGTGACTCTAGGTGCATAAACAGATGAACAGTATCAGGATTGGAGGAATAGTTTATCTGCCTGCAGAGAAACAGTCCCATGGGCCTTATCACAAAACAAAATAGTAAGTCTTGCCCTGAATACCGAGGCCAAAAAAAATGCAATGTGACTGCATATGTCTTCAGTGAGCAAAAAACTGTTGTCCTCTTGTCCTTCCGAGTCATATTATAGCCAAGGTTAGGACCCCATTTGGAAAAAGCCCCCTGGGTCTGAAAGAACACCACTGTGGGATTGTGTAAAGACAGACATGTACTCTGTTCTCGCTATAGGGGTGCAAACACACAATGCACATTCCATTACTGGCCAGTAGAAGCAGGGTCAGACTGCGGGGGCCGGAGAGGGGGGGCAGCAAGGGCAGGGAGTGGCTCTGGGCCAGTGGCCGAGAGCCGGGGCCCACTAGGTTTTTTTCCTGGCCTAGTCCGACCCTGAGTGGAAGATGGTGCTCTCTGTAATGGCCAATACTGCAAACACTAGTGATTACACCAATGTTGCTGTTAGTGCACATATTATCTGAACAATACAGTTTTAATTACCCCCAGGGGTTTCAAAATCTTCTTAGGCTACTTGTTAGTCCAGTAAGGTCAACATCTGCAGAAGTCATGCAATAACCATAAGTCCTACACACATCTAGAAGGAACTTTAGTCTTAGCTGTATGCTGAAAGGGGTATGAGAAGGGTTGCCATTGGCCGGTATTTTTAAAACACCTGCCAAGCCCGGGGCTGGTATTACAAATTGTTCTTTCAGACCCAGGGGGGCTTTTTGCAAATGGGGTCCTAACCTTGGCTATAGTATGACTTGGAAGGACAAGAGGGCAACAATTTTTTGCTCACTGATACCCTAATACCCTTAACAAAACCCCTTGGCCCGCCTCCAATCTGCTGGAAACGTAATGTTTTGTCCTCCTTCTGGCCATCGCTGTGACGTGGCTCCCTATGCAACATGGCCCGCCCATTTTTCATCAAGGCCCTTTTGTTCCCGACCCCAACAACCGGCCGGTACAAATTTTATGAAACGGTGGCAACCCTAGGTATGAGTTATGGGATTGAGTGGTTTAAGACACACTGAAGTACATTAACCATCTACACACTAAGTGAATTTCACGCACAGCAAGTCTCAATTTTTAACGGTAGCCCTGTGTTCCTCGAATAGTTCCAAACTGCTTTACAGCTCCAAGCTGTTTTAATACCAATGTGGCTGTTTGGGGCTCATATTGTCTGAACAATACGCCAGAACAGTTTTAATTACTCCTAGGGGTTTCAAAATCTGTTAAGGCTACGTGTTAGTCCAGTATTCCATTCAGTATCTACAGGTACTACACAAATCTAGAAGGAACTTTAGCCTTAGCTCTTTGCTGAGAGGGAGGTAATGGGTTTGAGTGGTTTAAGACACACTAAAGTCCTTTAGCCAAATACACACTAAGTGAGTTGCACGCCCCGCAAACCCCAATATTTAACGGTAGGCCTTTGTTACTCGAATAGCTCCAAACTGCTCTATAACTCGAAGTGTCTTAATATGGCCCTGGGTATGCCTTGGTCACCAATTAATTTAGGGCAAAAACTTGGTACAGTCTTATTTAAATGTCTCTAAAGCAATAGACAAGAAAGGGGTTATCCCCATGGAAGATTTTCCTATGCCAATGTCTGGCTAAATCGGACCAAAGTTTACACCAATGATGAAATGTATGTCTTTCTGTTATGTGTTTGCTTATTCCCAACCAGCAAAACTAACGTATGAAGCAAGACACCAGAACATTTCCCATGTCTACAGTTGGCCGTACATGCTAACAAAGCAAGAAACAAATTCTGTATATGGCAATGATGAATCACGAACATGAAGAGGCACATTTATCAAAGGTCGAATTTCAAATTCATGTGAATTTTTTTAACTCTAATAAATTTGAATATACTCACAAATCGACTGGGTGGTAGTTTGAAAAAATTTTGAAAGTCTAAAACTCGATGAATATTACCGGCCTGAAAACTCAAATTAAATTAGACTAAACTTGAATCTATTTTTTTCTCGGGAAAAAAAATCCAATGTCAGGAAGGCTATTTTCATCTTCAAATGGGTCACTGGATCTCTGCTATTGACTTCTACATGAACTCGGCAGGTTTTAGGTGGCGAATAGTCGAATTCGCATTGTTCCCAGGGTCCGGGTATGATATATCTCAAATCTGAATTTGGATTATTCCCAACCCGAATTTGTAAGTTTTGACCAATAATTCAACTTGAAAATTTGAATTTCCAATGTGAACCTTAATAAATCTGCCCTGATGAGTGTTATCTTGGAAATCGCTCACAGTCGGCAGGCAGGCCATGCATGTAAAGCCGCCAGTTGAGAACCAGTTGGGAACATCATCCTGCGCCACTACTATTGATAGATTGACTATACGTGACCAGATATTATCATCATTAGTTGAGCCAAACGGAACAAATTTCAAACCAGCCCCATCGATGGATGACAACGAGGATATCTGTCCTGATTGTTCCTTGAAAACACAAACATTAAAATGGTACAAAATGTTATATATATATATATATCTATGGACAATATTTGTATGTGGTTGGCCGGCTTACCTCTGAGCTGCAGATGAACTAAACTCAGCAAGTGCAATGAAACAAATATTATACCATTAGAAGAAATATAGTGTCCAAAGTGTGTCCCAAAAAAGACAAGGATTATATCATATAGATTCTTGCTAGGCACTTACAGTGTTAAAGCTAACACGGCAGATTTATACCTATGTTTGACTACGGAACACGGCAGCAGTGTAGACAGGGGGTTAAATGCAGTTTCCGTGAGCTGTAATATAAACAAGTTCCCTTAAACGGCCTGACTCAGTGACATGGAGCAAGAAGAGCTTGGCAGAAATTTCCAGAAGGCCTCTCACGCCTCGTCTCTGCAGCTGTCAATCTTTAACCTCCTCTGCTGCCATTGGTTTCGGTGCTGCACTGAGATGGCCGATTGGCCGGCAAAAGCTGGTGAACACTTTTTGTTCCTTCCCTGGCGTCTTGGTGCAATGCAGGATTTTTTTCCCCCCTTCTTCCCTGCTGACAGTGTGTGAAACCAGGAATGGGTGTGCTTGCGTGCAAAAGCAGATTAAGTGTGCAAATGTTCTCACTATTATTATTGTTTATGTGTCAGGGTAAATAGATTGCATATTGCGATGGAATATCTTGAATACATGTTTGGTTTTTTCATCAACCAGCTGACGTGTCTATAAATAGGCTAGTGTCAACATGGCATCTGCTCAGAATGAGATAGGTTGGAATATGTATTGGTATCATAACAGCACAAGTGTTTTTTTTTTTTTTAAAAGACCTTGGCCTAAAGGTGGTCATACACAGGCCGATAAAATATGCGGACTTTGTTCTTCCAGACCTCTCTCCACTTCTCCCCTAATGGCCTGCATTTACCTTTATTGGTCCAAAGGTCAAACAATCTGATCAGCCCAATATCACTCAGCTCAAGGTGTGCCTCAAGACTTCGTCTTCAGGCACACCAATATTACAGTAAGGAATTATTTCACTTCAATTAAAACCCTTTTATTGGAAATTATACAGTGCATGAAACACACATCTATAGGGGTGAAGATCAGTTTTAACTAATTTCATTCTCAAGGTCTTAGGCCTTAAGGAGGCCATAGATGCACAGATAATATCGTACTGACCATTTTCGTACAATATTCGTTGCATGTATGGTGGGAGACAAGCCGACTGATAGCAGAAGCTGGATATCGTCGTCTTGTTGATGGGGCTGGCTGAAAAAATTTTGATTGGGCGCCACTGAAGGCACCGGAACATCGGGCGCCTTTGAAGGCACCCGAACATCGGGCGCCTTTGAAGGCACCCGAGCACGGGCGCCTTTGAAGGCACCCGAGCACGGGCGCCTTTGAAGGCACCCGAGCACGGGCGCCTTTGAAGGCACCCGAGCACGGGCGCCTTTGAAGGCACCCGAGCACGGGCGCCTTTGAAGGCACCCGAGCACGGGCGCCTTTGAAGGCACCCGAGCACGGGCGCCTTTGAAGGCACCCGAGCATCGGGCGCCTTTGAAGGCACCCGAGCATCGGGCGCCTTTGAAGGCACCCGAGCATAGGCGCCCGAGCATCGGGCGCCTTTGAAGGCACCCGAGCATCGGGCGCCTTTGAAGGCACCCGAGCATCGGGCGCCTTTGCAGGCATCTGAACATCACCTATGCATAGGTAACGTTACAAATACCCTATATCTCTACTTGCTCCCTGTCAATTGGATAAATAACTTCATTCACAATAATTACCAAGCGACCAGTCGTCACCAGTATGGAGAAGCTTCGATCAGTTCCTCAGGCAATAGGCCCTAATGAGCACAGCCTTACCATCATTATTTATATAAATAAAAATGCTAATAAGAAAAATAGCCCATCCTTGCATTATGGGAAGTAGATGGCTTAGATGACTACAGTAAATGGTACATATTTTGAAAATATGGTATGCAGGGTCCTCTAGGGTGGCAGGGAAGTGGCATAAAGATTAACGAGTGATAGCAATGACCCTCACTGGGGAACCTTGCAAGCAGGATTCCCTGACATTAATGGAAAGCTGAGGTTTAGCACATAGCTTCGAAAAAATAAGCAACAGACTGCAACACAATTGTTGTTGGTTTCTTTTTGGCCTCTCACTGTGAGCAGTGCAACCACAGCAATCGAGGGGGCTTGCCCATTGGCACTACCCCTGCCCGTTCAACTACACACAAATGGTGCTCTATCACTGCCACGTACAACAAACAATATCAAAAAGGTCTACAATGGGCAACTGAATACAACATGTTGTCTTGGCCTTAAGCGGCCTCTTACTGGCTGATCATATATGGTATTTGGCCAATAGTCTTGAGGATGAATGCTGTACTAGTGACCATACATGGTATGGCCTCCTTTATTTTGTTCTATAATGTCTAGAACAGCAAGAAGCACTGGCCACCAAACTGGATTGGCAGATGAGTGATTAATAAACCGATCAATATTCATGGTACATAGAAGGTAGGGATCATCCGGCCATCACAGACCCAGCTGATTTTATCAGTACATGTATATGTACGTTTCTGCTGTACTGCTAAAAGATATCTGGTGAGGTTCTGAGAGTAAAGGTGTCCACACACGGGCCAATAAAAGCTGCCAGTGTATGGGGCCCTCCAACGGGCTTCCCCGATCAATATCTGCCAGAAAATATGTCAGATGTCAATAAGCAAGGCTTAAAATTCCCATCGGATTGAGGACTGCATTGGTTTGTTGATGTGGTCCTTGATCCCTCTGCCTGCATTTCTGGCCTTAGACCCATGATCCGATCTGCCCGATATCGCCTACTCAAGGGCAAGAGCCACTCGTTTGGCAACCTCTCCAAACGAGCACATCTCTCCAAACGAGATCCATCATCTAAAGTTTAAAAGAATGAAACCCCATTATCTATGCCCAAGAAAGTTGGGCCCATAGCCATGTGATTGTTATAAACAAGCTACCTAAGACAATAATTTATTGCTAAAAAAACGCAAAAAAAAATCTACGATGCTTGGTGGCCTTAGTAGACCAACTGCTTCCAACTGAGTTCACCAGCCGCCAATTAACTGCCCGCTGTACAACATTCTACAGAACTGGGCCGTCACATAACCAAGGACGTCGAATTTACATTTCCAGGTTGTCCTTAGGCCTATGTAGCACTGACTGCATTATGGCAACATTGGATGCAGGAAAAAAGGCCAGCGCCTACAGGCAGCCGTAATGATCAGTTGCCAGGTCTGGAAAATCTAGGAGAAGAAATGCACCATATTTATACTAAACGCCTGCATGGAAGATTAAAGAGTGGGTGGGTGGGTTGGCGGACAGAAACACAAGATATCAAAAGAACAGGCTCAAGAATAGCAAAATGTTGCAAATACCTACCAGGTATCTGCCCTTGGGTCCATATGGACTGGACTTCAGCACCACTAATGAATAATTGGTACAAGTAGTGACCAATGGGAAAAAAGCTTTCAATTGGAGAATGGCACCAGTCTAGTTTCTATTGCTGCCATGATAAAACAAAAAACGATGTAGGCCTAAAAACCTAACTACCATGCCCATCATCAGTACGTAGTTAGCTCTCTGTGACAACTCCCCAGTGTGCTCTGTCTTCCTCTCTTATCTGCTTTGTGAATCAGGCACCAGAGCAGACAAATTCCCTGCATTCTGCACCGAAACGGTGGGGGGATGGGAATAAATTGGGTCAAAAAAACACAAACCCCTTTTAAACTTGTACGCAAATCTTACACTTCCCAGCCTGGAAATATTTGCTTTGCACTAAATGTTGTGTATATGGAATGCATAATGCAGCCCAGTGAAGTTGCCTGGAGACTGGCAACCATTTAACAGCATGTTATATAAGCTGCCATTTTGTGACTGCAGCACCCTGGCTGTCATGGAGCTGCATGGCTTTGTGTGTCAGGCCCTTCACAAAAACTTAAAACCAGTCATTTAATTTTAACTAGCATCCAATGTGAATTAGGTTGGGTAATAATCTCGACATTTATTTTAAATGCATTTCTTGATGGAATATGCTATCTCCTGGGCTTACCAAAAAAAAACATAATTCACATTCATAAGAAAATATGAATTAAATATGGTTTAAACAACAACAACTGGTAAAATATACAAACAAGGAATATCCAAGCCTCCCGTGAAAATGTACAAGGCCTAGAGGTTGTTGGGGGAGGGGGTGAATTCTCACAGCTATGACTTGCCTGTACTTACGTTTTCCTTTAAAATGTCAAATCTATCTTGCAATGTACAGCAGTTTCCTTAAAACTAAAAATGGTGGGGGTGGGGATCCCCAGCATGCACTTATATAGATTGCAAATGCAGTACAAAAACAGCTGATTAAAGTCTCAGCGAATGTAACACAAATACTCAATTCTCTCTGAAAGATACCACTTCCTTTTGTTTAGTGGGTTGGAGAAATCATTTACAAAAGGATATGGTGTGCCATTTTAGATCAGAGCCCTGACTGAACAAAATTATAAAAAAAAGTTGATCAGCACTAAAATATAGTAAAAAATGTTCTCTTGCATGTGATCAGCAAGAAGTAACAGCAGAGCCTGATACACGGACAGAAAAATCCTCGTACACACCAAAAAAAAAAAAGAGAGAGTAAAAAACAGCCACTTAGATAGTTAACCCTTTACTACAAAGCACAAAAATCTGACTTATTTTTAAAATTACCCTGCCAGCCCCTTGAATGGAATTTTCAGAGTAAAGAAAAATTTCACAGACGTTGCAGCAGCCATTACATAGTTACTTAACCCTTGTTCACATTAGTGAAGGCCTATATGCCTCGTCTCTAGCAGGCCTTTCCAGTAATTTATAGCTAAAAAGAAATAATCATGCTGCCTAGGAAATATTCCTGTTTATAATCTACCTCCAGGAGAGACCAAAAGCAGCTCCCCCTCAAAAAAAATGGAATTATTTTGTACTAAAACAAAAATGAAAGGCAAGCAGCTATAGGCAAAAATTACACCCAGAAAAAAATACAAAAAAAATTAAGTGTGTTCAGTACTTACTGTGTTAAATCCATATTAGTTTGTTGCTGTGAGATATGATACGTCCAGATTTAAAATTGTATAAGTAAAAAAAAATTGTATTCCAGGGAAAAGTGCAGGAATAGAATTATAAAAGTCCTCAATGTATTAAAAAAAAGTTAAAAAAACAAAAAATACTTTGGGGCAAATCAATCCAGAATGCAGACTAGGCCCCAAATCTAACCCAGGCATTAGTGAAAAGGGAATCCTGCTAAACAGTATATTTTTTTTTTTTAATTTTCCTTGAAGGCCTTGACTTTTCTTCTAGTGAGAAAGAAGGTAAACTTGCCTGATGCTAAAGTTGCCAGCCTCCTGCGTTTGGTTTCCTTGGGGGCTGCTTAATGTTTGTGCTTTGCCAGACTCCATGTTCTCCACAGCAGCATGTGACAATAATGCAGGGAGAGTGTTCTTCCTTGGAGAACCAGGAGGCTTTTGTGAAAGACTAAGGAAAAAAAAAAAACACACCACTTTTTGCACTGGGAGGAAGGATAAAAAAAAAAAGTTATGCCCAAGTTCCTTTAGCACAAGCTACCCTCTAGCCAGAGTGGCTCATGGCATCCAGACCATGTGACCCAAAGAAAGCACATTTACACTGTAGAAATAAAGTGCTATGTTGTGTGTTTTGCATGACAAGTCTCTGAGATGTGACCTGCAAAAGCACAGTTTGTACATCCATGAGATGGGTTGAAAATTTTCAAAAAGCAAAAAAAGCCAGGCTTACCTCTGTGGATGCATTGTAACACAGTGTTATGTCAATACTTATAAAACATGGAGGACAGAGTCTCTGCACTCAGACAGAAAAGGGTTTGGCACTTCAGCTTGATGATCTGTCTCCTTCATAGAAGCCGGGGCAGGATTGGGTGCTTGCACAAATCCTGATGTCACGCTTCAGGCCATTGGCTGAAACACTTCCTGAGTGATTATCTTTGTGCAGCTCTGGAAAGCAAAAGGCATCCTGTGCAAGGGAAAAGACAGGCTAAGTTAGGCCTTTTTTTTTTATTCTAAAACAGCAAAATGTTTTAAAATATTTCCCAAATACGTTACATTTTACAGGAAAAAAAAACCTGGGTATTTTAATCTCATGGGCTACAGATCTGGGGAAAAACTAAAATAAAAGCATTTCTATCGAGCTTGTTAAAATAAAAAAAAATAAAAAAGACATTTCTGTACATGACATGACATGCTGTTAATTTGATATTATTACATAAAAAAAAAGCAAAGACATGCAGAGTTGCAGGAATAATGTTGTGTAATAAGGAAACTGTCAGTAGTAATGTTGTATGGAGGCAAAAGGCACAAAACCCCCCACCACAAACCTTCAGGAGACTTTGCTGGCATCGGGACTGGACTCCTCTTGCACCTTGGGTAAAGAAAGCAGCAGAAGGGTAAATAAAAATCACTACACAAAAGGCACATGACTAATGCTCAGAGTGTTTCATTCAACAAACCTATTTTTTTTTTTTTTATAATGCCCCCATCCTCCCAAGGCCTCCAATTCAAACTGTCCTTAAAGCAACAGAAGGGGGGGGGGGCAAAAGGGGGGGGAAGGCTTCCGCTGTAGCCGAGTGTGAACTGCAGATTTTTAACTCTGCGAGGTCTGTTCCATGTGAGAGAGGCCCAGGTATGCAAGCAAGAGAAGAGACAAAGCCCAGGGTCTATTTGTATGTAAATAAAGCTCTTTTGCACTTTAATTAGCACTGGGTCGCAGCCACCCTCTTTAACAAACAGAGAGAAACTGCAAGATGAATTTGTTACAGCCCTGCTTAATCTCTAGGGCAAGGCATGCTGTAAGTAGACTCCTTCATCAACATGGGATATTCCAGGTTTATCCATAAAAGAATAAATTGCCAGACTTAAGGTGGCCAGACATTACAATTACGATTTTTCCAGGAAAGATTGTTTGTTTCAATACACACGTGTAGATCTGAATTGTCAGAGACACAAGTAGAAACAATAGAATTCTACCTGTATCTAAAGATTCAGCACTAACAATGTCGGACTTTAAGGCTCTTACACGGGCGGTTTTTCCTGCGTTGCGCTTTCTTCCTTTCAGCCGCGGGGGAACGCAGGAGTAGGCACACTCAATTATTGTGAAGGGGGCTGTACTCACACAGACGCATGGATGCGCCAAACACAGACAGGACGTAGCATGTTGCATTTCACCCGCGTTCGGCGCATACATGCGTATGTGAGAGTACAGCCCCTTTCACATTAATTGAGTGTGTCTACTCAATTCCTTCCTTTACAGTATGAAGTCACCTTAGTCTCATGGCTATGAATACATACACAGATCTATATATTTATATTATTCATTCTGCTAATTCTGCTTCGGCCTCATACACAGAAAGTCACGAAGGTCCCTACTGATCGACATATCTTCTTAAGCCACCTTTAAAAAGACTTACCTCTCCTGCAAATGCATTAGACAGATCTTGCAAAATATTCCATCTTACAGACACAGGCTGCCTTCTAATGCAGAAAAACACCATGTACCTATGGCACCTCCTATTGTAAAATGCCTGCCGGGAGACCTAATGGAGGCGAACGGGGTACAATTTCCACCCAATTGCCAGATGGATGGGCCACATATGGTACAGCCACCTTCCTATTGTATCGCCATCTTATGGATATATACTGGCTAGGGTTGCCACCTGGTTAGTATTTTAAATTGATTCCCAATGTTATTAATTGGGAAAAAAGATAAATATATAGGAAGGCTGGTATTTTTTTTCCAGAAAAGGTGGCAACCCTAATACTGGCCCTTTAACCAAAGACTGAACAAGCAGGTTATTGGTAATGGCCAATACAGGACACTCCAATGATTCCTGGGTATCTCATTAATCCTTTCTGCTAATAATTATATATATATATATATATATATATATATATATATATATATATATCTTCCAAAATCATGATCAGACACACATGGCTTGACCCATAAACATAAGCAGATTTCAGACAAATGACATAAATTGGCCAAACAGCCCTAAATTATCTGCACATGTAAATATATACCCTAAAGCCATAAACTAGGGCCAGACATTATGGACTCTGTATGCGAACACAGAAGAGGTTTCTGCTAGCACTAGCGGTCGGGAGCTGAAATCGGCCTGCAGATTTCAGTAGGCTGATTTCTGCCTCGTTTGGCCCTAGCCTTATAAATGGGCAGATTTAAGATGCAAATTGGGCCCATTCAAACCGAGACATCGGCTTATATACCAGTGTATGGCCATTCCTGACTTCCTCCTTTAGAGATATTTGGTCGAACATCAGTAGGTATAAAAAACTTGTCAGGGCAAGGACCAAAACGGCTTGTTGATGCAGTCCTCTCCTAACGATCTGGCCTGTGTTTTACCAGCCTGGCCGGTAAAAATGATGGTTGATCCCAATGTTATTAATAGGGAAAAAAAAAATATATATATACGAAGGCTGTTTTTTTTTCAGAAAAGGTGGCAACCCTATCTGTGCGGCCTTTGTTATGATACAATAGTTGGCCCAAGAGCCAAACTATAGGATCAGCCCAGTATAAAAGGGACTATATTGGGCCAAGAGAGCAGCTTTTTAGGTGCATGGCCACCTTTACACCTTTACTGGGGTTTTTAATTTTTTACATGTTGGCATTGGGCACATAAAAAACATGGCTGATTTTTTATTATATTTAGCATTTTCTTTTTAGTAAAAGCTTTAGTAAAAGCGGTTTGGATATAAAAACACAGTTGCCATCATTATTACCACTGGCTGCTATAATTACCACCTTGCGGGTACAAACGCTGCTTGATGCCAATGTTATTAATAGGGAAAAAATGCAAAAATAAATTCATTTTTTGTTCATTTTTTTTCCGGAAAAGGTGGCAGCCCTACTGGCTGCCGTAAATAGCACCATGAATTTCTTCTGCATTCCATAGAGGAAACCTAGAATCAGAGGAATTGGCACATTGATACTTGTGTCATCCCTGCAGATTTTGCAATCGGCGGCATGTAAGGGGTTAACTTTCTTTCTACCCTACATTGTTGCCAAGGTTCTGAAGTAGGAATAAAACTCAGCCTTGAAGATCTTCCTATACTACAACTCCCAGTACTTCCAGACAGCTCATCTGCTGGTTATTATTATTATTAACATGTACAGTGCAGGTATTAATAAAGCACCAACATATTCCGCAGTACTGTACAAAAAAAAGAATATTCCTGTGCTATAATAGTGGGTACTAAGAATTATGGTGGCTTCCATAGCCCTAAATCTTTTTGAGCCAGATTATACAAGGTCAGCATTTAGTGCTCTGTCCAATTTGTGTTGTTCTTAAAAAAACTATTATGCAATCACAGTAATCAATCAGGCCACAAGGCCTTTGGCTCACACAAGAATAGACCTATACTGCCCTCCACTGCTGGCAATGAGAATAGAGTAAAAATCTAGATTCTCACCTGTGATCATGTTACTGCAAGAAGAAATTACACTGTATTAAAGGGATCAAGTTGACTCAACATAAACAGAATGGGATCTCTTTTTTGGATCTTGAGCCACATGTTGTTGCCAATATTTGTCTTACTTACTTGCATTTAGAAGGCGATAATGTGCCAAACCTGCAACATGACATGCACAATGGTGACAGTTTATTAGCCACTCTGCAAAAAGTGTTGGTTGTAAAGAAAAAAAATGGAGTCACATTACTGCAGCCCTTTTACTTTTTACACCTGTGCCTCAAGCCCTTCCCCTTCAGTTTGAGACCCTCCTGCACCCACCCTTTTCTTTCAGTAAGGAACCCTCCTGAAGGTGCCTTAAAGAGGTTCTGAAACCACCTGTTTAACAGCTATCATAAGATTGTCTTTGCATACTAACATTGTCTTTATATACATTACCTGTATGATCCCCCATGCTCCTCTATGAGGGGGCTGCCATATTTGTGCAGCAGGAGTCCGTTAGCATTAGAAACTCTAAATGAATGGTTAAGAAGGAACAGTCAGGTTAGCAAAACAGTCCGGTTTAGGAACTTCAAGCTACAATTACTTAACAAAAGCAGAGAAAACAGCTAAAAAGGTCAACTTGACCTATAGGTAACTTTTCATGTATATTAGTATTTTAAAAAGTAGTTTATTAGTGTCAGTATCACTTTAAGCCCACCTCCTTCAGCCATCCCTGCCACCCAGGGCCGGATTTCTAAAATGTGCGCCCCTAGGCGCACACCTCCCCGCCCGGTCCGAATTGGGCTCACCCCCCACCTGCTCATCCTCCCGCCGCCGACCCGCTCGTCCGCCCACTGCCAGCCAGCTCACCCCAACCCGCTCCCCTGCTTTGGAATTTTTCCAATAGCCGACACTGGGAGGGCGAGTTGACAAGGGCGGCAGGCGGGTTCACTACAGGTGGGCACAGGTTCTGTTGCGGCCAGCGGGCAGCATTTTGCTGCCCTAGGCCCGGGCCTATGCAGCCTGCCCACAAATCCGGGCCTGCTGCCACCCATCAGCTCTTCCTCCTAACCAGTCCTGGACTGGCAATCTGTGGATTATGGCAAATGCCAGGGGGGCTGCTGTAAAATGCCATAGACAGTTACTATTTAATGGGCTGCTGCGGTGCTGTTAGGGGCTCTGTGTAGTTGAAATGCCAGGACTTATTTTGATTCCCAGTTCAGAGCAGCTCCCAACCACCAATCAGCTCTTCCACATAGCAGAAAGGTGCTAAGTAATTGATGAGGGATGAAAGAGGTAAGTTGAGAACTAAACACCCATGGGTCCGGGTTTGCAACTAGGTACCCCTTTGAAACTCAATGCCCACCTTCTCATCACTGATATTGCACACCAGTGCCACCACTGGGCCCCATGATGGGGCAGGACCTGGTGCAGTCACACACCCCTGTCCCCATGGTAGTTATGCCACTGGGAAACAAGGCCACAGACTGAAATCAATAGTATAGCTATTTAGGGGAGGATGCCATCATACATACTGTAAAATAACAAGCCCACGACAGACACCCACTCTGCGTTTTTTCTTTCCAACGTGCATCTTGCCCATGCCCACTTATGCCCCAGCTTTGCCCAATGCTACCTGTATCTGAGGTAGTTTTAGTTGCACTTTTCAGGTCTTTTCAGTTGCCGGGGTAATAATTCATTCAGGTGCCAATTACAGGGAGCAGGAGACAGGGCTGTTATTGCAGGAGAGCAGGGACAACATAGGGTGACTTTGTTTGACTTCAATGGGGTTATGTAATATAAGTCACTAAGTTTGCCCAGGAGCAGTAACCCATAGCAACCAATCAGCAAGTACAATTTACTGGTCACCATCTTATTGGTTGCTATTGGTTACTGCTCCTGGGCAAACAGTGCCTTTTATTACATATGGGGATAAAGCTGACCATAGACGCAAAGATCCGATCGTGCAAATCCTCGATTCGTACGATTTTCGGACCGTGTGTGGAGATTCCCATTGATCCATTTGGTCGATCGGACAGGTTAAAAGATTTCTGTCGGCTGCGGGTAATATCTCTGCATGTATTGCCGATCGTGCGATTTTCAGTGGGAGACTGTCACTAGCTTTTGTCGGACATAACTTTCGTACGATTGCTGTCAGGGGCAGAACATCGGCTGATCTGTTCTTTTACTACTTTATTTGATCTGAATGGTTAGTGGCAGGTCGGGAGATGGGGAAGTCCGATCGTTCAAGGATTCGCACGATCGGATCTTTGTGTCTATGGCCAGCTTAAGCCTGCTAAGAAGGTCCATGGGGTAATTTAGTCCATGCCCAAACCACCCTAGTTATACCCTGGTCTGTGTAAAACCCTCAACTAGCAACACCCCTTTAGTTTGTGCAATGCAAGACTGTCCCACCTAAATACATAACTTCCAACCGTTTTTAGAGGGACAGTCCCTCTTTTGACAGCACAACCCGCAGTCCCTTGTTTGTACCAGAAAGTCCCGGTTGTCTCTGCACTGAACAGGCAGAAAAATAAACATGTTTCTAACTTAATTGGTTTTTGGCAGAGAGCCCAGAACAGCCACAGCAGCAGATAAGATACTTTTGTAACAATTTAGAGCTAGGCAAATAAATAATTGTAACACTATACGATAACAGGTCTCTTGTGAGAAGTTAGACTTGCAGCTTAAAGGGAAATTCACCTTCATTAGCAAAACTGTAATAACTGGGAAAAAAACCACGTTCGAACCAAATTTTGTAAAAAGAAAATGGTAATTAGGGTGGGCCACAAAAATTCACTGCACTGCGCACAGAAACTTTTTGGTCCATCTTTTTATTTCCAAAATGTTGGGAGGTATTTAAATCAGCTGCAGCCCAAAACCTGCCAAGTCCTTTCTTTTCATAAATAAATCAATTAAATGACAATCAGCAATATCACCAGTGGAAGAAAGTCCCTAGCTACCCCCTCCCACCCACATCCACTGACCTGCCCACTAGCTAAGGCCTCTCACTATGAGGCTTCTTGCTCAGTTCATCACATTGCTCCCAGAACCAGCTCCTACTTCCTCCATACCTGCAGGAAGTTGCCTTGTCCCGCCCTCAGATTGCAGGAAGTGCGCTCCTATTGGCTGCTGCAAGCTGACAGTGCGAGGCTCTCAGGGCAAACAGGAAGTGAAAAGGGCGCCAAGGTAGTTTGTGAGCCAATAGTGTCCGTGTAAAGTTGTGCCTGAGGAGGCCTGTAAAGCTTTAGTTTGTGTTTATTTGGAGGAGCAAGTTGTGTCTTAAGTTACTCCCACAATAACTCCCTCTCTCTGTTCCCTGTATCAGGTGTAAACTCCCAGTCAGTCAGCTGGTATAGTAGGACTAGAGCCAAATCCACTTCTCTGTCAGCAGCAAAACCTCATTGTTTCCAAAGCACAAATAACACTAGTGACCCCCCCCCCATAATACCCAGTAGTACCTTTCTCATAGTACCTTGTGTTAATAGGATAACTCCCTACTCCACACAGCTGCTCTTATAGGGTTCGTTCACCTTTAGATTAACTATTAGTATGGTTTAATGATATATTAATATGGTTTAATTCAGCAGCTTTGCAGTCTCAGCAATCAGGTTGCTAGGGTCCAAATTCCCCTAGCAACTGCGTGTTGATTTGAATAAGAGACTGGAATATGAATAGGAGAGGTCTGAATAGAATGGTGTCACCTTACAGAGCCTTTGGTTTTATTTTTTTAGATGGGGTCCATTTGCAAGCTGGAAAAAGTCAAAAGAAGAAGAAGGCCAATAATTCAAAAACGGTGAAATAAGTGAAGGCCAATTGAAAAGTTGCTTAGAATTAGCCATTTTATAATATACTAAAAGTTAACGTAAAGGTGAACTGCCCCTTTAAATCCGTTTCTTGTAGTTTGAGTAGTCCCCTATTCCCCAGAACTAGCCCATTAGTACCCACAGCCTCGGTAGCAAGAATAAATCCATTGTCCCCAAAGCAGCCCAATTTGTCTGTGCACTGTACCAGTAGTAACCACTTAGTACCAAGAGCTACCAGGCTGAAAATGAAATAGGCCCTGTCATTTCAAGTAAACAGAGGCCTAAAGAGCCCCAACCACATTTAAAATAAATGCGACTATCTGGCATCTTCAGCAGCCTCTCTGGCATTTGCCAGAATCTACAGATTTCCAGTCAGAGCCTGAGAGCTACCCACTCAGCCCCCTGTAGTTTGATTAACCCCCTAGTCTCCAGAGCTACTCACTCAGCCCCTGTAGTATGATTAACCCCCTCGTCTCCAGAGCTACCCACTCAGCCCCCTGTAGTAAGATTAACCCCCTAGTCTCCAGAGCTACCCACTCAGCCCCCTGTAGTATGATTAACCCCTAGTCTCCAGAGCTACCCACTCAGCCCCCTGTAGTATGATTAACCCCCTAGTCTCCAGAGCTACCCACTCAGCCCCCTGTAGTATGATTAACCCCTAGTCTCCAGAGCTACCCACTCAGCCCCATGTAGTATGATTAACCCCCTAGTCTCCAGAGCTACCCACTCAGTCCCCTGTAGTATAATTAACCCCCTAGTCCCCAGAGCTACCCACTCTCTCAGCCCTCTGTAACAATAATAACCCCTTAGTACCCATAACTATACTATCTCTTAGCTTCCTATAGTATGAGTAACCCTATAGTCTCCAGAGATACCCACTCTCTCAGCCCTCTGTAACAGTAATAACCCCTTAGTACCCATTACTATACTATCTCTTAGGTTCCTATATTATGAGTAACCCTATAGTCTCCAGAGCTACCCACTCTCTCAGCCCTCTGAGCAATAACCCCTTAGTACCCATAACTATACTGTCTCTTAGCTTCCTATAGTATGAGTAACCCTATAGTCTCCAGAGCTACCCACTTTCTCAGCCCTCTATAACAGCAATAAACCCTTAGTACCCATAACTATACTATCTCTTAGCTTCCTATAGTATGAGTAACCCTATAGTCTCCAGAGCTACCCACTCTCTCAGCCCTCTATAACAGTAATAACCCCTTAGTACCCATAACTATACTATCTCTTAGGTTCCTATATTATGAGTAACCCTATAGTCTCCAGAGCTACCCACTCTCTCAGCCCTCTGAGCAATAACCCCTTAGTACCCATAACTATACTGTCCCTTAGCTTCCTATAGTATGAGTAACCCTATAGTCTCCAGAGCTACCCACTTTCTCAGCCCTCTATAACAGCAATAAACCCTTAGTAACCAGAACTATACTATCTCTTAGCTTCCTATAGTGTGAGTAACCCTATAGTCTCCAGAGCTACCCACTCTCTCAGCCCTCTGTAACAATAATAACCCCTTAGTACCCATAACTATACTATCTCTTAGCTTCCTATAGTATGAGTAACCCTATAGTCTCCAGAGATACCCACTCTCTCAGCCCTCTGTAACAGTAATAACCCCTTAGTACCCAGAATTATACTCTCTTAGCTTCCTATAGTATGAGTAACCCTATAGTCTCCAGAGCTACCCACTCTCTCAGCCCCCTGTAACAGTAATAACCCCTTAGTAGCCAGAACTATACTGTCTCTTAGCTTCTTATAGTATGAGTCCCAGCATCTCACTGTCAGCCCCTATAGCAAGATTAACACTCTACTCTCCAGAGCTACCTGCTATCTATGCCCCCTGTAGCAAGAGTATCACCCCTAATCCCCAGAGCTGCTCCTCACTCAGCTCACTGTAACAATAGTAGCCTGTTAGTACCCAGAGCTCCTTACAGTATAAGTAACCACTGAGTTTACACAGCAGCCCATTCACTCAGCCCCCTGTAACTGCTGCTGTTGTAAAAGCAGTAACCCCTTATTGCCCAGAGCTACACCCATACATATGTGTTAAGTAATACTTGTTAATAATTATAATGCATTGAATTCAGGATTCAGCCAAATCCAAGTGCCTGGCCGAACCAAATACAAATCCTTAAAATGACTTGATTTATTTGTTACATGGATGAGGAGATTGTGATTTTCTTTTTAAAAGGAGCCAAATCCTCCGTTAACAATTTGTGATTCAGCCCAATTCCAAAATAATGAATTTGGTGCATCTCTAAATAAAGTTTCCTCAGCTGGTCCTTCTATCAACCCTGTGCAACAGCATTATCCGGATCCGCCATCACAATGCTGTCATCTTTATCAGCCTTTTTACCCAATGTTGCTCCTGTGTTCGGATTACTCTCAACTTCTTCACACACTGTTCTCGGCAGCACCACTTGTCCTGCTCTTTTGGGTCCCTGAAGACAGAATAATCACCGAAACTGTGACCCGCATCTTTGTTCCAACAGAGGTGCATGCATAGTGAGTATCTTTTCCATCAACGCAGGAATTTGTACGGGTGGAAAATTGACAGATACACCCGCACTGTTTTAGAGCATTAACCACAAAAGCCCTGTGTGCAACCAAGTATTAATTAAATTAGTTGGTTGCTGCAGACTGCACTGGATTCTGTGCACTCATGATATCTACATTTAAAAGGCATGTAAAGGCAAAAAATAAAATTCCATTTTTACTTTCTTTAATGAAAAAGAAACCTATCTCCAATATACTTTAATAAAAAATGTGCACCATTTTTATAAGAACCCTGACTGTATGCAGTGAAATTCCCCCTTCATTTACTGCTGTGGATAGGAATTGTCAGACAGTCCCTAACTGCTCTGCAGGGAAACAATCATACTTATGAACAGCAGGGGGAGCCCCCGCCTTACTCAGCCATGCAGAACTCAAGCAGCTTTGTTTGTTTCCCTGTAGAGCAGTCGGCGACTGTGTAGAGATTTGTATTGGATTTTATTTTTGCCTTTATATCCCCTTTACTGTTTCCAACTCCAGCTGCAGGGACAAAGATCATGGAGCCGGATTTAAACAGATAAACTCGGATTCTATTTGGAGGATTATTTTGCTGCAGCCACTGGTTCTGCAGAGTTGGAGAAAGTTTGTATTTAACAATACAAAAACTATAAAATCCACATTAGATTACATGACAACACAGGACCCAGTGCAGTCTGTATATTCTGATTATTAATCAGTCTTGCTGTATCGGCTTCTGGCAGATATTATTTGACTTGTGCTGTTTTGATCATTTATGACAATCCCTAAGCAGCCCAGACCACGCTGAGCATGTACACAGTCTTGGTCTTGCAAAGATGTATAACAAAGTTACAAGATGGTGACCCCCTGTGGCCAACTTTGAAAGCGTAAATCATTTGTTTGATTAGGCTTGTGGTGCAGTAAGTTCATGTTTATGTATAGTATGCAAAATATGGCATTGGACTTAATTAAATACACATCTGCCTACACAAGGATGTTTTTCATTTTGTCGAAGTTCACTAAACTCTCACTGGAAAGAGACGCAGATATAATTTAAGAAACTGTAACCATAATACATCTATTTATGTACAGACTAAGGTTTGATGGCACGCTAAGGGGCAGATTTATCAAAATGTGAGATTAGAACTCACAGAAAAATTTGCTCACTTTCTATTCATTCCTATGGGATTTTTAAAAACATATTTATCAAATGATGAACTCCATTGATAAATACAATTCTAAAAATGAATAGAAGGTGGGGAGTTCTAATCTCACATTTTCATAAATCTGCCCCTACTTCTCATTACTAAGCAAACTGGGCAAACATTTGAAATTGAGTATTTACAGGATATCCGCTTAATGTTTTGTTGAGGAAAAATTGCTTTATTTGACAATTGAATGGGCTTCACAATCACCTTATTCTTCTGTTTGGCCGACCTAGTTTATCCACATGCTCTTTATTCAGTTTCATTTAAAAAAAAAAAGCCAATTCTGCCCTCTCATGACCATTGAGGGAATTCTTCCTGATGCTGGAGATTTAGAACTGCTTAGAAAAGGGGGTCAAAAGCATATCCCTACAGCTCCCAGAATCCTTTGCCAGATATTGGTTGACATTGGTTTTACTACCTCATACCTCCCAACATTTTGGAAATAAAAAGAGGGGCAAAAAAGTTGCCGCGCGTACATATTTTGACTATGCCCATTTTTGTGGGCATAATTACCATGTTTATTTTACAAAATGTGGCAGTTTATGAAAGTTTGAACATATTACGGTGTTTTTTTTTTCAGTTATTACGGTTTTGCTAATGAAGGTGAATTGCCCTTTAAAGGAGAATTCAACCAGTAGTTTAAAAACCCCTCCCCCTACCCTGGGTATACCCCCTCCCTCCTTCCCCCCAGCCTACCTGCCCCCCTGGGCAAATGGCCCTAATTTTTTACTCACCTCTCTGTGCAGATTCTGGCCTCAGAGTTCACGGCAGCCATCTTCTTTCTTTAGTCTTTTTTGGAAGTTCTGTCGAAAGTCACTGAAATTTTCGAAAATTTTTCAGAGATTACCATGACTTTCGGCGCATGCGCAGTTGTCCGGGACCGGAAATTTACTCCTACTGCGCCGGAAATGCTGTCAATACACGAAGATGGCTGCCGTGAAAAAGTAGGGCCATTTGCCCGGGGGGGCAGGTAGGCTGGGGGGACTACCCAGGGTAGGGGGGAGGGTTTTTTTAAACTACGGGTTGAATTCTCCTTTAAGCTGCGAGTCTAACTTCTCCCAACGGACCTGTTATCTAAATTGTTACAATTACTTATTTGCTTATGTCAAAATTTCTACAAAAGCTGTGGCTGTTCCGGGCTCTCTGCCAAAAGCCAATTAAGTTAGAAACATTGTTGCTTTTTTTTTAGCTGTTCAGTGCAGAGAAAATCGGGACTTTCCAGTAGGAATGCACCGAATCCACTATTTTGGATTTGGCCGAATCCCCGAATACTTCTTGGAAGATTCACCCTTTCCATTGTATCCTTGTACCCCAGACTCAGAACAGGTGGAGTAAGGGTATACTAAGGAACAAAATAAAAAGCCAGCATTTCAGACTCATTATTAGAGTCTAAATATAAGGGGTAATACTTTTACATTTAACCACAGATGCAAGTGGCACATGGAGGCCGCAAGAGAGAGAGAAATTTCAAGAGATAGAGAAGCCTTTGTCAGGGACCATTGCCTTCAATTGTTGCAGAAAACAAGCAAACCTGAATATTTTGCTGGGCTAGCATTGTATCTGCAGTTGTTATAAGTGTTATTGCTCGACTTTGCACGCCCCCCCAGTTTTAAAGGAATAGTAACACCAAAAAAATGAAAATGTTTTAAAAGTAATACAAATATGTACTGTTGCCCTGCACTGGTAAAACTGATCTGTTTGCTTCAGAAACACTACTATAGTTCATATAAACAAGCTGGTGTATAGCCATGACGGAAATTGAAAAAAGGCTATATGGCACAGGTTAAATAGTGGATAACAGATAACACCATTATGTTCTACAGAGCTTATCTGCTGTGTATCCTGAGCCTTTTATCCTTTGAATAGCTGCCCCCATTGCTACACAGCAGCTTATTTATATAAACTATAGTAGTGTTTCTGAAGCAAACACACCAGTTTTACCAGAGCAGGGCAACACTGCATTCAATTTTTATTACTTTAAAATACTTTCATTTTTTTGATGTTACTGTTCCTTTAAGAACATTTCCCATTTGAATGTGCTCTTTCAGGATCCGTGGCCAGTTTGGGGAGAAACCAATGGCCACAACAATTCACAAGGGACCCAGCCTTGTTTTTAAGGGTTTCCCAAAAAGGGAAAACAGGAAAACTTTTTTTTTAGATGGACAGACAGCTAGAAATGCAGAAAGTAGGTACTGACACAGGCAGAGTTAACAGTCATGAAATGGCATAATCAAAGCAAGAACAGGCAGGGCAGACAAGGTAAGTACGTGCAAAGCCCACAGCAGGACATACAAGTCGTTAATAATCACAAATTCAAGAAAAGTGTAATCTCAAAATCAAAAGGCAAGGTGATCTAACAATAGGGATGCACTGAATCCATTATTCAGTTCAGGATTCGGCCTTTTGCAGCAGGATTCGGCCGAATCCTTCTGCCTGGTCGAACTGAATCCAGGCAGAAGGCAAAGGCAGAGTAGGGGAGTAAAATTGCGTGACTTTTTGTCACAAAACAAGGAAGTAAAAAACATTTTCCCCTTCCCACCCCTAATTTACATATGCAAATTAAGATTAAGATTTGGTTCGGTATTCGGCCCGAATCTTTCGCAAAGGATTCGGGGGTTCGGCCGACTCCAAAATAGTGTATTCGGTGCATCTCTATCTAACAAGAAGTCACAAATTGTCAGTGGCATTACCAGGCATTTTATATTTGAATTTAAAGTATGTCACTGATAATCTCAAGTGGGCGTAATGACATTCCTGCACATATTCAGTGCAATGACACCTGGAACAGCTGGTGGGTGCAATCCTTACAGCCTGATTCCCAAATATCAGTACTCAACCTTAAAGGGATACTGTCAACAGAAAACATGTTTTTTTCAAAACACATCAGTTAATAGTGCTGCTCCAGCAGAATTCTGCACTCAAATCCATTTCTCAAAAGAGCAAACACATTTTTTTATATTCAATTTTGAAATCTGACATGGGGCTAGACATTTTGTCAATTTCCCAGCTGCCCCATGTCATGTGACTTGTGCCTGCACTTTAGGAGAGAAATGCTTTCTGGCAGGCTGCTGTTTTTCCTTCTCAATGTAACTGAATGTGTCTCAGTGGGACCTGGATTTTACTATTGAGTGTTGTTCTTAGATCTACCAGGCAGCTGTTATCTTGTGTTAGGGAGCTGTTATCTGGTTATCGTCCCATTGTTCTTTTGTTTGGCTGTGGGGGGGGGGGAAGGGAGGGGGTGATATCACTCCAACTTGCAGTACAGCAGTAAAGAGTGATTGAAGTTTATCAGAGCACAAGTGACATGACTTGGGGCAACTGGGAAATTGACAATATGTCTAGCCCCATGTCAGATTTCAAAATTGAATATAAAAAAAATCTGTTTGCTCTTTTGAGAAATGGATTTCAGTGCAGAATTCTGCTGAAGCCGCACTATTACCTGATTCATTTTGAAAAATTTTTTTCCATGACAGTATCCCTTTAAGAAAGCTCTTGTGGAAACCCACCAATTGCAGTCCAACATCTAGTGGCAAGCCCTTCTAAATGAGAAGTTGGAGCAGCTTCATATTAATTATCTTGGTTTGGGAATGAGCTGTTGGAAAGACAGGACAGTTTTGGCCACAGACTATACCATCTGGAAAAAACTGTAGAAAGTGTTTCCAGATTTACCTTTACATGTCTCAGAGGGAAGTGCTAATTAATGTTAATTAATATATAATTCTGGAAATTAGTATAAGTGCAACAAAATAATAGAATGGGGCAGTGGCAGTAAAAGAATTTTCAGGCAGGGGAGACGTAAGATAGAATGTCATGCGCCTGAGCTTTCTGTGTTTGCCTTTTACCTTTTTTTAAGCCCATTTAAACTTTACAAGTTGAAACACAGCCTAAGGACTTAATATCTTTTTAAAAAACATTTCAAAAACCCTTCAAATGAAGGACTAACTTTTTATGGTTTGCTCAGGAAAACATATTTTGAGGATTAAGTCAACATTTTACAAGCGTTCTGTTTGCACTGCCACAAGGCAATCATGATTCTTCTTTCAGCCCCAGTGGAGTGGAGCGTGTTATGGAACCGTACAGCTTTGCATTCTCTATAACTAGATTATGGTGAAGGTTGCACTTCGGTTACAGAGAACAATCCAATCACTGTATAAACTTGCAAATATTGCTGCTTTATGTTGCATTTAGTATATGACAAATCCTTGGAATTCAGAGGGTGTCATTTAGATTAATAAATACAAAGAACAACAATAAAATGTATAGGTGCAATAGAGAAGGTTTTTCACCTGCTAAAATAAAATAGAAATTTCATTCACCTGTCTCTGTGTCAGCATTATACTAAGGGGACAGTGTCGGACTGGGACCCCAGGGGCCCACCAAAAACCCTTAGACCAGGGGCCCACCTAAAAACCTTTAGACCAGGGGCCTATTATTATTAGCCTAAGTATTCTTTTCTTCCTCTCCTCACTCAAACTCTATTCTCCTATTCTTTTTTCTTTACATACTATAACCTATTATTCCATCTATTTAGCCTCTTTATGCTCATAGAAATAGGGAATGGCCATGTAATAAGCCAAATATTTAGAGGCAGGAGGGCCCACTGACACCTGGGCCCACCGGGAGTTCTCCTGGTATCCCTGTGGGCCAGTCCGACACTGTAAGGGGAAGTTTTATCAATTGTCAGATTTTTATCACAGTAAAATGTTTCCATAGGTCAAGTTTGTTTAAAAAAATGCATGCCTTTTCACCATGTTGATTTTATGAAAATATTAAAACAAATTGAAAAAAAAAATGAATAATCATGCTAAGTTAGCAAAGCTTTTCCCTAAGTCCTCCCATTTTTTTAACAAAAGGTGTTTGTTATCTGGAAGCAGGCAAAAAACATTCTATTCTATTTAAGGTCATGACAAATTCTGAACTGAACCCAAAATGTTTAGAAATTATTAGGGATGCACCGAATCCACTATTTCGGATTCGGCCGAACCCCCGAATCCTTTGCGAAAGGTTCGGCCGAATACCGAATCCGAACCCTAATTTGCATCTGCAAATTAGGGGTGGGAAGGGAAAACATTTTTACTTCCTTGTTTTCTGACAAAAAGTCATGCGATTTCTCTCCCCTACCCTAATTTGCATATGCAAATTAGGATTTGGTTCGGCCTGGCAGAAGGATTCAGCCGAATCCGAATCCTGCTGAAAATGGCCGAATCCCGAACCGAATCCTGGATTCGGTGCATCCCTAGAAATTAATTTTTAAACAATGAATCAAGTGAAAAAAAATTGCTGTCTTGAGTTGTGATGCCTTTATATAAAAAAATTGGATTTGTGGATTTTGAGGATTTCTTTCTACTTTTACTCGCATAATTATCCCCCATAAGCACAGATGGGTTCCCTTGGAATGATGCACAAGCTGGGGAGCACCAACGGATTCAAGTCGGAAAGGAGACCTGTACTTACCACCTGCCTTTGTCCCATGGCGTAAGGTTAGAGTACAGCTACTCTATGTCACACACTTAAAGGAAAAATATACACCCAAAATGAACACTTAAGCAACAGATAGTTTACATCATATTAAGTGGTATATTAAAGAATCTTACCAAACTGGTCTATATATTTAAGTAAATCTTGCCCTTTTACATCTCTTGCCTTGAGCCACCATTTAGTGATGGTCTGTGTGCTGCCTCAGCGATCACCTGACCAGAAATACTGCAGCTCTAACTGTAACAGGAAGAAGAGATCACCTGACCAGAAATACTGCAGCTCTAACTGTAACAGGAAGAAGTGTTGAAACAAAAGACTCTGACTGTTAATTGGGCTCATGTGACAAGTATGGATTGTTTGGTATGTTTGTGTGCACCGTGAATCGTACAATCCCAGGGGGCGGCCCTTATTTTTTAAAATGGCAATTTTCTATTTATGATTACCCAATGGCACATACTATTAGAAAAGTATATTATTATGAAAATGGTTTATTTACATGAAGCAGGGTTTTACACATGAGCTGTTTTACGCAATAGCTTTTTATAGAGACCCGCATTGTTTGGGGGTGGGGTATAGTTTTCCTTTAAGTGCTTTATATGTTGTTTAGCACTTGCACCCAAGGCTTTAATGAGTTGTATTATCTCTGGGATAATAGGGCTCATTTATTAATGCAAGGTGCAGTGCGAAGCAAACAATTGCGCACAAAATTCTATCCATTCTAAAAAATAACACTGCTAAAATAAATCAGCTTTAGCAACTCACAATTAAGAGCAGTACCACTCTGTGCTTTCCACCACCCTGTAATAAATTGGGACCTATGTTTGAAGGGAGATACAAGGGGTGTCTAGCAGAAGGACAAAGGAATTAAAAATCAAAGTGCCAAACACTGGGTGGCGCTAGAACACTGTTAAGACATTGTTGCTTGTTTTCTACACAGTATGATGTAGAGAGGGATATTCTGAGACAATTTGCATTTGGTTTTCATTTTTTATCAATTGTGGTTTTTGAGTTATTTAGCTTTAGATTCAGCAGCTCTCCAGGTTGGAATTTCTGTAGTCCGGTTGCTAGGGTCCAAATAACCATAGCAACTGTGCATTGATTTGATAAGAGACTGGAATATGAATAGGAGAGGCTCTGTATAGAAAGATGAGGAATAACAAATAGCAATAACAATACAGAGCAGCCTTACAGAGCATTTGTTTATTAGGTGGATTCAGTGACCCCCATTTGAAAGCTGGAAAGAGTCAGGAAGAATGCAAATCATTTAAAAACTATACAAAATAATTAATGAAGATCAGTGGAAAAGTTGCTTATAATAGACCATGCTATAACATACTCAAAGTTAACTTAAAGGTGAACCACCCCTTTAACAAAGGACTTTGGATTCTATGGATTCTGTCTCAGAACAGAAAATTGAGCTGTATACTATAGAAGAAATAAATAAAATGCTCTGTGGGTATTTTATGATTCAGCTATAGACCCTCAGTCTAAGCCACTTTACCGTTTTTATCACAGTGATTAAAATATTACAGCTTTTCTGTTTCTCAAAAGGTTCTTCCTGTAAGAAAAACCCAGTTTCAGGTCTTCCATAGTCTGATTATTTACTGCTGTATCCATCAGAGAGGGACAGGCAGGACTTATATCAGTGAGTTGGCCAGATCAGGATGGGATTCGGTGGATCAGGGAGGCTGGCATATGGTGCCCCATTATATCTTAAAGTGACCAGAGCTGTACTCTCTGTATAGTCTGTATATATGATGGCAGCTTTAAAGGAGAACTAAAACTTAACTAAATAAGTAGCTAGAAATGTTGTACATGATGTTTTGTGCTTCTGTACCAGCCCAAGGCAACCACAGCCCTTTAGCAGTAAAGATCTGTGTCTCCAAAGATGCCCCAGTAGCTCCCTGTCTTCTTTTCTGCTGATTCACTGCACATGCTCTGTGCTGCTGTCACTTACTGAGCTTAGGGACCCACTCACAATATACAGTACACATAGAATAGAAATGTCACAATATAAGGCTGATTAGTAATTAATACACATAATTACTACATGGCAGCACAGAAACCGGTGCAATTAGCATCAGAATTTAATAATCAGCCCTGTAGCATCAGCTTATATTACAGGGGAAGCTCATTTTCTGCTGGATAATTAGTGACGAGCCCTAAGCTTAGCTTCTCAACAGCCAATCAGAGCCCACTGAGCATGTGAGTGTCACAGACACTTTCCAAGATGGTGACCCCCTGTGACAAGTTTGAAGTCCTGGATCATTGCTGCTAGTGACAAGCTGAAACTTTAGCCTTGTGCAATAAGTTCACTATATAAAACATGGCATTTTTAGCCCTATTTTCAAGGCTTAGTTCTCCTTTAAGCGGGGCAGCCCTTGGGGGCTTATATAAGGAAAAACACATTTCCACCACTAGACACTTACAGCTAAATCTGGGGTGGAATTGAGAAGACGGGTTACCCCCTGTTTCACGACTGGCTCAGTAGAGGGAGTGGTTGATGGGCCAGCATCTGACCCAAATACAGTGCTGAGATGGCCGAGCTAGTGCAGGATCTCTAGTTTAGAGGGTATAGTTATGGTCTCTACACTGTTGAAGAGTTCTTTCAGTTGGTAAGGGCTGCTGTTTGCTGTAAAGTGTTGCTTAGTACATGGAAATACGTATGCCAGAATAGGCATTGTGACCCTGTCCATAAGCCCCAATATTATTTTGTTGTTGGGCCAAACAATCAGAGCAGCCCGATTTAAACCAGCTTGTATGTGGGCCAAATTATGGAAAGATCTGCTCATTTAGTGACCTTGCAAAGATGAGCACGTCAACACTTTGGTATACCCACCGCTCAGCCCTCCTGGAGATGACTTTCATGAACTGTATAAGAACGAAGGAAGATTTCACTGGCACACAAAGGTTCTTTCAAGCAGGTACAAGCCCTTGCTAAGTTTATTTTGCAGAGGTGCAACGTTTCGGGGTAAACCCCTTTATTATGCTTGATAAAGGGGTTTACCCCGAAACGTTGCACCTCTGCAAAATAAACTTAGCAAGGGCTTGTACCTGCTTGAAAGAACCTTTGTGTGCCAGTGAAATCTTCCTTCGTTCGTACTATTGAGGTTGCCGAGGCCTCCTTCACAGTGCACCGGGTCATCTTATCGTGGAGAGCCAGGGTGTGCAAGCGTGGTAATCCTGTAATGAACTATATAAGGCCATCTCCTCTGAGCACTCTAATACATGTCCAAAATGGTCATAGTAGTCAATTTGGGTGTAGTCAGCTGTAGATAGCAGGGCTGTGGAGTCCGGCTCCTCAGTTTATGGTACCTCTGACTCCTGTTTTTAAAGGAGCAGTAACATCAAAAACTGAAAGTGTATCAAAGTAATTAAAATATAAAGAACTGTTGCTCTGCACTGGTAAAAGCGATGTATTTGCTTCAGAAAGTTCAGATAGTTTATATAAACAAGCTGCTGTGTAGCCATGGGGGCAGCCATTCAAGCACAGGATACACAGTAGATAACAGATACACACTACTATAGTTTATATAAACAAGCTGCTGTGTAGCCATGGGGGCAGCCATTCAAGCACAGGATACACAGTAGATAACTGATAAGTACAACTATAGCTTGTATAGATAAGCTGCTGTGTAGCCATGGGGCAGCCATTCAAGCACAGGATACACAGTAGATAACAGATAAGTACTACTATAGTTTATATAAACAAGCTGCTGTGAAGCCATGGGGGCAGCCATTCAAGCACAGGATACACAGTAGATAACAGATAAGTACTACTATAGTTTATATAAACAAGCTGCTGTGTAGTCATGGGGGCAGCCATTCAAGCACAGGATACACAGTAGACAACAGATAAGTACTACTATAGTTTATATAAACAAGCTGCTGTGTAGCCATGGGGGCAGCCATTCAAGCACAGGATACACAGTAAATAACAGATAAGTACTACTATAGTTTATATAAACAAGCTGCTGTGTAGCCATGGGGGCAGCCATTCAAGCACAGGATACACAGTAGATAACAGATAAGTACTACTATAGTTTATATAAACAAGCTGCTGTGAAGCCATGGGGGCAGCCATTAATGCTGGAAAATGAAAAGGCTACTGTTCCTTTAATATACTAATGTATTTCCATATTGATAGAAAAAAGTTAAGTATGCAACATACAAGGCATTTTATCGCTGCCAAAGCTCAAAAATATAAACCACATCCTTTGGTAATTCTAAAGCAAAATCAAAGTTAAACCAAAAACAATTGAAAACCTAAAACAATTTATATATTTATTGAACCTGGCATATAGCTGTAGAGTAGCTGTTAAATATAATCCAAAATCAAAGTATTGTTCTTAGACACAGTATTGCTTCTGCCATATCTTCTACCATAGAAGCTCTTGAATCTGATTTGATTATTTTATTGCTTGTATTTAAAGTCATTAGGGGTTGGAGTCTGTACTTTTTTGGCGACTCCCGACTCCAGATACCCAAAATTGCTTCCCACTCCACAGCTCTGGTAAAAAAGGTTTGCAAAACATGGTGCTGGGCAGCAGTTCCCAGTATTTATATGTAGGTGGCGCTAAGTTATTCCCAGAGCATAGTTGGCATAGGGACATGGATGTTGTTTATAAAGTCATCAGAGTTAATGGATCTGAAATGAATTGCCTCTGGGTTGGCAGCTTTTGGGTTTGTGCTCACCTCTCCCAACCTCGACGGTGTATGTTTTTTTTTTTTTAATTTGGAATCATGTCAAGTGAATAAACATGACCTTGGAAGGGCGGTGGTTTTATCCTTGTAACCTAGAGTCTATGAAACAAAAGGTAGTACAGTGGAATTAATCTTCTGCAAATACAGTTTCGGGTGTCCACTTAAAGATAAATCACCCTTTATAAGGAGGAGGGGGCGAATCATTATCATGAGTCCAGGCCCCCAGCATACACTACAGTTCAATTGCCAATGCTCAACTCTATTTCTCTATTTGCTCTAAGAGCAAACAAAAAATCTCTGCGTGTTATAAGGGGCTCTTTTACCCTCTTTTGTCATCTACATGCTGGGTCAAATCTAAAGATTATATCCTTATGTAGGTCTGTGCGGAACCTTAGGGAGTGGACCACATCAGTGCACCTTGTCCAACAGGACACACTTGCCTGGGGGCATTAGGTGGCAGTTGAAGGGAATGCATTTTGGCTTTATAGGAGGCATCACAAAGTGATACATATGGGTGATGCAGTATTGTTTGCCATACATAATGAGGCTATAGCTTATTCTTCTTTGTATATTTGTATCATACATATGGGAAGGAGGTGCCATATTGTTTCCCTTAGACAGTACAGTATGAGGGTATAGCTTATTGTGTGCCCAGAACATTCCTTCTCTGTATATTTGTATTTATACATATGGGAAGGAGGTGCCATATTGTTTCCCTTAGACAGTACAGTATGAGGGTATAGCTTATTGTGTGCCCAGAACGTTCCTTCTCTGTATATTTGTATTTACACATATGGGAAGGAGGTGCCATATTGTTTTCCTTAGACAGTACAGTATGAGGTTATAGCTTATTGTGTGCCCAGAACGTTCCTTCTCTGTATATTTGTATTTATACATATGGGAAGGAGGTGCCATATTGTTTCCCTTAGACAGTACAGTATGAGGTTATAGCTTATTGTGTGCCCAGAACGTTCCTTCTCTGTATATTTGTATTTATACATATGGGAAGGAGGTGCCATATTGTTTCCCTTAGACAGTACAGTATGAGGGTATAGCTTATTGTGTGCCCAGAACGTTCCTTCTCTGTATATTTGTATTTACACATATGGGAAGGAGGTGCCATATTGTTTCACTTAGACAGTACAGTATGAGGGTATAGCTCATTGTGTGCCCAGAACATTCCTTCTCTGTATATTTGTATTTATACATATGGGAAGGAGGTGTCATATTGTTTCCCTTAGACAGTACAGTATGAGGGTATAGCTTATTGTGTGCCCAGAACGTTCCTTCTCTGTATATTTGTATTTATACATATGGGAAGGAGGTGCCATATTGTTTCCCTTAGACAGTACAGTATGAGGTTATAGCTTATTGTGTGCCCAGAACGTTCCTTCTCTGTATATTTGTATTTATACATATGGGAAGGAGGTGCCATATTGTTTCCCTTAGACAGTACAGTATGAGGGTATAGCTTATTGTGTGCCCAGAACATTCCTTCTCTGTATATTTGTATTTATACATATGGGAAGGAGGTGCCATATTGTTTCCCTTAGACAGTACAGTATGAGGGTATAGCTTATTGTGTGCCCAGAACATTCCTTCTCTGTATATTTGTATGTATACATATGGGAAGGAGGTGCCATATTGTTTCCCTTAGACAGTACAGTATGAGGGTATAGCTTATTGTGTGCCCAGTCACCTAATCAAATCCATTGTGTCCTCTGCAGCCCTTTAATAGTAGGCATCATGATCATTTACCATATGCCGATCAGTTAAAGGGGACATATAGCATCATTTTTAACTCCTCATTAATCCATTCCTCATACCATAAAATTGAAGGGTCAACTTGACCTTTAGGGTCAACTTAAAGGGATACTGTCATGGGAAAACATGTTTTTTTAAAAACGCATCAGTTAATAGTGCTGCTCCAGCAGAATTCTGCACTGAAATCCAATTCTCAAAATAGCAAAGAGATTTTTTTATATTCAGTTATGAAATCTGACATGGGGCTAGACATATTGTCAATTTCCCAGCTGCCCCCAGTCATGTGACTTGTGCTCTGATAAACTTCAATCACTCTTTACTGCTGTACTGCAAGTTGGAGTGATATCGCCCCCCCCCAGCAGCCTAACAACAGAACAATGGGAAGGTAACGAGATAGCAGCTCCCTAACACAAGATAACAGCTTCCTGGAAGATCTAAGAACAGCACTAAATAGTAAAAGCCAAGTCCTACTGAGACACATTCAGTTACATTAAGTAGGAGAAATAACAGCCTGCCAGAAAGTAATTCCATTCTAAAGTGCAGACACAAGTCACTTGACTGGGGCAGCTGGGAAACTGACAAAATGTCTAGCCCCATGTCAGATTTCAAAATTGAATATAAAAAAATCTGTTTGCTCTTTTGAGAAATGGATTTCAGTGCAGAATTCTGCTGGAGTAGCACTATTAACTGATGCATTTTGGAAAAATCATGTTTTCCCTTTAAAGGGATCCTGTCATCGGAAAACATGTTTTTTTTCAAAACACATCAGTTAATAGTGCTGCTCCAGCAGAATTCTGCACTGAAATCCATTTCTCAAAAGAGCAAACAGATTTTTTTTATATTCAATTTTGAAATCTGACATGGGGCTAGACATTTTGTCAGTTTCCCAGCTGCCCCAGTCATGTGACTTGTGTCTGCACTTTAAGAGAGAAATGCTTTCTTGCAGGCTGCTGTTTTTCCTTCTCAATGTAACTGAATGTGTCTCAGTGGGATATGGGTTTTTACTATTGAGTGCTGTTATCTTGTGTTAGGGTAAGGCCCCACAAGGAGACTCGGGGAGATTAGTCGCCTGAAGTTGTCTGTTTGGACGACTATTGAAAACACATTGCCTCGTGTGGACTAGCCCTTAGTGAGCTGCTATCTGGTTATCTTCCCATTGTTCTTTTGTTTGGCTGCTGGGGGGGGGGGGTGATATCACTCCAACTTGCAGTACAGCAGTAAAGAGTGATTGAAGTTTATCAGAGCACAAGTCACATGACTTGGGGCTGCTGGGAAATTGATAGTATATCTAGCCCCATGTCAGATTTCAAAATTGAATATAAAAAAAATCTGTTTGCTCTTTTGAGAAATGGATTCCAGTGCAGAATTCTGCTGGAATTATATATATAAAGAAAGTATATATATATATATATATATATATATATATATATATATATATATAAAGGCCCCCTGCTGTTCTCGCTCTATACAACTTCACTAGGAAAACTCATTCAGTCATTTGGACTTCAGTATCACCTTTATGCTGATGACACCCAACTCTACTTGTCTACTCCTGATCTTTCTAACTCTGTCCTTTCCCAAGTCACAGACTGTCTCTCTGCTGTCTCCTCCTGGATGTCACAGCGCCACCTGAAACTGAACCTTTCTAAAACAGAACTCATCATATTTCCTCCAAGATCTTCCCCTGTCCCTCAGATATCACTCACAGTAAACAACACCACCTTTCATTCCACCACACAGGCACGCTGCCTAGGAGTCATCTTAGACTCCCATCTATCTTTTTCACCACACATTCAAACACTTGCAAAATCTTGCCGTATTCAACTGCGCAACATTGCTCGAATACGACCCTATCTCAGTTCAGAATCAACTAAAACACTGATTCAGTCTCTCATCATCTCCCGCCTTGATTACTGCAACTTACTCCTCACAGGTATTCCAACAAGTCACCTTTCACAACTCCAATCTATTCTAAACGCGGCCGCTAGACTCATTCATCTAGCTCGCCGCTCAACATCAGCTGCTCCCATATGTATGTCCCTTCACTGGCTCCCAATCTCATCTAGAATCAAATTCAAATTACTTACACTCACATTCAAGGCCCTTAATAAAGAAACCCCTCCCTATATTTCATCTCTAATCTCCAAATACACTCCTTCACGAAACCTACGCTCTGCTTCTGATCTTCGCCTCACTTCTCCTCTGGTGACTTCTGCCCATTCTCGTCTACAAGACTTCTCTCGGGCTTCTGCTTTTCTCTGGAGCTCTCTGCCACAAGCTGTCAGACTTTCTCCTTCCTTCCAAACTTTCAAGCGCTCCTTAAAGACCCATCTGTTTAAAGAGGCCTATTCGATGTACCTTAATTAATCATTGCTGTATCAAAAATGACAAATTGTTTATACAATCCTAATGTCTCAATTGTACCCTAACCTTTTAGTTTGTAAACCCTATTGTACTCTGTAATCCTTGTCTGTTATCCACCATTTATTCCCTGTTTGCTATAACTGCAGTAAAGCACTGCGTATCTTGACAGCGCTATATAAATAAATGATGATGATGATGATGATGATGCTGGAGCAGCACTATTAACTGATTCATTTTGAAATCATTTTTTTCCCTTGACAGTATCCCTTTAAGGGGTTAATTGCTTGAAAACTGACGTCGCTCCTCCCTCTCTCAAGACTTCCTGTGCTGCGACCCACACAGACTGTCTCTTGCTTTTCCCCAGCTATCCACAGCCACTGAGAAGGACAAGCCGTGCAGGCATGGGCGGGGCTATTTGCTGATGTCATCTTGATGCCTTGTCACGTTAGGGTCCTTCTCAGTGCTGCTCTTCTCCCCACCCTGCTTTACATTCACACCCCTCCCTTGGAAAAAAAAAACTAGATCAGGCAGCAGCAAAGACAGCTATGTGCAGCTGGGACCTGACACAGGCAGTGGGAGGGGGAGGGGTTCTCGGAGCTGAAGCAGATTTCAGCCTGTCAGTCATTTCCTGTGAGAGAATGAACAGACACTCCCACACCTCATTTCAGCTTAGACTCTCAGCAGTAAGGATCCCTCTGCAGCTCTGATAAAGTGGCAGTTTTAGGAGGTAAATTGCTTTCAAAACGCTTTTTTTTTTTCTGCATTATTACACATTTGCGGGATAGGTGACTGCTATATCTGAATGTGAAGATTACATGAAATGCCCCCTGAAGAAATGTCCCTGTTTTTGGTTGTGATTATCAGCTTGAGAGAGAACAGTGACGGACAGGTTAGAATCTTGCTTGACGAGTTCATAAATGTTTCAGCTCTTTTTTTCCTGCCAGTGAAACGGTGTTCCCTGTTCAAAACTGTCATATTGTTGTATTTGGAACAGTTTATACGTGTGTGGCGGACTCAAGGTAGGACCTAATGGGATGACGAAGGAAGCAAAAGGAGACGGGTATAACGAAGCAGCAGAGTAATGTTTAACCTTAGCCATTTCATTTGCCTTCTGTATTTGTCCCATGGAAATGTTATAGCTGGGAATATGCAAGATGATTATCTCTTACTTTGTTTTTCTTTAGCTTCTGTGATGGTGATTATGGTTCCCCTTGCAATGTTTGCCATGCTTAAACTGCTATTGTTTCTCAGGTTCACTGATCACAAGCTTCCTTATCACCTCCCGAGAAGAGGGGGTAGTGAAGCAGCAAAGGAGAGTCAAACAGGTCTGTAAATGGAATTGGCCAACCAGTGGCTAGTGGGCAACAAGTTGCTCACCTTCTCCTTGGGGCAGAGACACAAACTGCAATTCGGGGAGATTAGTCGCCAGCGGGGTTGCACTTGGAGCACTTCGTTTTCCGAAGTTGCCTCTTGAGGAAACTTCGTACGACTTTGGAAAAACGAAGCTCTCCGAGTGCCACCCCGCTGTCGATTTTCATTGTAGCCGGCGGGGGGCTGTTTGGGGAGATTAAGTGTCCCCAGGAGAGGAGATTCGACAGGTGACTAATCTCCCTGAATCGCAGCGGGATGGCACTCGCGGCTCTTCGTTTTCCGAACTTGCCTCATGATGAAACTTCGGGCAACTTTGGAAAACGTAGCGCTGTGAGTGCCATCTCGCTGGCGATTTTTCATTATAGCCGGTGGGAAGGTAGGGGAAGTCAGTTTGGGGAGATTAGTCGCCCTGAAGAAGAGGCAATTTGTCGCCGGGGCGACTAATCTAACCGAATATGCCCGTGTGTCCTTACCATAAAGGAGATGGAAAGGTTAAAACTAAGTAAGCTTTATCAGAAAGGTCTATATAAATCGACCAGTAAACCCTCAAAGTAATGCTGCTCCTCTGTCAAAAGAAAAACAGCATTTCTTTCCTTCTATTGTGTACTCATGGGCTTCTGTATCCGATTCCTTCTTTCAGCATAAACCTCCAGGGCTAGGGCTTGAGCATGCTCAGTTTGCTCCCCTCCCTCCTCCCCCTGCTGTATTCTGAGTGCAGAGTTATGAGTAAGCAGAGAGAGACTCTGGCATGAAGTGATGTCACACCAAGCTAATATGGCAGCTGCTATCCTAAACAAACAGAGAATCATTCTAAAGTATAAAAATGGTGTTCTAGCTTGCACTACTGTTGTGGCTAATCTATTGGCAAAACATTGCCTTGGTAGAGTTCCTTCTCCTTTAAAGCAGGTGCTTATTTTTAAATTCCAGGCAAGTTTTGGTTGCATAAAGACCAGGTGTATTGCCAAACAGAACCTCCTGTAGGCTGCCTGTCCACATAGGGGCTACCAAATAGCCAATCACAGCCCTTATTTGTGCACAAGTCTGCAGGCCAATTATCAGGGTGTAGTGGCCTTTTATATTGAAAGGCAGATGTAGTATATTACAACCTGCAGAAAGGAGCCAGTTTTTTAAGTATTTTAAGTGATAAAACTTGTTTTACCAGTGGCTTATCAGGATCCAAAAAGGCTTTACATCATTTAAATGAAATTGTTGTGTTTCGATTTATTGTCTTTTTTTTTTTTTTTTTTTTTTACATGCCAACCATATCCATGCCCTCCCAGTAAACAAATCAATCCGTTAACAAGTTTGTATGGGATATCAGTTACCAATGTCTGCTTTACCAGTATAAAATACAACCGTTTCCGCCAGCCTTGCCTTGCATACAAGCGTGCTTCCAAATGAGAACTTGTTAGAACTTGAATTATAATTGCTTAAAAACAAGTTTTTCTTTAACTTTAATTTGTGTTCATGCCGCTGCTTGCCAAATGTATTTTGCTACTATCTTTGCTAGTTCACAGTGCCAAGCTGCAAAACGACTGTGTATTAAAAGGGTTATTCATTTAGTATGATGCAGAAAGTGATATTCTGTGAGAATTTACAATTGGTTTTATATTTTTTTTATTATCTGTGGTTTTTGACTTATGTAGCTTTATTCAGCGGCTCTTCGGTTTGCAATTTCTGGTTGCTAGGGTCTGAATTACCCAGCAACCATCCACTGATTTAATTAAGAGACTGAAATATGAATAGGAGAGGGACTGGATAGAAAGACGGGTAATAAAAAAAGTAGCAACAACTATACATTTGTAGCCTTACAGAGCATTTTTTTTTTAGATGGGGTCATTGACCCTCATATGAAAACTGGAAAGACTCAGAAGATGGAAGGCAAATCTATTAAAAAATATAAAAAGGAAAAAATGAAGGCCAATTGAAAAGTTGCTTAGAATTGTCCACTCTATAACATACTAAAAGTTAACTTAAGGGGCGGAGATTAGTCGCCAGGCGTCAAATCTCCTCTTCTTCAGGGCGACTAATCTCCCCGATCTGCCTTCCCCTGGCTAAAATGTAAATTGCCTGGGGGCAGGCAGTCGGAGCGATTCGTTTTCCGAAGTTTCCTCGTGAGGCAATTACGGGCAACTTCGGAAAACGAACCACTCCAGGTGGCTGCTCCAGGCGATTTTCATTTTAGCCGGTGGAAGGCAGATTGGGAAGATTAGTGGCCCGAAGAAGAGATTTGTTGCCTGGTAACTAATCTCCCCGAATCTGCCATTGTGCCCCGACCCTAAAGGTGAACCACCCCTTTAAAGAAGAACCAAACCCTTAATTATTAAAAAAAAAAAAAAAAAAAACCCTACCCTTCATAGAGCCTGCTCTCCCCCCAGCCTAGCTGTTACTTTGGTAAATCCCCCTAACTCTTTACTTATCTCTCTTTCCAGATTCAGCGGAGCTCACGGGCGCCATCTTCTTCTCTTCGGGAAGTAAATGCCATATCAGCGCATGTGCAATTGGAGCAGTCTTCTGGTTTTTGACATGCATGCACTGAAATTGACGGAAATTGCAGAAGCGCCGGAACAAGTTCCGGAAGATGGCGCCCGTGAGCTCCGCCGCGCTGAATCAGCAAAGAGAGATAAGTAAAGAGTTAAGGTGGCCATAGACGCACAGATAATATCGTACAAAACGAATTTTCGTCCGATATTCGTTGCGTGTATGGTGGAAAAAGAGCCGACCCATATCGGCAGAAGACTTGGATATCGGTCGGCTCGTCGATCGGGCTGGACGGAAAATTTTGATTGGGTGCCTTTGAAGGGACCCAAACATCGCCCATTGTTAGTGCTGAATCGTCAGATACAGGTAGAATTCTATTGTTTCTTCCCTTATATCTACCTGTATATCTGACGATTCAGCTCTACACGTGTGTATTGAAACGAATGATCTTTCTTGGAAAGATCGTAATTGTTACGTCTATGGCCACCTTTAGAAGCATTTACTGAAGATAACAGCTAGGCTGGGGGGCGCAGGGAGGACAGTCTATATAGGCTAGGGGGTAAAGGTTTTTATAATTAAGGGTTTGGTTCTCCTTTAAGGTCTAATGATCTGTAATATTAATAGGGAGTAGAAACAAAACAAACTGAAGCATGTTAATTCAATTCTAGTAAACACTACCTCGGGTGAAATATTATGTTCCGTTAACTTCCCCTTTAATGCAAGGTAAACTATTATGGAACACAAGTTGATTAGTAGTAGTAGTAGTAATTGCATCTTGTACTGTATATTAGAATGTCAGGAATGGGTGTCAGATGCTTGCAGATTGTCAACATTTACTGTAAGTCGTCCAACTGAACCCCACCCAATTTTGGCAAATGTAATCCCTTGGTGGGGAGGGTCCAGGATAAGATTAGATTAGGAAACTGGGCCAATTTGCAAGTATGCATTACGTATGGGTGTCTCCATGACTGGTGTTTTACATTGATGACAAGCTTATCCATGGATTCTTAGAGGCATCTGTACCCCTGTAGGGAAATAGATGAAGGCATTGCTACTGCCACTCCGCATTTACAGCATTGAAGGTCAGTATAGACTTATAGACACCTTTTTTTTTTTCTTCTTTAACATGAGTAAAATAAATACAACTTACACTTAAAGGCCAGTTATCAAATCGTGTGAATTTTTTTTACTCTAATACTCATAATCTAATACTCAAAATTCCATTGGGAGGTTATTTAAGACCAAATTTAAACGTCTAAAACTCAAACAAATGTTACCGTCTCAAAACTCGAATCAGATTAGACCAAACTCGAATCAAGTTTTTACTCCAACAAAAAAACTCGAATGTCAGGAAGGCTAAAACATCTTCAAATGGGTCACTGGATCTCTCCCATTGACTTATACGTGAACTTGGCAGGTTTTAGGTGGTGAATAGTCGAATTCGAATTCCCAGGGTAAAAGTTTCATAAATCTGGAATTTCGGCTAGAGTTTGGATTATTCCCAATTTGAATTTGTGAGTTTTGAAAATTCTAATTCCCTATTCGACCCTGATAAACCTGCCCCTTAATATTGTTAAGAAAATAGACTAGTAATTCTGAGCTCTGTATAAACAACCCCCACTTACCATTGATTGTTTTTGCTAACATATAAGCAGAAGTCCATTATGCTGGTGGGTTATCTGTGCTGTAGCAATCTATTTATCAGCCTCACCAGCTTCAATTTCGCTTTTTACTCAATCGGCATATAGCGTATGCCACCTCCTCCACTGAAATAGCATAAATATGCTCTTGCTAAGAACCACACCATTTTTTTAGCCTTCCAGTAGCTTATGGATGGTAAATATACCATGTTTCCAAGTGTAAGAACACTTAAGGGGCAGATTTTTAAAGCATCTAATTGAAAAATTCGATTTTTTTAAGGTTTTTTTATGGCCAAAACTGTCAAATTCGACTAGTGAATTGATATAATTCGATTAAAGTTTTAAAAAACAAAAATTGAATTCGATTTTCAAGATTTAGCATACACTGGCCATTTCAGAACTCCAGTTTGACTATTCACCACTTAAAACCTGCCGAAATGCTGTTTTAGTCAACGAAAGACGTCCTGGGATCAATTTGTAGTTTTTTGTAGCCTTCCCGACAGGTTTTTTTTGCAGAATTAGTTTCGAGTTTTTTGGGTCGATCCTATTCACCCCAGTTTTGGAAATACAATTTAATCAATACATTTTGATTGGTCGAATCCCGAGTTTATGGGAGTTGATGGAGTTTTTTAAAAACTCACATGAACTCGAAAATTCGCCCTTTGATAAATGTGCCCAAACTTGTACCCTTAGGGCCTTGGGTCTCGGTAAAGTCCTGACCACAGATAAACTGTCCCATTTGCCAAATGAAGTTCCAGTCACTCTAATAATCTTTCATGGCCTCCAAATAGAGACCTGTAGTTACTGCCCAAAAAACAAATTTGATATTTTATCATGAGCATTCTGGAGAATGTATCACAGCTCATAAAAGCAGTAAAAATGTTGGTAATATAAAAGGACACTGCCTCTTCTAATCATTTCTTTGGCAGCCGCCGTAGAATGAGTCAGACGGAACCTTTCTACACATTGTTACGTACCCCGTAGCTGTCATGAAAGAATGCATACGTAAAGAGCCTATTAAATTCAACTTCCTACCCTAAAACAGATGTGCCCCGGATCACTATTTTTGGTATGTGAATGTGTATTTAGTTAAAAAAACGATCCGCTGTTTAAGATAATACCCCCGATTTCTCGTTCCAGCTCTACCATTGTAGCACTGGCTTCTAACTGGAACTAACTGGATCTGATAACGTATGAATAAATGCTAGACTGTTCACAATGAAATCAGCTTGTATAGCAATTGAATTACACATCTATCAGTATATTACACTAATTGCCTTGTCAGCGTCGGACTGGGCCGGCGGGACACCGGGAAAAATCCCGGTGGGCCCCAGATCTGTACCCTGAGCTTCCTTTTCCTGCAGCTGGTGACTATCCTAACATAGTGCGCTGCGTACTTAAATGCATACGCGCAGCACTGGGCGGCGCCCGCAGGGGGGGACCGGTATCGGCCGAGGGGGGCCCTGGTGACAGCAGCACCAGTGGGCCCAGGGCCCCCCAGACCTTACTACAGTTACGTGATACCAAGGATTGATCACAGGGAGAAGAAAACGTAAACGTTGTAGATACTTTTTCAACCACAGTAACTATATCTGTTAGAAAGGGCCACTACTGTACATCTACACATTTTATTTTTACTTTGTCGGTGTTAGGCCAAAATATTGACATTCGAATGTAGTACAGGTATGGGACCTGTTATCCAGAATGCTCGGAAACCTGGGGTTCTCCTGATAAAGGATCTTTCCAAAATTTGCATCTTCATACCTTAGGTCTACTAGAAAATCATGTAAACATTACATGCCAACAGGCTGGTTTTGCTTCCAATAAGGATTAATTATATCTTAGTTGGGATCAAGTACAAGCGACTGTTTTATTATTACGGAGAATAAGGAAATAATCTTTGGATAAAATGGAGTCTATGGGAAGACAGCCTTTCAGTAATTCTGAGCTTTCTGGATAACTGGTTTCCAGATAACTGATCTCATACCTGTATATGTACCAACTCCAGTTTCATCTTTGTAGAAGCAACCATTGTCTCTGGCTGGCCTGCCTGCTGACCACAGCCTTCCTTATCTCCACCCATACCCCTCCTGTAGTGTTACATTTTTCATCTGTGCAGAGCGCAGTAGGCAGAGAAGCACAAGTGCTTTCCAAATAAACATAAATGATCCCTAAGATCTTTAAGTGTACATCCAGCTTCTCTACGATTGCAAATATGCTTTCTGTTCGTGCAGTAAAATAAACTTTGGATCTGTGGTTCCAGAATTTATATAATAATGATGATGATAAGAATAATGCCAAGTGTCAGGCTATTTTCATCTGTCAATCACAGACCGGGCAGCTTAAGGTGGCCATACACGGGCCGATAAAAGCTGCCGACAGACTGTGTTGGCAGCTTATTGGCCCATGTATGGGGGCCCCCGACGGGCTTCCCCGATCGAGATCTGGCCGAAAGTCTGCCAGATCTCGATCGGATGGGTTTAAAAATCCCGTCGGATCGCGGCCGCATCTGTTCGTTGATGCTGTCCCGCGATCCGACCCCCCGTTTGGGAATGCTAGGATCCGATCGTTGGGCCACCTTTAGACATGGTGGGTTGGCATGTGTGTTTAGTAAACTTAGGACTCTTACAGACGAGCGTTTTAACTTGCGCTCCCCTGCGTTCTTGGTTCATGCGTTCAGCCACAGGGCAGCGCAGGAGTAGATGCATTGAATTATTTTCAATGGGGCTGTACTCACACAGACGCATGTAATGAACTCAGGTTGGGACGCAGCATGTTGCTTTTTACCTGAATTCGGCGCTTACATGCTTTTTTAACCGGAAATCCGGCTCTGCTAGTGCAGAAAGCACAGTACACGCTCGCTGCACTAGCGATGCAGCCCCCTTTGACCCGCTCCAACGCTAAACTTTTAAGCGCGGATTGGGAGGGGGGGCGGCATTGCGGTTGCTGCCTCAGACGGCAGCGGATTGCCCCTGACCGTGATTAAGCCTAGGTGTGATACAAATCAATTTCTGATACAGTACAGCCAAACCCATAATGATATTATAAGGAAGTAGTAGGTCTATAACGGGGATGCCTATACTTTTGAGTCAGGTGCTAAAAATGGGTCCCCGTGCCAGTGAAGTTGGTTCTCATTGATACTGGTTTTTCATTAGATGATGGTGATTAATAGAAGATGCATCATTGCCTTTTAAACCGGTCACAATGCTGCCTACGACTTAAAGGAGAACCAAGCCCTTTATATTAAAGTCCCGTACCCTACATAGACCCCCTCCCTGCTCCACCCCCCCCCCAGCCTAGGTGTTACCCTTGATAAATGCCCCTAACTCTTTACTTACCCCTCGTTGCAGATTCAGCGCACCGGAGTTCACGGTTCACTGAGTTCTTCTCTTCGGTAATCTTCGTGAAGTAATCGCTGTATCGGCGCATGCACAGTTGGAGCAGCAGTCTGCATTTTTTTACAACTGCGCATGCACCGAAAGTCCCGAAAATTATCAAAGCGGCGGAAGAAGACCCGAAGATTACAGAGGAGAAGAGGATGTTGTCCGTGAACTCTGATGTGCTGAATCTGTAACGAGGGGTAAGTAAAGAGTTAGGGGCATTTACCCAGGGTAACAACTAGGCTGGGGGTAGCAGGGAGGGGGGGGTCTATGTAGGGTAGGGGGGCAGGGGATTTTAAAGGAGAACTAAAGCCTAACTAAAGAAGTAGCTAGAAATGTTGTACATTATGTTTTATGCTTCTCTACCAGCCCGAGGCAACCACAGCCCTTTAGCAGTAAAGATCTGTGTCTCCAAAGATGCCCCAGTAGCTCCCCATCTACTTTTCTGCTGATTCACTGCACATGCTCTTGTGCTGCTGTCACTTACTGAGCTTAGGGACCCACTCACAATATACAGTACACATAGAATAGAAATGTCACAATATAAGGCTGATTAGTCATTAATACAGATAATTACTACATGGCAGCACAGAAACCAGTGCAATTAGCATCAGAATTTAATAATCAGCAAACCTGTAGCATCAGCTTATATTACAGCCAGGGAAGCTCATTTTCTGCTGGATAATTAGTGACGAGCCCTAAGCTTAGCTTCTCAACAGCCAATCAGAGCCCACTGAGCATGTGAGTGTCACAGACACTTTCCAAGATGGTGACCCCCTGTGACAAGTTTGAAGTCCTGGATCATTGCTGCTATTGACAAGCTGAAACTTTAGCCTGGTGCAATAAGTTCACTATATAAAATAGGACATTTTTAGCTATATTCATTTTTAGGGTTTAGTTCTCCTTTAAAGGGGTTGTTCACTTGTAAATTAGTTAGTTAGTATGATGTAGAGAGGGATATCCTGAGGTAATTTGCAATTGGTTTTATTTTTTTTTGTTGTTTGTGGTTTTTCAGTTATTTAGCTTTTTATTCAGCAGCTCTCCAGTTTGTGATTTCAGCATTCTGGTTGCTAGGGTCCAAATTACCCTAGCAACTATGCATTGCTTTGAATAAGAGACTGGGATATGAATAGGGGAGGCCTGAATAGAAAGATGAGTAATAAAAAGTAGCAATAACAATAAATGTGTAGCCTTACAGAGCATTTGTTTTGTTTTTTTAGATGGGGGTCAGTGACAAAAGTGCAAGGCTATTAACTGTATAAAATATAAATAAGAAGACCAAATGCAAAGTTGCTAGGCATGGGGCATTTCATAACATACTAAAAGTTACCTTAAAAGTGAACCACTATTTTAATGTTATTCCAGACAGTTGATTTTGGTAATCCTAAGGTTTGACCAATGCCCCTAATGGTTTTATTCTTGTTTTTGACCCTTCAATGACTTTCACTGGCACAGCTTTTCTCCTCATGTTGAACAGCAGCAATTACACTCAGGGCCGCCTTTAGAAATCACGGGGCCCTGTACAAAAAAATTATCGGGCCACCTTGGCCCCGCCCACCCCTAGCCCCAGATCCCGCCCACTCCACACAACAGTTAAAAGACCACACAGACATCAGCGCTAAAAATGGTAACCCCCCCACACAAGTTATAAAAAGCTATTGATGGTCAGGGCCCCCCTTAAAAGTTTTTTTTTAAAAATTAGTGGTATGGGCCCCTCTACAAGTTAAAAAAAAACATTGGCGCCAGGGACCCCCTTATAAGTTTAAAAAAAAATTGTGGCCCCAAAGAATATTTCTTTTTAAAAAAACAGCGCCAAACAATTTAAAAAAAATGGGGCCCCAAAGAATTTTTTTAAAAAAAAAAAAACATTGGTGGCAGGGGCCTTTAGAGTATTAAAATAATACATTGGTGGCCAGGGTATTAAAAAAAAACAAAAAAAACAACAAATTGGTGTTCAGAGGAATTGAACTCATGGCTTCAATTTTGGCTGTTTTTGTGACTTCGGGTCTTTACGCGGCTTCAGGACTTCAATTTCGGCTGTTTTCATGACTTCGGGTCTTTTCGCCCCTTCAGAACTTCTATTGTGGCTGTTTTTGTGACTTTGGGTCTTTTCGCCGCTTCAGGACTTCAATTTCGGCTGTTTTCATGACTTCGGGTCTTTTCCGCTGCTTCAGGTCTTCAATGTTGGCTGTTTTCGTAAATTTGGGTCTTTTTGCCGCTTCAGAACTTCTATTTTGTCTGTTTTCGTGACTTTGGGTCTTTTCGCTGCTTCAGGACTTCAATTTCGGCTGTTTTCGTGACCTTGGGTCTTTTCGCCACTTCAGGAGGCTTCGGATGTTTTTGTGTCTTCGGGACTTTTCGCCGCTTTGGGACTTCGGCTGTTCAGCTTTTTGGCACTTCCGCATTTCGTCTGATCGTGACTTCGGAAATGGCCGCACGCCTTTGGCGCTGTCAAGGGGGGCCCAGCTCTTTCGAAAGTGCAGCACTGCCTCCGGGCCCGAGACACCTGTACCCCCTGTCCCCCTAATGGCGGCCTGACTACACTACAGACTCCAAACAGAAGCAAGCCTAGGTATCTTATTCCTGCACTAATGAATCAACACATCACACCTGAGTAATCACAAACACCTGCCAATGGTCCCAAAGGTTATGAAATGAAGGGGGACTGTGTATAAAAAGGGTTGTCCTTTCTACATGGTGAAACTGAAATGCATGTCACTATCTTTTAAGTCTGGAATGTGCATTTAATCCCATCTGAATTGTTTGATTTAAAATGTTGTGCTGAGGAGCAGAGGGGTAAATCAAATAAAATGTGTCTTTGCCCCAGACATTATGGAGGCCAGTGTATCTCATGAAAACTCAATGGAAGCCTTTGGGAATATTTAGGAATTTCATCTTTTTTTTTTTTTTTTTTTTTTTCCAAAACTGAATCTGGCCCTGCATGTCTATTTTGAAATTTTTGAAATCCTGCAGTGAACAGGGGCTTGGATTAGTGCGGACTAAGGGTAGGACTCGACGAGAGATTTTGTCACGATCAGACGCGCTGCGACAAAAAATGTGACAAAAATAAGGCAAGAGATAGAAGTGTTGAGCGTTGATCCGGATGCAGACGCAGCTCATTGCTCACAACCAACTAGTGGTTCATTTCAGGCCGAAATTACTGAAAACTAAAAAGCCAACTGCTTGGAAATTGCACTGCCTAAAACTTGGGGAGTGGCACAGAGGGGACAATTGTGGGCAACAAGGGGGATTTATGTGAGTTTAATGGAGAGGTACACGGGCTAGATGGAGGATAAATGCTGGCAGCAGGGGTTGCTGGGAATTGTAGTATGTCAAGATGTAGGTTGCACATCCCTGGGAATATGGGGGAGAACAAACTACAAGAATAAATTCCAAAAACAGGAGCAGCCCTGCTGTCCCTTGTGACCTGGAGTCAGCTGGTATGTACCCTCCCTTCCCCCAATCTTGCTCAGCCTCCCTCCTCCTCAATGAACAGGAGTAGCAGTGCAGGCTCAGTGTCCAAAAGCTGCCCTACCCAGCATGCCTCGTCAGCCCAGCCAGGAGCAGCCACAATGAGGTTCACCTGAGGGGAAGAGCAATCCTCAGTGCCCCAGAGTGACTCTCAACCCTCCCCTCTCCATATTGAGCAACCTACTAAAAATAACAGCCCCAGTGCAAATCACTAGACTCAATTCATTGTCCATTCTGGGATTGTTAGTTCCCGCGTCCTTCTGCGGGCCGAATCGGCGAATGACTACTTTTACCAGAATTCCAGTCGGGAGGATGACTTTTTCTCGCCGCTTTTTTCATTCTAGCTCCCCATTTAAATAAACAGCAAGGAAAATGGCGGAGCGCTCGGTGGGGAGATAAAGAAGCGTAAGGATTACGGAGAGAGGGAGGTTACAGCAGCAATTCCCGTGAGTACATTGCACCCTGTTTTGTTGTTTCCCAGCATGTAGTGCTGCGCCTCTTCACTCTGTCTCTGCGCTGAGGATAGTGGGAAACTTTCCCGGGGAGCTGTCAGTTTTTACAGAGAATCTTTACTCCTCTAGGACTGTTGTATTACAGCCCCTGCCGTAACAAAACTTCTGTCATTGAATTCATATTTCCCTGTTAAGCCCTTGTGTAATTGTCTACTCAGTAGGGTAACCCCTGCCCTCCCAGTGCTCTCTCTTTAGTGGGGTGACTGACATCCCTGAGCCCAGTTACCCCTCCATAGGGGAGTCTGACTCCTTAGCCCTGAGGTATAACTGGCCTCAGTAAGTAAGTACCCCTGTCCTTTCAGTGCCCTGTAACACCCCCCCCCCCCAGTGTTCCCTGTATAAACTTCTTACTGAGCTGCCTAAATGCACCATGGCAACTCCTACATTATTTGCCCTCCCTCTGCTGCTCCATGGAGGTGATCCCTGCTCACAGCTCTGACACGGCTGCCTTTTTTTTCATTCGCACCCCCTGTGCTCTGCCCCCCATCCAGTTTCCAGCACCGTGTCTATTCCCTCATCCCCCCCCCCCACGTTGTTTAAGGGTTAGTTTACACAAGGAGATTCGGGAGGCGACTTCGAAAAACGCATCGCCGTGTGTGCTTTAGCGCAGGCGACTTTTCATTATAGCCTATGGGAAGACACGCTGAGGCAGTTCGGGGAGATTGTCGCTCAGAAGATAAGGTGATTAGTCTCCAGGCGACAAAATCTCCCCGAATCTCCTCGTGTGAACTAACGCTTAACAGGGTTGTTCACCTTTTAGTAAGTTATAGAATGGCCAATTCTGAGCAACTTTTCAATTGGTCTTCAGTATTATTTTCTTATAGTTTTTTTTTAGGGATCCAGGATTCGGTTCGGGATTCGGCCTTTTTCAGCAGGATTCGGCCAAATCCTTGTGTCAGGCTGAACCGAATCCTAATTTGCATATGTAAATTAGGGGCAGGTAGGGAGATCACATGACTTTTTGTCACAAATGAAGAATTTGCATATGTAGCTTTCACAAACGATTTGGGGATTCGACTGAATCCCAAATAGTGGATTCTGTGCATCCCTAGTTTTTTTTTTTTTTTTTTAATTCATTGCCTTCTTCAGACTCTTTCCAGCTTTCAAATGGGGGTCACCGACCCTATATAAAAACAAACGCTCCCCATACACGGGCCGATAAAAGCTGCCGACAGACCGAGTCCACAGCTTATTGGCCCGTGTGTGTGGGGCCCTCCGACGGGCTTCCCCGATCTATATCTCTCTCCTGTCGGATTGCGGCCGTATCTGTGTGTTTATGCGGTCCCGCAATCCGGCCGCCCGTATCGGATGCATTGTGATTCGGGTTGCCACCTGGCCAGTATTTTACCGGCCTGGCTAGTATTTTACCGGCCTGGCCAGTAAAAATGATGGTTGATCCCAATGTTATCAATAGGGAAAAAAATATAAATCTATAAGAAGGCCGGTATTTTTTTCCAGAAAAGGTGCCAACCCTAATTGTGATCCGATCGTTGGGCCCACTATCGGATCAGCCGATATCGCCTACCGCAATGTGGGCATTCGGGGAAGAGATCCGCTCATCACCAAACGAGTGAATCTCTACATCTGTGCCCACCTTAAAGCTACAAATGTATTGTTATTGCTACTTTTTATTGCTCATCTTTCTATTCAGACCCTCTCCTAATCATATTCCAGTCTCTCATTTAATCATCGGTGCATGGTTGCTAGGGTAATTTGGACCCTAGCAACCAGATTGCTGAAATTGCAAACTGGAGAGCTGCTAAATAATTCAAAACCCCCAAATAATAAAAAATGAAAACCAATTGCTAATCACTCTCTACGTCATACTCAAAGGTAAACAACCCCTTTAATGCAACGTTCAGAATCCCCCTCTTATAAGCACAATTTACCTTTCCATCAGGAACATGAGCCCTATTCCCTCCTCCTGTCTCACCACCAGGCACTGTTGTTTGTATATTAATGACACAAGTTCACTGTATTCTATACAGCTTCTTCTAACTTTCAGGAACTGACCTATGTTACTTCCTACATTTATTTGTGTGTGTGTCACCTATATTGTAACATACTGGCAAGCAATGACATTGTATCCAAATACATATAAAACCCTAAGCAGCTGGTAACTGGGGATGGGCGAATTTTTTTGCCTCATTTCGCCGGAAAAATGACGCCCATAGACTTGTATGGAGACGTGCGTCAAAAAAAAAAAAAAAAAGACGCGCGACAAATTTTTTTTGACGCCCATAGACTTTAATGGGCATCTGCGACATTTCGCCGGCGGCGAATTTTTAACGAAACGGGTCAAATTCGCCCATCCCTGCTGGTAACGTGTGTTCTGGTTCCTTTTGTCACTTCGATTTAAATTTTGCGGTTTATTTTCTGGGTACGGGCAAGCTTCTGTATTGTGTGCTGTATGCAGAATTATCTCCTAGTCCTGTCATACCCATTGTGGTTCAAATACACGTTCGTTCTTTTTGCCGTCATGCCTTGTTAATATCTGGCTGAATTTTTTTTTAATCTTAAATTTCGAGGATTTGGTTAAAACAGCAAAACAATTTTTGTTGTTGTTTTTTTAATTATTTTTGAACCAGCATAACATTTGAAGAATGTATAATTTGTGCACCATTTGTTTATTTTTTTCTTTTATTGTAATGTAATTATCCTCCAGTTTTTTGGGTTTTTTTTCCCCAGCGTATTGCTAGTTTATTTGTCACTGACACAATTAATGTGTTTTTTTCCCCTTCCTTGTAACCTGTTTAGTGCTGGGATGGAGCGACAAGAGCATTGTCTGAGATGTGGTGGGGGGTTTGCATTGAATACGGGGGAAGGTATTGTTACTGCAGTGCTCAGACATTGCTCCCAAATCCTAATCCAGCAGTGTAGGGCTATTGGTCTTTGCTTTTGGCAATTAGCAGGGTGTCAGGAGTGGTCACCTCTGCCTCAGCCGAGGCTTTAAAGTGATCCAATCACAGCTTGAAAACAGTTAGCGGCGCTCGCTCTGCAGCAGATTGACGCTGGGCTGATCACTTCAAGCAGAGGTTAAAGTAGCCTTTTAGAATTGCTGTGGCCTCCTTAATACGAAGGGATTGAAGTTTCTCTTTACAAACAAGTTGCTGGCAAAATGAATCCATTGTGGATTTCTTTCTCCCCCCACCGCCCTGTGTGCTAAAGTCTTTGTACAAGCACATTTGGAAATCGCACAAGAAACCTGTTTTCTTTTCTCATGTGCACTCACTTAGTGAAATGCAAACAAGCCTCCTAATACCCTTATTCATTCTCTTGCTGCCGAGGGGGTCTTGGATCTCATGCGAGCACACTCTTGATTCACAAGCCCCTCGTTAAACAAGGGATCCAAGCAAAGGCTTTATTTGGCTTTCTCATTAACCCAACAATATCCCATAGCGGTGTCGCCAGCAGAGAAGTGGGCGCTGCGATTGTGTTCATTGTTTGTGTAAGATGAGCCCGTTTAGCCAGCCGAATGTCACCGGTCTCTTCAGTCACCCAAGGCTGTGTCTCGGTCGTCCATGTTGCTATGGACCCAACATTATAGAGAGGGAGGTTATGTGCTGTATCACTGCTGCTGGAGGAGTGATATCCAGTCCTGCGTTACTGATAGCCTCTCCAGACTCCTTGAAATTTCACAAGACCCTATGTCGGAGGCTAAAAGAGACATTCAGAATATATTCTGTGATCTCGAGGCGGTTCACTGAATTTAATATGGGCTCATTAGCATTACCTCGTTTATTGTCGCGCAGAATTAGCAGCATAACTAGAATAATGGGCTCCACAGTCTGGCAGCGAATGAGTTAATGAGGTTAATGTAAAAATCGGAATTGTGGAAGGGCATGTTGGAACATATAAATATGTAAGCTTTTATACCTTGTCACAATGGAAGGTCTTTTTAGCCCACCGCCTCCAACTCCTTGCACTGTCATCCTCTGAAATAGATTTCAGTCGTGGCTGGTAGCCACCTCAACTTGTGTATGTGGCCCAATGCTGGTGGCCCAAGGAGTACTTTCTCTTTAGATTTATATTATATTTGAGTTTAGGTTCATAGCATTGCTTTTTTTAATTTGTTCTATGCTTCTCTTTCTATACCTTTCTTATTTCAGAATAACATTTCAAGCAATCCTTTTCTTGCCACGTATAAATGGGCATTCTTCCGTTAATAAGTAAAAGCTCCCGACTCATCCCCTCCAAACCTCATGGCATCATATGTACGCGCCGTCCCTGTCCGAATCATAGCTTGGATAAAAGTCCACCAGATATTTATTGGCAGGCTTTGACCATCCCTTCAGGCGCAGGTCTCAGTGGTGCATTGATGCAGATCTTTTGCAACAGATCTCAATTGGCCCAGTGCTTTAAAGGAGAAGGAAACCTAGTCGGCGCAAAAACCCTCCCCCCCTCCCGTGTGTTGCCCACCCTCCCTCCTCCCCCCTGGCCTACCCGTCCCGCTGGGCAAATGCCCCTAACTTGTTACTTACCCTTCTGTGCAGGTCCAGTCCACGGAGTTCACAGGCACCATCTTCTTCCACGCGATCTTCTTCCTGCTTTGAACAGCGTTTTGGCGCATGCGCAGTAGGAGTTTGCCGGTACGGATCTACTGCGCATGCGCCAAAAGTCACGGTTTGGTGCATGCGCAGTAGATCGTACCAGCGAAATGCTCCTATTGCGCATGCGCCGGTCAAAGCAGGAAGAAGATCGCTTGGAAGAAGATGGCGTCGGTGAACTCCGTAGACTGGACCTGCACAGAAGGGTAAGTAACAAGTTAGGGGCATTTGCCCAGAGGGATGGGTAGGCCAGGGGGGAGGAGGGAGGGTGGACAACACATGGGAGGGGGGGAGGGTTTTTGCGCCGACTAGGTTTCCTTCTCCTTTAAATCCAGTCGTTTGGTCCTTGGCCAGGTTTTGCCCAGCTCAGTGGTGGCCAAATTAGGCAGAGATTCACTAGTTTGGCAGCATTGTCAGATCTTAGTGTATGTAAGCTGATGCAACATTTTGACAGTCTCTTCCATCAAACAGAAAGCAGCTGTGGTCAAAAAGCTCCCCCCCCTCCACTTGTCTGTTTTAGTAACATTAATGGTTTATTAATGTGCTTCCTCAACCTAATCTTTTTTTTTTTTTTTTTTTTTTTTTTTTAACTTCTCCAGACAACACAACCATGCTTTCAGTAGTGCATTGCTGACTCATGCAGGAATCAGCCACTTAGAGGAGGTGAAGCCTGTCAGTGACTCACAGCATGATTGTGTGGGTTACACACAGGAACAAGAATGTTGCGTAGAGGAATCATTTTATTTATAAACAACGGTAGGAAAGAAAGGTTGTGAAACCTTTTTTTTTTCTTCCCCTGTTTACCTTTTAATGATCCCCCTCTGTTGTCTGTAAACATCCACTGCGGTTCATTTTCAGTAGGGATGCACCGAATCCAGGATTCGGTTTGGGATTCGGCCTTTTTCAGCTGGATTCGGATTTGGCCGCATCCATCTGCCCGGCCGAACCGAATCCGAATCCTAATTTGCATATGCAAATTAGGGGCAGGGAGGGAAATTGCGTGACTTTTCCCCTTCCCACCCCTAATTTGCAACCGGATTCGGTTTGGTATTCAGCCGAATCTTTCACACAGGAGGCAGTCTGCACTCCCAGCATGCTTTGAGGGTACAGAAGCCAAAGGATTTTTGTGCCTTTAGAAAGAAGTGCTTGCCTCTTGCTTTTGCAGTGCAAGCCATAGGCCTCTTAAAAGAATTGAACGTGGCAGCCTTGTGGTTTCTAAGTACAAATGATATTTTTGATCTGTAGCTTATGGAGGCCGAGCCTTCCGATGTGGTGATGGAGCTGAGGTTAGCATTGCCATTTATAAAGTATGCGGAGGCGCCAGCAGTATTCCTCATTTGTAGTCTCGAGCAACTGTGAAACGGGTTAGCACTCGGGATTCAGCAGTGCACTGAAAATATAGCTCTTTGTACCTTCTTTGTAAGACTCCATCATAATGTACTATGATAATCAAAACTAATTGAGCAGTAATTCTCTCTGATTTTAATCCAGAAAGCGGTGTTCCTTGAAATTCGTTGTCACTTTGTCACCCCCATTATCGCCTTCCCAAATTGTGACCCTGGTTCTTCCAAAAGGGTGGGGCCAGTTAGTTGGTAATTGGTTATTTGCTGTTCAGGATATCCATTGAGGTTGGTGGCACACAGGGAGATTTAAGATGGCCATAGACGCAAAGATTTTCGGGGCCGTGTGTGGAGTGTCCCGTCATTTTTCGTACCATGGTGATTGGTCGTTCAGATTTGTATGATTTGCTCTTATACTACTTTATTTGATCTGAATGGTTAGTGGTAGGTCAGGAGATGGCACCGAAGGTGAAAATCTGCACGTCTATGGCCACCTTTAGTCACCCGTGATGAATCTTCGCTACTAATCTCTCTTCGAAATGCCTCCCCATCGGCAAGAATATGAGTCACCAGCGGGGTGGCAGACGTTTCACTTTGGTTTTCTGAAGTCGCCCGAAAATCACTTGTGAGGTGAAAGGTTAGGGACCCCTGGATTAACTGATTAACTAATTAGAGATCAGACGAATGTCATAAGCCTGCAATGATATCGCTGCAGTAGCCCCAACCTGTGGCACTCTGATTGCTGCTTCAATCACTACTAAGCGGCACGTGCTCTGGAGCAGGGGTCCCCAACCTTTTTTTTACCAGTGAGCCACATTCAAATGTAAAAAGAGTTGGGGAGCAACACAAGCATGAAAAAGTCCCTTGTGGTGCCAAATAAGGGCTGTGATTGGCCATTTGGTGGCCCCTATGTGGACTGACAGCCTACAGGAGACTCTACATGGCAGTATACTTAGTTTGTATGCAACCAAAACTTGCCTCCAAGCCTGGCATTAAAAAATAAGCAGGCCATTGAGAGCAACATCCAAGGGGTCGGTGAGCAACATGTTGCTCACAAGCTACTGGTTGTGGATCACTGCTCTAGAGCTTTTCTTGCTTGTCCAACAAGTTCCACTGATAACCTTTTAGCATAGCTTGGTCTACTGTGTTTGGAGAGCACGGGGGCAGCACAGATACCAAGACTTGTACAGAGACTTTTTTAGCTACATGAAATAATGGTGCACGTGTGACCGGGGTAACCGCTCCTGGGACTTGCCCAGCCTTGCACTGGCTTTCCTTTGAACGTGATTACAAAATACCAGTAAGCTGATGAAATGTTCAGTTTAATGTTTGAAGCGTTCAAGGCTGTTGCTTCTGAGTTTGCCGGCGAACATTTTGTGCGTGGGTTAATGTGCCGCGTCGGTCCGGTGCACACGGGCAACTATTGCAGTATGGCTGGGGACTAGACTTGACATGCAGTAGGGAGTACAGCTGCTGCTTTATGATTTATAAAAAGAGATGGGGAGCAGAATGTGCATGAGAAAAGTGCCATATATGGGCTGTGATTGGCTATTGGTAGCACCTATGTGGACTGACTGCCTTCAAGAAGCTCTGTTTGACAGTTTTATGCAACCATAACTTGCCTCCAAGCCTGAAATTTAAAAAGATAAGCACCTGCTTTGAGACCACTTTGGGTTTGGTGAGCAACATGTTGTTTTGTGAGCCACTGGTAGGGGACCACTGGTCACTGGTACTGACTGAAACAAGTGTGGCCCCTAATTAATGCTGATTCAGCTACACACAGAAACCAGTAAAGAAGTGGTGTCATTTTAATGGTTATTTCTCTTTAAATTGGGTCTTTATTTAGCCATAAGTTGGCCAACTTTTTGAGGCAGATTTATCAAGGGTCGAATTTCGAATTCATGTGAGTTTTTTTACTTAAAGGGATACTGTCATGGGAAAAATTTTTTTTTCAAAATGAATTGGTTAATAGTGCTGCTCCAGTAGAATTCTGCACTGAAATCCATTTCTCAAAAGAGCAAACAGATTTTTTTATATTTCATTTTGAAATCTGACACGGGGCTAGACATATTGTCAATTTCCCAGCTGCCCCAAGTCATGTGACTTGTGCTCTGATAAACTTCAATCACTCTTTACTGCTGTACTGCAAGTTGGAGTGATATCACCCCCTCCCTTTTTCCCCCCAGCAGCCAAACAAAAGAACAATGGGAAGGTAACCAGATAGCAGCTCCCTAACACAAGATAACAGCTGCCTGGTAGATCTAAGAACAACTCTCAATAGTAAAAACCCATGTCTCACTGCAGTGATCCCCAACCAGTAGCTCACGAGCAACATGTTGCTCCCCAACCCCTTGGATGTTGCTCCCAGTGGCCTCAAAGCAGCTGCTTATTTTTGCATTCCAGGCTTGGAGACCAGTTTTGGTGCATAAAAAACAGTGTCACTGCCAACCAGAGCCTCAATGTAGGTTGACAAACCACAGAAGGGCTACCAAATGGCCAATCACAGCACTTATTTGGCACCCCAAGAACATTTTTCATGCTAGTGTTGCTCCCCAACTCCTTTTAGTTCTGAATGTTGCTCACGGGTTCAAAAGGTTGGGGATCCCTGTCTCACTGAGACACATTCAGTTACATTGAGAAGGAAAAACAGCAGCCTGCCAGAAAGCATTTCTCTCCTAAAGTGCAGGCACAAGTCACATGACATGGGGCAGCTGGGAAATTGACAAAATGTCTAGCCCCATGTCAGATTTCTAAATTGAATATAAAAAAATCTGTTTGCTCTTTTGAGAAATGGATTTCAGTGCAGAATTCTGCTGGAGTAGCACTATTAACTGATGTGTTTTGAGAAAAACATGTTTTCTGATGACCGGATCCCTTTAAACTCCCTTAAATTTAAATGAATTCGAAATTCTACTTGGGGAGATTTATTAATCAAATCGAATTAACTCAGTCAAATTTTACCAATCTGAAAACTTGAATCAAATTAGAAAAATGTGAATGTCAGGAAAGCTACAAACATCACCAAATTGATCCCTGGACCTCTCCCATTAATTTATACAGTAATTCGGCAGGTTTTACGTGGCGAATAGTTGAATTTGAGTTTTTAAGTGGCCATGAGTAGGATAAATCTCAAAATTAATTTGAATTAAAACTCGAATCGAGTTTGGATAATTCACAATTCAAATTTTATATTTTCAATTTGACCCTTAAAGGATAAGTAAACCTTTTAAATTGGCACATATGTGAAGGTTCAATGTGACTGCCACTTTGGAGGTGACTCCATTGTAAGGTGGAGCCAAGGCACCCTTTAGAGGTAAATGAGATCAGAATCTCAAATATGATTTGCTGCTGGAATAAGACTCCTAACTGCGGATGTAAATGGGTGATGGTGTCGTGACTGTGCTCCCATACTTTCAATCATAGAATGTTCTCCTCCTCCTCCTTGAGCGGGTGCTATTAATTGCCTCTCTGCGCAGAACATTCGTGGGAAATATCCATATTTGGTTTGCGATACATTCGAACAACTCCAGCCATTTACATATTAAAGAGCACAGCTGTAATTTTCTCTTTATGAATTTGCTCTCTTTGTGTTTTCAAGTGGACGGTATTTAGATTCCCCAGTCTCAGCAGGCTCGCTTGTTGGAGGATGAGTGCGGCACAAGGAGAATGGCACGTGGACCATTTTCTCATTTCTGGTTTGTAAACTGAACCGCCGCTTAATTTCAGCAGCGTTACCTTAATTTGCAAACACCAATTCTGCAATCAAACACTTGACCTTTCTTATTTAAGTTCCCTATAACAGGATTGTATAATATAAAGTAATTAAAAGTAACTGTGCCAGCTACTGTCAGAGGACTCTGGCTCATGTTATAATTGATAATGTACCTCTACAGTTATACAGGGAGCGGTTAGTATAACTCATGTATTCTAAGGGATTATGTGCCCCATATTGTATTTTATAAGAATATAAAAATTCATTCAGGAGTTCTGTAACTCGGCCTGCAGCCTTGTACCTTTTATAAAGTCACATAACCTCACCTTACAGACTTCTAATATCTTTATCATTTACAGTAGGGGGTACATTATCCCTTATAATACATGAGTGATACTCAGAGTTCCCTGTATAACTCAGCCTGCAGCCTTGTGTCTTTATATGGTCACAGAACAACCCTCAGTGATTTCTAATATCCTTATCATTTACAGTAGGGGGTACATTATCCCTTATAATACATGAGTGATACTCTGAGTTCCCTGTATAACTCAGCCTGCAGCCTTGTGTCTTTATATGGTCACAGAACAACCCTCAGTGATTTCTAATATCCTTATCATTTACAGTAGGGGGTACATTATCCCTTATAATACACGAGTGATACTCAGAGTTCCCTGTATAACTCAGCCTGCAGCCTTGTGTCTTTATATGGTCACAGACCCCTTCAGTGACTTCTAATATCCTTATCATTTACAGTAGGGGGTACATTATCCCTTATAATACACGAGTGATACTCAGAGTTCCCTGTATAACTCAGCCTGCAGCCTTGTGCCTTTATATGGTCATGAACCCCTCCGTGACTACTAATATCCTTATTTACAGTAGGGGGTACATTATCCCTTGTAATACATGAGTGATACTCAGAGTTCCCTGTATATGTTCACAGAACCCCTCAGTGACTTTTAATATCCTTATCATTTACAGTAGGGGGTACATTATCTCTTATAATACATGAGTGATACTCGGAGTTCCCTGTATAACTCAGCCTGCAGCCTTGTGCCTTTATATGGTCACAGAACCCCTCAGTGACTTCTAATATCCTTATCATTTACAGTAGGGGGTACATTATCCCTTATAATACACAAGTGATACTCAGAGTTCCCTGTATAACTCAGCCTGCAGCCTTTATATAGTGATACAGGGAACCCTGAATATCACTCATGTATTATAAGGGATAATATGCCCTCACTGTAATTTAGGATTAAAGTAACTGTCTAAATAAAGGCACCTGCATTTTATGAATTATTTAGCTTTTTGTTCAGCATCTCTGCCGTTTGTAATTTCAGCAGCTATCTGGTTGCTAGGATCTAAATTACCCTAGCAACCAGGCAATGGTTTAAATGGGAAAATTCAAGATTTTCTTTTACAGAAAGATAAGTAATTAAAAGTAATACTGTAACCTCACAAAGCAATAACTTTGGCTGCCGGGTTCAGTTACCCCTCATTTGAAGCTGGTAAGAGTCACAAGAGGAAAGCAAATAATGTAAAAACTATACAAAATTAAAAAATGAAGAATGGTGCTGAGAATTGGCTATTCTATAGCATATTAAAAGTTAACTTAAAGGGGAACTACTCCTTTAATAGCTGCTTTCTGTGACTGTTTTTCATAAATCCCTATGGACAGCCAATGTGGGGGTTGATTAGCTTTGGGACACCATTCTTATCTTTATGTTTTAGTTTCTAGACATGAAGTTTAGATGCGGGTAAATGGTAAATGCACCGCAGAAGCCTTCGCTGCGGCCGAGTCAGTTCCTCGTCCGGCTGATTTAACGTTCCTGCACATACAGTTCACTTCCTCTTTCTCAGAACTGCAATTCCATTTGTTATTGGACCGGCCGCAAGGTGACTTTAATCCAAGTATCCAATTCAACTGACCTCATGCCTTTGGCCCAGCATTCGCAGTCTGGAAAGCGAAGCAAAACGCCTCTTAAGACCTTGAGACTCTGTAGTAATTGAGAGACGGCTTGAACATAATCCGTGATTAGCACCAGGATGCCACGAAGTCTATTTATATACCCGGAGACTGTAGGCTTTTTCTTTCTAAAAGCTGCACATGAAATGGAAGCGTGCAACTGTAACAAGCGATTGTTTGTAAATACGTTCCGTGTCCCATTGCGGTGTTTAATAGGGAAAGCCTTTTATTTATGAAACCTACGCCAAATAAACCTTTCAGGGAAAATGCTAAGAGACCCGGAGTTATGAATATGATTTTAAATCGATATCCTTCACTCCTTTTGGTTCCCGTTGTCTTGATGAATACTCCCAACAAATCCAACGTGCACAAAACTGCCAAACCTGCGGCGGGCAAGGATTGCAAAAAGGTAACTGTTTGTGTTTCTTTAGACGTGGTGAGCTGCTATACGTCCGTAAATGTAAGGCAGCTCTGTGGTCTAGGGACATGTTTCCTGGGGCTTTGGCTGCTTTTTCAAAGAATACTGTCCTCCGTGTTACTGGGTTTGAGTACGCTCTAAGGGCTCTTACAGACAAGCGGTTTTACCTGCGATCCCCTACGTTGCGCTTTCTTCCGTTCAGACGCAGGGGAGCACAGGAGTAGACGCACTGGATTATTGTCAGTAGGGCTGTACTCACACAGATGCATGTATGCGTCGAACGCAGGTAAAATGCAACATGCTGCGTCCCAACTAGGGATGCACCGAATCCAGGATTCGGTTCGGGATTCAGCCAGGATTCGGCCTTTCAGCAGGATTCGGATTCGGCCGAATCCTTCTGCCCGGCCGAACCGAATCCGAATCCTAATTTGCATATGCAAATTAGGGGTGGGGAGGGAAATTGCGTGACTCTTCGTCACAAAACAAGGAAGTTAAATTATTTTTCACTTCCCACCCCTAATTTACATATGCAAATTAGGGTTCGGATTCGGTTCGGTATTCGGCCAAATCTTTCACAAAGGATTCCGGGGTTCGGCCGAATCCAAAATAGTGGATTCGGTGCATCCCTAGTCCCAACCTGTGTTTGGCGCATACATGCATCTGTGCGAGTACAGCCCTATTGACAATCATTCAGTGCATCTACTCCTGCGCTCCCCTGCGTCTGAACGGAAGAAAGCGCAACGCAGGGGATCGCAGGTAAAACCGCTCATGTGTAAGAGCTCTAATCCTTTCTCAGCTTCCTTACAGCAGCCCTGTCTTGCTTTATGGCTGACATATTGAGGCTGCATGCTGACTAGGGCAATGAGTGGTTCTTTTATCAAGTTAGAACGTGCTGGTCTAGGTTTAATCTTGGTCATTTGTATTATATAAAGTCTTTGCCCAAGTAAGAATATGGTATCAGTTCAGCCCCAGTTGCAATATTTATACTCAGACTAGAGAGAAACCCTCTTTCATGTACTGGCAGCTTTTCTTATTTATCTTTCTCAGCTGGCAGCAACCACTCTTTAAAGCAGGTTGGTGCAAATAAGTGAAGATTTGCACTAGCAACGAGTGAGCAAACCTTTCCAGACCAGGGGGCCCATTTACTTAGCTCGAGTGAAGGAATAGAGGAAAAAAAACTTCGAATTTCTAATGTTTTTTTTGGCTACTTCGACCATCGAATAGGCAACTTCGACTACGACTTCGATTCGAAGTAAAAATCGTTCGACCATTCGATAGTCGAAGTACTGTCTCTAAAAAAAACTTCGACCCCCCTAGTTCGCCACCTAAGACCTACCGAGGCCAATGTTAGCCTATGGTGAAGCCCCATAGGCTTGCTAACAATGTTCTGATCGAAGGAAAATCCTTTGATCGATGGATTAAAATCCTTCGACTCGTTCGATTCAGAGGATTTAATCGGCCGATTGAACGGTTATTCCTTCGATCGTAGGAATAGCGCTAAATCCTTGGACTTCGATATTCGAAGTCGAAGGATTTCTATTCGGCAGTCGAATATTGAGGGTTAATTGCTATATGAAACCTTTTTTTGAGGTGTTTGTGTTACTTTTTTAAAAAAAAAAAAAAAACTTTTTTGTGTCCTTTTTTTTTTTTTTTTTCTTCCCTACAATATTGAAGCCCTGGCAACTTTGGGAGGGACTGGTATGGAATCTGTTATCTGGAAATCTTTGATTTACAGAAAGGCCATTTGCCATAAACTCCATTATATCCAAATAATCACATTTTTTAAAATCTGATCTTTATCTCCGTAGGAATGAAACAGAATTTTTAGTAGACTTAGAGGCCCATTTATCGAAAGTCGAATTTCGAATCCATGTGAATTTTTTTTTTTTTTTAATTCAAATATACTCACAATTCGACTGTGAGGTTATTTAAGAAAAGATTTGAATGTCTGATATTCGATTTAATGGTTCCGACCGGAAAAAAAAAACCTTGAATGTCAGGAAGGCAATTAACATCTCCAAATGGCTCAACAGACCTCTGCCATTGGCTTGTACATGAACTCGGCAGGTTTTAGGTGGCGAATATTCGAATTAGGGCGGTTTACATGTTCACGGTGTGATACGTTTTACATTTGAACAGGGGGATTAAAATTTGAATGTGTGAGTTTTTAAACTCGAGAATTGGAATTTGCTATTCGATCCTTGATAAATCTACCGCTTAATGTGAGGAAATCCAAATTTCAAAAACCTCCCTTATCTGGTCCAGAGCAGATAACCGGTTCTATACTTGTATAGCTATGTTTTTTTTTTCCTGACCTAAAATTACCCCTAGGTTTTGCGATTTTGTCTAGAGTCCTGACACCTTTTATCCTTCAGCACTGTCTTCTAGAATGCTGGTGGATAGGGTTCGGCCTGTGTAATGATTCAGGGCAACTGTACCGGGTAGGAAAAGTAGATCATGTATTGGATGACTGTCATGGGGATCATGGACAGGCCTTGCAGGTTTTTGGGGAGCACAGAATCGGCTGGATGGGAGCATAACTCAGTAGGTAGGGTTGCCACCTGGCTAGTAAAAGTGATACTTGCTGCCAATGTTGTTAATGGAAAGAAAGTTAAAAATATAGGAAGGTCTGTGTTTTTATTTTCCAGAAAGCTGGCAACCCTATGAATAGGTCAGGGATGTATGGTGTATGTTTGAGCGGCATGTGTTAAAGGTTCCACAGTGGTGAGACTTGAAGCCATGAAACTTTCTGCACAAGCACGGTGCTCCCCTCTATATAGAAGCACTTCATAAATAGCGACTCGCGAGGCCTGCTGATGTGTTGTTTAATGTAATGATGGCTGACTTGCATCTCTCAAGCTGTTGAACCCAGCAAGTGGAACTCTGTACAGGATCACGTGCACACTCAGGTCCTTTCCCAAATGGTTCCGCTCGGTGCACAGCTCCTAAGGGAGACGGCCCTCCCAATCTCAAATATGAAAAGCAATACAGGCTGGCACACGAAGCGATTCAAACCAGGGTGACACAATAAACGTACCAGGGGTTGCACCCCGGTTTGAATCGATTCGGAACCCAGCAACTGAGCATTGATGCTGTAATACTACAGGTACCGCCTGGACTGGGAGTCAAAATAGGCCCTGCCATTCCAAGTACAGAGGCCCAAACAGCCCCCTACCAGCCCACTATATGGTATCTTTCTATGGAACCATACAGCAGCCCCTCTGGCATTTGCCAGAACCCACAGATTGCCAGTCCGGGCCTGTACCAGCATCCTCTGCTATTGCAGTGCTCAAGTCCAATGCCACGTGAAAATGGGACATGTTAGGTGGCGGGTCACAGTTGTCCAAAGCTATAAATTTGCAGGATTTTAAACATTTAGGACTCGAATCCTGGATACAGAACATCCCACTTAACTCCATCTTCAGATGACATCACTTCTGGTTTACAGTGATGTCACTTTCAGTCTACAGTGATGTCATTTTTTGGCTTTAAAGGGGTGGTTCATCTTTAAGTTAAACTTTTAGTATGTTATAGAATGGTTAGTTCTAAGAAACGTTTCAATTGGTCTTTCCTTATTTAATATTCATAGTTTTTAAATTTGCCTTCTTCTATGACTCTTTCCAGTTTTCAAATGGGGGTCACTGTCCACCATCTAAAAACAAATGCTACAAATGTATTGTTATTGCTACTTTTTATTTCTCGTCTTTCTAATCCGGTCTCACCTATTCATATTCCAGTCTTGTTCAAATCAGTGCATGGTTGCTAGGGGAATTTGGATCCTAGCAACTGGATTTCTGAAATTGCAAACCGAAGAGCTATTGAATAAAAAGCTAAATAACTCAAACCAGTACCAAAACCTTTAAGGTGACTTGTAAGCAGCTCAGGGTGCAGTCAAAACATTTGATTAGACCGGCACAGATATATTTGGCTTTTAACTGCGCAATTGTTAGGACTTAAAGGTCCAAAAAAATCCTATATTTCTAAGTTTCTTATAGTGAATGCAACTTCTTACATGCTTTTGCTGACGAGTATTTATCTGAATTGCTGTGCCAATTACTCCTTCAGACCTTCCTGAATTTGTGCGTTTTGAAGATTGATGTTGTGCGTTTATATTATAAGAAAACAGCTACTAATAATCCACTAATTAGTGTTTTAAACGGACTTCAAAGATTTTTGTTGGAGAAGCTTTTGAATGACATTCTTGGCTGATAAGGAAATGTCTGTACTGCGGCCCACAGGCCTAATTCAGGACCGGCTGGAGATTAGAATGGAATAGGCAATTGGTAGTCCCTGTTTGAGATTTAGGGTAAGGCCACACTTGGCGTTTTGGGGAGATTTGGTCGCCTGGTGACTAATCACCTTGTCTTTGCGGCGACCAATCTCCCCAAATGCCTTTCCTCGCTCTGCGCCGACTAAAATGAAAAAACCGCTGGCACTAATCACACGCGGCCATTCGTTTTCTGAAGTCGCCCGAAGTTTTCTCGTGAGGCAATGGACAATGGCAGATGTTCTTGTGTGTCTGTGGCAAAGCTCTCCTAAATATCATGGTAATCACACTGATTTATATGTAAGTTATGAAGCGAGGGCCAGATCAAAAGCTGCATCTCAAATGGGTTTATAGTTACCATAAAGCTATGCCTGCATGGTATCCCATTGTACTAACCACAGTTCAGTAGGGACAGTCATAAGGTTTATTTATAACCTCTACAAAAAATGCCAGCATAGGCATTCTCCTCTACCAAGTATAATTCAGCAGAAACAGCCCACTGAGTTTGCTCATAGTCTGTACAGAGAGATCCCATAAAACTATGGCAGCAGAAGTATTCCCTGTACTAAGCATAATTCAGCAGGAACAGTCCCTAAGTTTGCTCATAGTCTGTACATAGAGATAACATAAAACTATGGCAGCATAGCTATTCCACTGTACTAAGCACAATTCAGCAGGAACCGCCCCTAAGTTTGCTCATTGTCTGTACAGAGAGATCCCATAAAACTATGGCAGCATAGGTATTCCCTGTACTAAGCACAATTCAGCAGGAACAGTCCCCTACATTTGCTCATAGTCTGTACAGAGAGATGCCATAAAACTATGGCAGCATAGGTATTCCCCTGTACTAAGCACAATTCAGCAGAAACAGCCCCCTAAGTTTGCTCATAGTCTGTACAGAGAGATGCCATAAAACTATAGCAGCATAGGTATTCCCCTGTACTAAGCACAATTCAGCAGGAACAGTCCCCTAAATTTGCTCATAGTCTGTACAGAGAGATGCCATAAAACTATAGCAGCATAGGTATTCCCCTGTACTAAGCACAATTCAGCAGGAACAGCCCCCTAAGTTTGCTCATAGTCTGTACAGAGAGATCCCATAAAACTATGGCAGCATAGGTATTCCCCCTGTACTAAGCACAATTCAGCAGGAACAGTCCCCTAAGTTTGCTCATAGTCTGTACAGAGAGATCCCATAAAACTATGGCAGCATAGGTATTCCCCCTGTACTAAGCACAATTCAGCAGGAACAGTCCCCTAAGTTTGCTCATAGTCTGTACAGAGATATGCCATAAATCTATGGCAGCATAGCTATTCCCATGTACAAAGTGCAGTTCAGCAGGAACATGTAAGGGTAGGTACTATGACCTGGGATGGGGCCCCCTCTTTGATCGACAGTTTGGTGCGACCGTATATGAGCAGAATAAAATCAGTTTCTTGCAATGAGCTGAGCCAGAGGGGAGGATTGGCTGCATGGAGTCAATAGGATATTTGTCAGGCTGGGTTCCAGGATGTCTGCTCTCCCTTCGTGCACCACTTTCAGCTCAGTGGCTCTAAGAGAAGCTCAGGCCTATTAAAAGATAAAATGGAAATTTCCACTGCTCCCCCTCATCATCTCTGAGTATTTGACATGGCAAAAAATATCACTCTTTTCTTAAAATGAGTCATCAACGTAAAAATAGCATTACACACGCACAAGTGTTGTACTAAATTCCTCCATTTACCAGCATCTCTATTTTTAAATTCCAGATGGGTAAACAAGTTGTTTTTTAATGTCCTTCCCCAGTGTGCCGTTTTAAGCCTTTACAGATGGACAAATGTAAGAACCTGAGCCTTTAGTTCTAGAAAGGAAAGCTTATTGGTGTGCTGTATACCCTTGACTGTACAGGTATGGCACCTGTTATCCAGAATGCTCGGGACCTGGGGCTTTCCAGATAACAGATCTTGCCATAATTTAGATCTTCATACCTTAAGTCTACTAGAAAATCCTATAAACATTAAATAAACCCAATAGGCTGGTTTTGCTTCCAATAAGGATTAATTATATCTTGGTTGGGATGAAGTCCAAGCTACTGTTTTATTATTATTGCAGAGAAAAGGGGAATCATTTTTTTTTTTTTTAAAAAGTTGGATCCGCCGAAGTTGGTTTGCACTCATTCAATGAGGAAAAGAGAGGAGGCTTCTGCCCACTGTAGGGCAGAAATCAGCCTATGGATTTCTGATAATGGTTTTCTGTCCCCCGTTTGGCCCTAATCCTTAAGGGCAGAGACAAACGTGGAGATTCAGCCTCATTTTCGGGCGACTAATCTCCCCGCAAATGCCTTCCCGCTGGCTAGATTTGAAATTGCCGGCGGAATGGCACTCTGAGCAACTCGTTTTCCAAAGTCCCCCGAGATTTCCTCGTGAGGCTATTTCGGGCGACTTTGGAAATCAAATCGCTCCAAGTGCAATCCTGCCGGTGATTTCGATTCTAGCCAGCAGGAAGGCAGGGAGATTAGTCGCCTGAAGAAGAGGCGAATCTCCATGTGTGTCTCTGCCCTTAGATTCTGTAATTTGGATCTTCATATCTTGTCTACTAGAAAATCACGTAAACATGAAATAAAGCCAATAGGCTGGTTTTGCTTCCAATAAGGATTAATTATATCTTAGTTGGGATCAAGTACAAGCTACTGTTTTATTATTTCTTCTTTCTTCTTCTTTCTTCTTTCTTCTTTCTTCTTCTTTCTTCTTCTTTCTTCTTCTTCTTCTTCTTCTTCTTCTTCTCCCGACCTGCCACTAACCGTTCAGATCAAATAAAGTAGTAAAAGAACAGATCAGTTGATGTTCTGCCCCTGACAGCAATGGTATGAAAGTTATGTCTGACAAAACTGGTGAAAGTCTCCCTCTGAAAATTGTATGATTGGCAATACACTCAGAGATATTATCGACAGCCGACAAATCTTTTAACCTGTCCGATCGACCAAACGACCAATCTCCGCCGGACAAAAAATGTCAGGACTCTCCACACACGGTCCGAAAATTGTACGAATCCTCTATTCATACGATCAGATCTTTGCGTCTATGCAATTAGTTTTCATTTTTTATTATTTGCGTTTTTTTGGGTTATTTAGCTTTTTATTCAGCAGCTCTCCAGTTTGCAATATTATGTGGTTGCTAAGATCCAAATGACCCTAGCAACCATGCTTTGATTTACATAAGAGACTGGAATATGAATAGGAGAGGCCTGAATAGAAATTGAGTAATAAAAAGTAGCTATACCAATTAGGGATGCACTGAATCCACTATTTTTGTTTCGGCTGAATCCTTGGTGAAAGATTCGGCTGAATACTGAACCGAACCCTAATTTGCATATTCAAATATATATAGGGGCAGGACAGAAAAAAAGTTAAAAAAAAAAAAATCTTCTACAGTAACGTGATTTCCCTACCCGCCAATGATTTACATGTGCAAATTAGGATTCAGTTTGGCCAGGCACAAGGATTCGGCTGAATCCAAATCCTGCTGAAAAAGGCTGAATCCTGGATTCGGTGCATCCCTAATACCAATACATTTGTAGCCTTACAGATGGGGTCAGTGACCCCTTATTGGAAAGCTGGAAAGAGTCAGAAGTAGACAAATAATTCAAAGACTTTAAAAAAGAAAAAATGAAGGCTAATTGAAAAGTAGAATTAGCAATTTTATAACATATTAAAAGTTAGAGGAGTTGTTCACCTATACATTAACTTTTAGTATGTTATAGAATGACCAATTCTAAGCAACTTTCCAGTTGGTCTTCATTGTTTGTTTATTTTCTCTCATTTTTGAATTATTTACCTTTCTCTTCTGACTCTTCTCAGCTTTCAAATGAGGGTCACTGACACTAGCTAAAAAACAAATGCTCTGTAAGGCTACAAATGTATTGTTATTGTTACTTTTTACTCATCTTTCTATTCAGGCCTCTCCTATTCATACTCCAGTCTCTTATTCAAACCAGTGCGTGGTTGCTGGGGTAATTTGGACCCTAGCAACCAGACTGATGAAATTGCAAACTGGAGAGCTGCTGAATAAAAAGCTAAATAACTCAAAAACCACAAATAATAAAAAATGAAAACCAATTGCAGAATATCCCTCTCTACATCAGACTAAAAGATAACTCCAAGGTGAACAACCCCTTTATGGTCTGTTTCTTGTTGGAATAACCAGTATGTTATAAAGATGCACCGAATCCACTATTTTGGATTCAGCCGAACCACCAAATCCTTCGCGAAAGATTTGGCCGAATACCGAACCGAATCCTAATTTGCATATGCAAATTATGGTGGGAAGGGGGAAAACATTTTTTACTTCCTTGTTTTGTGACAAAAAGTCACACGATTTCCTTCCCTGCCCCTAATTTGCATAAATTTGGTTCGGCCTGGCGGAACGATTTGGCAGAATCTGAGTCCTGTGAAAATGGCAAAATCCTGGATCCCTAGTATGGACGCTCCACAGCCCCATGAATGTGCACAGAATGAATCTAATTAAGGCTCACTCGGCAGTATAGTAAATGCCAATATAATTTTGTGTTCCCAGAAAATAAAGTGACCGGCAGGCATGCAGCAATATCAATATATCGACCTTGCAGGCTGAACACAAGCACCTCAGTTCTACCCCTGAGTGGGGGAATAGACTGAGCAGAGAGCTTACTCGCTAATTGGGTCAAACGGATACAAGAGAGAGAACCATTCATTCCAGCCACTTACAAGCCACACCCGCATCCTATTTTACTTTTCAGTGATTGCTTTAATTTAGGAAATTAAAGTTGGGTGTACCAAGATTTGTTGGAGAATGTGTGTTCTGCTCCTGGAACACAAACGTCCATGTTTGTGTGCATTCTTGCTATCACACCCAGGGCAGCACACACTGTAGCCATATCACTTACGGACACTCCAGGGCTAGTGTAAAGCTGGCCATAGACAATAAAGAGAAAGCCGCTTGAAAATTAGTTTTGTATGATTTTTGGACCGTGTGTGGAATGCCCTGATATTGTTCGTACAGGTTAGACGATAAATGTGTTGTCTATTTGACGAAATCCATGGGTGTATGTCGGACACTGATTCCAGTACAAACAAAATGTAACAAAATAACTGCCCTTTGCACAAATCCTGCATGTAGAGAGACATGATGTCTGGTGTGCTCTAATGCATCTTCTAGGCAAAAGGAGCCCCCCCTATAAGATCTATTGGAACATTCATCGGACACCCTGAATGAAGAGAGAATGAGGAATAATGAAGATAAACTTGATTTACTTCAGAAACGGTACAGAATATTTAATTGATTGTATTTAGAAAGCTTCTAATTTCAGTATGATGAAGGCCTATCTTACATTTTCATTTTCACGATCGTGGCCAGAAATCCGTTGGCTGATTTCTGCCCTACCGCGGGCAGTAACCTCCTCTCTCGCATCCTCATTGAATCGGCTCGGCATGAACAGACTCGTCTGGTTTCAGCCGAAGAACTGGGAGTCTCTGCATTTTGAGACGTAATCCGCCGAAGTTGGTTTGCACCGTTCCAATGAGGATAAGAGAGCAGGCTACTGCTAATGGATTTCTGGTAGTGGTTTTCTTCCCACAGTGTGGTCCTAAAGGCTGCAGCTTATTGGCCCGTGTGTGGGGCCATCCGACAGGCGTCCCTCATCGATATCTGTCCAAAAGTTGGCCAGATGTCAATCATACAGGGTAAAGAATCCCGTCTGAATGCGCCCACATCTGTTCGTTGATGCGGTCCTGAGATCTGACTGCCAGTATTGCCTCCATTCTGATCTGATCTTTGGACCCTAGGGCCCACGATTTGATCAGCCCCGATATCGCCTACCTTAATGTGGGCATATTGGGGAGAGATCCACTTGTTTGGCGACCTCGCCAAACGAGCAGATCTCTACGTCTGTGGCTACTTTAAGCCTTTAGGGCAGAAACACACATGGAGATTAGTCGCCAGAGACAAATGGTCTCTTCATCGGGCAACTAATCTCCCTGCAATGCCGATTTTAGATTCTAGTCGGCGGGATGGCACTCTGAGCCCTTCGTTTTCCAAAGTCGTTTGAAATTTCCTCATGAGGCTACTTCTGGCGACTTAGGAAAACAATGCACCCGCCCGTGATTTCGATTCTAGCCGGCGGGAAGGCAGTTCGGGGAGATTAGTCACTAAACACTATCTGCATAACTTGGCTGCTTTCATCATTCGTTATGATCCAAGAGATAAGATTACAGCCAGCCGGAGGATTTAACTGACCTTGAAGGCCATAGAACACGTGGCGTTTTGTTTGGTGGAACTTGAATCAGACTGCACGTGGAATGGGAAGCGCCTTAGGTTGCCTGACACCTGATTGCTACCTCCCAACATTGTGACACCTGATTGCTACCTCCCAACGTTGTCCCTCGGTGCAGTTTTATTGGGAAGCCAACAAAGAAAAGTCGCTATGTGTGCCATTGTAGAAATATACATTCTGAAAGCATTTCGCTCACAATCTACAATGGTGTGCGCATCCCCCCCCCCTTTTTTTTTAGTATTTTTTTTTCTTGTGACAAAATTGGAGTGCGAGGCCTGACCTTGCGGCAGAAGCAAAGGAGCCTGTTACTATGACAACACTGCCACAAATTCAGCCCCTGTTCCGCTAAAGAGCATCCCTTTGGAGAATGCGAGAGGAATTCGGTTAACCAGCTGAAGCCGCAGCCCGTCTTCTTTTAGTTAATTTGTGTTTTGGGGGGGGGGGTAAATATTTGTGTCTTTTCTTAACACCCTTTAGTATCTGCTACAGGTGTGGTTCATATTAAAGAGATACTGACATTTCTACGAAAGGCTCTATGCTCTGGTTAGGGCTAGTGCTTCACCATTTAAGAATGGCATAAAGCACCGTGGTCTCCACTAAAGCTGATGTGAGTGCTGCCACAATGAATATGATATACACAATCAATTTACTTTTGTAATCTCAAAAGCTTTCTGATCACAGACCTGCAGGCAATGTTAAACATGTGAACCATCTAGTTGAACCTGTCAAGATGGCATCGCCAGAAGGGCGGTTTATGGGCAACTTCCAGGTGGGATTGTTAAAGCAATCACTATGGGGCATGGCCGGGAGAGAATGGGAAGTATACTTCGCTTTTGATGAATCGATTCTGGGTACCCCTGGAACTATAGCAGAGAGACTTACCCCAATGTTTCTATATATCTGTAACCTTGTTCTGAGCTAAGGGGGTCCAGTCTGAAGGTCAGTTAGGGTGAGATTTGGGGTGAGTGTTTATTTGTTCCTTGGGTACCCCTGGAACTATAGCAGGGTGACTTACCCCAATGTTTCTATATATCTGTAACCTTGTTATGAGCTAAGGGGGGCCAGTCTGAAGGCCAGTTAGGGGGAGATTTGGGTGAGTGCTTATTTGTGCTCTGGGTACCCCTGGAACTATAGCAGGGTGACTGTTACCCCAATGTTTCTATATATCTGTAACCTTATGAGCTAAGGGGGCCCAGCTTGAACGTCAGGGTGAGATTTGGGGTGAGTGTTTATTTGTGTCCTGGGTACCCCTGGAACTATAGCAGGGTGACTGTTACCCCAATGTTTCTATATATCTGTAACCTTGTTATGAGCTAAGGGGGCCCAGTCTGAAGGCCAGTTAGGGGGAGATTTGGGGTGAGTGCTTATTTGTGCTCTGGGTACCCCTGGAACTATAGCAAGGTGACTGTTACCCCAATGTTTCTATATATCTGTAACCTTGTTATGAGCTAAGGGGGCCCAGCCTGAAGGTCAGTTAGGGGAAGATTTGGGGTGAGTGCTTATTTGTGCCCTGGGTACCCCTGGAACTATAGCAGGGTGACTGTTACCCCAATGTTTCTATATATCTGTAACCTTGTTATGAGCTAAGGGGGCCCAGCCTGAAGGCCAGTTAGGGGGAGATTTGGGGTGAGTGATTATTTGTACTCTGGGTACCCCTGGAACTATAGCAGGGTGACTGTTAGCCCAATATTTCTATAAGTCCATAACCTTGTAGAGAGTGGTGCTATCAAAAGTTTACATAAACACATGGCTTTACATCTTTATACTCTAACTGCATATACAATATAAACATGTACAGTAAGGCATCTACAATACATCAATTTTGAAGGGAATAATAATATTAATAATGGTCCTTGCTATCTAATGCCCTGCAAGTATAAATGATGAATGTACAGGGGCTTTGAGATCATTTCTGTGCCTCTCCTACTGTCACATTTCTGTGCCTGGGATTTGAGATGGGTGAGATGCGCCTGCAAACAGCTTGTGTCCTCCTTTAAGTAACGCCAACACCCTTCTCCCTCTCTCCCACCCACCCACCCCGCATAGAACGCAAGAGAGACGACTTTGCCTCCAGCTGGAGTGGGAGGAGGGCTGCTTGCAGGAAGTGACCTTGGGGTGTGCGTTCATCAGATTTGAACAACAACAAAAAAATACTGGTTCTGATATCCAGTTTCGAGTTTATAATGAATCCCATGGGACTGGATCCTTACACATGCTATGGTATAAAACTGGTTAGGGATTCCTGCAGCAATGCTTTCTTTATATGGATTATATGATGCTTGTACTGAATACTGGGCAGCACTTTTCACTGGATATGTAGATATGAACGGCTGTGATCCTCTAAAGTTAATGCCTGGAATAGCTAAGCAAGGATATGTCTATTTATTCTGCACAGACCATGTTCAAGTATGCTGATAGATACTGTCGCCAGCTTTTGTCGGACATAACTTTCGTACGATTGCTGTCAGAGGCAGAACATCGGCTGATCTGTTCTTTTACTACTTTATTTGATCTGAATGGTTAGTGGCAGGTCGGGAGATGGGGAAGTCCGATTGTACGTTGATTGGTACGATCGGATCTTTGCGTCTATGGGCCAGCTTAAGTCATTCCAGACCTTGTTGCTGTCTGTCAATTCATGGCCACCAGAACATCGTGTGATTGGCTCTCTTTACTACTTTATTTCGTCTGAATGGTTAGATGCAGGTCGGAAGGTTGGAATGTACGATTGTTTGTCCGACATAAGCCGTTAATCTTCACGTCTATGGCCAGCTTTTCAGAAAAGTACTGGGGAGAAGCAAGAACTCAAAGCAGTGGGGTCGATTACAACTTTCTGCTGCCAGTTTGAAGGGGGGAGGTACAGCAAGTCTTAACGGAAGCAGTGGGCTGGGCTAAAAGAGTGCAATGGCCGCTTACAGTATAGCTGATGACATTCAGGTAGATGAGGAACTTTTAGGGCAGATTCGGTGAGATTAGTCGCCCGGAAACAAATCTCCTCTTCTTCGGGGGCGACTAATCTCCCCGAACTGCCTTACCCCGCCTTCCCGACAGCTAGAATGAAAATCACCGGTGGGATGGCACTCGGATCGCTTTGTTTTCCAGAGTCGCCTGAAGTTTCCTCGTGAGGCAAAAAATTAAGCGCTCCAAGTGCCATCCCGCCGGTGATTTTCATTCTAGCCAGTGGAAGGCCGCTGGGATTGCACTCTGATCGATTCGGTTTCCGAAGCCGCCTGAACTTGCCTCACGAGGAAACGTCGGGATACTTCCGAAAACAAATCATTCTGATTGCCATCCCATCTCCGATTTACACTCTAGCAGGTGGGAAGGCAGTTCGGGGGAGATTAGTCGCCCTGAAGAAGAGGAGATTTGTCGCTGAATCTGAGTGTGTCTCTGCCCTAAATTGGATGGATTGGACGTGAGCAAAGCGCCCATTTCACAGCAGGTGAGGGTGCTGGCCTGATTCTATTTGGGAGCTGCATTCGATCATTTGTTCTGAATTAAGTGTGGACGCAGAAGTCCCTTCTTCTCCGGGCTGACTGAATCACCTGCCTTCTGCTTCCCGCCGGTGATTTTCATTTTAGCCAGTGGAAGGCAGTTTGTCTCCCCGAATCTAACCGTGTCTCTCTGCCCTTAGGCAATGGCCTCTATGTTCTAGTCATGCCATCGACCTGCATTGTTATAATGCTGGAAGCTTATGATCCCCCTCAGAGCAAAGCCTGATACAGTGTTCCCTGCTGCCCTACGGACGAGTCCTGTCTGGGGCACGATGTGCAATCCAAGCCATCAGACAGCAATTCAGATGCGCGTCTGCAGTTTCCTGACATTCCAAAGCATCAGCAGATTTCACAGCGCTTACTGTTCAGACGGATGGAGGTTGCCAGCCGGAACCAAGTGCCAGACTACCATAAACACTAAAGCATCGTGGTCCCTTGTCCTGAGTCAGCCCCTGGCCCTTCATCAAGAAATTGCATCATATAGGCAGAGGTTTGTCTGGTGTCCTTACTGGCACCCATCTGCTTCATTACTGGCACCCATCTGCTTCATTACTGGTCTGGCACCCACCTGCTTTATTACTGGGCACATCATTGCTCTGTTCCATGTTAGCATCGCTATGCACAAATTATATATATATATATTTATGCCTATGATTAAGGGAGTGATTCCCGAAACGCGTAGGGCGTTGGATCCTTGTATGAATTTGGAATAAATGTATATTCCACATATCGGAGTGCCGTCCCTTTTCTCTGATGTCTAATTGAATTCTAGCAGTGGGGACGCTGCGGACTGAGCACCCGACAGGAGCAGCAAACAGGGAGTGTGAGCTTAGAGCGGTCCCCCTCTTGTGAAGTCCATATATATATATATATAGGTACATCAATCTGGGTGGGCGCAGTATCTAAATAATGTTTCCCCCACTGAAATCTCAACTGTTTCTATTTCTATACAAATCATATGTATCTTGCAGAAGGAATTTCTATCTTGTTGGCCCTTCTCCTGCACAGAAGCTTTGAGGGGAACAAAGGGGTGTTGTCATGGCAACCGCCAAAAAATTGTCGCTCGGCGGAATGACAGTTTTTACACTCCTTGCTTTCTTAAAGATATTCCAAGGTTAGAAAATGCCCCCGCCCCACCACAGGCACCCATGCTTCGTTTATTATACCGCTCCTCATGCCGTTCCTCCAGACCCAATCTACTTTATACGTATATATAAAGTATATTGTGAATTAGATTTTTCCCAGAACATGACATCTGTTGGATTTTTATGCAAATATGACTTTTTAAAGGGAATATTATGAATCGTAGTGGCAGCATTTTGGGTATGCTATAGCATCCGGTGAGCAATTGACTGATCAGTGTAATGGAAATGTCTGATTGGCCATTACACTTGCTGACTGCTGCTTATAGGGATGTTTGCCTTTTATATAAAAGCTGCCGGCAGACCGAGTCTGCAGCTTATTGATAATGTATAGAGCCCTCCGAGGGGCTTCCCCCGATCGATATCTGACCGAAAGTTGGTCAGATGGGGCAGGGCTAAAAATTCAGGTGGACCGTATCTATTTGTTGATTCGGTCCCATGATCCGATCATTGGGTCCTAGGGCCCACAATCGGATCAGTCCAATATCACCCACCTCTCAAAGCGGGCATGTCAGTGAGAGATTTCTAAATCGCTGAAATGTTTAAATGAATATATATATCGGAAAGTTGCAAAGGATTCTATTTTGTGACTTTATGCAAAACTGAGACCACGTGGGAATTCATTAAAGGGGTTGTTCACCTTCAAACAACTAGTTGTTTTCAGATAGATCACCAGAAATAACGACTTTTTCCAATTACTTTCTATTTTCTATGTGTCACCGTTTTTCTAATATTGAAGTGTAAAGTGTCATTTTTCACGTTCTAAAGCAGCTCTGGGAAGGGGGAGGGGTCGCCGACCCTGTAAACTGTTCTAAATTGATACATTTAGTTGATACATTACTTATCTTTGTCCCTGCTGAGCAGAATCTCTGGGTTTCATTAAAGGAAGCTGTTAGAATTCATACAATAGTTGCTGATACTCCAGAGATGCTGCTGAAAATGTAACAACTAAGGGGCACATTTACTAAGGGTCGAGTATCGAGGGTTAATCAACCCTCGATATTTGACCATAGAAGTAAAATCCTTCGACTTCGAATATCGAAGTCGAAGGATTTACCGAAAATACTTAGACCGAAGGAAAAAACGTTCGGACGATTCAATCCTTCGAATCGAACGGTTCGAAGGGTTTTAATCCATCTAACAGAATATCGAACTCAAAGGATTTACAGCAAATACTTCGAACGATCGAAGGAAAAATCGTTTGAACGATCGAAGGAAAAATCGTTTGAACGATCGAAGGAAAAATCGTTTTAACGATCGAAGGAAAAATCGTTTTTCCTTTGATTAAAAAAAGCTTAGAAAGCTTATGGGGAAGGTCCCCATAGGCTAACATTGAATCTCGCTTTAAAGTACCGAAGTAGGTAGTCGAAGTTTTTTTTAAAGAGACCGTACTTCGACTATCGTAGGGATCCCCAACCTTTTGAACCCATGAGCACAATTCAGCAGTAAAAAGGAGTTGGGGAGCAACGCTAGCATGAAAAATGTTCCTGGGGTGCCAAATATGGGCTGTGATTGGCCATTTAGTAGCTCCTATGTGGCTTGTCAACATACATTGAGACTCTATTTGGCAGTACACCTGGTTTTTATACAACCAAAACTTGCCTCCAAGCCAGGAATTCAAAAATAACACCTGCTTTGATGCCACTGGGAGCAACATCCAAGGGGTTGGAGAGCAACGTGTTACTCACGAGCTACTGGTTGGGGATCACTGGACTATCGAATAGTCGAACGATTTTTAGTTCGAATCTTTTGATTCGTAGTCGAAGGTCGAAGTAGCCTATTCGATGGTCGAAGTGACCAAAAAAAACACCAGAGAAAGGAACATTCAACTTTCAACTTAGAGTTTGGAAAAACAGTAAAAGATAAATAATGGAAAGTAATTGAAAAAAGTCTTTATTTCCGGGGAAACAACAACTGAACTGAAAAAAGTGTTTGGAAGGTGGACAAACCCTTTAAGTACCTAGTCCGGCCTGATTTTTGGGTTTTTGTGCCTGTCCCAGCAATCCCTTGAATGCTCGGATCCTGAACTGACCAGGAGAGTTTGATGCAACGGAGCCAAATCCAATAAGGTTTAATCTTTAGGCATCCAGCTGAGGAATCTTTCCAGACACTTGGGGTGTTAAGGCTGCAAAAAGGACCGTGAACTGAACAGTATGAGAAGAACAGAAGGGGCTGGTGGGTCTGAATCGGCTGCAAAGTCTCCAGTTTCTGTGTTAATCCTAGTGATGCCCTCCCCAGATAATCCAGATCCCTTAGTGACACGGAGTCACTGATAATTGGACTGTGTGTGTGATTTGCTCTCTACCTGTATTATCCCTTTAAGCCTCTGACCAAATAGAGTTGTCTCTAATTAATCCTGGGCTCCAGAATTAGCATTTTGTAAGACGATAAGAGACCTTTGCATAGACTCACAATTATAAGTATGTTTGCTTGTGTGTTTATGTATAATATACATAAATTGCATCTAGCGACTGATTATCCAGAGATGATTGAGGATCCTTGTACAAACGTCTGCCTATATACATCATATATATGCATTTTCTTTTTATTCCCTTTGAATATATTGTTGCATGTTTCAGCTTGTATGGATCCCAATACCAATAATTGTACTTGTCAGTTGCCCCCTAACCTATGGGGCAGATTTATTAGGGCAGAGACACACGCTCCGATTCGGAGAGATTAGTTGTTGCAACTGTTGTACGTTTACCCTCCTGCTTAGATTGTAAGCTCTAGGGGGCAGAGCCCTCCATATGTTTGCCGTTGAATCTTTAATGTGGCTGTACTTTGTAGTTATTACTGTAATGACCCCCTGTTTGTTCTGCTGTACAGTGCTGCGTACATAAATAGCGCTATATAAACTAATTTTTTGTGTGTGTGTATATATATATATATATATATATATATATGTAATACACAAATGCCATGAATATCTTGTAAATTATATCCTTATAAACGGTGAGTTCTGATGTCATTTGTCACATGACTCACTATATATATATATATATATATATATATATATATATATATATATATATATATATATATATACACATATATACATACATACCTCCCAACTGTCCCTTTTTCGGAGGGACAGTCCCTCTTTTTACTACTCAACCCGCAGTCCCTCATTTGTACTGGAAAGTCCCTCTTTTCTCTGCACTGAACAGCCGGAAAAAGAAACAAAGTTTCTCACTTAATTGGCTTTTAGCAGAGAGCCCAGAACAGCTAACAGGTGCAAATAAGATACTTTGTGACAATTTTGAGACACAAAAACACAGTTTAGATAAGGAGAAATATTTTCAAACTTTAATAACCTGCCAAATTTTGTAAAACAAACATGGTAATTAGGGAGTGTGGCCACAGAAAGGGGTGTGGCCAAAAAATTGCTGCGTTACGTGCGGAAAAAAATTTTTTGACCCTCTTTTTACTTCCAAAATGTTGGGAGATATATATATTACACAAAAGCTATGAATATCTTGTTAATTATATCCTTGTAAACTGTGAGTGCTGATGTCAGTCATATCAGTTATAAATGGTGAGTAGTGATATCATTTCTGTCACATGACTCACTAAAATTTATGTATTCTAATAAATAAAGTACCCCCAGTTGCAAAATATGAGTGTATTAGAAGTAATCTCGGAGTTCCATGACCTGTATATGGTCATGAAACTCCTCGGAAACGTATAATATATAATTTAAAAGAGGGGGTACTTTATTCACTATATAATATAAGCCATGAATATCTTGTTAATTATATCCTTATAAACGGTGACTAGTGATGTCATCAGTTATAAACGGTGAGTAGTGATGTCATGTTTTATATGTAATACACAAAAGCTATGAATATCTTGTAATTATATCCTTATAAACGGTGAGTAGTGATGTCATTTTGATCACATGACTTCCTAAAACTTGTGTATTATAATAAATAAAGTACCCCCCTGTTGCAAAATATGAGGATATTAGAAGTCACCTCAGAGTTCCATGCCTCGTGATTTTATATGGTCATGAAACTCCTTGGTAACTTATAATATCCTTATAATTTACAAGAGGGGGTACTTTATTCACTATATACTGTTTGGCTGCTCCAGTAGGAATGTGGGTCCCACCAAATACTGGGGTGCTGTCCATGGAACCTATATTACATATAACAGCGCTGCGCAATATGTTTGGCGCTCTATAAATACAACAGGCATGTGCAATGTATGTTACTGTGATTTTTGCATGATGGGCAGAGTGGAGTTGCACCGGAACCCTATTGCACAGCTTTTATTTTCTGTTCTGGTTCTGAAAAACAAGTGGAGCCTACTTTCTCTTGTGCAAGAGGCCTCATTGTCAGTGGCGGAAATATATTACTGGGCCCCATAGCAAAGTCGTTTTCAAGCCATCAAAATGTCTAGAGGTTTATTAAGCAGCTCTCCAGTTTGCCGTTTCAGCCATCTGGTTGCTAGGGTCCAAATGCCCCTAGCAACCATGCATCTATTTAATTAAGAGACTGGAATATTATTAGGAGAAGGTCTGAAGAGAAAGCTGAAAAGTAGCAAAACAAAAAATATGAAGCGTTACAGAGCATTGGTTTTTTTAGACGGGGTCAGTGACCCCCATTTGAAACTGGAAAGAGTCAGAAGGAAAAGTGCAAATAATTGAAAAAAAGAATTTAATAAATAATAACGACCAATAAAAAAAAGTTGCTTAGAATTAGGCATTCTCGCTGACACTGTTTGCAATCACTCAGAAGAGCTTTCCCCCCTAGGATGCATATGACTTCTTTCTCTATTATAGATGCCATGCTCCTTTATTTTTTTATATAATGTGAAATAATATGCTGATCTGAGGTATATAATGTCATTGCATAGATGTTGTAAAGATGAAAATGAAAACTCTATGTTAAATAAAGAGTTTAAAAAAAAAAAAAAAGAATTAGGCATTCTATATAGGGATGCACCGAATCCAGTATTTGGGATTGGAAACTGAACCGAATCCGAACCCTAATTTGCATATGCAAATTAGGGGTAGGAAAGGAAAAAGTCACGTGATTTCCCTACCTGCCCCTAATTTACATATGCAAATTCAGATTCAGTTCAGCCCAACACAAGGTTTTGGCCAAATCCGAATCCTGGCTGAATCCCGAACCGAATCCTGGATTCGGTGCATCCCTAATTCTATAACATACTAAAGTTATCTTAAAGGTGAACCACCCTTTTAAAGCCCCTCCCGCTAGTGCAAAGTAACTTGCTAGCTTCTGTGCCAATGTAGTGAGAAGCGTGCTTGGTTTAGTGCTGCAGGGCCATTCTGCTGTGTGTGCAGCTCTCCCGGCACAGGAAGAGTTAAATGTTCCATTGGCAGCAGGCGTTCTCACTGCAGCTTCTGTGTCGCTCCTGATTGGCTGCAGAGAGGTGAAATTGAAACCACAGTAAACTTTTGACCCTGTAGCAGCATTTTCTTGGGAGCTGGTGGAGCTCAGTGTTTTTCCTCTTGTGCTCGCCCCGCCCACCCCTGGCGCTCATTGCTGCCTTTCTCCACTCCGCCTGTGAATAAAACCTTCATCAGAACTTCATCAGATACACTTTCCTGCCTCTTAGGCTTGTTTGTGACTACTTGCTCCACCTTCCCAGCATCAGCCTGAACATCCCTCTCCTGTTTGCTTCATCTCTCTCTTCTGTGTCCTTCATCTTATCCTTGTGTCGTATATTATCTCCCCCGCCATTGGCTTCACACCCCAACCCTACTCTATGAAACATTTGTGTGTGTGACTTGTGTTTAGGGATGTACCAAATCCAGGATTCAGTTCGGGATTCGGCCAGGATACGGCTTTTTTCAGTCGGATTCGGCCAAATCCTTCTACCTGGCGGAACCTAATCCTTTATTTGCAAACTAGGGGTGGGGCGGGAAATTGCGTGACTTTTTGTCACAAAACAAGGAAGTTAAAAAATGTTTTCCCCTTCCCACCCTAATTTGCATATTCAAATTAGGATTTGGTTTGGTATTCAGCTGAATCTTTCCTGAAGGATTCGGTGGCAAGGGAGGTGCCATAATGTTTCCCCTTAGACAGTACAGTATGAGGGTATAGCTTATTGTGTGCCCAGAACATTCCTTCTCTGTATATTTGTATTTATACATATGGGAAGGAGGTGCCATATTGTTTCCCTTAGACAGTACAGTCTGAGGGTATAGCTTATTGTGTGCCCAGAACATACCTTCTCTGTATATTTGTATTTATATATATGGGAAGGAGGTGCTATATTGTTTCCCTTAGACAGTACAGTATGAGGGTATAGCTTATTTTGTGCCCAGAACATTCCTTCTTTGTATATTTGTATTTATACATATGGGAAGGAGGTGCCATATTGATTCCCTTAGACAGTACAGTATGAGGGTATAGCTTATTGTGTGCCCAGAACATACCTTCTCTGTATATTTGTATTTATACATATGGGAAGGAGGTGCCATATTGTTTCCCTTAGACAGTACAGTATGAGGGTATAGCTTATTGTGTGCCCAGAACATTCCTTCTCTGTATATTTGTATTTTGGAGGGAGGTACCATCTAAAATAATCCTTTTAAAATATAAGAATATTATTCTAGGAGTTCCATGGCCAAATAAAAGGAAGAGGCCGAACTCTAAGGTGACTTGTAATATCCTCATACTTTTCAGCAGGGGTTAATAAGTTATTATAATACACAAGTTTCAGTGAGTCACGTGATAGAAATGAAGCTCCGTTCATAACAGTGTGTATTATATATTGCTTGTGTATTATATTTGTGTGTAATATATATATATATATATATATATATATACTACTACACATAGGGGCAGACGTATCATGGGTCGAGTTTATGGGTGTTTCTAAAAACTTCTCTCTCTCTCTCTTTCTCTCTCTCTCTCTCTCTCTCTCTCTCTCTCTCTCTCTCTCTCTCTCTCTCTCTCTCTCTCTCTCTCTCTCTCTCTCTCTCTCTCTATCTTTCTATCTCTCGTTTTTTTTTTTTTTTTTTTCAAACGACACAAATTGATTGTTGGAGGTCCCCCATAGGCTACAGCATAAATTCGGCAGGTTTTAGATGGCGAATAGTCAAATTCTTAAAGGAACAGTACATAAATCTTGAAATTCGAATTATCAAATCGAATTTGGACTATTCCCTGGTCGAAGTACACAAAAATAATTCGAAATTCAAAAAAATTTTTGCACTTTTAGGGCAGTTAGCTGATTTATATATTTTATCTCCATATTCGCATTTAGTAACATAAAACAATTACAAAAAGCATTACAATTTATTTTCAGAGAAAAAAAGGAGAAAATAAAGGCTGCTTGGGAACTTTTATTTTTGTTTGACTTGCATGAAAATGCCTTTGGCGTGTTCCACCTCCCCCTCCTTCTTTGTTCATATGGTATAAGCCTTCTGAACCCGAGCGCCGCTGCTTGTACATGTTCAATCCCTACATGGGAACCAAGCGAATCCTCTCTTTGGATTTCTGCCAGTCACATTGTATGAACAATGACTATAATATGAATAATGTCACATTCCATGCCCCCTCTTGTGTGCTTTTCCCCTCAAACTATAGAAAACCGAGCCCACCATAATGGCCTATCCTTGCCTGTCCCCCTGTTCCCATGGAACTGTCGTCCCTCCACGTCTCTGTTTATCAGAATTCCACCTATCAACGTTTCTACCAGTTTGTACAGCTCCCAAATACAAGGAAGTTCAGTCAAAACCTTTTTAAAGGGGAAAATTTTTTTTTTTTTTTTTAATTTCACAAGTTAATTTTGAAATAACTCAAATGCAAGATTTGTATTAAGATTCTGCCAAATTTTGAGTACTAAAAAAACAAAAAAACAATTCAGGAGTAGCAAGTAGTGGAGGAATAGTAGGGCAGCTTGTATGCTGGGATACGTCCAGACCCTTCTCGAATTTTTAGGGGTGCAAATGTTGGCGAGAACATATAGTAACCCCGTTCTTTGGGGCTTTACGAATCTCATGGGAACGACACCCGGAAGCCAATTTATCAAAGGTCGGATTCATGTGATTTTTTTTTTGTAAATCGAATATACTCCCAATTCAACTGGGAGGTTATTAAAGAAATATTTGAATGACTAATATTCGATCGAGTGGTTCAGAATCTAAAATTCGAATCGTATTCGTTTGATACAAGTTTTTGTCTTGAAAAAAAACCTTGAATGTCATGAAGGCTATTAACATCTCCAAATGGCTCAACGGACCTCTGCCATTCAAACTCGGCAGGTTTTAGGTGGCAAATATTTGAACTAGGACTGTTTTCATGATCGAGGTGTGATAAATATCGCATTCGAATAGGGGAATTAAAATTCGAATGTGTGCATTTTGACGCTCAAAAATTCTAGTTTAGTATTCGAACCTTGATAAATCTGCCCCTGCAGTATAGATACCCAACGGCTTTCTTCGTTGAACTTCTCTTCTCTTTTTATTACACAAGTATGGGACCTGTCATCCAGAATACTAGAGATCTGGGGGTTTTCGGATAACAGATCTTTCTGTAGTTTGGAAGTCTACTAGAAACTCATTTAAATATTAAATAAACCCAATAGGCTGGTTTTGCGTCCAATAAGGATTAATTATATCTAGGGATGCACAGAATCCAGGATTCAGTTCTGGATTCCGCACGGAATCCATCTGCCAGGCCGAACCAAATCCAAATTTGCATATGCAAATTAGGGGTGGGGAGGGAAATCGTGTGACTTTTTGTCGCAAAACAATGAAGAAAAAAAAGTTTTCCCCTTCCCACCCCTAATTTGCATATGCAAATTAGGATTTGGTTCAGTATACGGCCGAATCTTTCCCAAAGGATTTAGGGGTTCGACCAAATCCAAAATAGTGGATTCGGTGCATCCCTAATTATATCTGCCTTTTTTTTTATTACACAGAAAAAGGAAATCAATTTTAAAAAATATTTCATTATAATGGTGTCTAGAATTCTGGGCTTTCTGGATAATGGGTTTCTGGATAATGGATCCCATACCTGTAATACCTATTTAGGAGTGTTGAGATGGGTTTATAAACCCAAAACGCTAATGTACGTCGCTGGTGAAGTTTTTACTTTCAAAAAATCTCTGAAAACGCACTTCTTTCGAGAAGCCTACCCTCACTCCGCTTAACTACCAAACGCAACACCACATACAATACCACATTTCTCACCCACTTACTTCGATCTTGCCCACTCCCACACCTTGTGTATTACTCCCTCCCCTTTAGACTGTATGCATAGGGCCTTCCTCACCTTTTTGTACCTGTATTGATTGTGACGTTTGTTACTCCATATATTCTATATATGTAATTCGTGTGATGTAGTTGTATAATCACATTTACTTTACAGTGCTGCGCAATATGTTGGTAATAATAATAATAATAATAATAATAAAGTGTCGTTCACACTTGGCTGAATATCTTGTTGTAGCTGAATAATTGCTCGCAGCGAGTAACTAACATAATGTTGCCTTTTTAATGTAAATCAAATCCAGATGCAATGTATAAAAACATATAGCATAATTTTGGCAGCTCTGAGAATATTCTATTTTGCACTGGGCAAGAGAACAAAAAGAGGTTTTGGGACGTGTCCTATAACCACTCACTGACCCCTTTTCACAAGGCTCCAAGTGTCCCCTTTGGAAAACTGTTTGGACTATGGATGTATGGATGTTTTCTAGCCACATCTAAAACTCCTGTTTGTCTGCCCCCCTCCCCAGCACCAAATTCTGGGAAGTATAATTGATTGCCGACATCGGTTAAAAATAAGAGATTCATTATTTCTTGGCCTTTTAACAGTTCCTCTCCTTAACTTCATCCATCATGTCCCAAACTTTCTGCAGCTGAACTTTTGTACTCGGGAAGTGAGAGGTTTTAATGTCTCGTTTTTGGCTTTTGGATTAAATGTGCGTGTGCAAAGCTCTACCTATGATTTAGCGGGGCCTTTTTAATACCTCGATCAAAGGATAACTAAAGCCCTAGAAAGGCTAGAAATTATTGTGATTGCTTGACATCAACCTTTACCATTCTAATACATTTTTCATTCTTCTTTTTCTATACTTTTTTTTTCTATACTTTTTTTTTCTATACTCAGTCTAGGTGTCCGTGGCACTGCACATGCTCAGTGTGCTCTGCACTGTTGTCCAGTCTTGACTGGACATGCTCAAATTTGCACCCTGTGCGGGTAGGCAAAGATTCCATGACAGCATTGTAACACAATAGTCAACACCGCTACCTTACAGCATTGGGATCCTTAACGGCAAGTTCTCATTTGTCTATTAATTTCGCCATGCATGTAAAGATCGACTTGTATGGCAAGGTCACCAGATACCCAGTATCCCCGGTGGGCAAATGACTGGATCATAACAGAGGCCTAAGCAGTCCCTTCAGGGGAAGACCACATCTATCTGCCTATGTAGTCCTCGATCAACAGGATTTTTCTAACTTGCCTGTTAGATCGACTAGGTGGTAAAGCAGTGAATCGGGAGCAACATGTTGCTCATCAACTCCATGGATGTTGCTCATCAAATCCATGGATGTTGCCCATCAACTCCATGGATGTTGCCCATCAACTCCATGGATGTTGCCCATCAACTCCATGGATGTTGCCCATCAACTCCATGGATGTTGCCCATCAACTCCATGGATGTTGCCCATCAACTCCATGGATGTTGCCCATCAACTCCATGGATGTTGCCCATCAACTCCATGGATGTTGCCCATCAACTCCATGGATGTTGCCCATCAACTCCTTGGATGTTGCCCATCAACTCCATGGATGTTGCCCCCAGTGACCTCAAAGTAGGGGCTTATTTTTTTAATTTTATAATTCCAGGAGGCAAGTTTTAGTTGCATAAAGACAAAGTGTGCTGCCAAACCCAGCCTCAAATATGCTGCCAATCCACATAGGGGAAATAACCAATCACAGCCCTTTTTTGGCAACCTTAGAAACTCATTTCAAGCTTGCATTGCTCCCCAACTCTTTTTTTACATTTGAATGGGGCTCATGGATATTAAAGGTTGGGGACTCCTGCTGGAGAGGCTAAAAATTGAAGCAACTGTCTACCAGCTAAAGTGATGGAAGGATGCTGGAAGATTTTCTTATCCATGGCCACCAAGCTTGTAAACTCTTTGGTGTCTGAATTAAGGTCGCTTGGCTTGCCCATGACATACAATGCTGCTGCCCAAATCCAGGTCCCCTCCCAAGTAAACAGACTTCAGTTTGACTGACGGTCACATCATCTACTACAGACTGAGACCATGGTGAAATAAGCTTACCATTTTCTTCGTCTTGACTTGTAAACCAAGTACTGTGGCCTCACTACCTACTATTAGCAATCCATTACCCATCCAAATCAGCCTGCCACTGTTTTCTTTTTTCTTCCTCTAATGTGATATAATGAGACCTGTGTTTTAGCTGCTCAGGGCATAAGCGTTTTGGTATGTAAAATGCCACTCCTTTCCTAATAATTTTCTGTTTTCAAGTTGTACAACAGCTCCGCTCTGCTGTCGGCTCTTTTTAGGAATGGAGACTTGTATTGACTGTGCCGAATCAGGAGCCAAAAACTGTAATTTCTACGTATATACTATTTGCTCCTATGTTGCTGATTGTCCAACCATGTGTTGTTTAGTGTATTTGCACCTATGGGTGCAAAAACAAGCAAACCTTTTTGAATATTTTTTTAACAATATCTGGACCCAAATCTGTTCTTATAACCGTTACTAAAGATCTACCGTATATACTCGAGTATAAGCCGTCCCGAGTATAAGCCTAATTTTACCTCCAAAAACTGGGAAAGCTTATTGACTCAAGTATAAGCCTGGGGTGAGAAATGCAGCAGCTTCTGGTAAGTTTCAATAAAAAAATTGAGGGTTTGTGCTCCCATTGGAGGTGCCGGCGTCACGTTTTTGGATGCCGGCGACCATTCTTGGACACCGGTGAATATTCTTGGAGACTATTCTTGGACGCTGGTGACTATTCCTGGACGCCGGCGACTATTCTTAGGCACTGGCGACTTTTCTTAGGCGCCGGCGACTATTCTTAGATGCCGGCGACTATTCTTAGACGCCAGCGACCGTTTTTGCGCTTGACCCGAGTATAAGCCGAGGTAGAGTTTTTCAGCATATTTTGGGGGCTGAAAAACTCGGCTTATACTCGAGTATATACGGTATCCTGCAAGGTTGCTACTCTATCCTTTAAGACTCAGTCATCCTCCTAGCTTGGGATACACCTAGAATTTGGTTAGTTATTCTGCTGAAACTTCCATAATTTTTTTAGAATGACTTTTTTGGAGAATTTTGCTTGTATTTGAAGGAAATTTGTTATTTGACTGTATACAAATATTAAGGATTTTGGGCTAATCCTAGTGAATATGTAAATGATTGGATTCTGATCAGGAGGCACATGGGTAGATGTTGCCCGCCACGGTTCCTAAATTCCTATTGTTCAGGGGTGCTTCAACTTGTCACCCATGTTCCAAAACCATTAGATCAGTGATCCCAATGGGAAGATTTGAGCTTTCTTTCTTTGCTTCTTTCATTTCATGGCATATGTATGGAGAGTTGAAGTTGCAAATTTGCTACAGCATGGGGGGCATCAGGGTGGGATTCTTTTTTAGCTTGGAGCCAGTTTGCTGCTGTCAGTGTGATGTTTGACAGCGGAAAAAAGAAACATTGAGGTCTGAAAACTTGTTGATCTGCCAGAGGAAATGTTACGTCTTCCCCTTCCTGTAGAGAAAACAAAATTCTATTAGAAATGTTTTTTAAAAGATAACAAAAGCTTGGAGATACCAGTGTTTGTGTGTGTTTTTCCCCTTTCTGCTGCTCTCCAGACCCCACCATACACCAGGCCTGGAGTCTTCCTCAGGCTGTGACGTACGCTGCTGCCTGTAGGGCAAAGAAAATGCCATAAAATCCAGTTATTTGTTGCTATTGAAAATAGTGGCTTTTATTATTATTATTATTATTATTTTATATAAGTGGGTAAAATGCTGTCAAAAGGTTTATTCCAAGTGCTTTGTGCAGCAAGATCATCATAACCTATATCCAGCTGGGGAACTTACTTATTTGTTGCGCATAGAAGTCATGCACGGAAAATGGCTTCCCCATTTTTAAAGGGCACGGCAACCCCAAAATAAAAATCTGCCCAATAAAAAGAAAATTTAATTCTAAGCAACTTTCCAATATACGTTTATTCATTTATTTATTTTTTTTAGTGCTTTTAAAGTTATTTGTTAAAACAATGGCTATTGAAAGCAGCATTTGCTAAACTCCTGCGTGTTCCTTTTTAAACAATGTTGCAGAAGTATTGGTTCCCGGTCACATTACATTGTATCAACAGTCTTAGCCACCAGGACTGAAAATATATTGATGAAGGAGTGCATCAGGTAATGTTCGGGGTCGGGTAAAATCTGACTGACCCTAAATCTCCCTCCCTCAGCCCACTCCCGTCTTCCGAGTTCCTTTTTATAGACCCGCGCACGCCTCACCGATGATGTCACAAAAGGGGCAGGGCAAGAAGGTGTGTGTCTATAAAAAAATGAAGCCATAAGCCAGCAGTGCAAGTAAGCCACCCTCAAATGTGGGTCTGAGGTCGGCCCGACCCGTGGGTATTGGGCTGGCCCGCACATCACTAGCGGGCATTGCTGGGTCGGGTGCTGGTCCAGATTTGGCCGACCCGCATATAACTAGTGCAGACACTGCTTTTGATTGCAGTATATTTAGGGGCATATTTATCAAGGGTCGAATTTCGAATTGAAAAAAACTTCGAAATTCAAAAAGACCAACCGAAATTAAGTCGAAGGTTTTTTTTTTTTTTTGGTCGAATAGGTCTGTTTTAGATCGAATAGGTCCGTATTCAGCAGAATTCGAATCGAATTCGATTTGAAGTTTTTCCCCATAAAAAACTTAGATTTTTCAAAGTCCATCAATCCAAAGTTCTAGGAGGTCCCCCGTAGGCTAAAACAGCAATTCGGCAGGTGTTAGATGGCGAATGGTCGAAGTCGAATTTTTAAAGAGTCCGTATATAATAATACATTTCGATATGTGAATTTTTTTTTTGAAATTCGAATCGAATTTGGACTATTCCCTAGTTGATGTTCACAGAAAATAGCTCGAAATAGAATTTTTTTCATTCGAAAATTCACATCGACCTTTGATAAATCTGCCCCTTAATACATATACAAATAACTTAGAAACCATAGACAATTTGGAATAAGTGTATAATGCACAGTTGCTTAGAATTATGTTTTCTTTTATTAGGCAAAAAAAAAATATATAATCTCCCCTAACTGCCTCCCGATGGCTAGAAGGTAAGTCGCTGGTGGGATGGCAATCAGTGTGTTTCGTTTTCCGAATTCTGAAAATGAAGCGCTCAGAGTGCCTCCCCTGTGCAGGCCCTCCTCCCCCTCTGGCCTACCTTCCCCCCCCCCCGGGCAAATGCCCCTAACTTGTTACTCACCCCTCGGTGCTGGTCCTCTGCTGCCAAGTTCACGGACGCCATCTTCTCCCGAGCGCTCAAATTCCTGCTTTGACCGGCGTTTTTTGGTGCATGCGCAGTAGGAGGCATTTACCGGTAAGGATCTTCTGCGCATGAGCTGAAAGTCACGAAGTTTCCGAAAAAAAGATCGGAAACTTTGTGACTTTCGGGCGCATGCGCAGTTGGAGCCATTTGCCGGTATGGAGCTACTGTGCATGCGCCCGAAAATCACGAAGTTTCCGATCTTTTTCAACTATTATAAAGTATTAGTAAGTAGGGATGGGCAAATTTTTTCGCCTCGTTTCGCTGAAAAAATTACGCCCATAGACTTGTATGGCGGTGTGCGTCAAAAAAACGCAAATTTTTTTGACGCCCATAGACTTTAATGGGCGTCTGCGACAATTCGCCGGTGGCGAATTCTTGGCGAAACGAAACTGGTCAAATTGGCCCATCCCTATGTAAGTTCAACTTACACACAGGCGTTGCAGAGCACTTTTATATCTGCCGTGGGAGTTTGTTTCATTGTTATGTAAACTCTTCCCACTTTTGTGAGCTCCTCTTCAGGTTGCCGCATACGGTTCCCGAAGGCCAGACCGAAATTGTGTTGATATTTGAAATATCATCGTTTGTTGTAAGTGCAGCAATTTCCCTCCATGTGTGATCTGTCACACTAAACTGAGCTGTCAGTTTCCCCATTCTCCTAAGTGCCTAGGTGTTTAAATATATAAAGTCAAGTGTGTGTAGTATATATAAATACTGAGAGAGACACTGATATATATATATATATATATATAGATATATATAGATATATAGAGATATATATATATATATATATATATATATATATATATATATATATATATATATATATATATATATATATATATATATATATATATATATAGATGCAATGTTTAATTTTACAAATTTTTTGTGATACAATGGGTGGTTATTGGACACCATGGGGCTGTGCTTAATTTATTCATTATGTGCATGTGGGCGGAACCTATGCCTATGACCTTATATAGATTGTGATGTCATTGTAACCATTTATGCTTGATAAAAAAGCAGGAGCTTCGAAACGTTACATATTCTTGCTTGGTAAAAACCTTTTTTGTTACATTAAGCATATATATTATATATATATATATATATATATATATATAATGTGTCTCTATATATAATCATATATCGGGTCCCGAGCATACATACATACATACATACATGTAAGGGACCAGAATGCTTGGGACCTGGGGTTTTCCAGATAACGGATCTTTCTGTAATTTGGGTCTTCATGCCTTAAGTCTACTAGAAATTCATTTAAACATGAAATAAACCCAATAGGCTTATTTTGCTTCCAATGGGGATTAATTATATCTCAGTTGGGATCAAGTACAAAGTACTGTTTTATTATTACAGAGAAAAGGGACACACACCTTCTTGTGATTGGTTGGTTCCGCAGAACAAATTTACATTTGCCAATATTCCTGCGTTTTTCATATAAAAACCTATAACAGGAATGTCCTTTTTTTTTAAATTAAAGATGTACTTTTTGGAAACAGAGGGTGGAAGCTGTATTGTCATATTTAATTGTGCAACATGAAGATTTCTATGCTCATCCTGGAGGAGATGTCCTACTGCTTGCCTCTGCAAAGTCATTCTCAATAGACTGCAATAAAACTCTTTTTCTATTAACTTTAAAGGGGCGGTTCACCTTTAAGGTTTATTATGTTATAGAATGGCCAATTCTAAGCAACTTTTAAATTGATTTTCATTATTTATTTTTTTTTATTATTGTTATTTGGCTTTTTCTTTTGACGCTTTGCAGCTTTCAAATGGACGTCGCTGACCCCTTCTAAAAAACAAATGCTCTGTAAGGCTACAAATGTATTGTTATTGTTACTTGCTATTCCTGATCTTCCTATTCATATTCCAGTCTTTTCTTTAAATCAGTGCATGGTTGCTAGGGGAATTTGTACCCTAGCAACCAGAATGTGTCTCTCTCTCTCTCTCTCTCTCTCTCTCTCTCTCCCTCTCTTTCTCTCTCTCTCTAATATATCACTCTCTAATCTCTCTCTCTCTCTCTCTCTCTCTCTAATCTATCTCTATCAATGTATCTCTCTCTAATCTATCTATTGCTCTCTCTAATCTATAGATCTATCTCTCTCTCTTATCTATCAATCTATTTCTCTCTCTAATCTATCGATCTAGTTCTCTCTAATCTATCGATCTATCTCTCTCACTAATCTATTGATCAATCTCTCTCATCTATCGATCTATTTATCTCTCTAATCTATCGATCTTTTTCTCTGTAATCTTTTTCTCTCTCTAATCTATCGATCGATCTCTCTCTAATCTATCGATATATCTCTAATCTATCGCTATAGCTCTCTCTCTAATTTATCGATCTATCTCTCTCTAATCTATATATACATACATAATATCTGCGTCCTTCAGTTTAACCACTGGCAGGGACATCTGCAAACTCTTTTCGTGTACACACTTGAGCCATTTAAGGGGCCCAATTTGGGGACTTTTTATGAAGAAGAGGAAGGGAACGAAGCTAAAACTGTGCCTACTGTAATTAAAAAAAGGAACAAAGGCGGTTTCATTGCTCATTTTCTCTCCCTGCTATAAGCAACATTTTTATTTACCCCCCCCCCCATTCCTCTTCTACAGAATTTTTTTGAATAAAAACAGCTTCAACTTGTGACCTTGGATATATATATATATATTTATATGTTTACCATATATAATGCATTACATACAGCTCCTGGAATGGAATCCCCCCACCCTCTCCTTTCTTTTTTTCCTTCAGCTGTGGCTTATTTGAGCGGAGGGGGGGGGGGACGCAGCGCTGTCTGTTTGGCTCAGTTGCATGACGGCTGACATCCATCAACGATAACAGGCCGTTTAGTCATTTTGGCAAATTTTAAGCAGCTTTTGTATATTCACACATGGGCAGCATATGTCCTCCTGCTTTCAGAACCTCAGCGGAGATTTTCTCGGAGCTCATTAGCATGGAGCCTGAAAGGCCTCTAATGAGTTTCATACATTAAAACATGAGCTGTATAGAAGCCCCGGCCTTGTCCGCAGGTAACGAAACGCAACCTGCTGCGAGACACCCAGTTTTATATGCCGCTCAGACCTGCTGGAACTACAACTGTCTCTCGCTCCCCCCCCCCCCCCCCCCCATATCTGCCTTTCATTTTCATTCTTCACTGAGCATCTGAATATAAATGAAAGGGACTCGTTTGCACATTTACATGTTGGTGCAGATTTCAATTTCGCTGTGTCGTTTTCTACCTCCATCTGCATCGATTATAAAGCAACATGATCATCCTTGGTTTGCTGGTACAGTTGTGGGACCTTTTATCCAGAATACTCGGGACATGGGGTTTTCTGGATAACCAATATTTCCATCATTTGGAATCTTTCAACCTTAAGTCTACTAGAAAATCATGTAAACATTAAATAAACCCAATAGGCTGGTTTTGCTTCGAATAAGGATTAATTACATCTTAGTTGGGATCAAGTACAAGCGACTGTTTTATTCTTGCATAGAAAAAGGAAATCATTTTTTAAAATTTGGATCATTTGGATAAAACGAAGTCTATGGGAGACGGCCTTTCCGTATTTAGGAGCATTCGCGATAGCAGGTTTCTGGATAGCAGATCCCATGCCTGTATAGTGTTTATTATTCGGGATACCTGGGCCGTGCTTTGCTGAGCTTATTAAAGAGGGTGTTCACCTTTAAATTAGCTTTTAGTGTGATGTACAGAGTAATATTCTGAGAAGGGATGCACTAAATCCAGGATTCGGTTCGGGATTCGGCCAGGATTCAGCCTTTTTCCGCAGGATTCGGCCGAATCTTTCTGCCGAACCGAATCAGATTCCTAATTTCCACATTCAAATTAGGGACGGGGAGGTAAATCGCATGACTTTTTGTTAAAAAACATTTTCCCCTTCCCACCCCTAATTTGCGTATGCAAATTCGGATTTGATTTGGTATTCGGCGAATCTTTCGCATAGGGTTCGGCCGAATCCAAAATAGTGGATTCTGAGACAATTTGCAATTGGTTTTCATTTTTTTATTTTGTGTTTTTTGAGTTAATTAACTTTTTATTTAGCAGCTCTCCAGTTTGTAATTTCAGCAATCTGGTTGCTAGAGTCTAGATTCCCCTAGCAACCATGCGTTGATTTGAATAAGAGACTGGAATATGAACAGGAGAGGCCTGAATAGAAAGATGAGTAATAATCAAGTAGCAATAACATTACATTTGTAGCCTTACAGAGCATTTGTTTTTAGATGGGGTCAGTGACCCCCATTTGAGTCAGAAAGAGCCAGCCGAAAAAGGAAATAATTAAAAAGAAATGTAATTATGAAGACCAATTGAAAAGTTGCTTAGAGTTAGCCATTCTATAACATAGTGGAAAGCTGGAAAGAGTCAGAATAAAAAAGCCAATACAGGTATGGGATCCGTTATCCGGAAACCAGTTATCCAAAAAGCTCCGAATTACACACAGGCCATCTCCCATAGACTCCATTTTACACAAATATTATAATTTTTTAAAAATGATTTCCTTTTTCTGTGTAATAATAAACCAGTAGCTTGTATTTGATCCCAACTAAGATATAATTAATCCTTATTGGAGGCAAAACCAGCCTATTGGGTTTATTTAATATTTACATGATTTTCTAGTAGACTTAAGGTATGAAGATCTAAATTACAGAAAGATCAGTTATCTGGAATGCCCCAGGTCCCGAGCATTCTGGATAACAGGTCCCATACCTGTAATTAAAAAGCTGTAAAAAAACGAAGATCAAATTAAAAGTTGCTTAGAATTAGCCATTCTGTCACTTTCTAAAAGTTAACTTAAATATGAACCACCCCTTTAAGGAAATCCCAACAGGATTTGTTTGCCATCAATACTGATATTGTTCATGTGCCAACACTTTTAAATAACTGTGTTCTATTATATCACTGACACAAACTCCACATTCAACAGAGAATTTATTTTTTTTGTATGTGTGTGATTAATAATTTCTTGGTTTTTTTTTTCTGTCTTGCAGGCTCTGATTTGAATGTGACTCTTCACAGACTGGTAAGTCCCTGATTTTCATTTTTAAAGGGGAAGTAAAGTGTAAAATAGAATAAGGCTAGAAATGCTGTGCACATGCTCAGTGTGGTCTGGGCTGCATAGGGATCGTCATAAATGATCAAAACAGCACAAGTCAAATAATATCTGCCAGAAGCCGATACAGCAAGACTGATTTATAATCAGAATATACAGACTGCACTGGGTCCTGTGTTGTCATGTAATTTAATGTGGATATTATAGTTTTTGTATTGTTTAATACAAACTTTCTCCAACTCTGCAGAACCAGTGGCTGCAGCAAAATAATCCTCCATATAGAATCCTAGTTTATCTGTTTAAATCTGGAGCCATGATCTTTGTCCCTGCAGCTGGAGTTGGAAACAGTAAAGGGGATATAAAGGCAAAAATAAAATCCAATACAAATCTCTACACAGTCGCCGACTGCTCTACAGGGAAACAAACAAAGCTGCTTGAGTTCTGCATGGCTGGGAAGTAAGGCGGGGGCTCCCCCTGCTGTTCATAAGTATGATTGTTTCCCTGCAGAGCAGTTAGGGACTGTCTGACAATTCCTATCCACAGCAGTAAATGAAGGGAGAATCTCACTGCATACAGTCAGGTTTCTTATAAAAACTGTACACATTTTTAATTAAAGTATATTGGAGATAGATTTCTTTTTCATTAAAGTAAGTAAAAATGGGATTTTATTTTTTTTTGCCTTTACGTGCCTTTTTTAAATAAAAAGGAAACCCTGCGCCAATGTGTTTTTTAAAAGTTGTCACTAGAACCAATGTCCTACTCTGTCATTAGCAAAAGACCCACAAATTCTCTAGTATACGAAAATGATTAGAACAGCATTTCCTTAAATACACAGCAGGGCCTTGATTCTTTGCTCCCATCAAAGTGACCGCTGGACGCAACAATCGCTTTATTACGGTCTCTGTATTTTTAATTTGCCGAAACCAATCCATTTCTGTAATGAAACTGAAGTCAGTGCTTTGCTCTGATTTCCTTATTTTTGGCTTAAATCTGTTGTAATTCCAACTAAACCACAAGAATGCAAATCCCTGACTGGCTGCAGAGAGGGGAATTTCATAAAAACACTGAAATAAGGAACAGGCACAGGGATTTTAATTTTAAAAGTTCACATATTGAATGATTAGGTATTGCATTTGTATGGGTGTCCAAAGCAGGATGGTGAAACGTGTAGGGGGAGATTTAGGGTGAGCTCTTATTTGTGTCCTGGGTACCCCTGGAACTATAGCAGGGTGACTTGTTACCCCAATGTTTCTATATATATATATATATATATATATATCTGTAACCTTGTTATGAGCTAAGGGGGGCCAGTCTGAAGGCCAGTTAGGGGGAGATTTGGGGTGAGTGCGTATTTGTGACCTGGGTACCCCTGGAACTATAGCAGGGTGACTGTTACCCCAATGTTTCTATATATCTGTAACCTTGTTATGAGCTAAGGGGGCCCAGCCTGAAGGTCAGTTAGGGGGAGATTTGGGTGAGTGTTTATTTGTGTCCTGGGCACCCCTGGAACTATAGCAGGGTGACTGTTACCCCAATGTTTCTATATATCTGTAACCTTGTTATGAGCTAAGGGGGCCCAGCCTGAAGGCTAGTTAGGGGGAGTTTTGGGGTGAGTGTTTATTTGTGTCCTGGGTACCCCTGGAACTGTAGCAGGGTGACTGTTACCCCAATGTTTCTATATATCTGTAACCTTGTTATGAGCCAAGGCGGGCCAGTCTGAAGGACAGTTAGGTGGAGATTTGGGGTGAGTTTTTATTTGAGCCATGTGTACCCCTGGAACTATAGCAGGGTGACTGTTACCCCAATGTTTCTATATATCTGTAACCTTGTTATGAGCCAAGGCGGGCCAGTCTGAAGGTCAGTTAGGGGGAGATTTGGGGTGAGTACTTATTTGTACCCTGGGTACCCCTGGAACTATAGCAGGGTGACGGTTACCCCAATGTTTCTATATATCTGTAACCTTGTTATGAGCTAAGGGGGCCCATTCTGAAAGCCAGTTAGGGGGAGATTTAAGGGGTTTGGATCTGTAGCTAAATGAAGAACTGAATCAATTTTAAATGATCGTTCTTTAAATTTGAATCAAGCCACATAGGTCTCCTTACTCTGTCAGAAAGAAAAGTAACATTTTGTGTTTAATGTATTTTCTTTCAAGGAATACTATTTTTACACTTTCCTCTAAAAGTGTATTAAACCAATGGAACAAGATGAACTTGACCTGAACCCCAGCTGCCCCCTCTTATCTTGAACAGTGTGTGAGAAATTTCCACTTAGCACAACACCCTACTTTGTGTCTGTCAAGCTGTTTCCGATCTAAGTGCCAGGCTCCCCCATACATATATAATGCACAACATGATGTAAGGGTACGGCGCGAGTGATAAGGGCTCCCTTAACAAGTATTCTGCAGCTTTATAACATTTAATATGGGAGTTTATTTTTTCCCCCTGAACATATATAAAAATGATTTCTCAGCGGCTGCACAGATCCTATCTGATCCCCATTGTAAGCAGCAGTCCTGTCCTGCTTTATGGCAGCTGAGATTCTAGCTATCTGTATAACAGAGCATTCTGTCCCAGTGGCTGCACAGATCCTATCTGATCCCCATTGTAAGCAGCAGTCCTGCCCTGCTTTATGGCTGAGATTCTAGCTATCTGTATAACAGTGTGGGGAGCAGGATCGGTGGGGTTCAGTGGTACAGTGTGTCCCCCTTAATAGCTGAACATCCAGTCACTGTCCTTGAAAGCTTGCAGAAAACACTCAAAAGGCAGACCGTGAGACTTATTTTTTTAATTTTAATTGCTCTTTTTATCCCATCATGAAGGAATTAATATTGTATTCTGCAACATACACATTTTCAGCTGGAAGTGATTTAAAGAGGATTTGTCTTTATTAAAGGAGAACCAAACCCTAAAGGTCAAAGTGGCTAGAAATGGATGCACTTTACCACAACCTCCTGAGTAGTCCCTAAATGACCTTAATCCACCCCTGAGAAATAGTTATATGTGCACAAGTGGCATCTCTGGGTATAATGACAAACAGTGTGTAACTAATATCCCTGTGTTTGCCAATAGCCTTGCACTTTCTGGGGTGTTCTCACTCTTCTGTCACCATGGGGTACAGTTTCACTGTCTGGGCAATGTCCCTTAGTGTTTTCCCAGCAGGGTTGTTTCTCTGACATTAAACAATATCCTGCTGTCCTACACTGGCACTAATGTCTCTCCCCAAACAACTCTGTACCTTGTTATTGTATGGCTGCTGCTCCAAACAACCCAAGTCATGTATTTCAGATGTTGTTCAAATCCATTGAAATCTGTCCCATGTCCCATGTGTTGGCTCAAACCAAAATATGACTGAGTTAACTAATTCACCATAAAGGCACCATCTCTCCCTACCATACCTGCTACCCCACAGTCACACTCCCTTCCCAGAGACTATTATCCACTGTTACTATAGACACCATCTCTCCCTACTATACCTGCTATCCCACAGTCACACTCCCTTCCCAGAGACTATTATCCACTGTTACTATAGGCACCATCTCTCCCTACTATACCTGCTATCCCACAGTCACACTCCCTTCCCAGAGACTATTATCCCACTGTTACTATAGGCACCATCTCTCCCTACTATACCTGCTATCCCACAGTCACACTCCCTTCCCAGAGACTATTATCCACTGTTACTATAGGCACCATCTCTCCCTACTATACCTGCTATCCCACAGTCACACTCCCTTCCCAGAGACTATTATCCACTGTTACTATAGGCACCATCTCTCCCTACTATACCTGTTATCCCACAGTCACACTCCCTTCCCAGAGACTATTATCCACTGTTACTATAGGCACCATCTCTCCCTACTATACCTGCTATCCCACAGTCACATTCCCTTCCCAGAGACTATTATCCACTGTTACTATAGACACCATCTCTCCCTACTATACCTGCTATCCCACAGTCACACTCCCTTCCCAGAGACTATTATCCACTGTTACTATAGACACCATCTCTCCCTACTATACCTGCTATCCCACAGTCACACTCCCTTCCCACAGACTATTATCCACTGTTACTATAGACACCATCTCTCCCTACTATACCTGCTATCCCACAGTCACACTCCCTTCCCAGAGACTATTATCCACTGTTACTATAGGCACCATCTCTCCCTACTATACCTGCTATCCCACAGTCACACTCCCTTCCCAGAGACTATTATCCACTGTTACTATAGGCACCATCTCTCCCTACTATACCTGTTATCCCACAGTCACACTCCCTTCCCAGAGACTATTATCCACTGTTACTATAGGCACCATCTCTCCCTACTATACCTGCTATCCCACAGTCACATTCCCTTCCCAGAGACTATTATCCACTGTTACTATAGACACCATCTCTCCCTACTATACCTGCTATCCCACAGTCACACTCCCTTCCCAGAGACTATTATCCACTGTTATTATAGACACCATCTCTCCCTACTATACCTGTTATCCCACAGTCACACTCCCTTCCCAGAGACTATTATCCCACTGTTACTATAGGCACCATCTCTCCCTACTATACCTGCTATCCCACAGTCACACTCCCTTCCCAGAGACTATTATCCACTGTTACTATAGGCACCATCTCTCCCTACTATACCTGCTATCCCACAGTCACACTTCCTTCCCAGAGACTATTATCCACTGTTACTATAGGCACCATTTCTCCCTACTATACCTGCTATCCCACAGTCACACTCCCTTCCCAGAGACTATTATCCACTGTTACTATAGGCACCATCTCTCCCTACTATACCTGCTATCCCACAGTCACACTCCCTTCCCAGAGACTATTATCCACTGTTACTATAGGCACCATCTCTCCCTACTATACCTACTATCCCACAGTCACACTCCCTTCCCAGAGACTATTATCCACTGTTACTATAGGCACCATCTCTCCCTACTATACCTGCTATCCCACAATCACACTCCCTTCCCAGAGACTATTATCCCACTGTTACTATAGGCACCATCTCTCCCTACTATACCTGCTATCCCACAGTCACACTCCCTTCCCAGAGACTATTATCCACTGTTACTATAGGCACCATCTCTCCCTACTATACCTGCTATCCCACAGTCACACTCCCTTCCCAGAGACTATTATCCACTGTTACTATAGACACCATCTCTCCCTACTATACCTGCTATCCCACAGTCACACTCCCTTCCCACAGACTATTATCCACTGTTACTATAGACACCATCTCTCCCTACTATACGTGCTATCCCACAGTCACAATCCCTTCCCAGAGACTATTATCCACTGTTACTATAGACACCATCTCTCCCTACTATACCTGCTATCCCACAGTCTAGTCCTGTCATTAGTTTACAAGCCTTGTAGTTTGCAGTATTTATATATTTTTGTTATAACTCATACCCCATATAATCCAACCTTTGTTCCTCTCTGTTAGACAATCTTGGTCTGTTTTTTCATACTATCTCAATGCACGCTATAGACAAGATAGTGCAAGTTCTGGGTATTTCCCATTAGATGTTCATGTGTTTGTGTTTGATCAGGGGACATGACGGTTACTTTGAGACGTAGGAGTGTTAACCTACAAATGTAACTCGCTGTGCAGTCATTTGAGGACATGATTACAAAAAAAAAACAGGTGATAGTTCTCAATTGCAGTAAATACAATTGGTCTTTAAACTGCTGTCTGTACTAGTACGGCAAGAGAAAAGGGCCACACTTAGGTCCAGGAAGCTATCATAGGCTTCTGGGTGTTTTATATCAACAGCAGGTTGGACATGATAACATCATTTATCCACATTTAATGTTAGAGCCGGACTTTCCTGCATCACCCAAGGCCTCCTCTATCTTCAGTCATGGAAACAGGGACCAAACTCATCCCCCAGGGCTCTCCAAAATCTTTCCCTCTCCTTCTATTGTGACAAAGGGAACGCCATTCATCCAGGGCCTCGTGTTCCTCTTCTGTAATTCAGACTGTTTGCCCTCGTGCAGCTTTAAGAGACGTTGCTCGATGAAACATTGTTGGAACTGAATAATATAAAAAGCAGCGCGTCTGATCTTAATGAAATGGGCCCCACTGCCAAGACTCCCATCTGCTTTTCACTTTAAAGTAGTTAACTTGCAAGCAAGAGCCTGTATTCAGCATCCGCCATGCCTCCCCTAATGTACGTTTCATCCAAATGAGCTCTTTATAGAAGTGAAATGCAACTTACTCGTGTTTATATTGGTTACATTCTTGGAATGTCGGGTTGTATGAGATCACTGTTCAACTGCCGCTGCCAGGATAGAGAGCAGGGCATCGCCTCACAGTATGAAATGGGTATAATCTGTTTTGTACCTGGATGGCACAGTAATACTGATGCCCAATGTAAGCAGCAGTCCTGTCCTGCTTTATGGTTAACATTCTAGCTATCTCTATAACAGAGCATTCTGTCCCAGTGGCTGCACAGATCCTATCTGATCCCCATTGTAAGCAGCAGTCCTGCCCTGCTTTATGGTTGACATTCTAGCTATCTGTATAACAGAGCATTCTGTCCCAGTGGCTGCACAGATCCTATCTGATCCCCATTGTAAGCAGCAGTCCTGCCCTGCTTTATGGCTGAGATTCTAGCTATCTCTATAACAGAGCATTCTGTCCCAGTGGCTGCACAGATCCTATCTTTTTTTTTTAAAGATTTTATTTATTTGTAATTTTAACAAGGAAAGAAGGGAAAGAGAGGAAAGAGAAAGGGAGAAAAAGAGAAAAGAAAGAGAAGAAACGGAGTCTCAAGGGTCGTTGAAAGCGGATAATATTACAAAGTACATCATGCAAGTCAAAGCAATTACAATTGTAATACAAAAATAATTACAGATACATCACGGTGTTATGCTTGGGCTGAAACCCAAGTCCCCCAAATCTCATCAAACTTTTTAGGGCATCCCCTCGTAATGTAAATCAACTTTTGCTTTGAGAGAGAGTCATTGATTAACTGTTTCCAGAGGGTAAGGGTGGGAGCAGACATCGACTTCCATTGCAGCAAGATCGCCTTTTTGGCATAATATAGCAATTGTAAATAGCACAGTCTTTGGTATTTATTCTTAGTACCTTCTGTTACAATACCCAGTAGACACGTAAGAGGGGAACAAATGCCCGGGAGATCCAGAGCTGTCGCCACGTATAGTGTTACGGCACCCCAGAACTGTTGGATTTCTGGGCACTCCCAGAAGACATGGAGATACGTTCCTATCGCGTTACCGCATTTGGGGCAACCATCCAAAGCATTGGGGAACATCTTAGCCAATCTGTATGGGGTATAGTACACTCTATTTAGAAACTTTATTTGGATAAATCTATCCCTCATAGAAATTGCTATGTCAGGCACTTGTTTCAGTGCATCCCTCCACATTTCCTCATCCAATTCAGGAATGTCCCTTTCCCACTTGCGCCTAATTTTATCTAGGGGGTTAGTGCCCGCATTCAAAAGTAGAGTGTAGCACATAGAGAATGGTTTCCGCAGCCCTGCTTTGAGTAGGTACTTCTCTAGCGTTGTTTCCACAGTCGGTAGCGGCCTAACAGGGAATTGTGATAGGAATGCATGCTTAAGTTGTAAGTATCGGAATATCATGTTGGAAGGTAGATTGTAGTCTTGTTTTAGATCCGGGAACGGTTTAAGTTCTCCCCCTGCCACAATATCCCCCAGAACCCTGACACCATAATTGGCCCAACAACTAACATCTGGAACAAGTTGAAATTGAGGTAAACTACTATTGCCCCACAAGGGGGTCCAAATGGACCAGGATAAAGGGTCATTCTTTACCATCTGCAGTGCTTTTTGGTACGCCCGAGCCACAGTTAGCATAGGCAGTGTAGTGGTATAGTACAGGGACGGTCCCCTGTAGAGTGACCGAGCTAGACCTTCAAAGGAGCCTACTGCCGCTGCCTCCAAGACCACAGCTTGGTTATCCAGTTTCGGATTCAACCACCAATGTGCAAAGACCAGTTGACTAGCCAGAAAGTACAGTTTAAGGTCCGGAAGGGCTAAACCACCTCCTGTTATGGGAGCACAAAGTGTCTTGAAAGCTATACGTGGATGCCCCCCCGCCCATAGGAAGTTTCTGAGCAGACTATCAACCCGTTTGAACCAGCCTGCTCGCGGGGTGATAGGCGAGTTCTGGAAGGCATAAAGAAATTTCGGCAAGCTAACCATCTTGAAAATATTCACTCTACCGGGCAAGGAGAGTGGGAGCTCTTGCCACGTAGCTAGTTTGGCAGAAAGTGCCTTCACTATAGGGTCTAAGTTGAGAGCAGTATATTGCTGCAGGTCCCTGTGGATCTCTATTCCCAAGTATTTGAAAGTATCAACTACTTGCAAGTTCCCTATTCTCGTGGGGCAATTCACTGGAAGCGGATCAATGGGGAAAATGACCGATTTGCATTCATTGACCCTAAGTCCGGAAAAGTTGCCGAAAGTGGTTACTGTTTGCAGGAGGGCTGTAAGAGCTTGATTAGGGTTCGCCAGGTAAATTAACATGTCATCCGCATAGAGAGACAATTTCTCTGTCACCGGTCCCAACCTAAGCCCCTCAACCTGCCGGTTAGCTCTGATTTGTATCGCTAGGGGCTCTATGGCGAGAGCAAACAATAATGGCGACAAAGGGCATCCCTGCCGCGTTCCCCTTTCCAAGTGCACCACGTTAGACAGAACCCCGTTTACCAAAACTCTCGCTTGCGGACGTGCATACAAGGCACGAATCCAGGTCCTGAACCTCGGACCTAAGTTATAACATGCCAGTACCTCCCATAAGTACGACCAATCCACAGTGTCGAAGGCTTTAGCCATATCAAGTGACACCACCACCCTCTGCCCCCTATTTTCATGCTGAAGGGTCAGATTAGTATAGAGACGTCTCAAGTTAATATTGGTGGACTTATTGGGCATGAAACCAGTTTGATCTGGGTGGACAAGATCTTCAATCACACCCTTGAGCCGGTTAGCTAAAATCTTGGCAAATATTTTGAGATCGCAATTTAGTAAGGAGATGGGGCGGTATGAGTCACATTGATCAGGTGCTTTCCCAGGTTTGGGGATCAATGTTATATAGGCCTGGTAGCAAGAGTCCGGCAGCGCTGTGGTTGGGGTAATACCATTAAACCAGGCGTTTAGTTTGGGGGCAAGCAAGTTACTGTGCTGTTTATACCATTCACCTGGAATACCATCAGGGCCAGGCGTTTTGTTTGATGGCAGGTCCTTAATGGCCTTTTCGATCTCATCTTGGGAAATGTCTATATCAAGCTGAGCACCCTGTTCCTGAGATAACCGGGGGAAACCAACGGAACTAAGATACTCAGCAAGGTCCGTAGGGGGTGCAGAGGGAGGGGCGGCATATGTGGACTGGTAGTACCGGCCAAACGTATCAGCGAGTTCTTGCCGTTCAGTAACCAGGTCCCCAGAACTATTATACACTCCTCTTATGACAGTGCGGGAAAGAGCCCCTCTCGCCAGCATTGCTAACAGTTTCCCATTTTTGTCACCCTTATCAAACCAAACAGCATTTCTATATAGCTCCTTCTGGGAAAATTTATCCACATATAGTAAGTCAAGTTGCCTTTGGGCTGTGGCCATCTGGGTTGCCATTATATCAGAAGGAGTTTCGGCTAACTCCCTCTCCGCCTCCACTAGCCTAGTACGGGCTTGTGCCATCTCCTCATCTACTTGTGTCCTTACTGATTTGATAAGCGATACATAAGTCCCCCTAACAAAGGCTTTAGCCGCATCCCAAACTACCAAGTCTGACGCCGTGCCCTCATTAGCCTCCCAGTAGAAAGCCAATGCATGAGAAATGTCCTCAATCAATTTGGGGTGCTGCACCCATTTGGGAGATAGTCGCCACTGTGTGTCGCCGCGAACAGGTTTGGTTCTGATCTTTAGTCTCACTGGAGCATGGTCAGAGCATATTCTGGGTAATATCAGCACCTCCTCTGTTGCTTGCAATATCTCATTAGTGACTAGATATAAATCTATACGGGAGAGAGCAGCCGTAGCTGACGAGTAGCATGTAAATTGGGTGGACTGCGGATTCTTCCACCGCCAAGCATCAGTTAATCCCAAAGTCGCAGCCCACTGGGCAAAAGAGAGAGAGTCATGGGGGTTGGGTTTAAGCCTATCTGCATCAGGGTCCAGGACCATATTAAAGTCCCCCGCCCAAATCGTAGGGAAGTGGCCAAACATCGCTACCTTCAGTGCTATTTCATTCAACAGTTGTGCATCCGCTGGGGGGGGAAGGTACACATTAATTATAAGATAGGAGGCACCCAAAATCTGGGCATGAAGTATTAGGTATCTGCCAAACCTGTCAGAAGTTAGGCCTTCCAGATGGAAGTTGAGGGATTTCCTGACAAGGATCGCCACCCCCCTAGAGTGGGAAGAGTACTCCGAAGTATAAGCGGCTGACACCCAGTGGCGTTTTAGGGCACGTGTACGTTGCCCAACCAAGTGCGTTTCCTGGAGGAGCATGAGGTCTGCGCCAGACTTTTTTAACGTATCTAAGATAACTGATCTCTTAACCTTGTTATTAAGCCCTCTGACATTCCATGTAAGAACTCTAAAGTTGACAGTAGCCATGTAGAAAGCAATACAATTCGATTGAGGCAGGCCGCCCGGGGCAACCCCACGGCTCCAGCCTACGACATGTCTGACGGACACCCATCACAGGTGAATTGCTAGAGGCGTCGAGCCCAGGGGTGCCCCCGCCGCCCCACCCCGCAACAGCATCACATTGAATCACTTCGACCCTTGAGACAAAGATTAAGGAAAGAAAGAAAGCTGAGAGTACATACATAAAAAACATTCCCCAAAGAAAAACAAAAAAACCCCCCTCCCGGTATCCTCCCCCAAAGTGGAGATACATTATTCCCCGAACGTTTCAACCAACAAGAGTGAGGTCTGGAGTAGGTCCCAACAGTTACTTAGTTAGAGCTCCGAACCAAAAAAAGAAGGGAAGGAGCAAAAAAGGGAAAAATAAAAACCAAAAAGAAAAATAAAGCTCACACCATCATACCAAGCGTTGTAATACGAGCTAGGGGGTCAGTGTCGCCTGGAGAGCCCCAGCATAAGTCTGGTAGAATCAAGCCTTATAACTCAGACACAGTCCCACTAAGGCAAGGTGGCAGGTATCCATATGGGAAAAGGGAGAAAAAACAAACGTAATCCAAGCAAGCATGGCAAAGCAGTTGGAGGTAGCCATAGTGCTACACTGTACGGATGAAAACGGGGATTCTCATAGTGCCTGCCAAAGTCTCAACCAATAGAAGCCCACTTACATCCTGAGTAAGGGTAGATCAAAAAGAAAAAAAAAAAAAAAAAAAAGAGATATATAACAATAACAGTAACTAGATGCTTCATGTACATCCTGAGCTGAATATAGAAGAAGCCTTGACATCCCGGGCCCCGCGGCCCTCAAAAAAGGCCCATGTAACAAACAGTGTAGCGTCATAGACATACTGTACCGGGCCATGGTCCAGGATCAACTCTTGGATGGCTCGCATGAGCAGGCAGGAGAGCAGCCAAGCTAGGGTTGTGGATTCCGCGGCGGAGCAGGTCTACGGTCCAGCCAGTCAGCTACCAGCTCAGGCTTGTCGAAGAAGAGCGACTTGTTTCCCTCTTGTATCCGTAGTTTGGCTGGGAATAACATGGAGTATTCGAGCCCCAGATCCCTGAGTCGGCGTTTGACTCCCTGATAGGAACTCCTTTTCTTTTGGACTACTGTGGAGTAGTCCGGGTAGAGCGACACTCGGGCTCCTTCAAACAATATGTCTCCCTTCTTCCGTGCCGCCCTAAGGGCTGCATCCCTATCCCGATAATTCAGGAGCTTAAGGAGAAAGGCTCTGGGGGGCGCCCCCGGCGGCAGGGGCCTTGTAGGAACCCTGTGCGCCCGTTCCACAACAAACTGTGATGAGAAAGTCTCCTGTCCCAACGTATCCTTGAGCCACTGCTCAATAAAGAGTTCCGGATTGGGCCCTTCTGCACGTTCAGGAAGGCCTACAATTCTGACATTAGACCTTCTTTGTCTATTCTCCAGGTCGTCAATTCTGTCAGTGGCCGTTTGCAGGAGACCTTTAAGCTGTACAATATCCCCAGGGACCCGATCTGTACGGTCCTCTAGCCCCACTACCCTCTCCTCCAAGCGCCCCGTGCGCTCTCTCATATTCTGCATGTCCTGCTTAATAAGTGAGAGGTCAACTTTAAGTTCCTCCAATTTGGAGGTGAATGTGGCAGCCAGCGTAGTTTGGCAGTGCGTAATGGCTGCCATTAAATCCGCAGGAGAGGGGTCTGGGGGTGCAGCCGCATCTGCCGCTGGAGGTTCAGGCGGCAAGGGAGGAGGGGATGGGGCCCGCTGCGGGCCGCATGCTGAGTCGACGCCATCTTGGGGAATCACTCGTGCATACTGTTCAAGCCGTACGGCTGCTTCAGACTTATTAGTGCGCGTATTCTTACCCATCATCGATGCGCACAGGATGCAGTGGATAACAGACTCACTCGTTACACAGATTCTGCGTCAATGGTGCTTACAAATGGGCAGACAGGATAGCAGAGGTTCGGAGCTCCTCAAAAGTGCGTGCTGCTAGGTCGCCATCAAGCCACGCCCCCTCCGCACAGATCCTATCTGATCCCCATTGTAAGCAGCAGTCCTGCCCTGCTTTATGGCAGCTGAGATTCTAGCTATCTGTATAACAGAGCATTCTGTCCCAGTGGCTGCACAGATTATATCTGATCCCCATTGTAAGCAGCAGTCCTGTCCTGCTTTATGGCAGCTGAGATTCTAGCTATCTGTATAACAGAACATTCTGTCCCAGTGGCTGCACAGATCCTATCTGATCCCCATTGTAAGCAGCAGTCCTGCCCTTCTTTATGGCAGCTGAGATTCTAGCTATCTATATAACAGAGCATTCTCTCCCAGTGGCTGCACAGATCCTATCTGATCCCCATTGTAAGCAGCAGTCCTGCCCTGCTTTATGGCTGAGATTCTAGCTATCTGTATAACAGAGCATTCTGTCCCAGTGGCTGCACAGATCCTATCTGATCCCCATTGTAAGCAGCAGTGCGGCCCTGCTTTATGGCTGAGATTCTAGCTATCTCTATAACAGAGCATTCTGTCCCAGTGGCTGCACAGATCCTATCTGATCCCCATTGTAAGCAGCAGTCCTGTCCTGCTTCATGGCAGCTGAGATTCTAGCTATCTGTATAACAGAGCATTCTGTCCCAGTGGCTGCACAGATCCTATCTGATCCCCATTGTAAGCAGCAGTCCTGCCCTGCTTTATGGCAGCTGAGATTCTAGCTATCTGTATAACAGAGCATTCTGTCCCAGTGGCTGCACAGATCCTATCTGATCCCCATTGTAAGCAGCAGTCCTGCCCTGCTTTATGGCAGCTGAGATTCTAGCTATCTGTATAACAGAGCATTCAGTCCCAGTGGCTGCACAGATCCTATCTGATCCCCATTGTAAGCAGCAGTCCTGTCCTGCTTCATGGCAGCTGAGATTCTAGCTATCTGTATAACAGAACATTCTGTCCCAGTGGCTGCACAGATCCCATCAGATCCCCATTGTAAGCAGCAGTCCTGTCCTGCTTTATGGTTGAAATTATAACTATCTGTATACCAGCGTATTCTGTCACATTGGTCCAAAATGCTATTCGATACTGATAGCATAAATCACAGAATTTATATGTTGTCAAACGGTTATCTAAGCAGTGGAAACAATCTCCACGGCTTTCTTTAGTTGCTGAATTTGAGAGGCTGTTAGGCCCAGTGCAGTCTTAATATCACACTGATATTAATCATATCTTAATATCACGCTGATATCCACTCCATGCAGCTACACACAGGCCGCTGTCCATAGAGCTACGGGTTGTGCATAAAAGAATGGATCTGCTTTCCTCTGTCTCTATAAGAAACACCTGTAGAGTAAAGCGGATAGTCCCTTACTACTTTATTTGATCTGAATGGTTAGTGGCAGGTCGGGAGATGGCACAGAGCGATCGTTCGTCCGATATGAAGGTAAATCTGCACCTCTATGGCCAGCTTTAGTAGCCTTGTTACCCTAGTACCGGTGACTTCTATGTAGCTGAATTGGAATAAGCCTTGTAAAGTAATGATACAGCTAGCTTACAATCTAAATAACCGCAGATCAGAACCCAATAATAGTAACCCCTGCAGTGCCTACTGTACAGTTAGTGACATCCCTCTTTCCTGCCCCCTATCAATTATACAAGATCCGCAGTCTTGAGCCGCCTCGCTGTCTTATGCCCTGTGGCTACCGAAGAGCCTTCTGTCCCATGACGGTCACAGGACTGGCAATATAATAAAGGGCTGCTGTAGCAGAAAATAAGCCCTCGTTGTGAAATATTTTGCAAAATGTGCTGGTCTGTGTCACGTAGAAGAAGAAAAATCACACGGCAAATCCGTTCAAGCAGAACCAGGACAGACAGCGCCGAGCATCAGAGAAACCGTTGTGTCTAGACGTGGAGGCTGATGGGAGTTCTGTGATGCAGGGACGCATACTAAATTTTCCCTGGGCAGTTATTACCATTTTTTAAAAAAAATATTCTCCCCCCCCCCCTGCCTGGAACCGGTCCATATGCTGCAATGCTTTTAGGATTTTCTCCCACTTCTCCTTCAAAGAATTTAAAGCAAACAGCTCATGGATAGCTTGTGTCCCCGCGTAGGGACTGAAACATTGCCTCTGCTTGAGTGCAGGCAGACCCGGTGGATTTTGACACCGAAACGCAAGATTTAGCATTTTGCGATGAAATCTGCAGCATCTACTGCACTTGAGCTGGGCCACAGGCTTAGTAGCACATGGAGGCTGAAATCAGCCTGCTGAAAAACGCAGCCCCTACGTGCGCAGTTGGCTTCCGGAACCATTTTATCGGGTCCAGTGCCTCATTCTAAGGGGGAGATTTGTCAAGGGTAGAAATGAAAATTCTAAATTTAAATTTTCCATTCATTTATGCTCAAAACTGACAAATTCGCCTAGGGAGTTATTCAAATTCAATTTGAGTTTTTAAAAAAAAATCTACTTTGATTTTTTGAGAGTTACCATACTCTGGCCCTTTAAGAACTCAAATGCGACTATTCGCCGCCCAAAACCTGCCGAATTGCTGTTTACGTCAACGGGAGACGTCCGGGGATCAATTTGGAGTTGTTAGCAGCCTTTCTGACATTCAGATTCGAGTTTTCAGGTCGATCTTATTCACCCGAGTTTAGGAAATTCAATGTTTTTTTAAAAATACTTTTTAATTGGTCGAATTTCGAGTTCATGGGAGTTTTTAAAAAACGACAAATCACCTCTTCTTCGCGGTGACTAATCTCCCCGATCTGCCTTCCTCTTCCTTCCGCCGGCTAAAATGAAAATCGCCTGGGGGCAGGCGCACGGAGCGCTACGTTTTCTAAAGTCGCCAAGTTTCCTCGTGAGGCAATAACGGGCGACTTCGGAAGTATTAGCGACTATTGTATCAATTCTAACAGCCGCCTGTAATGAAACCCTGAGATTGTGCTCAGCAGGGACAAAGCTAAGAAATGCATCGACTAAATGTATCAATTTAGAACAGTTTACAGGGTCGGCGACCCCCCCCCTCCCAGAGCTGCTTTAGAAGGTGTGAAAAAAGACACTTTACACATCAATAATAGAAAAACGGTAACACATAGAAAATAAGAAGTAATTGGGGAAAAAAGTCATTATTTCTGGCGATCTTTTGGAAAACATCTAGTTGTTTGAAGGTGAACAACCTCTTTAATTTAAAGGTCAACAACCCTTTAAGTACATTTTCTTCTATAACTAATGCCCAATCGTACTGTGGGCATCACCTCTAGAACATTGTTGCCCTAAGTCAATGAAGTCTGCCAGGCCCCTGTCCTTTCTCTGTATGCATCAGCTACTTGTTTTATCACACAAGCCTTGCACGTGGTACTCGGCACTCTTCTTCATCCTCCTAGCTACATCATCCTCGGCCGCTTATGACTGGAGCTGTTGGGAGCAGCGTCTGTTAAACAAGCAGAATGATTGCCATGTATAGGGTTTCCATAAAAGAGCAGACTCTTAGCCGCTGTATTGTGCCAGTGTTTGGAGGAAGCCTCTCCATTTCAGACTGGGCAGCCCTGGGCACTTTTACATGACAATGCCTCATAATTATCTATCCAAGAGCAATTTATTTTTCAAATTAGCCTGAACAGCCCCTTCTTTACATACAGCTTCTAGCCGCTCTCAGTAAATCAATTCAGATGCACAGCTGCTGTTCTCAGCCTTCCATACTCTCACCCCACCATCCTTTTTCTCCCATTCTTTCCCCTCTTCAACTCACCCTTGTTCCCTGTAGGGACCCAAAGCGCCTGCTAATTAACGCTGCTAATCGTTCTTCTATTTACCATGTGCAGGATCCTTTGGCTTGTGCCGTGAAACTAGATGAGACGGCTTAGCCACAAATGAGTTTATTAGTCGCACGTTGGGTTTTAAGATGTGTGTTCGGCCGGCAGTGGGTTAATAGCATGAAAAGCGTTCCACCGAGATTCACTCATTTTGGGAAGGACATTGTATATTTTTGCTTTCAGTCCCAGCAGGTATTATCAGGAGCTCCCCTCTGCAGTGCTAGTGGTACTGTTCCTTGCTAACACTGGTTCATCTGACAAGAGGACTGAACGACTGGCAAGGGGGGTGTATTTAAAGGAATTCCGTTATGATTTTTATAATGTAGTTTTTATTTCTAAAGGACACTGCAAATAATTCACTCTACAAAATAAAATATCATTCCTGAACCAACAAGTGTATTTAGTTGTAATATTGGTGTGTAGGTGCATCTCAGGTCATTTTGCCTGGTCATGTGCTTTCAGAAAGAGCCAGCACTTTAGTATGGAACTGCTTTCTGGCAGGCTGTTGTTTCTCCTACTCAATGTAACTGAATGTGTCTCAGTGGGACCTGGATTTTACTATTGAGTGCTGTTCTTATATCTACCAGGCAGCTGTTATCTTGTGTTAGGGAGTTGCTATCTGGTTACCTTGATCCGGAAAAAAGAGAGTCACCTCGCACACCCTGGCCTTCAGGAACTCTGCCAGGTGCTCAAATACCAGGAGGGATCGGCACCCTCCTCAACCAACGGTATAAGAAAAAAAGGCAATGGCACACCAGGCACGATCAAGCAGGGAAAACCCTTGCGTAGTTTTTTTTGCACACGATGCAACGTTTCGGGGTGGTCCCCTTTGTCAAGCTTGACAAAGGGGACCACCCCGAAACGTTGCATCGTGTGCAAATAAATCTACGCAAGGGTTTTCCCTGCTTGATCGTGCCTGGTGTGCCATTGCCTTTTTATTTTATATCTGGTTACCTTCCCATTGTTCTGTTGTTAGGCTGCTTGGGGGGAAAAGGGAGGGGGTGATATCACTTCAACTTGCAGTAAAGAGTGACTGAAGTTTATCAGAGCACAAGTCAAATGACTGGGGGCAGCTGGGAAACTGACAATATGTTTATGTCAGATTTCAAAATTAAATATAAAAAAATCTGTTTGCTCTTTTGAGAAATGGATTTCAGTGCAGTAGTCTGCTGGAGCAGCACTATTAAAAGAGAACTAAACCCTAAAAATTAAGCTCAGTAAGTGACAGCAGCACAGAGCATGTGCAGTGAATCATCAGAAAAGAAGATGGGGAGCTACTGGGGCATCTTTGGAGACACAGATCTTTACTACTAAAGAGCTGTGGTTGCCTTGGGCTGGTACAGAAGCACAAAGCATAATGTACAACATTTCTAACTACTCCTTTAGTTAGGCTTTACTTCTTTAACTGAAGTGTTTTGAAAAAAATATTTTTTCCCATGACTGTATCCCTTTAAATATGCGTGTGTTTTCTGATTTACACAAATGTGTGTGTGTGTGTATACGTATAAATACGCTTTTCAGATAAAAGATAGTTGATCCTTATGGGGGTCTTGTGAGACGCTTTGAATCTGATTGTATGTTTAAAAATGTACAGGAATTGCTTATTGGGTGCTTACACCCCATGCACCCATTCCAAATGAGCCTATTTTATAGTTCATCCCCACCTTTTATATGTGTCAGCTGTATTTTACTAGCACTGCTTTCTAACTGTATACAACACTGTTTTTATTTTATAGAACGATGTCAACTGAAAGGCCCATGTACCTGCCGATTATTTAGCTTTCAGCCTCGTGGAGTTCAGGTAAGACCCAGTCTCGAGTCTATTTACACAATAAGCATGAGGAGGACTCGTAAATCTGGCGAGAAAGTTAATCATAACTAATTTTTTGTTTTGTTTTCACATTTCAGTGTTTTATTTGAGAAGTGTAAATCAAGGCCATTTATATTGGCCACATCCTGCTATAATCTAGCCGGAGACACGTGGGCTGGCGACTTTGCTCCATTTTTAGCTGTGTGTTTGACTCGTTTCAAGCAGGTACCTGAATTTGTGAGCAGCTTTATACGATTGGCTAAATTGCCCTTTAACAAGGCAATAGTCGCTTTACGAGACTATTACTTCCCCTTTGTTTTTCCATAAATGTCCAGTAAAACAGGTTTATCTTTATTATCTTTTATAAATTATCACGGTTTTAAAGGACTCAACCCGTAACTTAAAAAAAACCCTAACTCCCCCTACCCTACGTAGACCCTCCTCCTCCCCAGCCTGAGGAGGAGGGTCTACAAATGCCCCTAACTTTTTACTTACCCCTCGGTGCAGATTCTGTCCTCGGGAGTTCACAGCCGCCATCTTCTTTTTTTCGTTAAACTTTGGAAGCAGACCATAGTTTTCGCGGCGCATGCGCAGTTGGAGTAATATTCCGGTCCTGAACAACTGCGCATACGCCCGAAACGTCAAGAAACTCAAGAAAAATGTCACAAAAATTTCCCAGCATGTGACTTTCAGCGCATGCGCAGTTGTTCGGGACTGGAATATTACTCCAATTGCGCATGCGCTGCGAAAACGATGGTCTGCTTCCAAAGTTTAATGAAAAAAAGAAGATGGCGGCCGTGAACTCCCGAGGACAGAATCTGCACTGAGGGGTAAGTAAAAAGTTAGGGGCATTTGCCCCGAGTACCAGGTAGGCTGGGGGGAGGGGGATCTACTTAGGGAAGGGGGTTAGGGTTTTTTTATGTTTCGGGTTGAATTCTCCTTTATGCAGCAGGTGACGTGCCTAGTAGGTGAGTAATGTCCATCAAGTTCAACCTTTTCTCCAAGTCTTCTAGTTTGGGCAACCGCAACCAATCTCTCTTAAAGCAGTTGGTATCCTTTAAATTCATTTTTAGTGTAATGTAGAGAGTGATTTGCAATTGGTTTTCATTTTTTATTGTTTGTGGTTTTTGTTATTTAGCTTTTTATTCAGCAGCTCTCCAGTTTGCGATTCCAGCCATCTGGTCGCTAGGGTCCAAATTACCCCAGCAACCATGCATTGATTTGAATAAGAGACCGGAATATGACAAATTTGTAACAATACATGTTTAGCCTTATAGAGCATTTGTTTTTTTTAGATGGGGTCAGTGCCAGCCATTTGAAAGCTGCAAATCAGTGCATGGTTGCTCAGGTAATTTGGACCCTAGCTACCAGATTGCTGGAATTACAAACTGGAGAGCTGCTGAATAAAAATCTTAATAATTCCAAAACCACAATTAATAAAAAAAAAATAGAATTGTCTCAGAATATCACTTTATTGGAAGTTAATTTAAAGGTGAACAACCCCTTTAAGGACACCGGACTTTTGCCTGAACATTATACCTGAACTAAATATTTTATTCTGTGCAAAATTGGACTGTAGTTGAGCTTTAGTTCCCCAACGCCCCAGTTGTTTGCACCCCCCCCATGTCTTGCAAATACAGCCCCATGGTAACTGTTAGCTCTGCTCCATTCTTGACTCTGTTAATGTATCCCTCTAAAGCGCCTGCCGTTTGCTGACTAAATTGAAGCAGTTCACTGGTTTTTGTGTAGGTGTCTCACTTTCTTTGCCCTAAACAGATTTTCATGAGAGCGGCGCCTGCCAGATCCATATCAAGCAGCATTCAGGTTAATTCAGGATTTATGTGCCGCTTAGCTGTGCGTACGATGGATGAGACATGTTTGGGGGGAGCCCATCTGCATGCAGCCCTCGTTTATAGTTTTATACTAATTATACTCGCCTGCTACTTATACCAAATGCGTCATTTTCCATCCATGTCTCCTGGGTGCTGCTGACCGTTTCCCCAAGTAACAAGGAGACAAAATAGGCCCCAACAGTGATGTACGGAGAAGTCTCATGCCTAGTGCTAAAGAGCCACAGGCAAGAAGGGACTTGTGAGCAAAAACATCTCTTGGAATGAGGGGTGCCACCTGTCCACCGGGCTGTCCGGGTTTCCTAGTTTGGATAACTGGGCAGGATTCCCTAAGATTGATGAGGCCATTGGCCAATTACCAGCAGCCACGTCTTAGCTCCGTCCACCGACCCCCTAAACATCATCGCCCCACCTCATGACATCATTGGCCAGTCCCCTGCCCAGAGCTCCCAGTGGGGAAAGGTGGCAACCCTAGTTGGAACCCTCTCATGTTCAACTATCTCCCACCCAAGGTACAAACGAATAGACCAGGCAGCCGGCCTGCAACAACTTGCTCTAGAGCAGGAGTGTCCAAAAGGTCTACCAGTAGACCTTTAGCTGAGGATCAGTAGATCTTAAGACACTGTCAACACACAGCTTGACTAAATCACCCTCCTATTCATGCTTTTCATTCAGACATTTATTATGTTGTGGTCACATATGTTACATTTGTTTAATATAAAACCGTACAGTGTTTGCAGAACCGTTTTGAGAAACTCCATGTCCCATAGACTCCATTATAATCAAATAATTAAAAGTTTTAAAAAAATGATTCCCTCTTTCTGTGTAATAATAAAACAGTTGCTTGTACTTGATCCCAACTAAGATATAATTAATCCTTATTGGAAGCAGAACCAGCCTATTGGGTTTATTTCATGTTTACATGATTTTCTAGTAGGCTAAAAGTATGAAGATCTAAATTATGGAGAGATCTGTTATCTGGAAGCTCGTTTATCCAGAAAGCTCAGAAATACAGAAAGGCTATGTCCCATAGACTCCATTGTAATCAAATAATTCAAAACAATTTTTTAAATGATTTCCTTTTTCTGTTTAATAATAAAACAGTCGCTTGTACTTGATCCCAACTAAGATATAATTAATCCTTATTGGAGGCAAAACCAGCCTATTGGGTTTATTTCATGTTTATATGATTTTCTAGTAGACTTAAGGTATGGAGATCCAAATTACAGAAAAATCCCTTATCCCGGAAGCCTGTTTATCCAGAAAGCTCCGAATTACAGAAAGGCGATGTCCCATAGACTCCATTGTAATCAAATAATTCAAAACAATTTTTTAAATGATTTCCATTTTCTGTTTAATAATAAAACAGTCGCTTGTACTTGATCCCAACTAAGATATAATGAATCCTTATTGGAAGCAAAACCAGCCTATTGGGTTTATTTCATGTTTATATGATTTTCTAGTAGACTTAAGGTATGAAGATCCAAATTACAGAAAAAATCTGTTATCTGGAAAACCCCAGGTCCTGTGCATGCTGGATAACTGGTCCCAAACCTGTACATACATTAATCCTCGAAGTCTCCTTACTATTTATTTTTTACAGTCCAATTGTCCTTGTTCTAGCTGTTAGCTAGTTGTTATGGATGCTCCCCTTAGCAACCAGACCATGGCATGGGAAATGAGCGTGATTTTTGGATATATAACCCCATGGCGTGATACAGTGATCGGCTCATTAGCAGTAATCATGCTGTGACAGTGCCCGTAAGCACATCCTGGATCCGTATATACCTATGTACTTTAAGCTCCACTTCAGATCCTACTTCTTATTTGTTTAAATCTGTTTGCAAGAGAATGCAGGCTGCTCTATCCAAATCCACCGTGTCCCTCTCTTATTCAAGAAGCAGCACCTTCAGCTTGCTCCTCTGTTACTCATCAGCTCCCAATGGATTTGGGACACAGAGGTGTTTAATCTGCTGCACTTTCCTATATACAGGTATGGGACCTGTTATCCAGAATGCTCGGGACCTGGGGTTTTCCGGATAACGGATCTAACCGTAATTTGGGTCTTCATGCCTTAAGTCTACTAGAAATTAATTTAAACATTAAATAAAGCCAATAGGCTGGTTTTGCTTCCAATAAGAATTAATTATATCTTAGTTGGGATCGAGTACAAGATACTGTTTTATTATTATTATAGAGAAAAAGGAAAACTTTTTTAAAAATTTGGATAAAATGGAGTCTATGGGAGACAGCCATTCCGTAATTCGGAGCTATGTGGATATCGGGTTTCCAGATAAGGTATCCTATACCTGTATTATATATAATAATATCACCATCCCAGCCCCTTGTGCATGAGAGGCATTCTGGGATTTGTAGTTTTTTGCAAGCTGCAGCTTTGATAATTCCTGGCCTAATGGATTTAGGAATTTGGAGTCCACAACCAATCGGCGAACCAGTTCTTAAGGTAAGGTTAGTCACCTGTAGCTGCCAATCGCCAGCTGCCGTTTATTGGTTACCTGTTTTACAAGCAAGCATCTTATTGGTTCCTACGTGTTGTTCCTTTTGTTACATAAAGGGGATTGATCTTATTTTTCAGATCAGTTTGGTCCCCTGTGTCTTTTGATTACAAGGGATCTAATAGTGCGGCAGCTCCTTGTAGGCAAATGAAATGGACTTGGACCTGCAGGGGCTTCATTCTTAAAGGGCCGGTAGCATCATTATGTGAAAGCATGTTTTATTTACGTTAAAAGGTAACGGCTGTTATGCCGCACCTGCAAGAAAAATGTTTCTCGGCAGCAACAGCCCTGTATATATCCTGTAGGTGTGTAGCGAGCTGTGGATGACATTTGATTATCGCTTATATACAACTAGGGTTGCCACGTGGCTATGACCAGGCAACCTGTTTTATATTTTTTGAAGGGTTGTCCAGGTCAAAACTGCCTGCCCGGTTTTCCAAATTAGGAAAACCAGGCAAGATTCCCAGAAATTGACGTGGTGATTGGCTAATCACCGGTCGCCAAGTCATAGCCCCACCCTTAATGCCACCGGACTGCCCCACCACGCAATCGGTCCGCCAAACCACGCAATCGGTCCGCCCCATTACATAATTTCCCCACCCAGAGTTAGGTCCAAGGAAAGATGGCAACCCTATACAACAGACCTGGTATTGTAAAAAGTTCACTGTTATCTGCTACTGAATGGAGCCCTCCTGGCTGCATATTAGTTTAAGGGTCAGGGCACACAGGCAGATTCAGGGAGATTAGTCTCCTGGCGACAAATCTCCTCTTCTTCGGGGCGACTAATCTCCCCAAACTGCCTTCTCGCCGGCTAGAATGAAAATCGCCAGCGGGAAGGCACTAGTAGCAATTCGGTTTCCGAAGTCACCCAAAGTTTCCTCCTGAGGCAACTTCGGAAAACTAAGCGATCAGAGTTCCTTCCCACCGTGGATTTTAATTGTAGCCGGTGGAAGGCCGTTTGGGGCGACTAATCTCCCTGAATTTGTCTGTGTGCCCTGACCCTTAGGGCAGTGCCCGACAGAGAGATTTGTCGCCCGTGATTATTTAGGCACGACTGCAAACCACAAATCTCCCGAAATTCGTCTCCATTGCAAATAACTAAAATTGGCGGTAGTTAAGCCAACCTATCACAAAGTTCGGCCAACTTTGCAATATATTGGTTTTACCGCCAGCTAGGATCACATGACAGGAAGGAGATAATAACAGGAGCAGCTGAAAATAAAGTCCCCGTGTCAAAAGAAAACGGGGCTAAAACAAAACCAGAATTCAAGCAATGCCACTTTGCAATGTTACACTCAATTAACCGTGTCATTCTCCGCTTTCAGGCACAAATACGTACTGTAAAGCTTGTGTCCCTTTAATTAGCAGTATAACTGCTAACCAGCAACACACACTGTATTTACAGGCCGCATCTTTGTCTCCGATAAATCTGGTTTTATTAACGACCAAGGCTGCTGCTGCAGAAGGTACTTGTAAGTTCTTGAATACTCCCTTTGCTCACCCTTTGGGAGAACCTCAAGTGTGTTTGTAAGTGCAAGAGTAATTACAGGAATCCTATTTTGTCATTGGCATAGTAGTGCCATCTAGTGGAGATGCAGCAGACGAGTCTTACAGAGGCCTAATAATATATATAAACGGAATGTGGGTATGTAAATGCTCTAAATGGTCTGAATGTGCCTTCATCTGCTTCTCTGTTTGTGTTCCAGCTGCTGATGTGTCTTCACGATGAGTGGATTAGGGGAAAACTCCTTGGATCCGCTGGCGTCGGAAACAAGAAAGCGCAAGCCGTCTTCCTGCGATACCCCCGGACCTGGGTAAGAGGCATAGCATCTGCTAAATACAATGGCTCTGATATTATTCTACCTGTTCTCTTGCCATCACTAGTACAGAAGCTTACGGCGTTTTTGCTGCCTGTATAATTATACATAGAGATAACAGTTGGTTAAAAGAACAGTGACATCAAGAAATTAAAGTGGTTTTAAGTAATGAATAAATAATGTAGTGTTTCCCTGCACTGGTAAAACGGGTGTGTTTGCTTCAGAAACTCTACTATAGTTTATATAAAGAAGCTGCTGTGTAGCCATGGGGGCAGCCATTCAAGCACAGGCTACACAGTAGATAACAGATAAGTACTACTATAGTTTATATAAAGAAGCTGCTGTGTAGCCATGGGGGCAGCCATTCAAGCACAGGATACACAGTAGATAACAGATAAGTACTACTATAGTTTATATAAAGAAGCTGCTGTGTAGCCATGGGGGCAGCCATTCAAGCACAGGATACACAGTAGATAACAGATAAGTACTACTATAGTTTATATAAACAAGCTTCTGTGTACATTTTCTTATATATGCAATATAAGATATAATATAATCTATAATCACATGCAGTAAAGGCTTTTCTCTCTTAAATAGGCTGACCTGTACTGGTGAGAAGAGGAGGCGTGAGCAGGAGAGCAAATACATAGAGGAGTTGGCTGAGCTCATTTCAGCCAATCTTAGCGACATAGACAATTTCAATGTCAAACCGGACAAATGCGCGATCTTAAAGGAGACGGTCAGGCAGATCCGTCAGATTAAAGAGCAAGGTAACTAATATTTCTCTTCTTCGTTTGTGTTTCGATGTGTAAAACAAAAAGGCATCTTTGGTCTGTCCTTGACAAGAGAAGTCAGGGGGTTGTTAATTTTAAGTTCAAAGTAAAAAAAAAAAAAAAGGCTTTTCTCCTCCATGAAATCCAGCAAAAAGCAGGAATGTCATTAAAGGAGAACTAAACCCTTAAAATGAATATGGATAAAAATGTCCTATTTTATATAGTGAACTTATTGCACGAGGCTAAAGTTTCAGCTTGTCAATAGCAGCAATGATCCAGAACTTCAAACTTGTCACAGGGGGTCACCATCTTGGAAAGTGTCTGTGACACTCACATGCTCAGTGGGCTCTGATTGGCTGTTGAGAAGCTAAGCTTAGGGCTCGTCACTAATTATCCAGCAGAAAATGAGCTTCCCCTGTAATATAAGCTGATGCTACAGGTTTGCTGATTATTAAATTCTGATGCTAATTGCACTGGTTTCTGTGCTGCCATGTAGTAATTATCTGTAATAATTACTAATCAGCCTTATATTGTGACATTTCTATTCTATGTGTACTGTATATTGTGAGTGGGTCCCTAAGCTCAGTAAGTGACAGCAGCACAAAGCATGTGCAGTGAATCAGCAGAAAAGAAGATGGGGAGCTACTGGGGCATCTTTGGAGACACAGATCTTTACTGCTAAAGGGCTGTGGTTGCCTTGGGCTGGTACAGAAGCACAAAACATCATGTACAACATTTCTAGCTACTTCTTTAGTTAGGCTTTAGTTCTCCTTTAAAGGTGGCCATACACAGGCAGATTTAAGCTGCCGACATTGGTCCTTTAGACTGATTAGGCATCTTATCTGCCCGTGTATGGGGTGTTCCGATGACTCTCCCCAGTCGATATCTGGCAAAAAATTGAGCAGATACCGATCGGGCAGGTTTGATTTTGCCTTGCGATCGAGGACCACATTGGCTAGTTGATGCAGTCCTTGTCCCGTTGGTGCCCATTGCCATCGTTGTAATCTGTTCGTTTGGCCCTAGGGCCGAATGATCAGATTAGGCCGATATCGCCCTGGCATTGGTGGGCATATCAAAGAAAGATCTGCTCATTTTCGACCTCACCAAACGAAGCGAACCTTGTAGTGTATGGCCACCTTTAGTAAATGCAATGATTTGCAACTTTCCTGTAAATTATATCCTTATAAACGGTGCTTAGTGATGTCATTGTTTATAATCGGAGCTTAGTGATGTCATTTCGGACACATGACTCACTGAAACCTGTGTATTATAATAAATAAAGTACCCCCCCTGTTGCCAAATATGAGGATATTAGAAGTCGCCTCAGAGTTCCATGACTTGTATAAAAACACTCGGATGGTCATAGAACTCCTCTGTAACTTATAATATCCTGATAATACACAAAAGACTTAAATATCTTTTAAATGATATCCTTATAAATGGTGAGTACTGATGTCATCAGTTATGAACGGTGAGTAGTGATGTCATTTTTGTCACATGACTCACTGAAACTTGTGTATTATAATAAAATACCCCCTGTTGCAAAATATGAGGATATTAGAAGTCGCCTCAGAGTCCAATGACCTATATAAAAACACTTGGATGGTCATGGAACTTATAATATCCTTATAATACACAAAAGCCATTATCCTGTAAATTATATCCTTCTAAACGATGACTAGTGATGTCATTTTTGTCACATGACTCACTGAAACTTGTGTATTATAATAAATATTATAATGCAAAATATGAGGATATTAGAAGTCACCTTGGAGTTCCATGACCTTCAGCCTCGTGTTTTTATATGGTCATGAAACTCATCGGTAACATAATATCCTTATTTTATAAGAGGGGGTACTTTATTTACTATATATTTGACAAGAGTGGGTACTTTATTCACTATATATAATATTTTGATGTTCCTTTTGCAGGAAAAGCCTCTTCTAATGACGACGATGTGCAGAAAGCTGACGTGTCCTCCACAGGGCAGGGGGTGATTGATAAGGATTCTCTCGGGCCACTGTTATTGCAGGTGAGCTGAGCTTATTTTGGATCATCTGAGTAATGGCAGCGACAACCAGTTTTGGCTCATCCTTGCTCGATGTTAAAGTTCTGCAGTATCAAAGTTGCTGTGCATTGCCGTGATCCCCAGATCTTTGGGGCACTTTGATATTTGCATGAAACATGCTGCTAAAATAACCACCTGCACGGACCTACCCATAACCCCGTATTCTGTCCCAGCATGCTTGATAAGTCTAAGCTTCCCATCCAATTTCTGTACCCATCAAATATCCATTTAATTTGTCCATTTGTCATCCGGGAAAAAAATATATACAGGCGTGAGACCTGTTTTACAGAATGCTTGTGTATTCTGAATATTTGGTCTTTCTGTAATTTGGATCTTCATACCTGAAAATCTTTAGGCTGGTTTTGCTTCCGATAAGGATTAATTATATCTTAGTTTGGATCATATACAAGGCACAGCTTTATTATAAGAGAGAAAAAGGAAATCATTTTTTGTGTAAAAAAATAAGAATGTACCAGTGCATTATACTCATTTAGATTTTGAAGAATTGTGCTCTAAAAGGTAGTGTTTCAGGCTGATTTATTGAATATTTCTACAAAAACCCTAATAATCCCTCCCTACTCGTCCAATTCCTCCTCCCTGAATTCCCAGGCTCTCCGCTCACTGCTCTGTAGGACAGGAACCAATCAGCAGCTAGCAGGACCTGATAGGGAACCAGGGCAGCCATCGGGGGGGGGGGTTGTAGGGGACCCCCGAGGGTAAGGGGCCCTGCCAAGTTACACTTTCTTGATTATCCGGGCCCCCCCTGCTTTCTGAGAGTTGCTGACTTTGGGAAGGCAGGGCGGGAGCACAAGGGGAGGTATCTTCTGTCCATTACTTCCCCTTATTGGTCACTGAGTTTAAGTCCCGGTTGAGCTGCTCAGGGATTGGATTGCTGAGGTTTGAACTTCTCCTCCAGCTCATCCAATCACCATGCAGCTTTACCAACATTTTAAATTCTGTGACCAATAAGGGAAGAAAATGTTGTCACTTGAAGAAGATGCAGCCACCTGTGCTCCCCTCCTCCCTTCTGTAGTTGGCAGCTCATTGACAGCAGGTGGGCCACACTAATGAGGTAAGTGTAACATGGCAGAGCCCCCCTAAAGGTAACCCTTTGTGGTCCCTGTTGTGTTTTATTAAACTTCTGGGGGTGCAAGTTTTTTTACATGGAAGTTTAAGGGGGGCCCTGGCCACCAATTTTCTTATAACGTGGGGGGGGGCCCTGGCCACCAATTTTTTCCCCATGTGGGGTCCTAGCCACCAATATTTTTTAATGGGGGGCCCTGACCACAAATGTTTTTTTCAATGGGGGGGCCCTGACCACCAATATTTTATTACTTTTTTATTAACATGTGGTAACCATAGCCACCAATGTTTTTTTTTTTTTTTTAGTGTGTGGTGGGGTGGGTGGACCTGTAGGTGAGGCTTGTGGTGGGCGCAGCCCAGGGGGCCCAGGAATTTTTTTTGTATGGGGCCCTGTGATTTCTGATGGCGGCCCTGTAGGGAACTGAAGCCTGTCTGTGCTTGTGTGACTGCAGGGCTGTGATTGGCTGACCCCCTCCTACTATGCTTCTGGCAGGGACCGTTAGGACACGCCCACCCCTCATTTGAAACAGGGACCAGAGAACATCTATAGGGAGCTCCAATAAAGGGGCGATTTTTATAGATTATATTAATTTTTTAGCACCATGTAAAAGCAGCACCATATATTACTTATAATTGCCTACAAAATTAGGGTTTTTTCATTTATCCTATATGTGTCCTTTTAAACATTTTTTTGGATTATTTGGATAAAATGGAGTCTATGGGAGACGGCCATCCTGTAATTCGGATCTTTCTGGATAATGGCTTTCCAGATAATGGATCCCATACCTGTATATAAAAATATATAAATATTTTTTTGTGCTTAGGCACTGGACGGCTTCCTGTTTGTGGTGAATCGGGAGGGCAGCATTGTATTTGTGTCTGAAAATGTCACCCAGTACTTACAATACAAACAAGAGGATCTGGTTAACACCAGTGTCTACAGCATTCTGCACGAAGAGGACCGGAAAGATTTCCTCAAGAACCTTCCCAAATCTACTGGTAGGCTTTTTTTTTTTTTTTTACACAGTAGCAAGGCTGTAGCCCCAAATAACTAACAATGTCATTTGTGTAGTGCTGTTGAATGAGAATCCTAAGACTATTTTTCAACTTTTCTTTGGAAAGTTAACGGCGTCCCCTGGTCTAGCGAAACCCCTCGACAGAAGAGCCACACGTTCAACTGTCGCATGCTGGTCAAGACTTCTCACGATCACATGGAGGATGGAAGCGGCAACCTGGACACGCGTCAGAGATACGAGACCATGCAGTGCTTTGCCTTATCTCAGCCCCGGGCGATGATGGAGGAGGGAGAAGGTGAGAGGGGAGGATGATTGTAATGCGATTATATGTGAAAAATGCAAAAGCTGCGGCTGCCACTGTATTAAATATCCGTTTTTCTATATACTTAAAGGGATACTGTCATGGGAAAACATGTTTTTTTCAAAACAAATCAGTTAGCAGTGCTGCTCCTGCAGACATCTGCACTAAAATCCATTTCTCAAAAGAGTAAACATATCTTTTTATATTTCATTTTTAAATCTGACATGGGGCTAGACATATTCTCAGTTTCCCAGCTGCCCCCAGTCATGTGACTTGTGCTCTGTTAAACTTCAGTCACTCTTTACTGCTGTACTGCAAATTGGAGTGATATAATCCCCCTCCCTTTCCCACCAGCAGCCTAAAAACAGAACAATGGGAAGGTAACCAGATAGCAGCTCCCTAACACAAGATAACAGCTGCCTGGTAGATATAAGAACAACACTCAATAGTAAAATCCAGGTCCCACTGAGATACATCCAGTTACATTGAGTAGGAGAAATAACAGCCTGCCAGAAAGCAGTTCCATCCTAAAGTGCAGGCACAAGTCACATGACTGGGCAGCTGGGAAACTGAAAATACTGTATGTCTAGCCCCATGTCAGATTTCAAAATTAAATATAAAAAAAATCTGTATGCTCTTTTGAGAATTGAATTTCAGTGCAGAAAAGTCTGGGGGAGCACTATTAACTGATGTGTTTTGAAAAAAACACGTTTTCCCATGACAGTATCCCTTTAAAGGAATTGTTCAGTGTAAAAATAAAGACTGGCTAAATAGATAGGCTGTGCAAAATAAAAAATGTTTCTAATATAGTTAGTTAGCCAAAAATGTAATGTATTAAGACTGGAGTGACTGGATGTCTAACATAATAGCCAGAACACTACTTCCTGCTTTTCAGCTCTCTTGCTTTCCGCTGATTGGTTACCAGGCAGTAACCAATCAGTGACTTGATGTTGCTTTTGAATCTGAGCTGAATGCTGAGGATCAATTCCAAACTCACTGAACATCTGAATGTCCCGTGTGGCCCCCTTCAAGTCGCTGACTAACTCAGAGTTAGAGAGCTGAAAAGCAGGAAGTAGTGTTCTGGCTATTATGTTAGACATCCACTCACTCCAGCCTTTATACATTACATTACATTTTTTTTACATTTAACTATATTAGAAACATTTTTTAATTTACACAGCCTATCTATTTACCCAGTTTATATTTTTACACTGAACTGTTCCTTTAAACCCTAGGATGGGGCACAGTATGCCCAGGGCTCAGTGGCACTTACCAACATCGAGCAAATTTACATCTGGTTAGAGACCCATAGCAACCACTCAGATTTTTTTAATCTTGGTGAGATGTGTGGGATTGCCATAGGTTACTGGATGAACATTTGTCCTGTATTAATAAATTAACCCCACACATTTGAACTAGGGATGCACCGAATCCACTGTTTTGGATTCGGCTGAACCCCTGAATCCTTCGAGAAAGATTCATCTGAATACCAAACCGAATCCTAATTAGAATATGCAAATTAGGGGTGGGAAGGAAAAACATTTTTTACTTGTTTTGTAACAAAATGTCCCTAATTTGCATATTGGAATTCGGATTCGGTTTGGCCAGGAAGAAGGATTTGGCCGAATCCGAACGCTGCTGAAAAGACCGAATCCTGAATTTGGTGTGTCCCTAATTTGAACACACTATCCAGAATCCTCACTATCGTAATTTTGTCTTTAAGTGCTGCGTTGTTCCTTTTTTTTTTTTTTTATACATATAAAAACAATGGCTTCCTGTTTAACCCTTCCTTAGACCTTCAGTCCTGTATGATCTGTGTGGCCAGGCGCATCACAACTGCAGAGAGAGTCTTCTCGACCAATCCCGAAAGCTTCATCACGAGGCATGATCTGACAGGTAAGATAATATGAATAATAATCACTTACTCCGCTGCACCACCTTGTGGGTAAACTTTAGATTAAGCAATGTTATTGTTTTTAGCCCATTATAGGAGGCCACAATATGTTTGTGTAAGGCTTTCCTTATTGCACAATACATACATAATAAAATATATTTTTTTTTTTTTTGTAGAATGAAGGTCAGTGTGTTTATCAGTATTATCCTTTGTTAGCAAAAATTATTTTAAACTTTGCCTTTGACATTGTATGCCCCTTAAATTTAAATGTTAAATGTGCAGGGGATTTTGGCGTTGCCGACAGCCATAGTATTTGTGACTGGATAAATAGTGTTGTAACGTTGTTACATGTGATGTGAGTAACGTTGTCATGTATTGTAACTGAAGCTTTCATAAGCCAAGCAGAGCAGATGTTACTAAAGCACAAAAAAATGGCAACGTTGCATTCTTTTCCATCCTGTTGGCATTTAAGGGGCGGTTCACCTTTGTTACCTTTTAGTTAGGAATGCACCGAATCCACTATTTTGATTCGGCCAAACCCTTCACAAATATACGGCGAATACTGAACCGAATCCTAATTTGCATATGCAAATTAGGGGTGAGAAGGGGGAAACATTTTTTACTTCCTTGTTTTGTGACAAAAAGTCACGCGATTTCCCTCCCTGCCCCTAATTTGTATATGCAAATTCGGTTCGGCCAGACATAAGGATTCGGACGAATCCGAATCCTGCTGAAAAAGGCAGAATCCCAAACCGAGTCCTGATTCGGTGCATCGCTACTTTTAGTATGGCCAGTTCTAAGCAACCTTTAGTTGGTCTTCATTTTTTTTTTTTTTTATATATGTTTTTAATTGTTTACCTTCCTCTTCTGACTCTTTTTATAGCTTTCAAATGGGGGTCACTGACCCCATCTATAAATCATATGCTCTGTAAGGCTACACATTATGGTTATTGCTACTTTGTATTAATCCTCTTTCTATTGAGGCCCTCTGCTATTGATATTCCAGCTTCTTATTCAAGTAAGAGGGTAATTTGGACCCTAGCAACCAGATTGCTGACATTTCAAACTGGAGAGCTGCTAAATAACTCAAAAACCACAAACAATGATAAATGAAAATCAATTGCAAATTGTCTCAGAACATCCCTCTCTACATCAGACTAAAAATGAATTTAAAGGTGAACAACGCCTTTAAGAAAGAACATTTTGTAGGCCATTTCCTATTAAGTCTTGTTATTGTGGAATGTTCTCGTTATAGGAGAGCTCATGAAACACTACATTCTTTAACCTTGTATCTAAGCCTTGTCTCTACATCATCATGTATCCAATGGTCTTTGTTACAGGCAAGGTGGTGAACATAGACGCCAACTCCCTGCGATCCTCCATGAGACCAGGCTTTGAGGACACCATCCGAAGATGTATTCAGAGGTTCCTCTGTCACAGCGATGGGCAGCCATGGACGTACAAACGGCATTACCAAGAAGGCAAGTTATTTGCTGGAAAGGTCCCCAGCACTACATGTTCTACATGAAACTAATTTATGTCACTTTGTACAGTTCCCTTTGGTGCAAAAATATGACTTTGGGCTCTTTGTTTCTGGGTTGTCCCATGTAATAATCCTATTGCCTCCCTCCATTCAGCTTATGTCCATGGGCATTCTGAAACGCCTCTGTATAGGTTCTCGCTGGCAGATGGCACCATGGTGACTGCTCAGACAAAAAGTAAGCTCTTCCGGAATCCTGTTACCAATGATCCCCACGGCTTTGTCTCCACACACTTCTTGCAAAGGTGAGTGAAGAGAGGGGACTGTGATTTACAGCTTGGAATTAGCTCAGCCAGGAGAAGCTAGGAAGGTGGGATACGTATCCTTAGTCTCCCTTTTATTTATTTTACTTCTGTTTTAAAATAGGAACCTATTAGAGCAATGGCCTCGACTTTGGGAAAAATGAAAAGCAACTTGTTTAGTTGCCACGAGGAAAGCATTCTCCTGGTGTGCCGTTGCTATTAAAGGAGAAGGAAAGCTCCTGAAGCAGTTTATTGACAATAGATTATCCACAATAGTGCACGCTATAACACTATATTTATTCTGCGGAATGCTTTACCATACCTGAGTAAACAGCTCTAGAAGCTCTGTTTGTTTAGGATAGCAGCTGCCGTATTAACTTGGTGTGACATCACTTTCTGCCCGAGTCTAAATCACTGGGGAGTGAGGGAAATTCTTATAACATATACAAAGACATATTGAAATTCTAATTAAATAGATACATGCTACCAGATATACAGGATACAATGATTCATCTTCATTCTTAATTCCTCTTTGAACCCACACACGTTATTGATTATTGTTACTCAGGGAACAGAATGGCTACCGACCTAATCCCAACCCAATGGCACAAGGTATTCGTCCACCGGTGAACCCCAACCCTCCCAATACAATGAATTCAATGCAGGCTCAGGCCATGCAGCAGCAGAACAGGAACTATGGCATGGGGGACCCCAATAGCATGACACAAATGCCGGGCATGAGATACAAATCCCCAGGCAACATGGCACCTGTCAATCAAGCTCCAGGTGTCCAGCAGTCTCCGTATCCGAACAATAGTAATTATGGCCTTAACATGAATAGCCCACCACATGGCAGTCCGGGCATGAATTCTAACCAACCCAACCTTATGGTGTCACCCAGAAACCGGGCTAGTCCCAAGATGGCATCCAATCAGTTTTCTCCTGTTCCAGGTATGTCTTTTACATTATTGTAGCTGATGTGCTAGGTGCAAGTGGAAATCCCACGCATAATGTAGCAGTAATGTCATTTCGTGTAACTTGCAGGCATGAACTCTCCAATGGGATCTTCAGGAAATGCAGGGGGAGGAAGCTTCTCCAGCAGCTCGCTAAGTGCTCTCCACGCCATAAGCGAAGGAGTGGGGAGTTCACTCTTGTCATCGTTGTCTTCTCCCGGCCAAAAAGTAGAGAACAATACCAATATGAACTTGCCCCAGCAGGGTAAAATTGGCAACCAGGATTGCAAGAGCCCCAGTGGCTTGTACTGTGAACAAGGACAAGTGGAAAGCTCCGTGTGCCAGTCAAGCGGTAGAGAGCACCTTGGTGATAAAGACATTAAAGAGAACGTACTTGAAGGGTCGGACAGTCAGAGATCACAAGCTGAAAGTAAAGGACATAAGAAGCTCCTCCAGCTTCTCACAGGTTCATCAGAAGAACGGGGTCAAAGTCTAATGTCTGGTTCTTCTATGGACTGCAAAGATTCATCCACCAATGTAACAAGTCCATCTGGAGTGTCCTCATCCACTTCCACCGGCGTGAGCTCTACGTCCAACTTGCATGGGTCCATCCTTCAAGAGAAACACCGCATTCTCCATAAGTTGCTGCAGAATGGCAATTCTCCCGCCGAAGTAGCAAAGATCACGGCAGAAGCCACCGGAAAGGACGTTTTCCAGGAAACTGGGAGCTCTGCACCTTGCACAGAAGCAACGGTGAAACGAGAGCAGCTGAGCCCAAAGAAGAAGGAAAACAATGCACTTCTGAGGCATTTGTTGGACAAAGACGACTGGAAGGAGGCGCTGTCCAAGGACATTAAACCCAAAGTGGAACATATGGACAATAAAATGGGCCCTTGCAGTAGTTCCAGTGTCCCGACTTCAAGTCAGGATAAAGAGGTCAAGATAAAGACAGAACCTGCAGAAGAGGTATGATGTGGTTATTTTTTATTTATTTTTTTTATAGTTTTTAATTGGTGATGCCACCTAAACAATTTACTAGATTACAAACAAGTAAATTAAACCAACAACCTAATTACGCTCAGTGAATTCATGTAAGGTTCTTAACCGTATAATCATACAAGGGATGAAAACTACTTTTTATCAGATTAACCACTATAAGAAAATTATAACTGTAACAAGTCCAGAATACGTGGTTTAAAGCTAGAATCAATTTGGTCCCAGAATATTGACCAAGTTTCAGTAAATCTTTTAAGATGGGGTTCTGCTGATTTAATTCTTATTGCTTCTTGCCAGCAGAGTTGTTTTAAAAGGGACTGTATATCTGGTAAAGAAGGAGTGGATTCAGACAGCCAATTTAAGAACAATAATTTCTTAGTAGTGGCTGTAAACAACAAAATTAGGTTGAGCAATAAATCACTTAGGGGTTTGGGTCACCCCGTTGGAACGAGTCCTGGAGAATCCAGATGTAGTAGCGCAAATTTTGGGTTTAATTTAATATGGAGCTTAAATTTGAGATTCAAAAACTTCTCCAAGGTGAACCATACCCTGTATACATTAGGACAACTCCAAAAGTAGTGAGGATGCGGTTATTGGCTGTATTTAAATTACTAGTGAATTTGCACAAGTTCTAGTTACAACTTACCTGGCATGGATTAAAGGCAGACGAGTTTATATTGAGCCTTACGAACAGAGCCGGAATGTTTTCAAAGCTGTTTTGGCTGAAAAAAAACCCCATTCAGATCACAAATGGCTGCCAATGCTACTTACAAACAAGCAGATAAATCTCAGCCACCGAATTGTTTTTGTATAAACCAGCAATATCTGCTGGTTCTGCCTCATACAGTTGAATGACACACCTCATTCATGCTTTGTTTCCAGGTTCCGGGAGATTTGGATAATTTGGATGCTATCCTGGGGGATCTGGCTGGTTCTGACTTCTATTCCAATTCAATGAGCTCCAGAGCAAGTGACCTTGGGCCCAAGCAGCCTGTATTCCAGGGCAGCCCAACATTGGGTAGGAATTCATTTTTTTTGGGACTTTAATTTTTGCAGACCTCACAGATTTACAAGTAATATCTTTTTAGGAGACTGTTCATGATCCTGACTTAGTGTTTATGACCTAAATGAAAAATTCAAAAACCCTACTTTAATGCTTGTAGCATAGGTGCCATAAAGCAGGGGTGGCCTCCCTAGGTGAGCCTTAGTGAATGAAGGTGCCATTTAGGGTGATATATAATGGCAAATGTTTTTTGTCCCGCGTTTGTGCTTAGAAGCCCAGCGGATTAGGGAGAAATTTTCCATGAACAATAATATATTTCCCTAGATGTTCTTGGATATATAAACAGGTGAGGGCACCAGAACCAAAATAGTGAACTCAAAATGTCTTGTCCTTTAAGGACAAGGAAATTGATATATATATAATGCACAAAAGCCATGAATATCTTGTAAATTTTATCCATATAAACGGTGACTAGTGATGTCATCAGCATTGTGTATTATAATAAATAAAGTACCCCCTGTTGGAAAATATGAGGATATTAGCAGTTACATCGGAGTTCCATGACCTGTATAAAAGCCTTCGGCCTCCTGCTTTAATTTATATGGTCATGGAACTCCTCGGTAACTTATAATATCCTTATATATTACAATAGGGGGTACTTTATTCACTATATAACCTCTTCATGAGTTAGTGAGGGCACCAGGACCAAAAGTGAGCTCAAGAAGTCTTCATATAACACTTCCTTAAAGGACAAGTAATATATATATATATACATACAATCTTACTTCCCATCATCTGGTAATACGGTTCATAGTAGTGCAGCAGGTTTGGTGACCACCATGTCTTCTGCTTTGCTTCCTAGCTCTAGCGGTGATTACCAGATTGGCTTCATTCATGCTAAAACAATGCATTTTTGAATGGTTTTTGGGACCAATGACCAGTCACTGGATGAATATGTTGGCGCTCTATTAATAATGCGTAATAACATTTTGTACAAATTATCATGTCGTCCCTTTGCAGGCATGAGGAGTCCTGATAGTGTGCAAGGGAGCCGGCCGCCATTTAATCGGGCAATGTCTCTAGACAGCACAATGCCAGGAAGCTCCACCCCTCCAGTGCGAAATGTTAACAGTTTTCCAATGGTACCAAAGCAAGGCATGATAGGAAGCCCAAGAATGATGGACGGACAAGACAATTTTGGTGTTATGATGGGTATGTTTTCCCTCACACTGGGGTTCTCTTTCTCCTAAACACTAAGACAATAAAATAAAAATCAAAAGCCCCCATTGGCTTACAGGAGCTGTAGGGCTGCCTGCTATCCCTTCTTAAGACCTTATGGTATATATTGATATATTTCATATTCATGATGTGCTTTCTTGTGCAGGAAGTGGACCTAACAGGAGTATGAACCAACATCCAGGTGGGGACTGGGCTATGCAGAACTCTGCAGTCAATAGGTTGGAGCCTCCTAACGTGGGAACCGTGGGCCGACCCGGGCCCGATTACAACACAGCGATGTCAAGGGCTGCGATGGGTGGGAATATGCCGGGACTTCCAGCCAGATCTAACAGTATTCCTGGGAGCAGACCAGTGATGCAGCAGCAGATGCTTCCAATGAGTATGTTTATCTTGAGGATACTCTAGCCTATTGGCTCTGCAAAGCCATATTACTAGGCAATTGAGATTCTGAAGTCAGATCAGCCCAGAGGGGCAGGAATGCTCAAGTTTGACCAGACCGTTACTTAAAAAGTTTATGCTTAACATCATTTTTGCCTGTAGCTAAAGGAATAAGGAAACCATGGACATTTTTTTCTGCAAACAGGGCAAACAAAAGTTACTCTATAGGACCTTGCAAGGTAGAAAATTACAGGACCAGTGCACCCCTGCTTGATTGTCTCCTGTTTAACAAAAAAGTCACAACAAAGTGGTAAAGAGAAGAGTTTGTATACTGGTAATCTAATTATCTACCTCACAAGGACCAAGCATATAGTAACATCACCCTGCTGCTGTGTAGCTTAAGAAATAACACCATTAACGGAACTATCGGGCGCCCGGGTACTGGCTATGCAGCCGAGATCGAGGCAGATTCTGGTGGGCCACAAGGGGTGCGTACCCTGGTGCAGTCGCACCTTTGCACCCCCAGTAGTGCCACCACTGAATAACACAAGCCATAGATTTATTTTGATTAGTTGGGTAAAAGTTATTGCAAATGGCATATGGGAGGGCATAATGGTATGGCTGTTTTTCTGGAGACTGGTCAGACCAATGTATGTTCTGATGAGGCGGATACTCGTTTTAATAGCTTATTGCTTTTGTTTGCTCTGACAAATTCGTCACATGCATCTATTGACAGCAGAGCAGTAAGTCTAAGCTAGAAAGAGTAATCCTGCCATTTGCTTTGTAACTTTTGCTATGAGTAGGAGTTTCTTTAGGCAAAGTAACAACCTGTTCCTTACGCTAATGTTTTTTTTTTTTGTGCTAGGGCCCAATGACATGGCAATGGGCATGGGATCAAATCCTTATGGACAACAAGCCCCTTCAAATCCGCCTGGATCGTGGCCAGATGGCATGATGATGGACCAGGTCATGGTGGTGCACAGAGCAGGTAGGAATGAAATTTTATACATAATAGCTTGGGGCATATAGTAACATTCAACCCTAAACTTAAACCTAAAAACCCCTTCCGGCATGTTGAGGCGTGCGCTACCCAGTTTAAAGGAGAATTCAACCCTAAACTTAAACACCTTCCCCACCCCCTACACTACATAGACTCCCCTCCCCCCAGCCTAGTGTTACCCGGGCAAATTCCCGTAACGTTTTACTTAGCCCTTGGTGCAGATTCAGGCATCGGAGTTCACAGGCGCCATCTTCTTTTCTTCGGAAATCTTCGGAATGAGACCGGCATGGTGGCGCGTGCATAATTGGGGCAGTTTTCTGTTTCGGGACAAATGCACATGTAAATTGCTGAAGCGCCAGTCTCATTACGAAGATTACCGAAGTGGCTGAAGATGGCGCCTGTGAACTCAGATGCTGGGGGAGGAGGGAGGGGGTCTGTGTAGTGTAGGGGGGAAGGTGTTTTTTAAGTTTAGGATTGAATTCTCCTTTAAACTGGGTAGCGCACACCTCAACATGCCGTATCCCCATTTACAACTTTCATTGGACTTCAAAACCATAAATGTTATTTTTTCATTCCGTATTTCAGGCAGTTAGGAAGGAATTCTTTGGATGACCTCTTATGTCCTCCTTCAACCGTTGAAGGGCAGACAGATGAAATCGCACTACTTGATCAGTTGCACACCCTTCTCAGTAACACGGACGCCACAGGTCTCGAAGAAATAGATCGAGCTCTAGGAATTCCGGACTTGGTCAGTCAGGTATGTGAGACTTGCTACTACACTGATCCTGTGGGAGGTACTGGAGCAAAAAAATAAATAAATGGGAACCTGCACTTGTTTGCTCATAGTCTGTACAGAGAGATACTTTAAAACTATGGCAGCATAGGTATTTCCCTGTACTAAGCACAATTCAGCAGGAACAGTCCCCTAAGTTTGCTCATAGTCTGTACAGAGATCCCATAAAACTATGGCAGCATAGGTATTCCCTGTACTAAGCACAATTCAGCAGGAACAGTCCCTAAAAGTTTGCTCATAGTCTATACATAGAGATACCATAAAACTATGGCAGCATAGGTATTCCCTGTACTAAGCAAAATTCAGCAGGAACAGTCCCCTAAGTTTGCTCATAGTCTGTACAGAGAGATCCTATAAAACTATGGCAGCATAGGTATTCCCTGTACTAAGCACAATTCAGCAGGAACCACTCCCTAAGTTTGCTCATAGTCTGTACAGAGATCCCATAAAACTATGGCAGCATAGGTATTCCCTGTACTAAGCACAATTCAGCAGGAACCAGTCCCTAAGTTTGCTCATAGTCTGTACAGAGAGACCCCATAAAACTATGGCAGCATAGGTATTCCCTGTACTAAGCACAATTCAGCAGGAACAGCCCCTAAGTTTGCTCATAGTCTGTACAGAGAGATCCCATAAAACTATGGCAGCATAGGTATTCCCCTGTACTAAGCACAATTCAACAGGAACAGTCCCCTAAGTTTGCTCATAGCCTGTACAAAGAGATACCATAACTCTATATTATGCAATAAAGGCCCGGTTCCATGCGACTTCACAGGATATTTTTTTATTTATTTCTTATTTCAAGGGTCAAACTCTGGAGCATCAGCCAGATTCTTACCAGCGTCAAGGCTCTCCAGTCATGATCGATCAAAAGCCACCCATTTATGGCCAGCCCTATGCAGGGCAGGGAGCAGCTATGTCTGCTGGGGGCTTTAATAACATGCAGGGGCAGCACCCACCCTATAATTCGGTGATGGGTCAGATGAACCAGCAACAAGGCAATTTCCCACTGCAAGGTATGCACCCACGGGCCAACCTCATGAGACCCCGAACCAACATACCCAAACAGCTGAGAATGCAACTGCAGCAGAGGCTTCAGGGGCAGCAGGTAAGTCTTCTGATACTCTGATCTATATATATATATATATATATATATATATATATATATATATATATATATGTGTGTATATATATATATATATATATATATATATATATATACATATACAATATATATATATATGTGTATATATATATATATATATATATATATATATGTGTATATATATATTAGGGATGCACCGAATCCACTATTTTGGATTCGGCCGAACCCCCGAATCCTTCACTAAAGATTCGGCCGAATACCGAACCGAATCCGAACCCTAATTTGCATATGCAAATTAAGGGTAAGAAAGGAAATTTTTTTACTTCCTTGTTTTGTGACAAAAAGTCACGAGATTTCCCTCCCCGCCCCTAATTTGCATATGCAAATTAGGATTCGGATTCGGTTCGGCCGGGCAGAAGGATTCGGCCGAATCCGAATCCTGCTGAAAAAGGCCGAACCCTGGCCGAATCCCGAACCGAATCCTGGATTCGGTGCATCCCTAATATATATATATATATATATATATATATATGTGTATATATATATATATATATATATATATATATATATATATATATATATACAATACTTAGTGTGCTGCAGCCTGTTGCATGGACTGGGAGCTGGCTTGTATATCCCACCTGCTTTCTGTTTCTCCTTTTTCATTATTCTGATTTACGTAGTACAGGTATGGGATCTGTTATCCAGAATGCTCAGTACCTGGGGTTATCTGGATAACGGATCTTTCTGTAATTTGTATCTTCATACCTTAAGTCTACTAGAAAATCATGTAAACATAAAATAAACCCAATAGGCTGGTTTTTGCTTCCAATAAGGATTAATTATATTTTAAGGTGGCCATACATGGAGAGATACGCTCGTTTGGCGATGTCGCCAAACGAGCGGATCTCCCTCCGATATGCCCACCTTGAGGTGGGCAATATCGGGCTGATCCGATCGTGGGCCCTAGGGCCCAACGATTGGATCCTATCGAACGCAAACGGGCAGTCGGATCGCGGGACCGCATCAACAAACAGATGCGGCCGCGATCCGACGGGATTTTTAATCCCATCCGATCGAGATCTGCCCGATTTTCGGCCAGATCTCGATCGGGGAAGCCCGTCGGGGGCCCCCATACACGGGCCAATAAGCTGCCGACTATGTCTGTCGGCAGCTTTTATCGGCCCGTGTATGGCCACCTTTAGTTGGGATCAAGTACAAGCGACTGTTTTATTATTACACAGAAAAAGGAAATCAATTGGAAAGATTCGGATTATTTGGATAAAATTAAGTCTATGGGAGCTTTCGGCTTAAGAGTCTGCTTAATACCGAACCCGAATCCTATTTTGCATATGAAGGGGAAAATATTTTTTTTACTTCCTTGTTTTTTGACAGAAAGTAATGCGATTTCCCTCCGGTCCCTAGTTTGCATATGCAAATTAGGATTCGGTTCAGCCGGGCAGAAGGATTTGTCTGAATCCTGGATTCGGCGCATCCCTAGTAATAAGCCAGTCCTTTCACTTCACCATCATCATCATCATCACCACCTATGAAGCAGCACTTAATCAAAAGCGCCTAGTTTGTGTATTACCTGAAACTGTTCTTCTTCTGGTACCTGTAGCTTTCTCCTTTGTTTTCCAGCAGTTCGACATCCAAAACCTAATGCTGAGGATAACATTTGGTATTGTTCTTCTGTATTAATTGGCTTTGGGAGTTCAATGACAAGAGCAAGACATTGATCCATGTAATCACAGAATTTCTACACAACGACCGAGTCTTGCTTTTGTTCTAGAACTGAATTTGCTTCTTTTTTTTTTAATACTTTTAAATGTATGGGGGGGCAGGGCTGCTAAATTTTAAGAGTAAAAAAAACAGGTATGGGACCTGTTATCCAGAATGCTCAGGGGTTTTCCGGATAACGGATCTTTCCGTAATTTGGATCTTCATGCCTTAAGTCGACTAGAAAATCACGTAAACATGAAATAAACCCAATAGGCTGGTTTATTTATTTATTAGTTGGGATCAAGTACAAGCTACTGTTTTATTATAAGAGCAGAGACACATGAGGAGATTCAGGGAGAGTTAGTCACCTGGCGACAAATCACCTCTTCTTCGGGCGACTAATCTGTCGCTAGAATCTAAATCGCCGGCAGGATGCAGGAGCATTTCGTTTTCCAAAGTCACCCGAATTTTCCTTGAGAGTCGACTTTGGAAAACGATGCGCACCAATTGCCATCCCGCGGGCGATTTAAATTCTGGCCGGTGGGAAGGCAGTTCAGGGAGATTAGTCGCCCGAAGAAGAGCCGATTTGTCACCGGGCGACTAATCTCCACGTTTCTCTGTCCTTACACAGAAAAAGTAAAACAATTTTTAAACATTTGGAGTATTTGATTATAATGGAGTCTCCGGGAGACAGCCTTTCCATAATTCAGAGCTTTCTGGATAACTGGTTTCCAGATTACGGATCCCATACCTGTACTTTATCCTGTCTCCGGAATTCTGAAGCAAACACGATTTCACACATCGTCGCATGTTTTTCTGCCCTGCTCTTGGAGCCACGGGCCTTCTGGTAATATGTTGTTGTACAAGAAAGTATTTTACATCAGTCATTTTATGTTACTGGTACAAAATGGCAGCAGACACCGCATTCTCTTTGCTGGCAACTGGTTAATGTATGTAATGTAGTAGCCTTAAAGGGATGCTGTCAAAACGCATCAGTTAATAGTGTTGCTCCAGCAGAATTCTGCACTGAAATCCATTTCTCAAAAGAGGAAACTGATTTTTTTATATTTCATTTTGAAATCTGACATGGGGCTAGACATATTGTCAGTTTCCCAGCTGCCCTCAGTCATGTGACTTGTGCTCTGATAAACTTCAGTCACTCTTTACTGCTGTACTGCAAGTTGGAGTGATATCACCCCCCTCCCTTCCCCCCCAGCAGCCAAACAAAAGAACAATGGGAAGGTAACCAGATAGCAGTTCCCTAACACAAGATAACAGCTGCCTGGTAGATCTAAGAACAGTACTCAATAGTAAAATCCAGGTCCCACTGCGACACATTCAGTTACAATGAGCCTGCCAGTAATCTATAGTTACACCACTTGCCCCTTATGCAGAAAACCCCAGGTGCCAAATATTCCATATAATAAATGGGTAAAATACATTTAGAATATTCACATTTCTACTCTACTTAATTTCATTGTGATATTTGAACCATATCCCAGTTGCTCGGATAAGTGGCCATAGCAACCACTGAGCCTTTCTATCCTGGGTCACTTGAAGCTTCCCAGCTTGTACTACATAACAACTTCATGTGGGTGCAGGCAGCAGTTTTTTTTTGTTTTTTTTTATAATGAGGTACTGCGATTAGAGATAAACCCGTCTTCTCTCTTTCCTGAAGTTCCTGAACCAAAACCGACAAGCCTTAGAGATGAAGGTAGAGCCAATGACTACCGGTGGCGCTGGAGTGATGAGGCCTGTAATGCAGACGCCGGTCTCACAGCAGGTAACTATCTAATTAAAGTTACAGTCTTAAATTGTACAAAATGGACGGTCCAGCAATGGTGGGAATCCATCCGAGTTATGTTACTGGCTGTGAAACCAACCATGTTAAAGGAGAACTAAAGCCTAACTAAAGGAGTAGCTAGAAATGTTGTACATTATGTTTTCTGCTTCTGTACCAGCCCAAGGCAACCACAGCCCTTTAGCAGTAAAGATCTGTGTCTCCAAAGATGCCCCAGTAGCTCCCCATCTTCTTTTCTGTTGATTCACTGCACATGCTCTGTGCTGCTGTCACTTACTGAGCTTAGGGACCCACACACAATATACAGTACATATAGAATAGAAATGTCACAATATAAGGCTGATTAGTAATTAATACAGATAATTACTACATGGCAGCACAGAAACCAGTGCAATTAGCATCAGAATTGAATAATCAGCAAACCTGTAGCATCAGCTTATATTACAGCCATGGAAGCTCATTTTCTGCTGGATAATTAGTGACGAGCCCTAAGCTTAGCTTCTCAACAGCCAATCAGAGCCCACTGAGCATGTGAGTGTCACTGACACTTTCCAAGATGGTGACCCCCTGTGACAAGTTTGAAGTCCTGGATCATTGCTGCTATTGACAAGCTGAAACTTTAGTCTTGTGCAATAAGTTCACTATATAAAATATGCCATTTTTAGCCACATCCATTTTAAGGGTTTAATTCTCCTTTAAACAGTTGAAAAGTTCCGTTCAGACTAGGGATGCACCAAATCCAGTATTTTGGATTCATTGACGAATACCGAACCGAATTAGCATATGCAAATTAGGGGTGGGAAGGGGAATTTTTTTTTCTTTGTTTTGTGACAAAAAGTCACGCAATTTCCCTCCCCGCCCCTAATTTGCATATGCACATTAGGATTCGGATTCGGTTCAGTCAGGCAGAAAGATTCGGCCGAATCCTCGAACCAAATCCTGGATTCGGGGCATCCCTAATTCAGACTCTGCGCACACAAAAAAATGGGTGGATACTTTTATGAAAAATGTTGATTGGGGAAGGCTGATCTGGGTCTCCATGTTTTTATTGTTTAATTTCTCGTCTGCAGAGCTTTCTCAATGCTCAGATGGTGGCGCAGAGGAACAGGGAGCTGATTAGCCACCAAATCAGACAGCACAGAATGGCCATGATGATGCAACAACAACAAGGGCAACCTCAAGCCTTCAGCCCTCCTCCCAATGTCACCGCCTCGGCCGCTATGGACAACCCACTAGGAGGGCCGCCAATGCCCCAGGCTCCTCCTCAGCAATTCTCCTACCCTCCTAATTATGGTAAGTCTCCGTTTTTAGCTTGAGTGTATTATTGGCACAAACCATCCTCACCTCATTGCCCATTTCTGTGATTGTAACCGTGTGCTGCTTATTTAAAGGTATCAATCAGCAGGCTGACCCCACTTTTGGAAGGGTATCTAGCCCACCGAACGCCATGATGTCCTCCCGGATGGCTCCTTCCCAGAATCCTCACCCTCAAACCACACAAATGTATCCGTCGCCAGACATGAAAGGCTGGCCGTCAGGGAATATCGCGAGACAAAAGTAAGTACAAGCTAGCCGTGGATCACATTCTTTGATTCTAGGGATGCACCGACTCCAGGTCGGGATTCGGCCTTTTTCAGTAGGATTTGGATTCGGCCGAATCTTTGTTTTCCTCTTCCCACCCCTAATTTGCATATGCAAATTAGGATTCGCTTCACTATTCGGCCGACTCTTTCGCGAAGGATTCTGGATTGGGCCGAATCCAAAATAGTGCATTTGGTGCATCCATATTTGATTCACAAATCTATTCTGTTTCCCCAAATAGACAGTAAGCACTTGGTGCTGAGTTTGCTGCCTATTATCGCTTAAAGGATAAGTAAACCTTTTAAATAAGTGAATGTAAAATTGATGAGGGGGCTATTCTAAGTACTTTTGTCATCTATATTCATTATTTATTTTCTTTTTATTCCAAGATATTAAGGGATACATGTGTGGTTAATATTAATGAATTTAGTTACAACAGCGCCACCTGCTGGTCAGTTTCCCACCAGTCTGACCACCAAGTAGTCAAAGAAGTTGTCAGGAGAAAGAAAGAGGCTGCTCTGATGTTCTTCTGCTTAGGGAAACAGTTAGAAACCTTTCTCAAATATTTCCTAAGCAGAAGAACATCAGAGCAGCCTCTTTCTTTCTCCTGACAACTTCTTCCTTGACTACTTGGTGGTCAGACTGGTGGGAAACTGACCAGCAGGTGGCGCTGTTGTAACAAGATTCATTCATATGTACATGTATCCCTTAAAGGAACAGTTCTGTGTGAAAATAAAAACTAGGTAAATAAATAGGCTGTGCAAAATAAAAAATGTTTCTAATATAGTTAGTTAGCCAAAAATATAATGTATAAAGGCTGGAGTGACTGATAATAAAACAGCCAGAACACAACTTCCTGCTTTTCAGCGACTTGAAGGGGGGCCCACATGGTACATTTCTATTCAGTGAGTTTGTAATTGACCCTCAGCATTCAGCTCAGATTCAAAAGCAACAGATATGACCCATGTGGCCCCCCCCCTCAAGTCTCTGATTGGTTACTGCCTGGTAGCCAGGGTAACCAGTCTGTGTAAACCAAGAGATCTGAAAAGCAGGAAGTAGTGTCTGACTGACTTGTTATACATCAAATCACTCAGCCTTTATACATTACATTTTTGACTAACTATATTAGAAACATTTTTTAATTTGCACAGCCTATTTATTTATCTAGTTTTTATTTTTACACTGAACAATTCCTTTAATATCTTGGGATAAAAAGAAAATAAACAATGAATGTAAATGACAAAAGTGATTAGAATAGCACTCTCGTCAATTTTACATTCACTTATTTTAAAAGTTTCCTTGTCCTTTAACACAGTACTAGATGGTTTTGGTTGCTCAAGCCCCTTTCGTTTGACAGCACTCGTGTCTCATTTAAAATGAATTTGGATTTCCAGTACTTTAAACCCCCCTCACACAAAATGTTGGAAATCATTCCATGTGCCATAACCCTTAATGGGCTTTACTACGTTGGCATTGTATAGTGTAACAATCGTTGTGTCTCTGCAGTTCCTTCCCACAGCAGCAGTACAGCCACCAGAACAACCCTGCTACGTATAACATGATGCACATGAACGGCAACGGGAATCACATGGGGCAGATGAATATAAACTCCTTGCCTATATCTGGAATGCCTATGGGTCCTGATCAGGTACAAGTCTCTCTCTCTCTCTCTCTCTCTCTCTCTCTCTCTCTCTCTCTCTCTCTCTCTCTCTCTCTCTATCTATATAATATATATATATATATATATATATATATATATATATATATATCTCTATATATATCTCTATATATCTATATCTATATCTCTATATATCTATATCTCTCTCTCTCTATATATATATCTCTATCTATCTATCTATCTATCTATCTATCTATCTATCTATCTATCTATCTATCTATCTATCTATCTATCTATCTATCTATCATCTATCTATCATCTATCTATCTATCTATCTATCTCTCTATATCTATATCTCTCTATATCTATATCTCTCTATATCTATATCTCTCTATATCTATATCTCTCTATATCTATATCTCTCTATATCTATCTCTATATATCTCTATATATCTATATCTATCTATCTATCTATCTATCTCTCTCTCTCTCTCTCTCTCTCTCTCTCTATATATATATCTATCTCTATCTAGTTAGAAAAGCAAAAGAGGTTTCATTCTACAGGTATAGGATTCGTTATCCGGAAAGCTCCGAATTACGGCAAAGCCGTCTCCCTTAGACTCCATTTTATCCAAATTTTTATAAAAATGATTTCCCTTTTCTGTGTAATAATAAAACAGTCGCTTGTACTTGATCCCAACTAAGATATAATTAATCCTTATTGGAGGCAAAACCAGCCTCTTGCGTTTATTTAATGTCTACATGATTTTCGAATAGGATACTACGACTCGAAGTAAAATCGTTCGAATATTCGACCATTCGATGATCGAAGTACTGTCTCTTTAAAAAAACTTCGAATTAAATACTTCGCTAAATTAAACCTGCCAAAGTGCTATGTTGGCCTATGGGGACCTTCTAGAGCAGTTTTTTGAAGTCGAAGAAAAATCGTTTGATTCGAAGGATTTTACTTCAACCGCAAAACGGTCAAATTCAGTGAAAAACACTTTGACTTTGATATTCGAAGTCGAAGTAAAGCCATTCGATGGGCGAATTTCAAAGTATTTATCACTTCGAAATCCGACCCTTGATAAATCTGCCCCTTAGTAGGTTATTGAATGGCCAATTCCAAGCAACTATTCAATTGGTTTTCATTATTTATTTTTTATAGCTTTAAGGTTAGTTGCCTTTTTCTTCTGACTCTTTGCAGCTTTCAAAGGGGAGTCGCTGACCCCCATCTAAAAAACAAATGCTCTGTAAGGCTACACATGTATTGTTATTGCTAATTTTTATTACTCGTCTTTCTATGCAGTCCCTCTCGTATTCATATCCCAGTCTCTTAATGAACTCAATGCATGGTTGCTAGGGGAATTTGTACCCCAGCAACCAGACTGCTTAAAATGCAAAAAGCTAAATAACTCTAAAACCTTAAATAATAAAAAATGAAAACCAATTGCAATTTGTCTTAGAATATCCCTCTCCTATCTCAAAGGTGAACAACCCAGATCCAAGTTATGGAAATATCTTGAGTATTCTGGATAACAGGTCCCATACCTGTACCTGATGTCTGGTTATAGGGATATTATTTGATGTTACATATTAATTTGTTTCTCTTTCTCCTTAGAAATATTGCTGACACCAAACTTTTCTCGGAATGAAAACTCCCCGGAGGAACTAAAGATGCACTATAATGAGTAACACAAAGAGAGAAAAAGCAGATGCTAAATAAATATATATATATATATATATATATATATATATATATATATATACTGTATATATATACTGTATATATATGTGTGTGTATATAAATATATTGGCCTTATGGAGGACAGAACAAGTCTCACAAGTGAAACGCGATTCTCTGACTAATCCACTGTACAAAAGCAATGGACGCGCTTCATTCGGTGCTCTCTCTCCGACGCGTCCGGACGCCGGCAACATTCTCGCATGTAAGATTCGGTTTTGGCTGTGAATTTCGCCATTTGTAAAAGGAACCCAAGTTTCATTGTTCAATGCAAAGCACCCAGTCAATTTCTAATTGGGGTTTTCATTTTAAGAATTCTTCACGTTTGCGAGGGGGGAGGGGTTTGATCAAAGCGGAGAAGCGAAACGCATCCGGATTTCTTTCTATACCAATGTGCAGCCGACATGCACTTTATTATTGACTCGCTCACTCACGGGGTCTATAACATTTACAGCTCAAGCATCCAACAGCCGAGGGTCTTCTTCCAGTTCATTCATTTTGGGGTTTTTGTTTTTTGTGTACACCTATTTTGTATATATGACCTTTAAAATATTGTACATGACTTTTGTAAGTCACTATCTCTCTTTTTGTTTTTTGCGGGCTTTTAAAGCTTCATTAACTCATTGGTTGCCTGGGTTAAGTTTCTAGCAACCGGCAGGTTCATTATTAAATCTCAGTACAGTGAGGACACGTATATCTGTTTTATTTAAGGATTTCAGTTGGGAGGGGGGAGCGCTGTTCATTTTTTTAATTGGCTTTACTACCGGGAGACTTTGGTTTGGCCTGAGCTCTAACAGGGTTATTACTGTTTTATTTTGTGCTTAGAGGTGGAAAGCAGTTAAGACCTTTAGTAAAATATTCTGCTTATTTAAAGGGATATATATGATTGTCTGATTTAAAAAGCATTCACTTGTTCCGGAAAGCAATGTATTATTTTACACTATTCTTATTTCCTACAGAGGGCCCCATCTTGCTTTACGGCAGTTATTTCAGATATCCATTCAGGGTTCAAGCACTTATGTCTCATGAGCAGGTTTGATTTATCCTATTATCCTTTAAAGGAGAAGGAAAGCTACCAAAGCTGTTTATTGCCAGTAAATTAGCCACAATAGTGCAAGCTATAACACTATATTTATTCTGTAGAATGTTTCTGTAGAATGTTTTACCATGCCTGACTAAACAGCTCTAGAAGCTCTCCGTTTGTTTAGGATAGCAGCTGCCATATTAGCTTGGTGTGATATCACTTCCTGCCTGAGTCTCTCCCTGCTCACTCATAGCTCTGGGCTCAGCAGGGAGGGGAGTAGCTAGGGGAGAGGAGCAAACTGAGCATGCTCAAGCCCTAGCCCTGGAGGTTTAAGCTGAAAACAGGAAGTCTGATACAGAAGCCCATGAGTACACAATAGAAGGAAAGAAATGTGGTGTTTCTTTTGACTGAGGACTCAGAGCAGCATTACTTTGAGGGTTTACTGTATATTTATATTAGGGATGCACCAAATCCACTATTTTGGATTCGACCGAAACCCCCGAATCCTTCACAAAAGATTCAGCCGCATTCCAAATCCTAATTTGCAAAGGATTCAGCCTTTTTCCGCATGATTCGGCCGAATCCTTCTGCCAGGCTGAACCAAATATTAATTTGCATATGAAGGGGAAAACATATTTTTCTTGTTTTGCGACAAAACCCCCCCACAAAACTCCCCTTCCCTAATTTGCATATGCAAATTAGGGTTTGGTTCAGCCTGGTTCGCCCCAATCCTGCTGAAAAAGGCAGAATCTTGAACTGAATCCTGGATTTGGTACATCCCTAATTTATATAGACCTTTCTGTTAAAGCTCGTTTAGTTTTAGTCTTTCCTTCTCCTTTGAATAATGTGGTTTATAAGATTTCAGAGCACTAGGAAACCTCGCGACAATGGATTCTTGAAAGATAATTATACAACAGCAGCAGCATCCCTTTAAATTGTACACTTTATTTCCGAATCTGAAACAACCTAGTGCCACTTCATGTTTTATTCAGTTTAAAATGTAACAATATCACACACATTAATATTGATTTTCTGCAGAATTTTCCATTGATTTGACACAGTTTCCCCCTTTTTGTCTTGTTTGTATTGAGATTTAAGTGTGTCTTCCTGTTGGTTCCAAGTCAGATCTCCATTGTGTTGGGTCCTTGCGCAGAGTGAGACAATATCGGTTTCATCTGAACGTTGGACGGCGTCGCATGTTTTTAATGTTTTAAACCTTGTTCTTGAGTTAAATTAAGGAAAAAATATATATAATTTTTTTTAGAGCTATCTGCCCAAAGTTCAGACACTTTAGGGCAAAGACACACGTTCAGATTCGGGTAGATTTAGGGCAGAGAAAAACACTCCCGATTCGGTGAGATTAGTCGCCCCTTCTTTGGGGGCGACTAATCTCCCCAAACTGCCTCCCGCCGGCTAGAATGTAAATCGCCAGTGGGATGGCACTTGGAGCGCTTTGTTTTCTGAAGATGCCCGAAGTTTCCTCGTGAGGCAACTTCGGGCGACTTTAGAAAACGAAGCGCACCTACTGCCATCCCGCTAGTGATTTACGTTCTAGCCAGCGGGAGGCAGTTTGAGGAGATTAGACGCCTCGAAGAAGAGGCGATTTATAGTCTGGCGACTAATCTCCCTGAAGTTCAGACACTTTAGGGGAGAAACACACACTCAGATTCGGGTAGATTAATCCCCTTCTTCGGGGGGCCAATGTCCCCAAACTGCCTCCCACCGGCTAGAATTTAAATTGCTAGCACTCTGATCACTTGGTTTTCCTAAGTCGCTGAAAGTTTCCTCGTGAGGCAACTTCAGGCGACTTTAGAAAACGAAGCGCACAGATTGCCATCCTGCCGGCGATTTACATTCTAGCTGGTGGGAGGCAGTTTGGGGAGATTAGTCGCCCCGAAGAAGAGGCGATTTATCGCCGGGCGACTAATCTCCCCGAATCTGAGTGTTTGTCTCTGCCCTAAATCTCCCCGAATCTGAGTGTGCGCGTCTAACCCTTCGAGAGAATGCTGCAAGTCAGGGTGCACGGCTAGTGTTAAATAGGGCCCTTGAGTGATTGGTTCGGTGTGGGAATTCAGACTGGAAGGCTCTTTCACCCTCTTCAAATACTTACACCCACGTTTCAATTAAATCTATACATTGTTGTCTTCCTTTGCTGATTCCTATTGGTCTGCAGGATTTTCAGTTTTCAGTTGCGATCGTGTCCCAGATGTGTTGCACTCATAATTACTAATCACTTCAGCCCAATGTTATTGATTGGAAAGCATTTGTAGTTAAGCAATAATGTGTCTTTCCGGTGCCTTTCTGTTTTTCCGTTGAATTCTTCCAGCTGATTAAAGCTTTTGCTTCCTGAACTGCAACCTGTAGATAGAATATTGCAATCCGCAGACAACTGTTCAGTGTAACGAGAGATTAGCCGGCAACCCTGCTTGTACATGGAGGTAACCGGGTGAGATTGATACTGTTGTTTTGCCTTTTGCTTTATTTCTATACGTGTTGTGGCTGCTCCACATGGGGCTGTTATTGCCCTTGAGGCAACAGGGGTTGAATTCTACCAACTTTATACTTCTAGCTCCCTGATTTCATGTTCTATTCTGCTTTTCCAGTTTGTATCTAAAGGAATTTGCTGTACAAATATAATGTCAGAGCACAGTAACATTCTAATATCCTCAGGCACAAGGCTGTTGTATATTCATGAACAGTATCTATCACTAGCTCCTCCCATCAAGGTGCAGCTTAATAGGCTCTGTTTCCTGCAGGGAAATGCCAACCAGTGAGTATTGCACCTGTGCCAACTTTCCATCACCAAGGGAGGGGGACAGGGTAAGCCTGGGAGATACATATTCTTTTATTTGCATTAGGGATGCACCGAATCCTTCTCAAAAGATTCGGCCGAATACCGAACCAAATCCAAATTTGCATATGCAAAATAGGGGTGGGAAGGGGGAAACATTTACTACCTTCTTTTGTGACAAAAAAAAATCACGCAATTTTCATCCCCGATCCATATCAAAACTAGGATTTAGATTCGGCCGGGCAGAAGGATTTGGCGGAATCCTGCTGAAAAAGGCTTCGCTGCATCCCTAATTTGCATAGTGTTCCTTAAAGTCCACCCTTTTAGCAGCAGGTAAGTCACCCCCAAACTTCGTAAATTTAATTTTTAATATGGTCAACATGAGCCCAAAGGTAATTGGCACATGGGGCCCTTAATCGCCACTGCAGCCTCTCTTCTGCACAAAAACTCTCAGTATTGCCCCATGTGCCATTATTTCTCACTGGCTCATATTGATGATCTACTAGTCCTTCTCTGTATATTTTTATTTATACATAAAAACCTCTAGCTGTGTGTGTGAGGTAGAGACCTGCGTTGGGTCAGGTACCCGCGGAATAACCCGAGTTTCGGGCAGAAAGTCCCAGATTCCTTAGCCGCACAGGCAGGTTGTGGGTAACCAGGCTGAGTACCCAACAAAGGTGCAAGCTTGATCCCTCCTTGTGGTTCTTACATTTTTTTGGGAAGATGTGGCACCGGAGTGACGTCACTTCCTGGCAAATGTGATGTCACTTCCGGTTTCACATGTCCTCCCGGGTCAGAAGGTTAGTTGGCCTATTGCAGGTCGGGTAGTGCGGGTCCAATTTTCATTATACATTATATTGGTGCTTAATATTAAACGAAACCTTTACAAAACACTTGGCACCAGATAAGGACTTAAATACTAAAATCATTTCCCCGCTGCAGTCGCTATTCCCCTTCCAAATAGAATTCAGCCGTTAAGATTTTCTTTTTCATCCCCCCCAGGGACATTTATTGGGAGCGGGGAGAACATTTTGGAATGTTTGCGTCTTTTTACCTTTTTTGCAGATGTTATTTTCTATTAGATTGCAGCGTTTGATAAAGCAGTTTGTGGAAGTAGCAATATTAAAGGCAACTAAAAATCTCAGGAGAGAGGCTTACAGGATCCAGAGGCAGACGGGTGAGATCTGTATCTACACGGGATCAGCTTGTGACCATTTATAAATATATATAGAGAAATACGCTGGTTGTAAGCGATTTTCCCTCCTGACTTGTTCGTTGATGTGAATATTTATGTAAATAAAGGTTTCTATTTAAACACCGGCTCCAGTCATTTGCGTTTCCCATTTCTTCTTGGAAATGCGGTTATTTGAAATGTTTCTTATTTAACACTGCCATTCTTCTAGGTGCTGGGAAAGTCGCATACGAAGAGATCGGAGAGGTAAGCGAATATACTGTGTCTGTAAGGGCAGAGAAGCACGCTGCGATTTCTGGAGATTAGTCGCCCATCGTCAAATCGATTCTTCGAGCGACTAATCTTCCCGCCGGTTAGAATGTTAATCACTGGCAGGATGGCACTCGGAGATCTTCATTTTCCGAAGTCACCCGAATTTGCGTCACGAGGAACTTCGGGAAAACAAAACGTTCCAAGTGCAATCCCACCAGTGATTTACATTCTAGCCGGCGGGAAGGCATTTCGGGGAGATAAGTCGCCTGAAGAAGAAGCAATTTGTTACTGGGCGACTAATCTCCAGAAATAGCAGCGCGTCTGCCCTAAAAGAGTAATATTCTAGTAAACAGCGCTTAGATATCAGAGATATGTAAAATAATATCTATTGCGAAGCATCGTTTATTGGGATATTATTACAGGATATTGATGGCTTATCTTTTTCTCTCTGATATCACTAAGTGCTGTATATAAGGATATCCTCTAATAATATCCTAATAAATAATGCGATCAGAGATATATAAAATAATATCTCTATCCCTAAGCATTATTTATTAGGATATTATCAGAGGATATCTTAATAAACAGCACTTAGTGATATCAGAGACATATATAATTACAAAAGATGAGCCATCGATATCCTGTAATAATATCCCAATAAACGATGCTTAGCGATAGATATTATTTTATATATGTCTCTGATATCACTTATTGCTGTTTATTAAGATATCCTCTGATAATATCCTAATAAATAATGTTTCGCGATAGAGATTATTTTACATGTCTCTGATATCACTAAGCACTACAGGATATTCCTAATAAACAGTGCTTAGTGATATCCGATATATTTAAGGATATTATTAGAGGCTAATATCTTAATAAACAACACTTGGGGCAGATTTACATAGGGTTGAATAACCCTCAATATTCGACCATCGAAGTTAAATCCTTCGACTTCGAATATCGAAGTTGAACGATGTAGCGCAAATAGTTTGTTTGAACGAAAAATCGTTAAATCGAACGATTAAATCCTTCTAGTCGAAGGATTTTAATCCATCGATCAAGCGATTTTTGTTCGACATAAAAAAAGCTACCAAAGCCTATGGGCTCTTATAGGATATTGGTGGCTATTCTTGTATCATTATATATATATCTCTGATATCACTAAGTGCAGTTTATTAAGATATTATCCTCTTATATCCTAATAAACAGGGCTGTGTGGTAGATATTATTTTATGTATCGGATATCACAAATCACCGTTTTAGGATATTACAGGATGATAATGTCCTAATAAACAAAGCTTAGAGCGATATCTCTGATATCACTGAGCACTGTTTATTAGGATACTGATGGCTCTTATGTAATTATACAATATCTTTGATATCACTAAGTGCTGTTTATTAAGATAGTATCATGTAATATATCCTAATAAAAAGTGCTATTATGCTCTGATAATATCCTAATAAACAATGTTTATTTATTAGGATATTATTTGAGCACAATATCTCCATAAACAGCACTTATCGGATATCACAAATCACTGTTTTAGGATATTGCAGGATGATAATTTCCTAATAAACAAAGCTTATGGATATCAGAGATATATAAAGTAATCGATCACTAAGCATTGTTTATTAAGATATCAGAGGATAATATTGCTTAGTGATATCAGACACATATATAAATACAAAAGAAGAGCCATCAATATCCTGTAATAATATCCTAACAAACAGTACTTAGTGATAAAAGATATTATGTATCCCTCTATCACTAAACACTACAATATATTTAAAAATATCTATCACTAAGCATTATTTATTAGGATATTATTAGAGGATAATATCCTAATAAACAATGTGATATTATATGATATATATATATATATATATACATAAGAGCCATCAATATCCTTTAACAATATCCTAATAAACAGCGCTTAGTATATAGATAGACGTCATTATTACTATTTATGGCTTTTATGCAATTATATATATCACTAAGTTTATCCTCTGATAATATCCTAATAAATAATGCTTAGTGATAGAGATCTTATTTTCTATATCTCTGATATCAGTAAGCACTGTTTATTAGGATACTGATGGCTCTTATGATAATATCCTAATAAACAATGTTTCGTGATATCTGATATATAAAATAAGATCTCTATCACTAAGCACTATTTTTATTAAGATATTACAGGATAATATCCTAATGAACAGCACATCAGTATCCTAATAAAAAGTGCTTAGGGATATCAGAGATATATAAAATAATATTGCTACCACTAAGCATTATTTATTAGGATATTATTAGAGGATATCTTAATAAACAGCACGTAGTGATATCAGAGATATATATTATACAAAAGAAGAGTCATTGGTATCCTGTAATATCCTAATAAACAGTGCTTGGTGATAGAGATATTTTTAAATATATTGTAGTAGAGAGATAAATAATATCTGTACTATAAGTACTGTTTATTAGGATATTCTTACAGGATATTGATGGCTTTTCTTTTGTATTTATATATGTCTCTGATATCACTAAGCGATATTATCCTGTGATATCTTAATAAACAATGCTTAGTGATAGATTACTTTATATATCTCTAATATCTATAAGCTTTGTTTATTAGGAAATTATCATCCTGCAATAGCCTAAAACAGTGATTTGTGATATCCGATATATAAAATAATATCTATCACTCAGCACTGTTTATTAGCATATCCTTTATTTTATATATCGGATATCACAAATCACTGTTAGGATATTTCAGGATAATTTCCTAATAAACAAAGCTTATGCATATCAGAGATATATAAAGTAATAGCACTGTTAATTAGGATATTACTGGATACCGATGACTCTTCTTTTGTAATTATATGTCTCTGATATCACTAAGTGCTGTTTATTGAGATATTATGCTCTAATAATATCCTAATAAATAAACATTGTTTATTAGGAGATTATCAGAGCATAATAGCTTAACATCTCAATCACTCAGCACTTTTTATTAGGATATAATACACAAAAGCCATGAATATCTTGTAAATTATATCCTTAAACGGTGAGTTCTGATGTCATTTCTGTCACATGACTCACTGAAATTTGTGTATTATAATAAATTAAGTACCCCCAGTTGTAAAATATGAGGATATTAGAAGTAAAAACACTCGGCCTTCGGTCATGAAACTCCTCGGTACCTTATAATATCCTTATATTTTACAAGAGGGGCTACTTTATTCACTATATATTACATGGTAATATCTAAATAAACAGCACTTAGTGATATCAGAGATATTGTATAGTTACATAAGAGCCATCAGTATCCTAATAAACAGTGCTCAGTGATATCAGAGATATATAAAGTAATACCTCTATCACCAAGCATTGTTTATTAGGATATTATTAGAGGATAATATCTTCGTAAACAGCACTTGGTGATATCAGAGCTGTTTTATATAATTGCATAAAAGCCATCAATAGTCAATTAGTGATAGACATCTATCTGTATTTACTATGTATCGTTTATTAGGATATTTCTGGCTCTTATGTAATATCTAATATCTCTGATATTCACTAAGCATTGTTTATTAGGATATTAGAAGATACTGATGGCTCTTAGTGATATTATATTTAATAACATGAGCCATCGGTATCCTAATAAACATTGCTTAGTGATATCAGAGATATATATATATGCTGTTAATTAAGATATTATCCTGCAATATCCTAATAGAAATAGTGTTTGGTGATATTGGATATATAAAATAATATCTGTTGTGTGAGTCTTATCATATTCAGACAGTAGCTTTCCTATATGCTCCTCTATAGGGGTGCAATGACTTACCCGCTGAAAGACGCGTGTTCCTGGTCTAGTTAAAGTCGATCAGTTATGAAATTTTTTTTTTTATTATGCAACAAGTAAGTAACACTTTCTTACTGAGAGTTTCACTGCTCCCATGATTTCACAATGAATGTCCATCTACATGTGGTCCGTCGGGCTTTTGGCCGCCGCTTTATATTTACAGTACGTCTTCGTTAGTAAATCTTGGCCTGGGTGAGGGCCTTTACCCCGTTGCGAGAAACTGGTCCGTTATAGGATTGAACTGTTGTATTTCTGTATACTCTGTCCTCTTAAATAACCGGCGTAAGGTTGATCCCAGTGCAAGTCTTGTTGTGGCCTTTACTTGGAAGCTGAAGCACAAACATGGCATCTCTTATGGCGGTGGGTTTGGAAGGAAGGATGTTGTCACCAGCAGCGGGAGTGTTGCAAAAGAAAAAAAGCAGCTTTTTAGCCGAGGATAATCACAGAGGAACCGGCTCCTCTCATCTCACCATGAGTCGTCTCTAATAAACACATAACAGGCCAGACTATCTAACCCATAAGTTCATCCAGTCCTCCTCAAAATGTAACGGCTCAACCACAGTCCCGAGGGTCAGTCTTCAGGTTTGTACAAACAGTTCAAATCTTTGTCATATCTCCTGCTTGGGGCGTTAGCCTTCCCATCCATCCCATAACTGGCCTCTGTTAAGACAAGACACAAACTGTTCATCAGCAAAGGACAAAGCATAACTCTAGGTACAGGTAAGGGACCTGCGGTTTTCTGGATAAGGAATAAATTGCATTTAAACATGAATTAAACCCAACAGGAAGGTTCTGTCTCCAATAAGGATTAATTATATCTTAGTTGAGATCAAGTACAAGCGACTGTTTTATTATTACACAGAAAAAGGAAATCATTTTTAAAAGTATGAATTATTTGATTAAAATGGAGACTATCGGAGACGGAGTTCCTGTAATTTGGAGCTTTACAGCTAAGCCCCTGGAGCTGCACATTCTTCTCAAGGAGTTCTACCAAAGGGAATGTAAACCCCAAAATACAGCTGTGGCATCTGTTATCTGGAAACTTCAAAATTATAGGAAAGCAATCTCCCATGAACTCCATTTTAAAACATTCGAAATTAGCTTTTTCACTGTAATAATAAAACAGTAGCTTGTTCTTGATCCCAACTAAGATATAATTAATCCTTATTCAAAGCACATTAATCATATTTGCTTTATTTGTTTTAGTAACTTTAAGTTATGGGAATCCATATGTGTGCCATTCTCTGCTTGTCTTACGCTCCCTAAGTGTGTGCCATTCTCTGCTTGTCTTACGCTCCCTAAGTGTGTGCCATTCTCTGCTTGTCTTACGCTCCCTAAGTGTGTGCCATTCTCTGCTGTCTTACGCAAACTAAGTGTGTGCCATTCTCTGCTTGTCTTACGCAAACTAAGTGTGTGCCATTCTCTGCTTGTCTTACGCTCCCTAAGTGTGTGCCATTCTCTGCTTGTCTTACGCTCCCCAAGTGTGTGCCATTCTCTGCTTGTCTTACGCTCCCTAAGTGTGTGCCATTCTCTGCTTGTCTTACGCTCCCTAAGTATGTGCCATTCTCTGCTTGTCTTACGCAAACTGTGTGCCATTCTCTGCTTGTCTTACGCTCCCTAAGTGTGTGCCATTCTCTGCTTGTCTTACGCTCCCTAAGTGTGTGCCATTCTCTGCTTGTCTTACGCTCCCTAAGTGTGTGCCATTCTCTGCTTGTCTTACGCAAACTAAGTGTGTGCCATTCTCTGCTTGTCTTACGCTCCCCAAGTGTGTGCCATTCTCTGCTTGTCTTACGCTCCCCAAGTGTGTGCCATTCTCTGCTTGTCTTACGCTCCCTAAGTGTGTGCCATTCTCTGCTTGTCTTACGCTCCCTAAGTATGTGCCATTCTCTGCTTGTCTTACGCAAACTGTGTGCCATTCTCTGCTTGTCTTACGCTCCCCAAGTGTGTGCCATTCTCTGCTTGTCTTAAGCTCCCTAAGTGTGTGCCATTCTCTGCTTGTCTTACGCAAACTAAGTGTGTGCCATTCTCTGCTTGTCTTACGCTCCCCAAGTGTGTGCCATTCTCTGCTTGTCTTACGCTCCCCAAGTGTGTGCCATTCTCTGCTTGTCTTACGCAAACTAAGTGTGTGCCATTCTCTGCTTGTCTTACGCTCCCTAAGTGTGTGCCATTCTCTGCTTGTCTTACGCAAACTAAGTGTGTGCCATTCTCTGCTTGTCTTACGTTCCCCAAGTGTGTGCCATTCTCTGCTTGTCTTACGCTCCCCAAGTGTGTGCCATTCTCTGCTTGTCTTACGCTCCCCGACTGTGTGCCATTCTCTGCTTGTCTTACGCAAACTAAGTGTGTGCCATTCTCTGCTTGTGTTACGCAACCTAAGTGTGTGCCATTCTCTGCTTGTCTTACGCTCCCCAAGTGTGTGCCATTCTCTGCTTGTCTTACGCAAACTAAGTGTGTGCCATTCTCTGCTTGTCTTACGCAAACTAAGTGTGTGCCATTCTCTGCTTGTCTTACGCAAACTAAGTGTGTGCCATTCTCTGCTTGTCTTACGCAAACTAAGTGTGTGCCATTCTCTGCTTGTCTTACGCTCCCTAAGTGTGTGCCATTCTCTGCTTGTCTTACGCTCCCCAAGTGTGTGCCATTCTCTGCTTGTCTTACGCTCCCCAAGTGTGTGCCATTCTCTGCTTGTCTTGCGCTCCCCAAGTGTGTGCCATTCTCTGCTTGTCTTACGCAAACTGTGTGCCATTCTCTGCTTGTCTTACGCTCCCTAAGTGTGTGCCATTCTCTGCTTGTCTTACGCAAACTAAGTGTGTGCCATTCTCTGCTTGTCTTACGCTCCCCAAGTGTGTGCCATTCTCTGCTTGTCTTACGCTCCCCAAGTGTGTGCCATTCTCTGCTTGTCTTACGCTCCCTAAGTGTGTGCCATTCTCTGCTTGTCTTGCGCTCCCCAAGTGTGTGCCATTCTCTGCTTGTCTTACGCAAACTAAGTGTGTGCCATTCTCTGCTTGTCTTACGCTCCCCAAGTGTGTGCCATTCTCTGCTTGTCTTACGCAAACTGTGTGCCATTCTCTGCTTGTCTTACGCAAACTGTGTGCCATTCTCTGCTTGTCTTACGCAAACTGTGTGCCATTCTCTGCTTGTCTTACGCTCCCTAAGTGTGTGCCATTCTCTGCTTGTCTTACGCTCCCTAAGTGTGTGCCATTCTCTGCTTGTCTTACGCTCCCTAAGTGTGTGCCATTCTCTGCTTGTCTTACGCAAACTAAGTGTGTGCCATTCTCTGCTTGTCTTACGCTCCCTAAGTGTGTGCCATTCTCTGCTTGTCTTACGCTCCCTAAGTGTGTGCCATTCTCTGCTTGTCTTACGCTCCCTAAGTGTGTGCCATTCTCTGCTTGTCTTACGCTCCCTAAGTGTGTGCCATTCTCTGCTTGTCTTACGCTCCCTAAGTATGTGCCATTCTCTGCTTGTCTTACGCAAACTGTGTGCCATTCTCTGCTTGTCTTACGCTCCCCAAGTGTGTGCCATTCTCTGCTTGTCTTAAGCTCCCTAAGTGTGTGCCATTCTCTGCTTGTCTTACGCAAACTAAGTGTGTGCCATTCTCTGCTTGTCTTACGCTCCCCAAGTGTGTGCCATTCTCTGCTTGTCTTACGCTCCCCAAGTGTGTGCCATTCTCTGCTTGTCTTACGCAAACTAAGTGTGTGCCATTCTCTGCTTGTCTTACGCTCCCTAAGTGTGTGCCATTCTCTGCTTGTCTTACGCAAACTAAGTGTGTGCCATTCTCTGCTTGTCTTACGCTCCCCAAGTGTGTGCCATTCTCTGCTTGTCTTACGCTCCCCGACTGTGTGCCATTCTCTGCTTGTCTTACGCAAACTAAGTGTGTGCCATTCTCTGCTTGTGTTACGCAACCTAAGTGTGTGCCATTCTCTGCTTGTCTTACGCTCCCCAAGTGTGTGCCATTCTCTGCTTGTCTTACGCAAACTAAGTGTGTGCCATTCTCTGCTTGTCTTACGCAAACTAAGTGTGTGCCATTCTCTGCTTGTCTTACGCAAACTAAGTGTGTGCCATTCTCTGCTTGTCTTACGCAAACTAAGTGTGTGCCATTCTCTGCTTGTCTTACGCTCCCTAAGTGTGTGCCATTCTCTGCTTGTCTTACGCTCCCCAAGTGTGTGCCATTCTCTGCTTGTCTTACGCTCCCCAAGTGTGTGCCATTCTCTGCTTGTCTTGCGCTCCCTAAGTGTGTGCCATTCTCTGCTTGTCTTGCGCTCCCCAAGTGTGTGCCATTCTCTGCTTGTCTTACGCAAACTAAGTGTGTGCCATTCTCTGCTTGTCTTACGCTCCCCAAGTGTGTGCCATTCTCTGCTTGTCTTACGCAAACTAAGTGTGTGCCATTCTCTGCTTGTCTTACGCAAACTAAGTGTGTGCCATTCTCTGCTTGTCTTACGCAAACTAAGTGTGTGCCATTCTCTGCTTGTCTTACGCAAACTAAGTGTGTGCCATTCTCTGCTTGTCTTACGCTCCCCAAGTGTGTGCCATTCTCTGCTTGTCTTACGCTCCCCAAGTGTGTGCCATTCTCTGCTTGTCTTGCGCTCCCCAAGTGTGTGCCATTCTCTGCTTGTCTTACGCAAACTGTGTGCCATTCTCTGCTTGTCTTACGCTCCCTAAGTGTGTGCCATTCTCTGCTTGTCTTACGCAAACTAAGTGTGTGCCATTCTCTGCTTGTCTTACGCTCCCCAAGTGTGTGCCATTCTCTGCTTGTCTTACGCTCCCCAAGTGTGTGCCATTCTCTGCTTGTCTTACGCTCCCCAAGTGTGTGCCATTCTCTGCTTGTCTTGCGCTCCCTAAGTGTGTGCCATTCTCTGCTTGTCTTGCGCTCCCCAAGTGTGTGCCATTCTCTGCTTGTCTTACGCAAACTAAGTGTGTGCCATTCTCTGCTTGTCTTACGCTCCCCAAGTGTGTGCCATTCTCTGCTTGTCTTACGCAAACTGTGTGCCATTCTCTGCTTGTCTTACGCAAACTGTGTGCCATTCTCTGCTTGTCTTACGCTCCCTAAGTGTGTGCCATTCTCTGCTTGTCTTACGCTCCCTAAGTGTGTGCCATTCTCTGCTTGTCTTACGCTCCCTAAGTGTGTGCCATTCTCTGCTTGTCTTATGCAAACTAAGTGTGTGCCATTCTCTGCTTGTCTTACGCAAACTAAGTGTGTGCCATTCTCTGCTTGTCTTACGCTCCCTAAGTGTGTGCCATTCTCTGCTTGTCTTACGCTCCCCAAGTGTGTGCCATTCTCTGCTTGTCTTACGCTCCCCAAGTGTGTGCCATTCTCTGCTTGTCTTACGCTCCCTGAGTGTGTGCCATTCTCTGCTTGTCTTACGCAAACTAAGTGTGTGCCATTCTCTGCTTGTCTTACGCAAACTAAGTGTGTGCCATTCTCTGCTTGTCTTACGCTCCCTAAGTGTGTGCCATTCTCTGCTTGTCTTACGCTCCCTAAGTGTGTGCCATTCTCTGCTTGTCTTACGGTCCCTAAGTGTGTGCCATTCTCTGCTTGTCTTACGCAAACTAAGTGTGTGCCATTCTCTGCTTGTCTTACGCTCCCTAAGCGTGTGCCATTCTCTGCTTGTCTTACGCAAACTAAGTGTGTGCCATTCTCTGCTTGTCTTACGCTCCCTAAGTGTGTGCCATTCTCTGCTTGTCTTACGGTCCCTAAGTGTGTGCCATTCTCTGCTTGTCTTACGCAAACTAAGTGTGTGCCATTCTCTGCTTGTCTTACGCTCCCTAAGTGTGTGCCATTCTCTGCTTGTCTTACGCAAACTAAGTGTGTGCCATTCTCTGCTTGTCTTACGCTCCCTAAGTGTGTGCCATTCTCTGCTTGTCTTACGCTCCCTAAGTGTGTGCCATTCTCTGCTTGTCTTACGGTCCCTAAGTGTGTGCCATTCTCTGCTTGTCTTACGCAAACTAAGTGTGTGCCATTCTCTGCTTGTCTTACGCAAACTAAGTGTGTGCCATTCTCTGCTTGTCTTACGCTCCCTAAGTGTGTGCCATTCTCTGCTTGTCTTACGCTCCCTAAGTGTGTGCCATTCTCTGCTTGTCTTACAGTCCCTAAGTGTGTGCCATTCTCTGCTTGTCTTGCGCTCCCTAAGTGTGTGCCATTCTCTGCTTGTCTTGCGCTCCCCAAGTGTGTGCCATTCTCTGCTTGTCTTACGCTCCCCAAGTGTGTGCCATTCTCTGCTTGTCTTACGCTCCCCAAGTGTGTGCCATTCTCTGCTTGTCTTACGCTCCCTGAGTGTGTGCCATTCTCTGCTTGTCTTACGCAAACTGTGTGCCATTCTCTGCTTGTCTTACGCAAACTGTGTGCCATTCTCTGCTTGTCTTACGCAAACTGTGTGCCATTCTCTGCTTGTCTTACGCAAACTGTGTGCCATTCTCTGCTTGTCTTACGCTCCCCAAGTGTGTGCCATTCTCTGCTTGTCTTACGCTCCCTGAGTGTGTGCCATTCTCTGCTTGTCTTACGCAAACTGTGTGCCATTCTCTGCTTGTCTTACGCAAACTGTGTGCCATTCTCTGCTTGTCTTACGCTCCCCAAGTGTGTGCCATTCTCTGCTTGTCTTACGCTCCCTAAGTGTGTGCCATTCTCTGCTTGTCTTACGCTCCCTAAGTGTGTGCCATTCTCTGCTTGTCTTACGCTCCCTAAGTGTGTGCCATTCTCTGCTTGTCTTACGCAAACTGTGTGCCATTCTCTGCTTGTCTTATGCAAACTAAGTGTGTGCCATTCTCTGCTTGTCTTACGCTCCCTAAGTGTGTGCCATTCTCTGCTTGTCTTACGCTCCCTAAGTGTGTGCCATTCTCTGCTTGTCTTACGCAAACTAAGTGTGTGCCATTCTCTGCTTGTCTTATGCTCCCTAAGTGTGTGCCATTCTCTGCTTGTCTTACGCTCCCTAAGTGTGTGCCATTCTCTGCTTGTCTTACGCAAACTAAGTGTGTGCCATTCTCTGCTTGTCTTACGCTCCCTAAGTGTGTGCCATTCTCTGCTTGTCTTACGCAAACTAAGTGTGTGCCATTCTCTGCTTGTCTTACGCTCCCTAAGTGTGTGCCATTCTCTGCTTGTCTTACGCTCCCTAAGTGTGTGCCATTCTCTGCTTGTCTTACGGTCCCTAAGTGTGTGCCATTCTCTGCTTGTCTTACGCAAACTAAGTGTGTGCCATTCTCTGCTTGTCTTACGCTCCCTAAGTGTGTGCCATTCTCTGCTTGTCTTACGCAAACTAAGTGTGTGCCATTCTCTGCTTGTCTTACGCAAACTAAGTGTGTGCCATTCTCTGCTTGTCTTACGCTCCCTAAGTGTGTGCCATTCTCTGCTTGTCTTACGGTCCCTAAGTGTGTGCCATTCTCTGCTTGTCTTACGCAAACTAAGTGTGTGCCATTCTCTGCTTGTCTTACGCTCCCTAAGTGTGTGCCATTCTCTGCTTGTCTTACGCTCCCTAAGTGTGTGCCATTCTCTGCTTGTCTTACGGTCCCTAAGTGTGTGCCATTCTCTGCTTGTCTTACGCAAACTAAGTGTGTGCCATTCTCTGCTTGTCTTACGCAAACTAAGTGTGTGCCATTCTCTGCTTGTCTTACGCTCCCTAAGTGTGTGCCATTCTCTGCTTGTCTTACGGTCCCTAAGTGTGTGCCATTCTCTGCTTGTCTTACGGTCCCTAAGTGTGTGCCATTCTCTGCTTGTCTTACGCAAACTAAGTGTGTGCCATTCTCTGCTTGTCTTACGCTCCCTAAGTGTGTGCCATTCTCTGCTTGTCTTACGCAAACTAAGTGTGTGCCATTCTCTGCTTGTCTTACGCTCCCTAAGTGTGTGCCATTCTCTGCTTGTCTTACGCTCCCTAAGTGTGTGCCATTCTCTGCTTGTCTTACGCTCCCTAAGTGTGTGCCATTCTCTGCTTGTCTTACGCAAACTGTGTGCCATTCTCTGCTTGTCTTACGCTCCCTAAGTGTGTGCCATTCTCTGCTTGTCTTACGCTCCCTAAGTGTGTGCCATTCTCTGCTTGTCTTGCGCAAACTGTGTGCCATTCTCTGCTTGTCTTACGCTCCCCAAGTGTGTGCCATTCTCTGCTTGTCTTACGCAAACTGTGTGCCATTCTCTGCTTGTCTTACGCTCCCTAAGTGTGTGCCATTCTCTGCTTGTCTTACGCTCCCTAAGTGTGTGCCATTCTCTGCTTGTCTTACGCTCCCTAAGTGTGTGCCATTCTCTGCTTGTCTTACGCTCCCTAAGTGTGTGCCATTCTCTGCTTGTCTTACGCAAACTAAGTGTGTGCCATTCTCTGCTTGTCTTACGCTCCCTAAGTGTGTGCCATTCTCTGCTTGTCTTACGCTCCCTAAGTGTGTGCCATTCTCTGCTTGTCTTACGGTCCCTAAGTGTGTGCCATTCTCTGCTTGTCTTACGCAAACTAAGTGTGTGCCATTCTCTGCTTGTCTTACGCTCCCTAAGTGTGTGCCATTCTCTGCTTGTCTTACGCTCCCCAAGTGTGTGCCATTCTCTGCTTGTCTTACGCTCCCCAAGTGTGTGCCATTCTCTGCTTGTCTTACGCTCCCTAAGTGTGTGCCATTCTCTGCTTGTCTTGCGCTCCCCAAGTGTGTGCCATTCTCTGCTTGTCTTGCGCTCCCCAAGTGTGTGCCATTCTCTGCTTGTCTTGCGCTCCCCAAGTGTGTGCCATTCTCTGCTTGTCTTACGCTCCCCAAGTGTGTGCCATTCTCTGCTTGTCTTACGCAAACTGTGTGCCATTCTCTGCTTGTCTTACGCTCCCTAAGTGTGTGCCATTCTCTGCTTGTCTTGCGCAAACTGTGTGCCATTCTCTGCTTGTCTTACGCTCCCCAAGTGTGTGCCATTCTCTGCTTGTCTTACGCAAACTGTGTGCCATTCTCTGCTTGTCTTACGCTCCCTAAGTGTGTGCCATTCTCTGCTTGTCTTACGCTCCCTAAGTGTGTGCCATTCTCTGCTTGTCTTACGCTCCCTAAGTGTGTGCCATTCTCTGCTTGTCTTACGCTCCCTAAGTGTGTGCCATTCTCTGCTTGTCTTACGCAAACTAAGTGTGTGCCATTCTCTGCTTGTCTTACGCTCCCTAAGTGTGTGCCATTCTCTGCTTGTCTTACGCTCCCTAAGTGTGTGCCATTCTCTGCTTGTCTTACGCTCCCTAAGTGTGTGCCATTCTCTGCTTGTCTTACGCAAACTAAGTGTGTGCCATTCTCTGCTTGTCTTACGCTCCCCAAGTGTGTGCCATTCTCTGCTTGTCTTACGCTCCCTGAGTGTGTGCCATTCTCTGCTTGTCTTACGCTCCCCAAGTGTGTGCCATTCTCTGCTTGTCTTACGCTCCCTGAGTGTGTGCCATTCTCTGCTTGTCTTACGCAAACTGTGTGCCATTCTCTGCTTGTCTTACGCAAACTGTGTGCCATTCTCTGCTTGTCTTACGCTCCCCAAGTGTGTGCCATTCTCTGCTTGTCTTACGCTCCCTAAGTGTGTGCCATTCTCTGCTTGTCTTACGCTCCCCAAGTGTGTGCCATTCTCTGCTTGTCTTACGCTCCCCAAGTGTGTGCCATTCTCTGCTTGTCTTGCGCTCCCTAAGTGTGTGCCATTCTCTGCTTGTCTTACGCAAACTAAGTGTGTGCCATTCTCTGCTTGTCTTACGCAAACTAAGTGTGTGCCATTCTCTGCTTGTCTTACGCAAACTAAGTGTGTGCCATTCTCTGCTTGTCTTACGCTCCCTAAGTGTGTGCCATTCTCTGCTTGTCTTACGCAAACTAAGTGTGTGCCATTCTCTGCTTGTCTTACGCTCCCTAAGTGTGTGCCATTCTCTGCTTGTCTTACGCAAACTAAGTGTGTGCCATTCTCTGCTTGTCTTACGCTCCCTAAGTGTGTGCCATTCTCTGCTTGTCTTACGCTCCCTAAGTGTGTGCCATTCTCTGCTTGTCTTACGGTCCCTAAGTGTGTGCCATTCTCTGCTTGTCTTACGCAAACTAAGTGTGTGCCATTCTCTGCTTGTCTTACGCTCCCTAAGCGTGTGCCATTCTCTGCTTGTCTTACGCAAACTAAGTGTGTGCCATTCTCTGCTTGTCTTACGCTCCCTAAGTGTGTGCCATTCTCTGCTTGTCTTACGCTCCCTAAGTGTGTGCCATTCTCTGCTTGTCTTACGGTCCCTAAGTGTGTGCCATTCTCTGCTTGTCTTACGCAAACTAAGTGTGTGCCATTCTCTGCTTGTCTTACGCTCCCTAAGTGTGTGCCATTCTCTGCTTGTCTTACGCTCCCCAAGTGTGTGCCATTCTCTGCTTGTCTTACGCTCCCTAAGTGTGTGCCATTCTCTGCTTGTCTTACGCTCCCTAAGTGTGTGCCATTCTCTGCTTGTCTTACGCTCCCTAAGTATGTGCCATTCTCTGCTTGTCTTACGCAAACTGTGTGCCATTCTCTGCTTGTCTTACGCTCCCCAAGTGTGTGCCATTCTCTGCTTGTCTTACGCTCCCTAAGTGTGTGCCATTCTCTGCTTGTCTTACGGTCCCTAAGTGTGTGCCATTCTCTGCTTGTCTTACGCAAACTAAGTGTGTGCCATTCTCTGCTTGTCTTACGCTCCCTAAGTGTGTGCCATTCTCTGCTTGTCTTACGCTCCCTAAGCGTGTGCCATTCTCTGCTTGTCTTACACTGCCTGTGAGTGATATATGGGAGCTGCTCTGGGTGTGGGATGTGAGACTGGTGGGGGGAGGGGTTTGTTAGCTTTTGGTATTGCTTAAAAAAAGTTTGTGGTCAGCACTTACTTCCATCATCAGTCCTACAACATGTAGACTAGAAAAATTCCAAAATGGACAGCACTAATGTAATATTATGTACAATAAACCTAACCTATTAGTTACACTGATGAAACTGATGAGCCTTAATGTAAAGTAATGTGTCCCCCTCCTACACCTACACTCACTCAAACACTCACTCACTCACTCAAACACTCACTCAAACA